>CP139507.1:243259680-243916596 GCA_021014915.2 Artemisia tridentata subsp. tridentata | reverse complement strand
AAGCGAATTCTAGTGATCCCATGTTAGGAGCTTCTAGCCGGCTCGACATAGGAGTGAAGAGGAGCTTGTAGAGTTGGGGAAGTAAGTACGCCACCCCACGATGGTATTAAGGAATACACCCGTCATCCACGCGACTAATACACACTAATTAACCGGTAAAAGATATTTAGGGAGTAAGGAAATCTGAGTAAACACATTTCTCTACACATAAGTTTCTCACCACATTTTCATTTTTGTTTTTTTTATTTTATTTGCATCCGTAGTAATTTTGGGTAGTTGACTAGCAACTAATTCCGCCCACCCCTTCAAACCCGAGATTTTACTTGCTTTCATAAAATTATAAAAACATAAAAAAGAATCTTCCTCAACCCTTAGACCTAATTAGAGTACCCTTTCATACCTAACAAAACACTATTCCCTTGGAGAACGACATCAATCCCCCGTACTTACCAAACTACACTATACTACTCGGTCAGGTACACTGCCTGGTGGGGTTGTAAGCCTCTTGAGATCCCTCGAGAGGTAAAACCTGTTGTAAGGTTACAAAACCACGCAATCAAGTTTTTGGCGCCGCTGCCGGGGAATAGTTATTGTTTAGGTTGAATTTTTATTTCTATTAGGTCTACTCACTAGATTCCTTTCTAGTGAGATTTTTATTTTATTTTTCTAGGTTTTCTTTAGTCTATCTATTTTCTTTGTGCTTTTGTTCGTAACAATTTTCATTAACTATTCATTTGCCATTATGGAAAACGCGAATCCACCCCTTACACCTGGCGAAGTGGCTTTGTGCGTAGCCAACCTTGAGAATGAGATTAGTGAGCTCAGGGAGCCCAGTAGAATGATTGATATAGAGCTTGATTATGCCTTGAACAACTTAGGGACCGCCATATACTCAGATAATTACTTAGAACGTAATAATCTTACGGTTGATAAGTTGATTGAGAAAATTGAGGAAGTGAAGGTAGATCCTAGGTTGGATGATTATTTCAATGGAATACCCCACTAAGAGGAGATTGCTACTATAACAACCTAGTTGATAACCTCGACCACCTTTTGTTAGAATTGACCCAAAGATTAAGAGAGGTGATCCCGGGAATGTGAAGATACCATGTATGATTGGGTACAATACGTTGAGCATGCTTACATTGACGTGAATCCCCAATCAACGTTATGTCCTCAGGCCTCTATAGCCAAATCATAAACACACCACTTGAGCCTAGGATGGACCCCAAGTGTCCAGGCGGAGTTTGTAACTTCGTTGGAAGAATTAAGGATATACATATCCTTGTTGGGAGCTTTACCTTTGTCACCAACTTCATGATTTTAGAAGATATGGCAAGTGTTGTTGACTGCCGCCTATCTCGCGTTGTGTTAGGTAAGCCATTTATCGAAGCATCCAATTTAAGGTATGACCGTTTGAAAGGCACGGTTCAGTTTTCTAATCACATAGATAGGATCACATATAGGATGCCTTATCGGGTTAATGAGTTTCGTTTTGTGCCTCGATTTGACATGGACAACATTGGTGCGATTGAGGACATCAATGAAGAGGATAAAGAAAAAGGCATGGACCATGTTTGGAATAGGAGAAGCCTTTATTATAAAGATTGCTTAAACCTTGGACCTAAATACAAAATTGATATGGAGGTTGTTAGGATGATTAGAGGGGCAATTGAGAAGCAAAACGGAAAAACGTAGACCCCGTGACTTTGAGTCTAGCTACAAGACTCGTTAATAAAGAAAAGCGCTTCTTGGAGGCAACCCAAGCTTTATTTGCTTTATTTGCTTTGTGTGTTTATTTATTTGTTTGTTTGATTTTATTTGCTTCCGTATGTATGTTTAATTTTTATTATTATTGATTCATGTTCAAAACTAAAATTGTGAAAATGCTTTTATTTTGTTTTTAACTTCGTTTTAACTACATATAAAGGTTTTTTTGCAAAAGATAAGTGTAAGGGAAAGTCAAATCGGTTTATTAGAACAAATGAACATGAATCATAATAATATTAAATTAACATACATATTAGTATTTGTTTGAGTCAAATGCTTGTATCGAGTCATAATGATGTTTTGCAGGATTTCCAGGAAGTAAGGTAAAGGTTTTTCCAGAAATTTTCCGGAAACTTAAAATGAAAATTTTTGTCAGGTCATTTCTGACGGCGTCAAGGTTTATAACCTGACGGCGTCAGATTTAAATTTCCAGAAAATTTTTGAAAGTTTTGTTTTCATAAAAGTTTTTATTAAATCTCCAACTTATAATCTCCAGGAATCTGCAAAATTATCATTCCACAAGCATTATATCCTTATATATAGATTTTTCCCGCCGATGTTATGCAGGTTTTCGTGTTTTGTTTTCTCAGGTTTAACAGGTTATTTTGGACAAGGAGATGTTTATGGAATCAAGCTTATGGCGATGCATTAGTCATGGAGCTTCAACATTCTCTTTGGAGGAAGATTTAACCGTATAATTTCATTATCCACCGAGCGAATCAGGGGAGTATTTGATTTCATTCTTTTACTTTATGCTTTTACATCTTGTTATTTGAACATTGGGGACAATGTTCATCTTAAGTGTAAGGGGAGGGTAAAAGTACGATGTTAGAGAATGCTATTACGCTTGATTTTTGTTTGTTTAATAATAGATGTGTAATAAAACTGAGAGAAATACTTGTTAAGGTAATTTTAGTGCCAAATTTAAATTTTTTTACAACATATAGGAGTGAAACTTTGATCTTAATAAGCGTCTCACGGATAGGAGTTATATGACTAGCACAAAAACCGTACCACTAAAAAATTTTCCACCCCCAAATATGTGAGGTTCACCCCTAGAATTGGTAGGAAAAGCATTTATGCTATGATGTGTGTACCGGTAGCACTTAGATTCTAGAACTTGCGTTAGGACCATTCCGAGGCCACAAGTGAGACTACATTCGTGTAGTTAGATTGACTACATGATAAGAGGCATTAGGATTAACCCATTGTTTTTACACCTGTGTTTTTGTTATAATTACATTGGTACATTGGTCAAGTAATTCTCCCACACCCTTTGCGTTGTACTCATTTTTAGTACACGATACCCCCAGTACACCCCTCAGAGCCTATCTTTTCGTTTCGACCTTTAAGCATTTTACTTAAAGGAAGGATTTGTTACACCCCACTTAAATTGTACACCCAAATCGCCTTAGCCTACCTTGTATGCACTCATTTTTAGTGCATTATTGTGACAACATTGTTTTAAACCCTTAGTTAATTATCTAGTTGATTACATGGTTGCTAAGTCGAGTCATATCCTTGTACATATTGTTTTGGGACGATTGGGACTCATGGGTAAAGTACTAGTATAATGGAGTAATGGGGAAGAACAACATTATTACCCCATATGTGCTAAATATTTTAAAAGTACTCCAAGTTTTTCGATTATCTTAATTCGAGTCATTAGAATAGTTATTTGTAAAGTTATGTAAAAATTCAAGTGTAAGGGGGATGCAATGCCCCTATGATGTATTATTTTGGATGGTAGGGCAAAAGTGTATGCAAAAAAAAAAAAAAAAAAAAAAAAAAAAAAAAAATCGAAAAAATCAAGAAAAAAAAAATGAGAAAAAGAAAAAATAGAAAAAACATACGGACTACCATCCCGTTTTATTTTATGTTTGTTTTATATTTTTGTTATTTTGTTATTTCGTTTCTAGCTTAAGATCGAGTCTAGTCTTGGCTTAGCAACATTGTATAGTACATGTAATTGATCAAGATTTTTAACTCGCCACCAGTAAAATATCCTTTATCCAACAAAACCGTGTTTTCCTTTTCCCTACACCTAAAGTTATAACCCATTTAAAAGCCCTCTTTGATAGTTTATCTTAGGTGCTTACGCCTAGTGGAGGAGGTTTTCGATCCTTTCCCAAGCCTATGGTAATCTATTTGCTATGACAGGTAGTGAGAGATATTATCCATTTTCATTTATGAGATTTATTTTGATGACACTTGAGAGATGTGAGTATCTAAACACTACTTGTGAGGTGCTAGTTTATAATCTCCGTGCCTATTATGATTAGAGTGGAACGATTATTTGTTGTAATTACTTTTATGTTAGCATTAAATGACCCCTAGCTTGTATTTTGATTAGAATAAAAGCGCATTTGCTTGAGGACAAGCAAATCTCAAGTGTAAGGGTATTTGATGAGGCGAAAAGTGTACCGCTTTTAAGGGGTCATTTAAGCCTTAAATCGTATTTATTTGATCAAATATTCCCTAAATCGTTCCTTTTGTCATTTTAGGTACTTTTGAGGAGAAATCTGGAAAAGGAGGCATTTTTGGACGTTTTTGGAGCATTAAAGTGAAGAAAACGGCAAAGTCTCAAAAATCGGCTAAAAGTTACTCTTGACGGCGTCACAATTAACCCCAGACGGCGTCATGCTTTGGCAAGAAAAAGTGGACGTGAAATTTACTCATGATAGGCCAGTGAAAATAGCATGTAAATTCTGACGGCGTCATGCTTTAACTTGATCAAGGGCGTCACGGCTTAAATCATAAGGGACGGCGTCACGTTCTAGGTTCGACGGCGTCAAGCCTTGATAAGCCAGAATGGATTTTTGAAGAGCTAAAGAGGGACGGCGTCAAGAAGGTCATCCGGGAACCCTAAAAGCGGCGAGGTGACGGCGTCACAATCCATAAGGTGACGCCGTCAGATGTAAAATTTCTATATATAGTTTTCTAATTTTTTGTCATTAAGGAGAGCTTAGTGTGTGGAATTTTGGGATAAAACCCTAAGACGATTTTAGCTACTTTTTCAGGGCTTTTTGCCTTGAGATCTTCCATGTTTCATTGAAAGATAAGTTATCAATTAATCATTCAATATGTCTATGTGTTGTTTGATTCTATCTTATTCTTGTCTTTTGTTTAACATGTTAGGCTAATTTTATCTTGTGTTTGCTTAGATCTAATGAAACCTAGCTATTGATTATTGGTTGTTAGTGTGTTATTAGTTGTATTGGATGATTGTTTATCTATGTTAGGCTTAAGAAAACTGGCTAACTTCCTATTCGGTAACTTGCTTGAACGTCTTAAGAAACATGAACCAAATGCGTACTAAAGGTTTTTATGGTTGTATTTAATGCACAAGCGAATTCTAGTGATCCCATGTTAGGAGCTTCCTAGCCGGCTCGACATAGGAGTGAAGTAGGAGCTTGTAGAGTTGGGGAAGTAAGTACGCCACCCCACGAATGGTATTAAGGAATACACCCGTCATCCACGCGACTAATACACACTAATTAACCGGTAAAAGATAGTTAGGGAGTAAGGAAATCTGAGTAAACACATTTCTCTACACATAAGTTTCTCACCACATTTTCATTTTTGTTATTTTATTTTATTTGCATCCGTAGTAATTTTGGGTTAGTTGACTAGCAACTAATTCCGCCCACTCCTTCAAACCTGAGATTTTACTTGCTTTCATAAAATTATAAAAACATAAAAAAGAATCTTCCTCAACCCTTAGACCTAATTAGAGTAGCCTTTCATACCTAACGAACACTATTCCCTGTGGAGAACGATCAATCCCCCGTACTTACCACTACACTATACTACATCGGTCAGGTACACTGCCTGGTGGGGTTGTAAGCCTCTTGAGATCCCTCGAGAGGTAAAACCTGTTGTAAGGTTACAAAACCACGCAATCAATAATCTCTTGTCACTGATTTTTCTTTGCTCTGCCAAATTAAATATCTTTGTAACTAACATATCTGCCATCTCAGAATCTTCTCTAACCTTAAGTGAAACTGTTATCATAGCCAATAAAACACCTGATCTGAGAGGGTATTCTTTTTCCACCAACATATAAATTTCTATTCCATCCTTGGTAGAAACTCTATGCACTCCACAAGTATCAAATAGTTTCCAAGAGACATCCTTGACTTCAGCTTGAAACCTCCACATTGATTCTCCACTATCAGGTTCATAAATCCTCTTCAATTGAACCCATAGTTCTTTGTCTTTATCTTCAAGTGGATCTTCAATTCTGAATTTCTCTTTTACCAAATTCCACAACTGATTTAGATCTTCTCTGTCAAAACCTCTGAGTAAATCTTCAAACAGCTTGTATCTTTCAGTAATTCCACCAAGTCTTATAATCTTCCACCCTTTCATCCTACCTTCTGTGAATACTTCCCAGCCAATAATGGGATATTTTGCTTGCAAAGGCTTGATGTTAGTGGATTTATGGACTATCACTATCATACTCTTGAGTTGTTCATCAGTCAATCCTTCAGCTTCCTTCTTCTGTTTCTTTGCTGCATCAGATTCTAACAACTTAGCATCTCTTTTCTTTCTTGTTGTGGTATCCCTTTCAACTGATCTGTTCAATCTAGCATAAGCATTATAAAAAGCTTCTTTAATCTGATCATTTGTTCTTCCTGTAAAGTAACTCTTCTTCCATAAAGCTTGATTCTTCAAATAGCTTTTCATAAACTCGATCTGTTCTTTATGTGTAGGCATCTTTGTCTTGTAACCATGCTTTTACCTATCTCTAATCTTCTGCATAAAATCTTCATCAAACTCTATTTGTGCTTGAGTTTTTGGTTTTACTTTCTTGAGTCTTTCTTGTTCTTGTTCAGCTTCTTCAGATGTCATTGGCTTCTTTCCCTTTGCTGATCTTTTTCTTTCATACTCTGTCTCAGCAGTATCTGAATGTGTCTCAGCAGTTTGTACGGTTTCTTGTTCTATTTCAACCGTATGAACTGTTTCTTGTTCTATCTCACCCGTATGAACTGTTTCTTCTTTCTGAGTAGTTTCTTGTTGTTCCTGATCTTCAACATCCAAATCAACAACATTACCAAAACCTTCATCATGTTCACTAGTGCCTTCATCATGCCTCCCCTGAGTTTTAGAACTATCCCCCTTGCCTTTATCTGATATCCTCCCCTGTTTGGGAGAATCACCGCGATCATCATCTGTGTCATCTGAATAATCATCATCAGAAGAATCTTCATCCAGTATAGCTCTTGCCTTTTTCCTCCTTAGATGTTCTTCTAGCTTCTTCACCCTAACAGTTAGCTTGGTGTATACTTTGGCAAAATTTGCTTTATGAGACTTGAGCTCCTTCTCCAAAGATTCTACATGAGCTGACAACTTGGTACAAAGAGCCATCAATTCATTTTGTGAAGAACTGCCCTCATCACTTCTAATTGTGTGACCTGTTAGGAGCGGTGAATCATGGGGCATGGATCCAGTTGCAACTCTAGTATGATTAGGTTTAGACCTTCTCCTATAAGTTGTGATGGTTGGGGGTGTTTGGGTATTTTCAGGATGTTGATTGAGTGTGTGATGGGGATCAGATGGGTTTTCTGAACCTTCACTCAATTCAATTTGAAGCATTTCTGGAAAGAGAGGTACGTCTACCCCTGAAAACAATCTACTTGCCATAGCCATGTTTTGAAAAACCATTGATTGTAGGCTAGGTGTAGGAAAAGTTTCTTTGTGTTTCTTGAGCAAATTCTTTTTCTTATTCAGAAAAGTTTGAATAAATCTTGGATACATAAGAAACATGGTTTTGCTGTTAACATTTGATGCCATACTCTCAAAAATAAATTTTGAAAAATTAAAGACCTTGTTAGTTGACAGACAAATAAGAGCAATAGCAATATTGCTACTGAATTGCTCCCATGCTTTCTTTTTGGGACTTAAGCAATGTAAGAGAGTATGTATCAAAAATCTCTATTGTGGGGAGAAACATCCTTTTTGAAAAGTGAGTTTTTGAGAAGATGTATCATACCCCATTTTTGAAAGTTGTTCAAAAATTTCAGCGTTTAGCATAGTGATGATACCATCTGAATCTTGCAGCTTAAGATGTCTCCTAAGTGCAGACTCGGTAACAACAAACGATATGCCATCCACTTTGGAATGGATTTCTAAGTCTCCATCTTCACTAGTCAAGACAGTTGAATTCTGCCAGAACTGTGTGATGTGAGAGACATATAGAGTAGGAGAGATAGTTAAAGCATACCTTATGTGTGAGTGGTTTAGAAAATCCACAATCTCATAAAATTTCGGTCCATCTCCTTCCTCTGTTTTCTCTAGAAAAGCGACTTGGTTGTGCGTCTTGACAAAATCCAAATTAGCCATGATGTTCTTAGTAAAGTTTGATTTTAACTGTGGTGAATAATGAAGATTTAGGTTAGAAAGTAAAAGATGAAAGTTAGATGAGATATTATTGAGAGAATTAGGATTTTTAATTTTGACCGACTTAAAGAATATGGTAACTTTTATTTTAGAATATAATAGAATAAAAGTTAAAATATCTTGAAGAGGATCCCTCGAAAATCGTAATTCAATCAGTAAAAATCGCAACAAACCGCCAACGGCTAGTTTTTAACCAAAATTAATTACTGACACATCAGTTATAACGGCTAGTTCAGCAGTAGAAACTTTGCACTAGCAGTACAAAGTTTACACTAGCAGTATAAACCATTTTCAAAAATTTCAAAGAACAGTATAAACTTATATGGTTTTGAAAAACAATTTCTATGCACATATAGTTTTTAGCAAACTATCAGCTATCTACGGATTTGATATGTCTTTACCAATAGCCGTTTGCTTTGGACTAGCCAACTCTTCACAGTTAGATATGGTGAGTTGATAACCATACAATTTTTGGTAAATTGTCAACCATTAACGGATTTGATTAGTCTTTACCAGAAATCGTTTGGTCTGGACTAGTTGGTTCTTATGTGGGTTAGACATGGTGAACCAATAACCATTTATTGTGTGCACAGATAACACACTGAGCTCCAAATCACCATATAGTCCAAAACATAAAGCATTTAATCCACAAGCTCCAATCATCCTGCAATTGTTAGTCCAACAATAGAAAACAAAGTGCAAATCACTTGTCTCACAATATAACAAGCATATGACTAACAATGCACATAAAAAGAAAAATTAATTTCCTTGTGGCACCCAAGCCATAATAGACTTAGGCTTGCCTCTAGCATCAACATAATTAAATCTTTTTAGAACTGTTGGAGTACCATTAGATTGAAGTGGTCTCCAAACACATGATGCAGATGCATTAATACCATTACCCATATTTCCCTTAGCAGTGTTTTTAAAACTTCCATTGTTAACTTCTTGCCTAGCAGTATGAGCTGCTGGGTTTGCAATTGCAACTTTAGGTTTCCAAACTTGTTTATGAATCACTGCCTTGTTTTGAAATGATCTTCTAACAGTTGTTGGTGCTGATTTAGAAAGAGTTTTTGCACCTTGAACTGTTTGTCTAGGGTAAAAAGGTCTATTTGGTTTGACAGTATGAACTGCTGGTGTAGCAGTATTAACTGTTTGTCTAACAGTATTAACTGTTCTTAGTCCAGACCTTAACAGAACTGATCTAAGTATCATTCTAGCATTTGTAGGGTGAGTGGAAGGTTTTACTGAGTTCACCCTAGGTGTTGAATACCTAGTTACCCTGTTGTTGCAATAAAATGCAAGATGGTCAAAACTACCACATGTGAAACAAGCTTTCCTATAACAGATAAAATCATCACCTAGTTGGTGAGATTTGAGGCCATTCCAATTTCTTTGGTTACCTCTTGGCTTGTTTGTGGTTCTATATATTTCTGCATACCTAACTGTTGGTCTAAAAGGTTTTGCATTAGCTCTAGGCCTAACAGTCTCAGGTTTGACTACTTTGGGAACTTTTGGTTCCTCTACTTTAACACTAACAGGCTTAACCACAACCTGATCATCCTCATCATCAGAAGTCCATTCCTCTATGGTTGGAGCATCTGAGTCCTTAGCTGAAGACACCTTATCCTCAGAAAGTGATTTATCACTAGCACTCTCATACACAGGTTTATCAACTACATTCTCTTTAGGTTGAGGACCATATTTAAGCTCAGGTAGTTGAAATTCAGGTAGTCCTGTGTGTTCTAGGTCAATGCCTGGAGGTGTTGAAATTCCCCTATAAGGAGGTGGAACTGACTTATAACCTAGGCCTGACTTAGCTTTATTGAGAATTTGACACTCAATTATCTTTTGAACTCCTTTTGATGTGTATTCTAGTGTGTCCACACTCATTTGAATGTTTTCCTTGGCTTTCTTAACATGTTCCAGTTCATGTTTCAACACACTAATTTCATTTTCTCTAAACATCAAATCTCTCTTAAGTACAGCTACAATATCACTAAAAGTAGACTCATTTTCCTTATAGTGAACTATCTGTTCTTCTAATACAGCCAAACCTCTCTTATGATTTGCTAAATTAAAAGCAGTCTGGTTTAGCTCTATTATCTGATTTTCATACTGTTTTCTAAGTGTTTCTAATTCTTTTAATGCATCACATGATTTAGAACATTTAGAAACTTGTACCTCAGAGTCTGAGAAAGCCATAAGTGCCATCTCTGTTGGTGCTTCTGCTTCCTCCTCTGCAATGTAGCTCCAATCAAACCCTAAGCCATCAATGGCAACCATAGCCTTTGAGCTTGAGTCTGTAACTTCCACAACCCTTGATTTGCTTCCAAATCCTCTGCTCTTGCCATCTTGTTGTCTTGGCATTCTGCACTCTCTTGAATAATGACCTTTCTTGTGGCAATTGAAACACTCAATCTTTGACTTGTCATACCCAGCAACATCATTGTTGTTTATGATTATCTTCTTGCTAGTCTTCTTCAAGAATCTTCTAGCTCTCAAACTGAGAAGAGAGAGCTGCCACTTGATATCCATCTCTTCAATGTCATCTTCATCAATCTCTTGAAGATCTCCATGAGTCAACATAGTACCATTGTGCTGTGTAGTAAGGAAAGCACAATAAGTGTCTTCAGTCAAAAGTCCATTAGTACTGCTAACAGTACCGCTGTTAGAGTTAGCAGTACCAACTGCTCCAGCAACTTGAACTTCTTCTTCTGGATTAGAGGTACTGGGAGTTGACACAAAGGCCAAATTTTCAGAACTTGAGCTTGAACTTGATCCAACAGACTTCTTCACTTCATTTTCTACTATCTTGAAGTTGCTATAGAGATCCATCAAACTTATAGAATCAATGTCTGGCTTATTCTTCCAGACAACCACATGCATAGCCCATTCTGATGGTAGACTCTTTAGGAATTTTGAGTTGAGATCTTCCTGAGGCATCTCAATCCCTAGAACAGCAAGTTGACTCACTAGCTTTTGAAGCCTATTAAACATATGATCTAGTGACTCATTGCTTGTTGCTGTGAAGTTCTCAAACTGTTGCTTGAGAAGGGTCTTCTGAGTTTTCTTGGTGGCTTCATTCCCACCATACCTTGCAACAATAGCTTCAAAAAGAGTTTTAGCACACTTGTATTTACTGAAGTTCAGTAATTGATCATTGGGGATTGTCATCAGCAGCATACTCTTTGCTTTGACATCATTCTTGTGCTGAGCCTTCTCTTCAGTAGTCAATGGCTTGGTCTGCACCTTTGTTTCAGAGACACCCTCAACAACAGTTGTTGTAGTTGTGGGCTTAAAAGAATTTCCATCTTCTATTATCTCCCATAACGTATAATCCTGCACTTGAAAGAATTGTTCAACTCTTAGTCTCCACATATCGAACTCATTGGGTTTAAGCATTGGTAGCTTAGCAACAATATTGGTTTGACTTGTAGTTGTCTCCATGTCCATCTTCTTCTTAAACAAATTCGTCTGGATCTTCTAAATCAAAGTATCAGCAACCTGGCTCTGATACCACTTGACCGGATCTACACACACTCCTTGTGTTAGATAGATACTTTGAATAATGTTAGTCTAGCACGCGGAATTTACTAGCAAACACTCAGAAGATTTATTTGATATGTTTTGTATGAACGAATGAAACAATGTATATATGAACAAGAGACAAATAATTAACTTCAGCGATTCAATATTATTGATTCAATAATACGAGTGATCTCCTATCACTAGGGTTTACAACCTTGAATCTTAGCAAAACAATATATCTAGATACGTACTCTATTTAATAACCTAGGCAATCCTTTTATAGACTAAGGATTTCTGTACAAGATAACTATCATCTATATAAGTAAGATATACACAAAATCCTTTCTATACTTATCTTCTATACGATTACAAAAATTATAAGCCGTACTAACTTTCTAATACCAACCGTACTAACTGACTTTGTACTATTAGCATAATCTTCAATGTCTTCCAGCAGTACTAACTTATATGCAACAGTTTCAACTGTTTACCTTAATTCCCAACAAAAATCCATTTTCACGATAAGACATGGGTCCCTGTACTCTAATAAAATCCATTTTCACTCCATCTCCATCGAATAAGACTAGAAGGCAAGGGAGGTGATCCCTTCACCTAGTTGGTAAAGTCACGAGTGACTCCCTTGGCCATCACCACAGTTCATGCGTGAGGTCCACAAATCGAGAGAAGTTATGGTGAAACGTTCACCTTTCTCTCTCCTTCATGGTTTATTATTTTTTATTTTGTTTGTGAGTGTGTGTGGGGTATTTAGTAGGGTATATTTTTATAAAGTGCGTATTTTAATGAAAGGTAAAGTGAAGCATGCCTTGCCCACTAAAAGGTGAGTGAAAGTGAGAGAAGAGAGAAAGCTGAGGTGGCGCTGAGGTGTAACGTGCGCTTGCCATCTAGCAATGCATTTGTAATGCTACGAGCTCTAGATTCTCATTTTCCAAAAGAGAAAAAGAAAATAAAACTGACTTGAGCTGAAGAAGATAAAAAAAGCTTCACCTCAACTCCCACCCTCTCCCCCTCAAGATCCAATCCATCAATCTATCAAACTCAAAACCATAACTCGAAAACCATAAAATCCCAATGGCAAATGCATGGAAAAGAGACAACAGATCACTAAAATTCTCCACACCCAAAACCCTTTTCCTAGTCTTCTCCACTTCCCTCATCATCCTCACTTTCTTCTACCTCTCCTCAACCCCAAACCCAAACCCTACTTTTAGAACCCTAGTACCAAACTCCCTAATCCAACCCTTTAACTGCTACAAATCACCCCAACAACACCCAGTTATAGCCAACTTAGTTGAAAATGTAAAGTACCCTTTTTTATACTCGTTATCCGATTTCGGAACATTCCCCGAAAAGCCGCATAAGAATATAGTAAGGTTATTAAAGGGTAAATTGTTTAGGACACCTGGGATATCTGTGAAGGTTCAAGAAGTGTTGGAAAAGATGAGAAGTGAGGGTAAAAATGGTGTTTTTGTTGATGTGGGTGCCAATGTAGGTATGGCTACGTTTGCTGCTGCTGTTATGGGTTTTCGGGTTTATTCGTTTGAGCCGGTTTTTGAGAATTTGCAGAGTATTTGTAATGGGATTTATTTTAATAGAGTTGGGGAGCTGGTTACGGTTTTTGAAGCTGCTACGTCTGATCGTGTAGGGAATATTACTTTTCATAAGGTATCGTGTTTATGGTTGATTGTAATTGTCGTTTATTTTCGTTATTTGGTATGTGATAAAAAGATGATTGATTTTGTTGGAAAGAAGTGAAATCCGTTGTGATCGTTATTTGCAGTAGATCAGGAGACGTTTGATCATTGCATTTTCAAGTCAATGATTAATCAGTTTATAGATACATAGGGTCATTCTACTTTTAGGAGTGTTTGGGCTTGCAAATTAAGACTAGTTATCTGCTTATTGTGTTCGGATACATCATATAAGCTGTTTAGTGTGTTCATCGGCTCATTGCGTCTTTCCATCAATTTCAACTGTTTTATCTGCTTCTTTACATGTGCAATGAGCAGTTCAGAATAAGAATTTTGGAGCTACTTATTTACTGCTTTTTTCTTAAAAAAGAATAAGTGAAAAAGCAATTTTATTAAGCAATCACTAACACCCCATAAATCCTCTGATTAGAAGTTGCCAAACAATTAGAGAAGTGTTTATCTTCATACATGCAACACTTATCAAAAAACTATATTCTGCGCCCATTCATCTATTACCTCTGCTTGTTTGTTGCACATAATCATGTTCAAAACAGAATACCTCCATATTTGCTAAACGTACCGTAGTAACGTTTAATCTTTGTATTCATTATAGTTGGTTGGACGGCTAGACAACAGTGCAGTTTCAGCCAGCGGTGCAAAATTGGCTTTCAAATCAAACGAAGTTATTGAACTTCAAGTAAGAACAGTACCACTTGATCTTGTGATTCCCGAGAACGAACCTGTGCTGCTTATAAAAATCGATGTCCAGGGTTGGGAGTTACATGTATTAAAAGGGGCGAAAAAGTTGCTATCGAGAAAGAAAGGTGAAGCTCCATACTTGATATATGAGGAAGACGAGAGACTTTTGCAAGCTAGTAATAGCAGTTCAAAAGAGATTAGGCAATTTCTTCATGGCCTTGGGTACACTCACTGTGTGCAACAAGGTACCGATGCTCATTGCACTAAATAATAAGTTAGATACGTAATTACTATTTTACCCTCCCAACAAACCTTAGACAAACCCGGGATAAATTTGACTTAATTGATTCTTATTGGTTTGGTGAGTTCACCAGAAGATACGATGAACATGGTAGCCGTGATTTAATGGTTTTGTTTGATCTATGCTTTATTGTAAAATTGTAGCAATTGGTAGTTAGATGGTTCGATCAACTGTTGTATTTGTTTTTAGAGGAACTTGATTGGAAATGTTGAAAGATTGCACCAAATATATATACAAATGAATACCACTTCCATTTCACCTCTTTTAGGTACTGTTATTATGTTTTAGATCTTTGAGCTTTAGCAATGGTGAAACATGCTTCACGATACCTATTTTTATATTTGAAGCAAGTTTGACTTTCTAAGTCAGTCGTTAATGGCTGGGGCTCTTAATCTCAATTTGATAATGTTGTATGTAAAATGTATTGATGAATGTACAATACTCAAAAGTATAATCGTCACTATACAGAGTTTCCTAAAAAACGAAATTCTAGTCATCTAGAATGTTCAGGTGAATCTATTGTGGATTCTGCTCTTTTGGCAACTGTTTTCATGCTATAGATTTTTTAGCTTCTGCCTTCTACATAGTTGGCAAATGAATGGGTTGAGATTGTTCGTTGGGAGGAAGTTTGACATAGAAGTCAAAATCATTTAATGGTCAGAATTTGCAGAATAGATTGTGAAATTTGGTGTTTTTACAATCTGTAGAAAGGTAAACACGGCTGCTAGAATACCTTAACTATAAACATAAACATAATAATGTATAACTTTCTCATGATGACTTGGAGGTTCAAATTGTTTGTTAAAAGCGAATTATAAGTGAGACTACAAGCAAGAAGCAAGACGCCAGAAGGGGGAAATGTATAAACTGATTTACGTTACTAATTTACAGGCAAGCTATTGGGGGAATGAAGTTTGAGTCATGTACATATCTAGTTTACACTCTTATACTTTTACATGCATGCCTGTGTGATTTATGCGGATACTAATAAATTTATGTTAAACTTTTAGGATTAAAATGTGGAAACTACAGTTTCTCCTATGGTTATTAGCGTTAATAATCTTATAACAACAAAAGGGTAATTTTAATCTATTGAAAAGCTTAAATGCTTATATTAGCTTTGTGAAGCTTATTTGGTCCTCAGAATGGATGCTTAATCATGGTTTTGCAGGCTATATATGACATAGAAAGTAGCACAAAGGCAAATAGCATAGTTTGCACTGATTGTGATGGAAACGCTATTTGAAAGAAAACACCTTTGTTTTCTACAAAATATTTCGTACAAAGCAAGGAAAATATAGATTGCCTTCAAATCAAACTTTTTTCAACACATTCTCTACAAAACACAAAACATGTATTTCCCAACTTAACAAGGTAAACTACAAAACACATTTTTTGTGTTTTCCTTGTTTCCCTTGTAGCCCTCCTTTTCTTCAAAATAGAAAACAGTGTCACATGAATGTGTTTCTACGTTTTGTGAAAAATTTAATCCCCTCAAAGAAAATAAGAAATTTTCTCCAACTAAACACACTTGTTACTACATATTTTTCCATCCCAGGAACAGATATGGATTCTGACTTTTGATACTTAGACAAGTCAAATTTGTATGATTATAAAAGTCAAAATATAAGATGAAGTTTTGTCTATCAAAATGCTGATCTCCAGGAAGTCGTGAACTGTTCCTTTGCAAATTTTGTATTCATTTGTAAAATCAGGTGCAATACAATGTGAAGGGAAAGGAATTAACTAACGATTACTTTAATGGACAATTTTAAGCAGAGATGACCAAATGCAACACCTTGCTTTGGATTTAGTCATTGCTACTATTGAAAATTACCTCTATCTATGGGATAGTATTCTACTTGTTGATAATGTAATTGGGATTGAGATAATTCATTCGTTTGGGATTGAGATAATTCATTCGTTTACTCAAAGAAATTCGAAAAATATAATATTTTTGATTTGCAGATAAATCCAATAAAAATTACTATAAGTATTGAGGGTGCGTTTGGTTCGCTCTTTTGGGTGGGTATCACCAAAAGAAGAAACAAAAACTTTGTTTGGTTGGTTTTGGGCCCACAACTTTGGGAATCAAGGAATGAGATTTCATTCTACCCAAATTTGGTGGGTTTCTCCCAATCCATCCAATCAATTTTTTTTTTATTTGATAAAATTTTTTCAACCACACATTATTTATTCTTTTTCTTATTTTATAATTTTTTCAACCACAAGTTATATATAATAATATATTTTTTTTCTCTTACTTTTTTCTCAAATCTTTCCCACATCTTTCAAACCTTTCCCAAATTCAAATTCAATTCTATTCCCACTTGCGAACCAAACGCACCCTTACTTTTATGCAGGGGTAAGGAAATCTTTTGTGGTGCTTGCAATGGAGCCTTTTTTTTTCTTTTTTTTTTTTTCTAAATTTATTATTATTATTATTATTATTATTATTATTATTATTATTATTATTATTATTATTATATATCTCTACATTATATATAACAGGAGGCGTTACACGTAGATAATGCCACGTAAATGCCACCTCAATGCCACATAATCATAATAATGCCACATAATCATAAACTATGCCACCTAAGCATGATTTTAGGCAATTAAAATTCGGATTAATTAAAAATTTGACATTTGCAAGATTCGAACCTGAGTCATTTAATCCACATACAAATGCTTCAACCACTAGACCAAGCCAGTTTTTATGATTTACAATACAAACTAAATAAGTCATTCTTAAATAATTGATATTGTTAAGCTATATTTAAGGAATAAATTATGCATAATTACTATATAATATAAAACGACGTTTAAAACGCCACCGTATGTATTCCATCAGCTTTACGTTAGAATTGCGTCATTCCTAAGGAGCCCAGCCCAAACCTTTTTTCAGCCCACATGATTTCTCGCTTTTCCTTTTCATTTTTTTTTCTACACCGCCATTCACAACAGCAGCAACATAACTGCATAACACTACGACAATAGCAGCAGAACAATTGCAGATGAAAAGATTCAATTCGTGGGTTGCAGAAGAAAAGCGTGGGTCACTTGATAATACCAGAAGAACAATAGCAAAAGAAAACCCTTGATTCGTGATTGTTATTGGTACGTTTATTATTGTTATGATTTTAGGGTTTTTTTTTTTCAAAAGTAGACTCTAAGCAATATAGCAGTTCTTTGTACGCTAGGAGGTAGTTGACAACTAGAAAGCCTATTCATTGTGCCTATCCTTAACCTATTTGAGTACTGATTTATATTATATAGTAATTGTTTGGTGGTTTTGCTGTTGATGATTAGTAATTCTCTTTAGTTTTAATTGTGCTAACTATCTGTTAATTAATGTTTAATACTTTGCTCGATGTGCTATTGCTGTATATTAGTTCTTTTGAGTTTTAATCATATGACTTATCTTTTAATTGTTGTTATTGACATATTCTATTGTATTATGCCTTTGCCAATTTTTAGCAGCCGACTTTTTCCATTCACTTTTAGCTTATTTGCTTAATAATCGTGAAAACCAAAAGAAAAGCCGTACGTAGAATTGATAAGGATTATGTTGCAAATAAGAATCGTAAAGTTAGTCATTTTCGTGAGGCTGATGTGGCCCATCTGGATGATATCTCTGGAACACCTTATTGTTCAACTAACTTGACAATAAATGAACCGGATCCTGTAACTACTTCAGTTGCAATTGATTCATCTGTTGGGAAGGGCAAGAGAAAACTTGACGATTTATATAATTCTTCCATCAACGGTATGTATTATGTTTATATTTGTTTGATATCAATGTTTAATTGTTGTTGTTGGTAACGAGACTAGGATGACGCCACAATTATTTCCTTAATTTCATTAAAAAAATATTCGGATGCATCAACAGCAGATGGGCCTAAAGTTGTTATTAGATAAATGGCTACAAATCTGATGAACCCACAAAATCAATTGACTTATTGACCGGCGGATCGTTGCCATTATATACAAAATATGGTTCACAATTATAAACTTTAAGCTTATTAGAGCCACCGATCTATTCTTGCGTCCATCTTTCTCAATTGGGTCATCTTTTTCTTTACAATCATTAGGCGACACACCAGGGAAACCATCCGAAATATATGAGGCGAAAAAGGCGCAAATACTTGCTTCACTTGACAAAACCTAATACCTTCCACAATCTTATTCATTGCCTCAAAGTATCCATCGTGACTTACAATCAACAAAGTCTCATTAATCCCTGACACACGTGATAAACTATCCACAACTAATTTAAGATACTGCGGACGATTGTGCACATAAAGAACAATAACTATCCTATGCTTCGCCAAAGTTGGATACAAATCCATGTTCCTCGGTGCCATTATCATAGATTTATACAAGCTAAAAGTGAAAGTAAGTTTTTTTAATTGTATTTTATTGTTGCCATGAATAATTTAGTTATATTCATCTTCGATTACATGTATATGATGTTTATTGATCAGATTTGGAATATTTTCTGTGCATAGTTCTCTGTTATTGGAATTTAATAAATAATTAGACTGTTGCCTCCTCTGATAATCTGATTTTTTATTCTATACTTCATAGACTGAGTGCAAAGGAACTTTTGCGACATCGCTTTATTACAAATGCTAAGAAGAAACCGAGACACTTGGAGAGAATCAGGTACTTATAACGGGATTTATTTGGGATGTAACTGATCTCAAACGGGTTTTATCAGTCCACTAATAGTTTCCAGTCAAATGTGCAGCTGGTGTTATCCGTAAGGGTGACCAATGGTCTGCTGCAATACCAGATGGCTGCTGCAACAATTTCTGGTGCACCTGTGTTGCATTCCTCAACCACGCAGGTGATCAACTCATTATTTGCTTCCAATTCCTTTTTTATATACCAATTTATTACTGTCAAAGTGCTATATTGCAGAAACAACAATCGTTGGGTTTCTTCTAGATCTTAAAGTAGTTTTTTTTTAAGTTCTGAATTTCCAACTGTTACCCCCTCTGATAATCTGATTTTTTATTCTATACTTCAGAGACCAAGTGCAAAGGAACTTCTGAGACATCGCTTTATTACAAATACTAAGAAGAAACCGAGACTCTTGGAGAGAATCAGGTACTTATAACAGGATTTATTTGGGATGTAACTGATCTCAAACGGGTTTTATCAGTCCACTAAAAGTTTTCAGTCAAATGTGCAACTGGTGCTATCCGTAAGGGTGACGTGTGAATGTCACTGTCTTTTAGTTTTTCAGTATCTCTTGCTCTTATCTGCTCTATTACTATATATGATTTTATTTTTTTTGCAATCTCATTTGCGAAAAAGTTGACGGAATATAGTTTCATTTGTCAAAAGGAACATCCACTTTGTAGCACATCATGGCCCTTTTAAGATTGTAATGTCTATAAATATTTGAATCTTACTTCTATTTATTTAATTGATTTAAAGGATGTTGCGTTGAAATCCTTAAAATACTTCTTCCAAAATTGATGATAAAATCAATACCATAGCTCATTTTTGTAATGACTCAAAGTGGTTCGGTGAAAATACTTTTTTGTTTTTATTGGATTTGTGATTATTCTATTGAATACGATTAGAAGATAATGTTATAGAATTCCTTATAAGCCACCTCATTAAGTTGTAATATTATAGAGAAATCTAAACTTACAAGCGAAGTATATATAAACAGCGGGCAACTCAACTAGGATTCAAAGATATGACCCGCTTATAGTTGGTTTATTCCTCACCAGTATCGCTAAGATTTAATACTTATTCCACATATATACTTTTTGGATTATTTTCAGGTTTTTTTTGCTTCTGATGAGAGGATAAAAGCCGTAAGGAAAATGATCATGGCCGTCACTATTGAGCATAGAAAAGCAGCTCACGACCTCTTATTGCCTTACCAAAGATCAGACTTTGAAGGCATTTTCCGAGCAATGGATGGTAATTTTTATCACTTTTTAGCATTCTACACGACTAATCGTAGCTAATTTCAGATTCTCAAAGTTTATTTTTATCAAATATTTCAGGACTTCCAGTGACGATCCGCCTTCTAGATCCTCCACTACACGAATTTCTACCCGAAGGTGATCTAGACTAAATTGTGGGTGAGATGACTAAGGATACAGGCATGACCGAGGATGAAATATATTCAAGAATCGAGAAATTATCAGAAGTGAACCCAATGCTTGGTTTCCGTGGCTGCAGGTATGTACTTTTACATGTAAAGTGTTTCCATGTAGCTGCATCCCGGCCCCAAAGTAACAGACTAGCGTGATAGGTGATAACCTTTGGTTTTATAATTTCAGGGTTGGGATTTCATATCCAGAGCTAACAGAGATGCAAGTGCGTGCAATCTTTCAAGCTGCAGTGTCTATGAGCCACCAAGGCGTGACAATTTTCCCAGAGATCATGATTCCGTTAGTTGGAACACCTCAGGAACTAAGACATCAAATTGGTGTGATTCGCGGTGTAGCAACTAAAGTCTTTACTGAGATGGGCTTGTCATTAGAGTACAAAGTTGGCACCATGATCGAGATTCCACGAGCTGCTGTAATTGCTGATGAGGTATAACCTTTAAATCTGTCACCACTTCACTTTGTGTAGAATCTCATATTTTGACCTGCAGATTGCAAAAGAGGCCGAGTTCTTTTCGTTTGGAAACAATGATCTCACCCAAATGATGTTCGGGTACAGTAGAGATGATGTTGGCAAGTTTCTCCCAGTTTATTTGGCGCAAGGAATTCTACAACATGATCCCTTTGAGGTCAGCAACATGAGCTATAGTGTATCAACATAGATACATTGGATAAAAACTAATGACACAAAGATTCTATTGCATTGTTCATAGGTTCTTGATCAAAAGGGTGTTGGTCAACTGATCAAGATGGCCACAGAAAAGGGGCGGGCAGCGAATCCTAGCTTAAAGGTGAGCACATGTTCCCAATATTTCGAGTTGTGTAGGTTTGTGAATTTAAAGGCTGCAAAATGGGACTGACATGGGTCAAAACGGGTAAAAAGGAGTCAGAAATGGTTTGACAGACCTGAAAGTACTCTTTTGAAATGGTTTATGTATTTTGAATACACTTTTGGTGACTAGACGAGCTGATCAAGTGTTTATTTCGGAAGCTATTTTAATGATATTAGTTACATGATATAGTTTCGGCTATGTATGATGATGTAGGTTGTGTTAACTGGACGAGCTGAACGTTTTTTTTTTCTTTAGTTATAATGTTAGTTACATGATAATGACTATAATGTGGTGCTGAATTTTGTGATTAGTTTTATTGTCGGTTTTGATTGTATACAACTTTATCCTTCTTAGTTACATGATTTGTTTCTCTTTGTTTTTTAGCCTTGCCAGGCTGCGGCAACGCGTGCTGAGCTCAGTAGAATGAAGTTATTATATATCGTGGGTGCATGGTAAGCCAACATTTTGAATGATGATCATACATCAATGGAGCATCGCTTAATATCTTTATTCTCATATTATTGGATGTTTTAAATTATTTATAGAGCTGCTGATTCTGATACTCTAATACTCTGATTATATTCTAATACACTGATACTATGATTCTGATACCCTGATTCTTTATAGGGCTGCATAAATAAAAAGATTTTGCTTTAATACTTTGGTCTAAGCAGGCTACTTGCTAATGATGATTATAATGGTAGTGAATACGCAAAACGGGGCATGATGGTAAGATGCTTTTATTATTATACACATGTTGGTGAATCAAACACCCCTTATACAATAAATACTATATAAATTTAAAAATATGATGACTGTGATAACATTGTTATTTTGACCAGAAGTACAGAGAGGCTAGGCATAACCCGACAAGGGCTGAGATCCAGTATGAGGTCATGTGGGTCCCGGTGGTGCCCAATCATAAAACAACACCATGGACAGACGAAGAGCAAATCAAATTTGAGGCGTTTAAAACACAATGCCTTGGTATTCTGTGTCAACTCTGCTTACTTGAACCAGCAGTGATCAAGTATATTAAAGAGGTGTGGCACATTAACGAATCATAATTTTGTTAGCGGAAGTTAGATGTAAAGAAAGAATGGGAATAGATTTGCAACAGTTATCCCATATTTATAAAAATTGAATCAATAGGAGGGATCAGTTTTAAAATTGAACTCTCTTATTGGTTAATAAATTAATTGATTATCAAAAAGCTCAATAAGAATGGAGCAATGCTGAGAACACTAATGCAGCAAAGGAACTTCTAGCCATTAGAAACTGTGAAAATGATGATCGTACGTTGGACATGCAAGGTCTTCATGCCACAGAAGCAGTGCAAGTTGTACTAGAGTACTTACTGAAGCAAGAATCTCAGGTCTGAGGGACATTTGTGAGTCAAGATACATACAAGTCAGACAACAACAATTATTGAGGTCGAGATTGTTAGAAGTCATTACAGGTAACAAAGACAGAAGTTTACTCACACCGTTCACATATATGCTATTTTTTAGTACTAATTTACTATGTTGCTGTTTGATAACTAAAACATACCTGAAAGAAATGGTCGTTTATATTAATCTTTGTACTGCTCTCTATTTATACTGTTATTATCTTTTTTTTTTGTCTCTCTAAGTTTACCCATCTGACCCGTAGGCATGGATCAGGGTGTATATTACCTGACTTAAGCAGATCATCGACTTGAACTAAGCTATTCCAAACACCCCTTTAAGACTATATAACCTTCCTATTTCTGTGATCATTTTTCCACTGAAAATAAGTGGCATCTCCCTCATCTAATATGGTGAGATGCTAACGTTGGTTCTCCAATCCTAGCATTGTTTTCGGCAATTACGAGCCAACTTGCTGCACATGATGGACTTACAATAGTTGATTGTGCTGACATGTAGAGTTGGATGGGACCAAATTGATCATTTTATACAACTTGCGGTACAACTAACTGCAGTTATATTATCAGAGGTGAAATCATAAGCGCAGTTAATTATCTTATTCCTCTCAAAAACACATGAAAAATATTTTTGTGGACTCAATGGTTTAAAATTTAAGGTATGATAATTTTTGGTGGTTCTTCTAATGCATACATTATTTCTGAGTATCATTCTTTGAAGGTCTTACAATGATTGCTAATCGACAAAGTGACAGTGGCATATCTTGCTATTCCTTTTTCATATTAAGCATTATCATTGTTATAAGATATTAGTACAATATATTTTAATGAATCCTTTTTTATATTTTGTTGTAACTAAAAATTCGATGATTCCCTTTAGTGTTTAGATGTGATAGAATAAGGGATCTGACATAAATAAATTAGTTTTGTTAGTTGATTATAAGTTTAAACCAATTGGATACATCGCGATTCAAATAAAGCAAACCAAACCCATATTAGTTTATGTATACACTCTTCTTATTATCTCATTTACTAGCTTTACAAAGTTAGGTTGGTAGTGAACTCTGTCCTATTGAAACTAAATATGTAGTTAAATACAACATTTTTCTAAGAATTAAAAGGCTACTTAGTAATAGTTTGTTTGAAACAATTAACCTCATAAACAAAAAAAGGTATAAGTGAAATGTTTTTAGGATGTTGTTTGAAGTTGTCATGATGAAATGATATTAGTTTTTTTTCGGATTTTTTGTTAAACTTGGTTATATGGTTATTGTGTTTTGATATAGTAGATACGTAGTCTTGAGGGTATTTGGCATTGTTTGTACAGTCTGTATATCTTTTTATTTGTGACTTTATTAATTTTGATAAGCAGATTCAAAAGAATTAGCCGATAGACAGTTTTATTAACGAATCACAAACACCCCATAAGTTGTTTTAGTGTGTCGTGAATTCACTTGCCGCACGATTTGAATGTTAAACAATTTTTAGATCGTTTGCTGTTTAAAATAGTGACATTGATGTTACGCAATATATTAATGACTTTGTGTAGTAATTCGTTTATTATGTTCTTATGATACGATAAAACATGTGATGAGGAGTAATCTTCTATCGGTAATAATGACCCTAGAACAGCCAAGTACTCAGCCCGTATAATTTTCTACTCAACATGCTGCCAAGAAGGCATTTATGAGTGGTAAATGATGGGACGGTCACAACTTGCAGTTTTTATGGCTAAAATCTAATAATTGTGAAAGTCGCTTAAATGCCTCTAAAGTAAATTCATATGTTTTTGTTGGGCCTGTGGTTGAAGTTACAAAAACTCATTCTCAAAAACCCGCAACATCGGGAGATGAAAGATCTGAATTGAACAAAAGGACATTATGTTATCAGTTGCGTTTTCCACCCATATTATTCCCCAAGGTTTGGCCACGTCTAATCTTGATAAAAAAAAAAGAAAGAACATACCTGTTACTAAACTTAAGGCTTAACTAAATTCATTCTTGATTATTATATTTACCTTCTAAACGGATTCAAACCTTTGACTGTCGTTAAAAATGATCAACAGCAGCAAGGAAAGGTAGTATTTTAATTATTTTGATCGGAAATGAAACCATAAATGAGACAAGGATACATTTAAGTCTTACAATTAAATAAATCTATACTACATAGTAATAATTAACTACAATCAAAATACAAGACTATATATAATTAATAAACATATATTGTAAATGTATATCACATGTAGTAGACAACAATCTAAACTAAATACTGCATCAAAACATACGGTTACGTAAATGCATGCAACATATGTATTCGGAAATGTTATATAAAAAATCAAACAAAACTACAATCCTTTAAAACCATTCCTTTTGGTCGGAATATACAAACAAGTTATACAACTAGACATTTAAGTAAAATCTATACACTCTAATATGTACATTAATGAATACCTATTTTAAACATACAACACATAAAAAAATTCATTATCATGTATTTTAAATGTATAAAATATGTATTATACACCAACTCATACTAAATAGTACATAAATAACAATAGCATAACCTTATTTACGTAAATTACAAGTCATGCCCGCCCATCGGGCGGGCTTTGAAACTAGTATATATATATATATATATATATATATATATATATATATATATATATATATATATATATATATACATATATATATATATATATATATATAGTGAGACTTTCTTACGAGAACCATCTTATCTGCGAGAACTGACAGAACCACCAAAAACATACATGCACGCCTTCAATAATTGTATTTTTGCACATATGTTCTAAAAACAACATATATGTTTTAAAAAAAACATGGTTGTTCTAAAGAATTTGATAAGAAATTGGAAATACAAAAATTTTCTTTGAAGGTGTGCATGTATGTTCTTATAAGGCGTGCAATGACAATATTGCGGCCGTGTGTAAGATTTTTGTGAAAAAAGAGGATGAGTTCATGATGATATTGAAGAACATAGGTGGATACTTACGATTATTGATGATTTGCATGTATTTTTATTTTATTTTAAAAGGCGTGCATGTATGTTTTTGGTGGTTCTGTCAGTTCTCGCAGATAAAATGGTTCTCGCAAGAAAGTCTCCCTATATATATATATATATGTAATATTTTCCACAATCTAAACTAAAAAAGTTTTGTTATATATATGTATAGGCAAGCTGCACGAAAATGCAATGTATTATATTTTAGAGCTAATTCTCAAAATAGTATTTTAATTTAATTTTTTTCAAAAAATAGTACAAAAATAATGACTTTTCCCAAAAAGGTCCTGTGCGAATGTGCGAATCCATAAATATTTTGACACGTGTCCAGACAATATATACCACACCAATAATTTAGCCCACCATTATACCCCACGTGCCTATTTGACTTTTTTAAACAAATGTGCGAATGACGGTGTGCGAATGTGCGAATGACGGCTATAAAATCTTCCAATATCTTTACAAAATCAACTTTTGTCCTTGTATCTTTATTGGGAAAGACCACTTAGACTTTAAAAATATTTAATTTGTACTTTACAAAATCTAATTTGTCGTTCTATATTCTCAAAATCTAAACACTATTGTGATCAAAATTAAACTCATACAAACACACACATATCAAACGATCAAAACTCATACAAAACACACTGTACCGATAAAAAACACATACAAAACACACACATTTAGTGGATCTGTGAAAAAAACACATACAAAACACACACATTTTGTTGTATAATGGCGTCTAGAATTCAAGTAAGTTATATTTTGATTTTTTTTATAGATGTGTATCTTTAAAAATGCTTCTTTGATTAGGGTTTACATACAGAAGCAGGTCATTGCACTCAAGAAGCAGTTTGATTAGGGTTTAGAAGCAGTTTAGGGTTTAAAATCGATTTTAAGGTTGTACATACATTCTTGTTTGAATTAATTAGTATTTGGCGAAAGTGCTATGTTAGTTTTTAACCATTCCTTGTTTATTGCACTCAAAACTGCTTAAAAATAAGCACATAAGAAGCAGTTTGATAAGGGTTTACATAAAGCAGTTTAGGGTTTAAAATCGTTTTTAAGGTTGTACATATATTCTTTTTTGAACTAATTAGTATTTGGCGAAAGTGCTATGTTAGTTTTTAACCATTCCTTGTTTATTGCACTCAAAACTGCTTAAAAATAAGCACATAAGAAGCAGTTTGATTAGGGTTTACATAAAGAAGCAGTTTAGGGTTTAAAATCATTTTTAAGGTTGTACATATATTCTTTTTTGAGCTAAATTTATGAGCTAAATGATCTAAGCAGTCGATGTGATGTTGAAAATTCAAATGTATGAAGCTTTACTATGGTTTACTTCATAATCTTGACTTGTTTATTATTTTTTTGTAGGTTGTAAATGCGAGGGTAACCATTCGAAGTAAATTAAACCTACTGACAAAGATTAGAGATCGTCTAGCTAAAAAGGGGGAACGTTGTTACAATTTGTTTAGCCGAAGTATTTTCGGTTAGTGGCTAAACATCAGAAGCTGTGATCATGATAACCATATTTTGAATTTCCATCTTTTTCACCAAAGGAATGTTGAGCAGCCAAGTTATGATACCCCGTTTATTTTTTATGTTGGCCAACACACCATACAATTGGGGAGGAGAGAGTTTTGTCTTATAACGGGTTTTCGATTTGGCAAAATCTCGTTAGACAGTTTGGATGGTGTGAAGTCTAGTTTTATGAAGCGTTTGTTCCCCGGTCTTAGGTATTTGAAGGGGGAAAACCTAAGACGCATGCTTGACGGCGAACAATTTGAGCACATATCGGATGAGGATGTTGTGCGTGTGTGCCTTCTACTAGCGGCTGATTATGTTTTCATGGGTGTTGGTCCACGAATTGTATGTGGATCTCTAAGTAGCCTTGAATACTTAGTAGATGGTTGGGATAAATCCAAACCAGTCTAAGTGAGAAACCCTTAACGATTGTTAATGTTAATGCGGAAACTTAACAAGAACAATGAAGAACACGCACAGAGTTAACACTAACTTCGTATAATTCTATTAATCACGATTGTGAAACTCGTCCAACTCTCTTATCAAACTAACAATCTTAGGGATCCTTTTATAACACCAAGAAAACCCTAATACTAACCGACTAAGAAGATATTCACGAATCTTCTATAAAGATACTTACACGTTTTGTATCTTTTCCTAACATATCTCTAACAAACTTTCTTTATATCACGACCAGACTTAACATAATAAGTCAACCAGACTTAATACAGACTACCAGACTTAACATGTATTACCAGACCTAATTACAAAGACAGACCTAACTCTGACATATTACCAGACCTAAGTTTGTCTTCTCTTGAATCGTGTGATAATTCCCAACAATCCTCCCCTAACTTGATCTTCATGCTCCATGAACTTCAAGTTCTTCTGATTTAGCTTTCTGAGGATTGAATCTTGAACACCTTGAATTATATTTAGGTCTTGAATCTTTCTAGTAGCTTGAATCTTGATAAGCTCTTCTGATATGGTCTTTGCAGCAACATTGACTATATGTACATCAAATTCATTTAAGTTTCAGACTATTCTCATCACTTCCAGATGTGTTACCATCTGTGAGAGGTGAATCATTGAAAATGTAATGGATTTGAAATCTCATTACCAATAGCCATTACCACTGGAGTAGCCAATGTTTTGGTGTGTCAGACCATGGTACATTAATAACCATATGATTTTTAGCAAATCATCAGCTTATCAACGGATTTGTTAAGTCTTTACCAAAAGCCGTTTGCTTCTGGACTAGCCAATTCTTTGATGGAAAAGCACCTCATCATGGTGAATTGATTACCATTTATGGTTTTCCACAGCCTTTACCACAAGCCATAATCTTGTGGGCTAGCCAACTCTTCACTTATCTTAGATATGGTGAGTTGAATACCATACAATTTTTGGCAAATTGTCAGCCACAAACGGATTTGAGCTATCTTTACCTGTAGTCGTTTGCTCAGGATTAGCCAGTCCTTGTGTTGATGAGACAAGGTGGACTGATAACCTTTTGTTGTGTTAGTGCAAGGCACCTCCACCAAGTGAGAAGTTCCAATAGTCTCACTTAACAACTTATGAAAATTCTTTCAAACATCCTCAAGCTACATCCCTTAATGACTGCAATTTTATTAAATCCAATATCTGCTCATATACTTCATCCTTCTTCACAGCAGACAACTTTCTGTTTATCATATCTTTGCAAACACTTGATGACAGAGGATATTCCACTTCTGCAAGCATATAAATATCACCATCTTTTACAGACAAACAATGTACCTTGCAGTTATAGAAGTAGGTCCAGCTGGTAATCTTCTGCTGTTCAGGGAGTTTCCACACTATATTTGACTCAGTTGGTGGCTCAAACATTACTTTCAAATTTCCCCAAAAGACTCTTGTAACATCATCTTCAGGTGGATTATCTCCAAATTTGATATTCACCACCTTGTATAGTTCCTTTAAATCCTCCCTGCTTATATCATGTAAAATAGCAGCAAAATTCATATACATTATATTAGAGTAATCTTCCATAATAATCATATATGAAGCTCTTTCTCCAGTCATAACAATTTTATAGTTTACTATCTTAGCAGGTTTCTTTGAGCTTTCAATTGTTCCCATAGTGGCTCCTTCAGATGAAGGTTCTTCCTCAGATTCCTCTTCTTCAATCACTTTCTTGTATTTACTTTTTCTTTTCAAACTTTTTCTTCTTTGAAACACAATTGGCTTTACTACTTCAGCTTGCACTTCTCCTGATGACTTCTCAACTTCAGGTTGTATTTCAACCATTTTATCAGGTTCAATAACAAGTTTAGTCTCTTTAACCTTCCTACCCTGAAAACAATATTTCTGCACATCATCATAATCAACAGCTTTATAACCTTGATCTCTCTCAAATGCTTTGAGATATTGATGAACTCAAATAAGTACATTTTATTACTATCATTTATCCTAATTATTTGACTTGTTTTATTATATTATGTATGAGGATTGATATTTAATCGTTTACTTTTGTAATTCTCAGGTAAAAACAAGCATTTGGTGAAACTTGGCGATTTTGGACTTATTATGGAGCAAAACATGCAAGAAGTTAAGAGTCTACTGAAATGTACAAGATCAAGACAAATCTGCTCCAGATGCGCCGCATCTCACTTATTACATACGGCGCATCATTATCCAGATTTCACCAGATACGATCCAAGATACAAGAGGACATGCGCCGCATCTACTTATGGAGTTACGCCGCATCTTCTGGCGGTGTACGAATATTCCTGAATATATTAATCTTGGACCCCACGCGAAGTTAAGTCAATGCGCCGCATCTACTTACTAGATGCGCCGCATCTTACCCTCAGACAGAAACTATAAATACCCCAAAGACCAGACGAGTTAAAAGTTCCGAAGTTCGACAGAAGACCGAAGTACAGAAACCTAGGACGAATTCAGACGAATAGGCAGCACAAGACACACCCAAACAAAGATACAAGAGCTGTAAGAAGGTGCTGCATGTGTTTAATTCATTAAGTAGTTTTTTTTTTTTTTTTTTTTTTTGTTAGTAAACTTTAATTCATCAAAATTGGTGGCTTGTGTAATGTGACAACGGAAAGATTGCACTCCCTTAAAACTGCTTTCTCATTAATTAAAGTTTATATGTTGATGTCTTTGGTGACTTTTATTAGTGCATTGATAACCTCTGTGTCTAGCTGAGCGTTGATCGGGTCGCCATGCCTCTGCCCTCGCCTATTTATTAGATCGCCTATGCATTCTATCGTCTGTAGAAAAGTAGGAAGAAAGATAAATAGGATAGTCATAAGTAATCATTAAGGGTTTACTCGCCGATAAGATTAGAACCAACGAGAAAGGACTTAATCTCGGTGCGTTGCATCGAACTATACACTTCATATAAAACTAGCAATAAAACAAGTGACAAACTACTTATCTATCAGGACAGATCTTCTTATTGTCTCGAGTATTTATCTGTGTACGTGTGTGCTATTCGCTGATTCGTGCCTATTGGTTTAGTTTATTATTTAATTGCAACCAAATCGTGCCAGTCTCTCAGGCTGAACCCCCTTGCGTTAGAATAGGTTGTATAGCTAACTTAATATATTAAAATACTGATTAGAATAACTAGATAATACGTTCCACTCTTAGTGATCGACACTCTACTTACCATTATATTCATACTGACCGGGCACACTGCTCGTTAAGTGTGTGTGTTATTGATAAGTCGGCTAAATATAAATTTAAAACTTGAGTAAGCATTAATACTGCTAAACCGCAACGACACATCGCACCGCGTCAAGTTTTTGGCGCCGTTGTCGGGGAGTGAATTGTTATTATCCGTTAATTTGATTAGTTTTTTAATTAGGTTTTTTTTTTTTTTTTTTTTTTTTTTTTTTTTTTTTTTTTTTTTTTTTTTTTTTTATCTAACCGCTAATTCTGTTGTGTATTAGATTAAATTGCATTCATTGTATTATTTTGCATATTTTCTGTTTTTGTGTGTTATTTGTTTTCTTTGTGTTTATTTTCGTTTGTGTTTTTATTTGTTTTTATTTTTCGTATTTTCTGCATACTGCTATCGTTGTACTGAGCTAAATCGAACGATACGGCGCATCTGATCTCTCAGATAAGGCGTATTGCGTTTAATTTTTATAAAATACAACGCGTTTAATTAATTCGATACGACGCATCTTTTCCCCAAGATACGGCGTATCTGTTTTTGATAAAAAAAATTTTCTAAACGTTAACGCCATACGACGCATCTGCTTTAGCAGATACGGCGTATCTATTATTTTAATTAAAAACAGTTTTCGAATTATTAAACAGATACGACGCATCGATATCTGTTGATACGGCGTATCTTCTGAATCAAAAATCTTATATTTTGAAACGTAACGAAAATACGGCGCATTAACTTTTGTTAATACGACGCATTTAATTTTAAATAAATATCGATTTTTGATTATTAAAATTGATACGGCGCATTCAAATTTCTAAGCGGCGTATCTATTTTCTGAATAAAAGTCTGATTTAATTTTAACGATTATAAGATACGGCGTATCCAACTTTTTGGATACGGCGCATCGTCTGCAGATATCAGCAACTTTTATTTTTCTTATCTCCGAACGGAAAATACTCTGACCCTTATACCTGGAAACTTTTACTTTGAAATCTACCTCTCTTTAATTTTCAGGAACAATGTTCGATATTTTCCCCAACTTGTTCGGAAGACCCCAAAGAAATCTTACCATGGAAGAGTTTGCACTACAAATCGCTCAAGCCAATGAAAAAGAACATCATGAAGCAAGAAACTTTATTAATGAATTCAAAGGCAGTCATGAGCTTTTACTAAAGGAACAAAACAACATGATTTATGGATTGGCAATTGAAGTGCACCAATTGTCAACGGTGCTTAATAGGGTTCTTTTGGTAAAGCAAGACTTGAAAGGGATTACAACCAGAGGCGGAGCAGGGAGCTCCGGCTGCTGCTCCAGCCGATCAGGAGGAGCCGCAGGCACCAGTACCCCCACCAGTCCCTGTACGCACGGTGAGTCAGAGAGTGGACGCAGTCGAGGGGGAGCTGAGAGCCTTGTGAGGCGTTGTTGATGGTATGAGGAGGGACTCAGAGTGGCTAGTTATGAGTGTGAGCAGACTTTTGGAGCAGCAGGGTATTACCCACACCCGTTCAGATGGTACTCATGTTGCAGGAGTGACACTTGGATACACTCGCAGAGTCCGGCCTAGGATTGATGATGCCAGCACCTCAGGGACCCACCCACACGACCACACTGACCCTTGATCTCTTGATTCCACGTGTTATTTGACATTGTTCCATGCACATTATTATTATTCTTTTTGGATTGTACTAATCGATATTCTCATTTATGCATTTGATGTTTCAGTTTATATTTCTTAACATGCTTGACAAAGACTGGCATTAAGTTCAGCATGATAATACGAGAGGACATGAGAGAAAACCATGGAACAAGCCATTTTACAACAGACTGTTAGCAGTCTGGCTGGTGAACACATGCGCCGCATCTGGTAAAAAGATGCGACGCATCCTATCCTTTATTTTGTTTTATTTTTGTTTCAGGCCGCAGAGGATACGGCGCATCTCAATCCTGAGATGCGACGCATCTCCTGCACAGGTCATATCTTTATTTTTCTGCATTTTTTTATTTTCGACTTTAAAACTTTTTATCAGTTTATTTTAATGCGGCGCATCCCTGGTTAAGGATGCGACGCATCTTCTATTCTGATCCGTACTTATTCCAGGTTCGATACGGCGTATCTTCTTCCATAAGATACGGCGCATCGACTGACCTGATGATTTTTATTTTTAATTTTTATGTTTTATTTTAACTAACTACTAATGTATTATGCAAGTTTGAACCTTTCTTAACTTAGGTGTGTTTTAAAGCCTTGGTGGTATTATAGATTCCTGCATTTCCTGTGGATACATCTATTATGAAGCTTAAACGTTCTAATCCACAAGAAAGATGATTTTTGCTCTTATACAAATGGAGGATCATACCGAGCAAATCTCAGGGGAGTTTTTCTGTTCTAATTCTTTTATTTTCCAGTTTTTAACCTTTTATACGAACAACGAGGACGTTGTTTAACTTAAGTGGGGGGATTGGAGAATTAGAACACTTAACACTTACTTGTCCTAAACTTTTCAAAATATGCTTAAAATGTGCTTAATATATCAAAACTTAAAAAAAATTTAGCATGTTTTTGTTTAAAGTCTAAGTTGCATAGCTGCACACATGACGTTATTTTCAAAAATTGTGATTTTTCAAAATTCACAAATCTGTGAATGTGCCGGTGACTTGTAAACTTTAGAACTTGGCTTGTATACTATTCGTGACCACTATAATAAGTATTATTTATATAATTGGAATGACTTGTCTAAATTGGTAAAATTTCTAGGATTACACCCAAATAGCCTTATATGTTATGTGTTATTAGCTAACTACACTGGTTAGTTAACCCCCGTATAAACCCTTTTGTTACTCTCATTTTTAGAGTAAGATACCCCTAGAAAAACACTCAGAGCCATTCCTTTCGTTTCTTACACCTTTGTTAAAATGTTTCGTTACACCCTTACACCTTAGCCTACCCTATAGATTAAAATCCGTGGTTGGTTAATTGCTTTAGGCAAAGTGTGTTTCCTTACATTACCTGTGTTCGCGTGCGTAATTCATTATCTATGGTTAGGTCGGGAAATTGCACAATGCAATTGGAGTGAAAGTAAATATTGTATATCTTTGAGTTTATTTTTCGTGTGTTTACTACTTTCACTATTACCGTTATTTCTGAAGTCATGAAAAGTATGGAAAAATTATCCAGAATTATCATTATAGTGATGTGGTGAAATTTTACACATCTATGTTTATGTTGATGTCAAAAAAAAAAAAAAAAAAAAAAAAAAAAAAAAAAAAAAAAAAAATCGAAAAAATAAGAAAAGAAAAAGAAAAAAGAAGAAAGTTGGATGTTTGTTTTAAACCAACGATGTAAAGTTTTGTATTAAGTGATCGATATCACCACTAATTATTGTATATTATATCTATGGATTGAATGAGAGTTGGCAGTTATGGAAACGCCAACTAAGGTTTATTCTTTGATTAAGATCTTGTTGAGTATAATTCGTGTCTACCTAAAGCGTGTGTTTCAAGTGTTAAAGCGTGAGTTATTCTATGATATGAGTCTTATTCATGGGATGGTTGGGATAGTGATTAACCACACTTAGGATTTTAATTTATCTGTTTTGTTTATTTTTTATTTTACACCAATTTGTATCCCAAATATTATCCATACCCTATATTATTCTTGATCCAAACCTTTGATTTATTGAGATTAGGGATTTGAGCAATCTTAAGTATCGTAGTCGTGGATTCGACTATGTATTTATGATTTTGTCGCCCTTTTTGATATAATATTATTGGTAAAGATTACTTGGTCCTATCTTTAGCCTATTCGAGTTAAGGATTTGAGCAATTGCAAGTATCGTGTTCGTGGATTCGATCATGTATTTGTGATTTTGTCGCCTTTTCTGGAATTTGAGATCGATAGAGATTAAGGAGAATAATTAACCCCTTAAACCTAAAAACCCTTTTTACCGCTTTAGACTTGTTATTCCTTGGCTTTAGTGGGGGAGATGTGTATACTTGCCAAGCTTATGATAGAATATTCGTCACGACTGGACAGTTAAACGATTAGATTTGCTTTTATCAAATTATTTTATTTTACTTCTAATTCGTTAAGTGTTTGGTTGTGTGATTATGGCAAAAATGAATACATGCTTAAATATAAAAATAAATCCTAATATCTTTTAGGATACATTTTCATAAGATTAATTCTAAGGTTTATTTTGGGACAAGTAAAGTTCAAGTGGGGGGATATTTGATGAACTCAAATAAGTACATTTTATTACTATCATTTATCCTAATTATTTGACTTGTTTTATTATATTATGTATGAGGATTGATACTTAATCGTTTACTTTTGTAATTCTCAGGTAAAAACAAGCATTTGGTGAAACTTGGCGATTTTGGACTTATTATGGAGCAAAACATGCAAGAAGTTAAGAGTCTACTGAAATGTACAAGATCAAGACAAATCTGCTCCAGATGCGCCGCATCTCACTTATTACATACGGCGCATCACTATCCAGATTTCACTAGATACGATCCAAGATACAAGAGGACATGCGCCGCATCTACTTATGGAGTTACGCCGCATCTTCTGGCGGTGTACGAATATTCCTGAATATATTAATCTTGGACCCCACGCGAAGTTAAGTCAATGCGCCGCATCTACTTACTAGATGCGCCGCATCTTACCCTCAGACAGAAACTATAAATACCCCAAAGACCAGACGAGTTAAAAGTTCCGAAGTTCGACAGAAGACCGAAGTACAGAAACCTAGGACGAATTCAGACGAATAGGCAGCACAAGACACACCCAAACAAAGATACAAGAGCTGTAAGAAGGTGCTGCATGTGTTTAATTCATTAAGTAGTTTTTTTTTTTTTTTTTTTTTTGTTAGTAAACTTTAATTCATCAAGATTGGTGGCTTGTGTAATGTGACAACGGAAAGATTGCACTCCCTTAAAACTGCTTTCTCATTAATTAAAGTTTATATGTTGATATCTTTGGTGACTTTTATTAGTGCATTGATAACCTCTGTGTCTAGCTGAGCGTTGATCGGGTCGCCATGCCTCTGCCCTCGCCTATTTATTAGATCGCCTATGCATTCTATCGTCTGTAGAAAAGTAGGAAGAAAGATAAATAGGATAGTCATAAGTAATCATTAAGGGTTTACTCGCCGATAAGATTAGAACCAACGAGAAAGGACTTAATCTCGGTGCGTTGCATCGAACTATACACTTCATATAAAACTAGCAATAAAACAAGTGACAAACTACTTATCTATCAGGACAAATCTTCTTATTGTCTCGAGTATTTATCTGTGTACGTGTGTGCTATTCGCTGATTCGTGCCTATTGGTTTAGTTTATTATTTAATTGCAACCAAATCGTGCCAGTCTCTCAGGCTGAACCCCCTTGCGTTAGAATAGGTTGTATAGCTAACTTAATATATTAAAATACTGATTAGAATAACTAGATAATACGTTCCACTCTTAGTGATCGACACTCTACTTACCATTATATTCATACTGACCGGGTACACTGCTCGTTAAGTGTGTGTGTTATTGATAAGTCGGCTAAATATAAATTTAAAACTTGAGTAGGCATTAATACTGCTAAACCGTAACGACACATTGCACCGCATCAAATATGCAACTTGAATCTCCTCATATGACTTCCCTTTCATCATTTCCAAAGATAGATGCATTTGATTCTTTAGATACATCTTCATATCATGTTTCTTTTCTGCAATAGTCATCTTCTTGGGAATCTTTGATTTCTTCTGAAGCTTCAACTTTTCTAAGAATCCACCCAATGTATCATTATTGTCTCTTGCATTTATGAAGTCAGCTAACTGTTTGGCTTGTTCATCAGCAGTTAAACCTTCAACAGCTAGAAGCTCCTCATATTTTGCTCTCACTTCATCATCAACATTGAGCAGCTTTGTAAATTCATCATATTTGATCGGCCCCAAACGGTCACCTAATATCGACCAAGGATATTGGTCAACAAGAGTCAAACAATCTAGGGCGCAATACAATTTACCAAAGGAGTACAGAGTATCCCCGGGTCGTTAAGTCCCAACGAGGTGTGTAAACTGAAATAAAACGAATCTGTGATCGGGTGATAATTGAACGGAAAAGGGTTTTAAGTGATTTATACTAAGGAATAAAAGAAAATAGCTTAAATAAGCTAAATGGGAAATATAAAAACGGGATAATTTTGGATTTTTGATTTTCGAAATTGCTAAAGTACTTAATTATAAACACTTTTTATAAAAGACGATATTTTTGAAAACTTAAAATAAGCACCGAAAAAAGTAGAATAAAATGAAAAACGGGCTAAAAACTGAGATATATGGAAATCTAATCTTACAAGTGCAAAATTATTTTTCTTAAATCCTAAATAATAAAAGAAAATTTAAAAAAAAAAAGATTTATATTTTTTTGACTTTTATATTTTTTATTATGAATTAAAAACTATTAGAAACTAATTAAAAGGATTAAAAATAGTAGATGACTTGGGAAAAATCAGAAAAATTCAAGGTAAATACTATATGATATCAGAATACTAGGAAAAATATAAAAAGTTAGATAAGCCCACTAATAAGCTGAATGGGCTAATAAGCAGTTTGAAAATAAGCACAAAAATAAGCAAATAAGCACTAGAATACACCAAAAGCTCAGGTATAGTGTAATAGGCCTAAACAAACCTAATTCAACTTAAAAAACTAAAATATGCCCAGGCCGTCAGCCAAATCGAGTAATTATACAGTTTACTAAAAGAAAGCTAAAGGCCCTATTTCTAGCTTATTTTTAAGCACTGTAATAAGCAGTAAAGTGGGAACTTATGGGGGCAAAAGCTTGCTAGTACTATAGGCTACACTAAAATCCAAAAATCAGTCCAAGTTGAGCTTATTTGGGGCTTGTGATGATCAAATGAAAATTACACAAAGGACCTATAAAAACTTAAAAACTGAAAATGCAGGTCTGCTATGGGTATTCTTGTGCAGACTTGTGTAGACTAAACAAGACTTATCTAGGCTAATTGGAACATACTTATATGACCATAAGGGGCACATAAATGAAAAGAACAAGGGCCAAATAAGCTTGTGCTTATATTTGGCTAATTTGAGCTAATTTAGGGCTGAAATTACCACAGCCCTAAGAAATCTAGTTCTTCTATCTATTTGGCTGATTTTAACTTAGAAATAGCTTATATGGACTGTAATAAGCTGGTTTGAAGTTCAGCTTTTGGCATTTGAATAGTAAAAGGTTATTTAACCTATTTGAGCCAAACAACCCTTATAAAGGTACTGTTTTGGTTTATAACTAGCACAGGCTAATTTGGACTAGAAATTCTAAGTATTATTGTTTTATTAACTTATTTTAACTATATTAAGCAAATTTCAAAACAGAAATAAGCAATCTAATAAGCTATATACTAATTGGCTATTTTTGGCTTTTTAAGTGATTATTAAGTAGAATAAAGACAAGAGCTATATGAGACTGATATAATTGATGAAATATGATCACAAACTAGTAATAAGCAATAAATTATGGAAATAAGCTACCAATAAGCTATAGAACAGTACTATGCAAATTTAAGCAAAAATGGTAAATTAAGCTTACAACTGAATTGGTCTATGGAACAAAAAGAACTAGATCAGGACACACCTAGCTTGTTGTCAACAAGCTAGAAAACCCAAATAAGCTTCCTGAAACAGCTTATACCACCCAGAAGCAGCTTATTTCACCCAGGTTGACTTTCGTTGACCTTCTTCATCATTTGAATTTTAGAACTGATATCTCTAGTATAAGCTTACAAAAAGCTATCAATAGCTTATATAAGCTTATAACAAGGTTGATTGAGGCTTTTGATTGTTACTTAACAGGTTTAGAGCTTATTCTGACTTATCAGATAATTTGAAACTTAGCATAAATGAAAATTAGAACAAGGGTGCTTGCAATTGGATTACTTTAACTGAATTAAACTTGAATTAATAACTGGAAGTGAGAATTACAACTTGAAAAGTGAATTACATTACCTACGTACTAAAACTAAACTAAGCTAAACTAATACTCTTCATTCCTGCTTCTTCTCTCTTTTAATATCAACCCAAAGGCTTCATCTCTCTCTTCTGATTCATTCCCACCCGTTGGATTGGTTAAAATCGATCTGGTTCGTCCAATTTGCTTTTTGGCGGGAAATGAGCCAAGTGGGTTTTTACAGACCTAGTGGTGGTGGGGAAGCATTAAATGCTTCTGACTGATAGGAGAGGTGTATTGGGAAGGAGGGGGGAGGTGGTGTGTCAGGATAAGGCGGTGGAGGTGGTGGTTTCTGGTATGGTTTAAGGCGGGACATGGTTTGGGGAAGAAGAGTTTGACCAGGTCAAACTCTGGTTTTGGATACCGGGTTTTGGGTTTTATTTAAAATGAAGGGAAGTGGGCTGGTGGTGATGGATTGGGTTGGGGTTGGGTTAGGTTGTTTATTTATTTATGGTTGGGTTTTAGTTTTAGGATTGGAAATGGATTTAAGTTAAATTTAGGGACCAATCATGTAACTTCTGAAAATCCAGGGACCATTGCTGTAATTTCTGAAATATCATCTCCAAGGGTAAGACTTGCCAAGTTTCAATAGTACAAGGACCAAAATTGATTATTTTCCATTTTAAACTTCCAAGGACTATTTTTGCCATTTTTTTGAAACTCGAGGGACTAGACTTGCCATTTTTGCAAACTTTATTCATTTTTTATCTGTTTTTAATCATTTTGCATATGAAACATATAAAAACACAATCTAATGATATTTTCTGTATTTTGAAGCATTTTAAAGTGTTTTTGACTGTTTTTGTAGTCTAAATGTAACAGAAATGATGAGTATTTAGACACTCATCAATCCCCCACACTAAACTATTGCTAGTCCCTAGCAATCTTTTATGAAAATTTAATGGATTTTACGTCTCTTTACCAAAAGCCATTACTTCTGGAGTAGCCAATGTTTCAGTATGTGATACTTTGGTACAATGATAACCAAATGATTTTTAGCAAATCATCAGCTGTCAATGGACTATTATCTTTACCAAAAGCCGTTTGCTTCTGGACTAGCCAACTCTTAGATAAATTACAACTATTATCTTTGGTGAGCTGATTTCCAATCATGGTTTTTCACTGCCTTTACCACAAGCCATAACCTTGTGGGCTAGCCAACTCTTCACTATAAAAGATATGGTGAGTCGAATACCATACAATTTTCGGCAAATTGTAAGCCATCAACGGATTTGAGACATCTTTACCAAGAGCCGTTTTCTCTCGGATTAGCCAATCCTTATGTGGGTTAGACATGGCGGACTGATAACCATTTATTGCGTTCTAAGTGAGAAAAAAATTTTAAAATTTTGGCAAAAATGGGGGGTACTAGATGGTACATATGATCAAATTCGCTAGAATTCCCTCCCCTCCCCCCCCACACTTAGAACTGAATATTGCCCTCAATATTCAAAGTACCGGCTATTATGCCGACCCTTAGAACGTAAAAAGGAAATACTAAATAGCTTCTTTTTTTTTTCTTTTCTTTTTTTTTTTTTTTTTTTTTTTTTACTTAACATATATACAATATGTGGGGCATCTCCCCTACACTAGGGTGAGACATGGGTGAAAACCCATGTTTTACTACTGTTTTTATTAACCGAGTCGCTAGCTTGACTCGACCCCGCATTCATTGGTTCTTGGGGAAGCATGTGGAACAAAAAATCTCCATCGGACTTTCGTTCAAGATGTTTGGATAAACACTGAAGTACTTGAAAGTTCCACTCCGATGAGATATACACAGACCCGGCTCACAAATGATAAATGAAAATGCCGGGGTCAAAGATAGTGTCTTCATTCCCTAAGGAGTGAAGAACAGGAGAAGTCACCGTGTAGGTGAAGAAAAGAAAGAAAGTCATGATAAAAATCATGACTAATTCATCCTCATCAGAAGGAGAATTCATGATTTCTGGATCATGAATCTCATCATTTAAGCTCATTTGATCAAGACATATTCTGGGTGGGAGGGATGGGATTTTGATATCAAGCAAATTCTCAGTGTTGAGAATATTTCCCTCCGGGACATAAAGATAATCTTTGTCAAGATCAAAGTAGAAGTTATCATACTCCGGCGGAGATATGATATGAGTGAGTTCATCAGAGAACTCCTCAAAGTGAATGAATCATATTCGGATTTGATGTGAGTGAGTTCATCAGCGAACTCCTCAAATGTAAATGATTCATAATCCGGGAGAGAAATATGAGAATGAGAAGTGGTATTGCCACTAATTTTCTCTCCCATCTGATCAAAACAGAAGGCTTCCATTTCCGGAATAGAATCATCGGAAAATATGTCACTATCCTTTATGGGGATAGGAGATGAAATGGATTTTTCCTTGAAATCCTCAATTTTAGAAATGAGAAGATTGACATTCAATAATGTTGCTCGAAGAGCTTCATCTTTGATTTCAGTGTCAATTTCATCATTCTCTTCTTCTAAGCTGACTGGCTCAGAAGGAAATTCCTCCATATAAATGATGTCTCCACAAGATAAAGAATCGTCATTAGTGGAATCGGAGAACATCTCAATATGATCTTTTGAAAAATCAAGAGGAGGAGGGATATCACACATTTGATCAAAAGTTCCCTGTGACTCACTTGGGATTGGGACAAGGTTCTCAACACTAGACTTTATGAATTCGTCCGATTCCTTTTCAGGAATAGTGTTAAGATGCTCGTCCCCCATAATAAGAGAATTAGTGGGAACTTCGGGTGTGATAACAACAGACTGAGTTTCAACTGATGAACTTGATGAATCATCATCAAAGATATCTTCATCATCACTGTCATCAGGAATGAAACGAAATTGAGAGCTAGATCTGGCTGCTTTTTCTTTTGAAATTGATTCCTTAATAGATTTTTCAAATGCATCTTGGGAATTTATTTTAGCAGCCCGCTCTTCAGCTAACAATTCTGCCATGGATTTCTCATGTGAATTTTTAATGACGGGACATTGTGGGAGTGGGGATTTGTCAAAACCGGAAGGTTGACATTGATAATCATCATGAGGACCCCCACAATATACACAAGAAAAACTGGGAGCATTCTGAAATGCTTTTTTATTAAACTCCTCAGCTCTTTTCACTAACTCTAGAAGCTCTAGATAAGTGTCTTGCTGGGTTTGCTGAGGAGTTTGAGTTATTTGGCACTGTGGAGGTTGGTCGTGATATGGATCGTCGTAATTGTTACAAGGAAATAGATTCCCTGTTTGACAATCAGAGCTAAAATGTGGACCTCCACAGTACTCACAAGAAAAGTTCGGTGTATTTTGATACGATGCATCATTGAGATTTGGACAATATGATACTTGCTCGTATGAATGTGATGGGTAGTTGGAGAAATTTGAAGAGTCGTTGAATGAGTTCGGATCAGGATCATAAGAAAATGAATTCCTCGAACCACTAAACAAACAACTTCCGTCTCGAATATCATTACCACATTGTTCACATGTACACCAATGACATGGCAAACCGAAAAGCGACTCACCACAACCGACACAAGGAATAAAATCCGGAGGTGGGACAAGTGGTGTGCTCTGAGAGCTAGGAATTTCCACCACTTCCGTTATGGTCTCTGGTTCTTTTTCTTGATAAACGTGAAGATTAGGCAAGTCGTTCTTTTTAGTCACCGTTCTAAGTTCTGTACGTTTGCTTGACAAACTTTTAACCGTAAATCCTGAAAGGTTAGGATCGATTCTCGACGGTTTGTCATTAATAGCACGTATCTCGGGCTGTGGAGGGTAGTAGGAAGGACTTTGAGAATCATTGATGGAATTAAGCTCCTTTTTGAGGGCCACTTCACACCAATAACAGGATCCTTTTGGTGCATGATTTCCACACTGCTCACATTTACACTTAATGAAGGCTGTCAATCAACGGGCTTTTACAATCAAAACATTCGTAGCCGAGAGACGCCATAGAAGAAAGGTATAAGAAGTTTAGAATCAAATGGATAGAGGGTAAAGGGATAAAGAATCAAAAAGGGTAAGAGGGTAAAGATGAATATTTTTGGGTTTTTTGTGTTCGTTGAAAACTTGAATAAAAAATGTTTTTGGTAATCGTTTAGTCAAACGAATTAACTTCACGATTATTTTGGTTTTATATGAAAATAAGGAAATATGAACAAAGATGGTAAATATACAATGGGTGTATATTCAACAATCACTGATACTTCAAATTCGTTCAACGCAGCACACCTCCCCGGCAGCGACGCCAAAATTTTGATCGGCCCCAAACGGTCACCTAATATCGACCAAGGATATTGGTCAACAAGAGTCAAACAATCTAGGGCGCAATACAATTTACCAAAGGAGTACAGAGTATCCCCGGGTCGTTAAGTCCCAACGAGGTGTGTAAACTGAAATAAAACGAATCTGTGATCGGGTGATAATTGAACGGAAAAGGGTTTTAAGTGATTTATACTAAGGAATAAAAGAAAATAGCTTAAATAAGCTAAACGGGAAATATAAAAACGGGATAATTTTGGATTTTTGATTTTCGAAATTGCTAAAGTACTTAATTATAATCACTTTTTATAAAAGACGATATTTTTGAAAACTTAAAATAAGCACCGAAAAAAGTAGAATAAAGTGAAAAACGGGCTAAAAAATGAGATATATGGAAATCTAATCTTACAAGTGCAAAATTATTTTTCTTAAATCCTAAATAATAAAAGAAAATTTTAAAAAAAAGATTTATATTTTTTTGACTTTTATATTTTTTATTATGAATTAAAAACTATTAGAAACTAATTAAAAGGATTAAAAATAGTAGATGACTTGGGAAAAATCTGAAAAATTCAAGGTAAATACTATATGATAGCAGAATACTAGGAAAAATATAAAAAGTTAGATAAGCCCACTAATAAGCTGAATGGGTTAATAAGCAGTTTGAAAATAAGCACAAAAATAAGCAAATAAGCACTAGAATACACCAAAAGCTCAGGTATAGTGTAATAGGCCTAAACAAACCTAATTCAACTTAAAAAACTAAAATATGCCCAGGCCGTCAGCCAAATCGAGTAATTATACAGTTTACTAAAAGAAAGCTAAAGGCCCTATTTCTAGCTTATTTTTAAGCACTGTAATAAGCAGTAAAGTGGGAACTTATGGGGGCAAAAGCTTGCTAGTACTATAGGCTACACTAAAATCCAAAAATCAGTCCAAGTTGAGCTTATTTGGGGCTTGTGATGATCAAATGAAAATTACACAAAGGACCTATAAAAACTTAAAAACTGAAAATGCAGGTCTGCTATGGGTATTCTTGTGCAGACTTGTGTAGACTAAACAAGACTTATCTAGGCTAATTGGAACATACTTATATGACCATAAGGGGCACATAAATGAAAAGAACAAGGGCCAAATAAGCTTGTGCTTATATTTGGCTAATTTGAGCTAATTTAGGGCTGAAATTACCACAGCCCTAAGAAATCTAGTTCTTCTATCTATTTGGCTGATTTTAACTTAGAAATAGCTTATATGGACTGTAATAAGCTGGTTTGAAGTTCAGCTTTTGGCATTTGAATAGTAAAAGGCTATTTAACCTATTTGAGCCAAACAGCCCTTATAAAGGTACTGTTTTGGTTTATAACTAGCACAGGCTAATTTGGACTAGAAATTCTAAGTATTATTGTTTTATTAACTTATTTTAACTATATTAAGCAAATTTCAAAACAGAAATAAGCAATCTAATAAGCTATATACTAATTGGCTATTTTTGGCTTTTTAAGTGATTATTAAGTAGAATAAAGACAAGAGCTATATGAGACTGATATTATTGATGAAATATGATCACAAACTAGTAATAAGCAATAAATTATGGAAATAAGCTACCAATAAGCTATAGAACAGTACTATGCAAATTTAAGCAAAAATGGTAAATTAAGCTTACAACTGAATTGGTCTATGGAACAGAAAGAACTAGATCAGGACACACCTAGCTTGTTGTCAACAAGCTAGAAAACCCAAATAAGCTTCCTGAAACAGCTTATACCACCCAGAAGCAGCTTATTTCACCCAGGTTGACTTTCGTTGACCTTCTTCATCATTTGAATTTTAGAACTGATATCTCTAGTATAAGCTTACAAAAAGCTATCAATAGCTTATATAAGCTTATAACAAGGTTGATTGAGGCTTTTGATTGTTACTTAACAGGTTTAGAGCTTATTCTGACTTATCAGATAATTTGAAACTTAGCATAAATGAAAATTAGAACAAGGGTGCTTTAAATGCTTCTGACTGATATCTCTAGTATAATACTCTTCATTCCTGCTTCTTCTCTCTTTTAATATCAACCCAAAGGCTTCATCTCTCTCTTCTGATTCATTCCCACCCGTTGGATTAGTTAAAATCGATCTGGTTCGTCCAATTTGCTTTTTGGCGGGAAATGAGCCAAGTGGGTTTTTACAGACCTAGTGGTGGTGGGGAAGCATTAAATGCTTCTGACTGATAGGAGAGGTGTATTGGGAAGGAGGGGGGAGGTGGTGTGTCAGGATAAGGCGGTGGAGGTGGTGGTTTCTGGTATGGTTTAAGGCGGGACATGGTTTGGGGAAGAAGAGTTTGACCAGGTCAAACTCTGGTTTTGGATACCGGGTTTTGGGTTTTATTTAAAATGAAGGGAAGTGGGCTGGTGGTGATGGATTGGGCTGGGGTTGGGTTAGGTTGTTTATTTATTTATGGTTGGGTTTTAGTTTTAGGATTGGAAATGGATTTAAGTTAAATTTAGGGACCAATCATGTAACTTCTGAAAATCCAGGGACCATTGCTGTAATTTCTGAAATATCATCTCCAAGGGTAAGACTTGCCAAGTTTCAATAGTACAAGGAACAAAATTGATTATTTTCCATTTTAAACTTCCAAGGACTATTTTTGCCATTTTGTTTGAAACTCGAGGGACTAGACTTGCCATTTTTGCAAACTTTATTCATTTTTTATCTATTTTTAATCATTTTGCATCTGAAACATATAAAAACACAATCTAATGATATTTTCTGTATTTTGAAGCATTTTAAAGTGTTTTTGACTGTTTTTGTAGTCTAAATATGACAGAAATGATGAGTATTTTGACACTCATCAAGATTCTTCCGCCAATTGTCTTGCATAAACTGCATCTTGCCTCTTTTGTCTTTCTTCTTCAGCAATATCTTGTGCCTTAATCCTCTCAATTTCAGCCTCAGATGCTAGTTCTTCTCTTTTTTTTCTTTTAGACTTCTTTGGCTTTGAAGTTTCATCCACAACCTGCTTTCCTTCTCTTTGTGCAGAATGTTGCTCTTCATTACCAGAATTAAGTTCATTACCAGACTCTAAAGAACCAGACTTTCCTTCACCAGTATTAATTTCATTATCAGACTTTTCATCAGACACTGTGCCATACTTTGCAGTCTCTTCCTCAGCAGACAAAATTAACCTTCTTTTCTTCCTATCCTGTTTAATCTTGCCCATGGATTGAGCCAAAGTTTCTGCTACTTCCAGTGTCTCTGGACTGATGGTGGTGACAGGTTCTTGAACTGGAGGTTCTTGAACTGGTGTTTGAAAAATGTTTTCTTGTTCTTGTTCCAAATTCCTCCCCCGTTTGGAAGAATTTTTTAGCTTCTCCCTCCTCATCATCAAAAGGAACACCCTTTTTCTTCATTGCCATTCCCATTTTCTTTACTTTTTGCACCAAAGTCACATAAGCTCTTCTGAGTGCCTCATTAGACTTCTCCAAAATAGCTATCTTCTTTTGCAGTTGAGTAACTAAAATGAGAAGAGTTTCCACAGTTATTGGTGCATGTTCCTCCTCCCTTGCAGGACTTGGAACATTTGGTTGAGAAGGTGAAGATTGTGGGGTAGGTGTAGGTATAGGTATTCTTTCAGCAGATGGTGAGGGACCTGGTTGAGATGATGGAGTTGGGGTAGGTGTAGGTGTAGCAGACCTAGATGATGCTTGTGCTTCTTCCTCATTATGTTGCACTTGTGTAGCTCCAGATGTACCTGCATTGTTAGTACCAAGCATAGCAGCAAGCAAAGGTCTATGTGCCCCTTGAAAACTCCTTTTTATATTTGCAAAAAGTTTTGGAGTAAAGGCCACACTGATGTAAGACACTTTATCCTCAGTTTCATAGTTCAAGACCATTTGCAAAAATCGTGGATACATTAAAAATTTAGGGTCCTTAGCATGTTTCACCATTCCTTCAAAAATTAGTTTTGAAAAATTAAATTTCCTTCCAAGTGATAAACAGACTAATGCAGAAGCAATTCTGCTTCCAAATTGATCCCATCCACCACTCTTGGGACTTAAGCTTTGAAGTAAATGATGTAGTAAAAACCTCCACTGTGGTGTAAAGTGACTTTTCCAAAAGGTAAAACTTCCATCAGTGGGGTATCCAATGTTATTCAATCCCTCCAAAATATCACTACCAGGCAAATCAAAGTCCCCTGAAGCATCATCCAATTGAGACTTCTCCTAATGGAGGCTTCAGTAATGGTAAAACCATTATTGTCAATAGTTGCCCTTAAACATGGTGTCCCATCATCAAGAGTCTCAGAAGTAACCGACCCCCAGAACTGCTTAACAATGGACTGATAAATAGTAGGATTATGAATTAATGAAAAACAAATGTAAGAACCTTTTAGGAAATCCACAATCTCCTCGAAACCTGCACTTTGATCTGGTTTCTTCAAGAAACCAACTTGATTATGCTTGTCAACAAACTTGAGGTTAGCCATGGATAAGTTAATGAATTAGGTCTGGTTGATTAGAAGGGTAGGGTTTGAAAATATTTGCGTATAAACAGAGTCGTGAGTCTAAAATAAAGATGATTTAAAATGGGAAGAAAATAAAGAATAAAAGGAGATAAAATATATCAAATTTTAGCCTTATATACTTCGTAAATATCTCTTTTTACCGAAAATAGTGCAACGGTAATATTTTAGATAAATCTTTATTATTCTGACAAGATCTAATGGTCATAAATTTAACACTACCCGACTTAAATTAGTCAACCAGGCCGAATCATAAACTTACCAGACTTAACCAAAAGAGTGGACTTACACACTGATTTTAGCGAATGCAAGGCTTTACATTATCATCATTCCAATTTTTTCTGCAAAAATTAGTTCAACAACAAGAAAGGGAGACAAAAACCAATATTTGCATGAAAAGGTCAGCACACAAGCTACCAGATTTAACACTTAAGATTACCCGATTTTAAAAACTTGTACATTTGCCTCCCCTTAAATGTACATTACCTCCTTTTTTTTTCTTTTTTTTTTTTTTTTTTTTTTTTTTTTTTTTTTTTTTTAAATAAAACTTAAGCTAACAAATGTAAACTAAATAATAAACATGGTCAACTTTCCATAAATAACAATTAATTACTCTTTGCCTGCAAGAATTAACCCATACACCAACCATGCATTTAATAGCATTAAACCTTCATTTTCCCTATAAAACCACCCATTGTATTATCACAAAACCATCACAAACCAAAAGAAAAACCTTATTAGTATAATGGATCCTTCCCACTCAGAAATCATAGAGATTTCATCCAATTCTTCTTGGGATCCTAACGACTCATCTTCTGATTCATCATCAGGAGGATGGGGTGGTTATTTTCCACCAGGTTTCTCCTCAATAACAAGAAACAAAACAGCAAGGGAGACAATACTGAAACATTGGTTAGCAGCATATGATCTCACTGAGAAAGTGCCAGAGGACTCTTCTTCAGAGGATGAAGCAGAGGAGACTTCAGAAGATATAACTTCTTCAGAGGATTCTTCTATTGATTATGAAGCAGAGACCTCCAAGACTGTGACATCCAAGAGCACCAAGGTTGTGCCTCGTCCAACACCAAACAAGCAGGTTCTAGGACTCCTAAGTCCAAAGGTCAGAGACCTTATGGGTGAGAAGAAGACCAAGAATACCATGCCTGATGTGAAGGATAAAGGCAAAGGGAAGAAGAAGATGTAGGTGTTGGTGTTTGGCTTGCTAGGGTTTAGGCTTTTGTCTTTTGATGTGCTATGTTGGTGGTTACCTTGTTTGTAACTTTGTTTATAATGAATAAAACTTTCAAGGTTCTTTAGTTAAAAACTGCAAAACAAAGTTATGCACAATATACCAAAAACAAACGTACTATGGAAAGTTGGAAACAAATTAACTACTGAAAATAAGAATAACCATGTAGAATAGCAAGATTGAAAACAAACAAGTATACAAACTATACAAAGTTCAGAAAGAGAAATCAGTTTTTCTTAACAACCCAGGCCTGAGTGGGCTTGAGTCCTCTTTGTGGAGCAACATACTTGAAGGTTTTGTATGAATCTGCTCCAGTGAAACTATGTTTGGACTTATAGGTATACTCATTTTTAAATGGATTCCAAGCCCAACATTCTGAGAGGTTATCAGCAGAACCCCCATTTGAATTTGTTTGATTTACAACTGGTCTTCTCACAGGTGAAGATGATTTATAAAAATTATTTCTTTGAATGTTTGCATTCACCTGTGGCTTTTGAAATGGTTGTCTGGGTCTCACAGAATTAACATAACCAGTATTCACATTAGGCCTCATAAAATTACCATTTTGCCTATTCACATTAAAATTCCTAAAGCCAGACCTAAAATTTTGTCTACCAGTATTAACATAAGAGTTAGGTCGGGTAGAGTAAAACTGTTGGGCTGGTCTGGGATTAAACTGGTTGGCATGATTAATTCTGTTAGCATTATTCCAAACTGGTTTATTTGAACCATGACCAATATTAGCATTCATTTTCTTTTGCTCAGCCTCTCTCTTCTTTCTCTTTTCATGAAAATCACATTCCCTAATCAAGTGACTTAAACTTCCACAAACAAAACATCTTTTAGGAGCATAAGTGTAACTACTCCTACTTTCTCTGTGAACACTATTGCTTCTAGGTGACTCATTAATATTAACAGATTCCCTAGGAGTTTTTATGTGCTGGGCACAACTAGGTTTGACTGTCTTAGGCTTTGGTTTAGTCACTACAGGTTCAGTTACAACAGGTTCACACTTCTTAACAACCTTAGGTTCAGAATTCTCTTTTACCTCACTTTTTGACTCAGACTTAGAGTGATCAGAGGAACCATCAATAGATCCTTCAGAGTCATTGGATTGACAAGAAGAATACTTACTGGTTTTGTCCTCTGAGGTGGTTGACTCAGGTGTTTGAGGACCTTTCTTACCATACACAAAAAGTGAATCATCCAACTCTTCTTTTTCAAGAGGAGTATAGTCATCACTCAGTGGTGGTGGTACTCCCTTAAAGTCACCAGTCTTAACAAACCTATTATACAATGGTTTGCCCGCATAATCATCTTCTCTAGACTTAAGGATTGCCTTTTTCTCATCTTCCTCATATCATAAGCCACATTTTTTATTGGACTTTATTTGAGAATCCCAACATTTGAATAGATTATTATTTTAATTGTTCCACTGATCTACCCGCTTTCTCAACTCATCCCTCTCCTTTTGAATTTTAAGGCCCATTTGTCTATACCTTTTAAGCTTTTCATCTTGTTCATATATTTTGTTAGCTTGAAAGTATAGTTTTTCATTTAAAGCAGTATGTTGGTTTTGAAGGGTGACCTTTTGTGCCTCTAGTGTTTTTACAGCATTTTTATGTGCTAAAAGATTTACTTCTATGTCACCTATTTGTCCTAACTGCTCATCACACAAAGCCTTAATATGATTATATGAATCAGTGCATAATTTAGAGCATAATGATACCTCATTACCAATGGCCATGAGAGCATGATCAGAGTCCTCATTCACTCTTGGATGCTCACCCCAGTTGACTCCTCCAGCTTCCATTGTCAGTAAGCTCATCTGATTCTTTTCCGACTTCCCCTCTTCATCTCTTTTCCCATCAGCAGGCTTCTTCTCTGGACAATCTCTTGAAAAATGTCCATGCTTGTGACAGTTGTAGCATTCAACTGTCCTCTTTGTGTATCCCACTGGTGATTTGTTGTTGAAGTTGATGGTCCTTCCATATTGCTTCTGAAATCGTTTGGCCCTTAAAGCAACCATGGCAATGTGCCATTTTATGTCCATCTCCTCAACTTCAGCATCATTAATCTGTTCTAAATCTTCACTAATAAAGCTTTCATCTTCCGTTTGGTTGGCAAAGAAAGAATGGATCACCTCATCAGTAAAGTTTGAAGCAGATCTTTCATTTGAAGGAGTTTCATAGATACCAGACCTAACATTACCAGGTTTAACCTTGTAAGTACTGCTTTTGTTTTGTGACACAAAAGCAACATTTGATGAACTGGTAGATGCCTGAGTGTTGTTACTGATGTCCCTTTCAAACATCCTAAGATTATTGTATAGGTCATCAGGTGTCATTGAATCTACTTCCTCCTTTATCCTCATCGCCATAGATACATTACCCCATTCTGATGGTAAAGATCTAAGGAACTTGTGGTTTGCATCCTCATTTGAAACTGCTGCACCATGAACTTCCAACTGTGTTAACAGATGTTGAAATCTGTCATAGCCCTTCTCCAATCCTTCAGTTTTTGAAACACTGAATGTCTCAAATTGCTGTTTAAGAACAGCCTTTTGCATCTTCTTGGAGTTTGCATTGCCTCCAAATCGTTTCTTGATAGCCTCCCACATCTCTTTAGCATCAACCATGCCATGGAACCTTTGCAGATGCTCCTTAGGAATAGCCATAAGAAGCAAGGTTCTGGCCTTCTTTTCCTTCTCCACAGCCCTAATCTCCTCAGCAGATACTGGTGGCATTATTCTCAGCTGCCCATCAGTCCCTTGTGAAATTCTTTTCTTAGAGTTTCCCCTTTGAATAACCTTCCATACATCACTATCAATATACTCCAGATAATGTTCCATCTCCATGGCCCATATATCATATTCTTCTCTTTTCAGTAATGGAAGTTTTTGTTTGAGATTGTGGTTGTGGAGGGGATGGGTTGTTGTTGTGTTTGGGAGTTACTCGATTCAGGTTTTCCTTCATCTTCATGGTTTGAATTCTCATCCTCACTGTTATGGATTGAAAAAGTTTCAGTGTTGATAGGCTTTTCGGTCTCAGACATTGTATAGGGTGAATTGAGTGAGAATAGGTTTTTGAGGTTAAGTGTTCTTCGAACTCAGAGTCTCTCGCCTTGCTCTGATACCACTTGTTGGTCCACGAATTGTATGTGGATCTCTAAGTAGCCTTGAATACTTAGTAGATGGTTGGGATAAATCCAAACCAGTCTAAGTGAGAAACCCTAAACGATTGTTAATGTTAATGCGGAAACTTAACAAGAACAATGAAGAACACACACAGAGTTAACACTAACTTCGTATAATTCTATTAATCACGATTGTGAAACTCGTACAACTCTCTTATCAAACTAACAATCTTAGGGATCCTTTTATACCACCAAGGAAACCCTAATACTAACCGACTAAGAAGATATTCACGAATCTTCTATAAAGATACTTACACGTTTTGTATCTTTTCCTAACATATCTCTAACAAACTTTCCTTATATCACGACCAGACATAACATAATAAGTCAACCAGACTTAATACAGACTACCAGACTTAACATGTATTACCAGACCTAATTACAAAGACAGACCTAACTCTGACATATTACCAGACCTAAGTTTGTCTTCTCTTGAATCGTGTGATAATTCCCAACAATGGGGCAAGAGATGAGACATGTGATGGTAAATGAGATTGTGGTGCTAGCTGATGATTTTGAGGCATGCAATGCTTTTCCTTGGGGGGAGCATATGTGGCAGGAATTCCATGAACGGATTTACATGTTGGTCTCTAGGAAAGGGGATGAGTATATGGAAGGGTATGCCAGAAAGGGGGCAGCATACCAGGCTGTGTATAACTTATACGGTTTTGCTTACGCGTTGAAGGTTAGTATACTTTCTTACTAACCTTATATGAATGCCTCAATTTGATAGTTTAAGCTTGGTAGTGGGTTTTGGACCTAGTATGTACCCTTAATAGCAATATTTCATTTGATTTCACTCGTTGGCCTCTTTGATATTATAGCTAATATAATGTTTTCGTTGGTTAATGAAAATATAGTGTTTTGTTACTCTTCATGGCGTTTTGCCTCTAGTGCTTGATCTTCCATCTACTTTTTTACAGTGGCAACCAAAGATTTTCCTATTTCTTCCGCTCTTTTCTCTATTTCTAGTTCACGGCGTTTTGCCTCTAGTGCTTTTTCTTCCATCTGCTTTTGTACAATGGCAACCAAAGAGAAAAATCTATGGTTGCCATTGTACAAAAGCAGATGGAATAAAAAGCACTAGAGGCAAAACGCCGTGAACTAGAAATAGAGAAAAGAGCAGAAGAAATATGATTGGCCAGAAGATGTTCCATTGTGGCTGGCTTTCGTTGGCGACACAAGAGCAGATGGAAGATCAAGCACTTGAGGCAAAACACCAAAGTTGGTAGATTTCTTCAAGTCAATCATGTTCCATTGTGGCTGGCTTTCGTTGGCGACACATGAATATATATTTCTATCAAGAGATATAATCATTGATCCCAATGGAGCATGATTGGCCTGAAGATGTTGAGCATCTTTGTCTATAGTCGTAGTAGAATGGGTTGGAAACTTGAAATATATTAGCCATTAAACAAAACTTCATTCAGACACGCTAAAATATCTCTAGTTTGATTTAAAATATTTTATATGTTTTACCCCGAGCAACATTTAAGGTAATTTTTTTTCTGTATGTATATCTAATATCTAGCTTGAAATGTAATTTAATGCCTTTTTCAAGCAGAGTAAGGTAATTGCTAGTGTGTTCGGCTATATATAAGTGGTTATGATCTTAAGTTAATTAGTGATTGTTAGTTTCTAGTCTCTCTTAATAAGGTTTTGTTCTCTGTCTATGGAAATACTTGTGTGTGAATGATTGATAAACAGAAATGCAGCTAAACCATTTTGTTCTCTGTCATTACAGATTTTTGTACTTGAAACCATTTTGTTCCATCTAACTGAACGCTTGTTTACATTACAGATTTTTGTACTTGAAACATTTCCTCAGTCCAAGCTATGGTGGGAGAAAGATGAGCAGGCTATTCCACGGGCGGTTGCTTGGCCTAATGTGACGGGGTTTAAGAAATCTGATTATTAGAAACTTTTTTATGTAACAACACCCGTACAAACCTTGATTCCAACAGATGCCGAGAAGGCATCACCCTGGTTGATCTCAAGCTTAGAATATTTCGACATAGCTGGTGGATCAAGTTCAAGTACATTCAAACCAGCTAAACGGGATAAGATCAAGGCCAGGGTTGCTCGAAAGACTCGTCGAAAAGAAGTTCGCACGGAGGTACGTATCCGTACTGAGGTGCATACGAGTGTTGTTGGTGAAGGGTTTTCTGATGAAGGTGAATCAAATGATGTGGATGTGGATGAAGAGACTAAGAGGCTGACTAAGAAACAACTTTTAAAGATGATGGCTGGTATGGAAGGTCGTTTAGCTGTTCTAGAGCGGTTAGTCCAACCAGGTAAGGTTCCGACTGATGTTGCGGGTTCCAGTGATGTTGCGGATGTTGTTTGATGAGTGTGTAAATACTCATCATTTTATGCCCATTTTAGACCATAAAAATACCAAAAACACCAGAATAGACCATATTATACTGCAAATATCCTTGGTTTGTGTTTTTATGTGTTTCAGGTACAAAAGGATCGAAAACAGGGCAAAAACAGACAAAACCGAGCACAAGATTGGAAAATCGTGAAAAGCCGAGGACGGGGACGGAATTTACAAGTTTGGACCGAGATAGTGCTCAAATCATCAAATTCAACTTCCAAGAATATTTAATTGTCACAAATAGTCCTTGGAGATGATTTTCAGAAAATACATCAATGGTCCTTGGATTTTCAGGTTTTACAACATTGGTCCCTAAGATTTAACTAAAATCCAAATCCAATCCTTATCTAAACCCAGCTGCTAAATTAAATCCAACCCAATCCACCACTAAACCTAACCCAGTCCAACACACACTTAATCTAAACCCAGCCCAAACTAAAACATTACCCAAGCCCAACCTCAAATAACCCGGCCTGTTTTATCCTTAAGCTAATACCAGAGTTTGACCAGGTCAAACTCTTCTTCTTCCCACTTGCCCGCCTAAACCGCTCAACCCACCATTTCCAAAACCATACCACCTCAACCCACCGCCTTATCCTGACACCCTCCACCCCACTCCACCTAACAAGCCAAGTGCATTTAATGCATTCTTCAACCCCCACAAGTTATCAGAACCATTTGCAACCATTTTCCCGCCAAAAATCCCAATGGACGACTGAGATGGACTTAATCCATTCCAAGTGGTGGGATTTGCTCAGAGATTGTCAGAGAGTCTTTTGGGATAGCTATTTAAAGAGAAGAAGACACCAAGATATATTTGTCCTTGTTTTTAGACCAATTCGTAGTGTAAAATGATGTTTAATTTCTGTTGTTTAAACTTATTGTAATTCACATTTCAGTAATCAATTCAAGTTGTTTTTCAGTTAATTGTTCTAGTCCAATCCAGTTGTGTACCAGTTTACAAGTTTAATAAAAGTTCAAAGTTGTCAGTTAATTCGTAATAAGTTATTTAGTTATTAAGAATCAATCACAAGCTCAACAATCACTCATATAAGCTTACATAAGCTCTCAATAGCTTTTTGTAAGCTTCTATTTAGCTTTAACAGGTTCTATCTAGAAAAGTCAACAAAAGTCAAATTTAAGTCAAATAAGCTATCTGATGAAATTAAGCTGGAGTGATTAAGCTGGAATGGAGTTTAGCTTGGTATCGACAAACCAAGTGTGGTTCTGATCTAGTCCTGTCCTGTTTCATTGCCTATCAGTTGTAAGCTTTTTCTAAAATTTTGCATTATTTTCTAAGTTTACTGTGCTATGCTTATTTAGAGCTTATTGTGTATCTTTTATGCTTATTACTAGTTCAATATTGTCTTTAATCTGTTTCATCAGTTTAAATTAGCTTTTACTTTATTTTTGCTTAAAAACCTTATAAAAAGCCAAAATTAGCTTATTAGCGGTTTAGCTTATTAAACTGCTTAATTCCATTTCACTATTACTAGTTAGTGCTTAATATACCTAGTTGTCATCCTAGAATTAAGTTTTCAGCTTAATTTAATATGTTCCAGTTAAAAAAAATCCAAATCAGTGGTATTAAGGAGTGTTTGGTTTAAGCTTATTTTTGGGCAAATGAACTGATCACTGTTCATTGACCTTATGATCAGCTTTGATCTTGCATTAAATAGGTTAGACAAGCTTTAGTTATTAGATGTTAAGTTGTTTTAAGGTTATTTGAGGTTTTGTATTTGTGAGTTCAATATTAAGGTTAAAACTGAGCTGATAAGCTCAGTATAAGCTGGAGCTTATTTATTGTCATTTTTCTGTTATTTAGAGTCTATTAAGTCAGTATCTAGTAGTTGAGTGAAAATTTTGTGGCTTAGTTAGGATTTGGTCTACATTTCATCATCAAACTGCTCAGTATATACTGAGCAGATCTGATCCTTATATCTGCTATCTCAGCTTATTTGTGGCTTAACTAGATAAGCTGAGGTCTTTATTTTTGGTGTGCTTTTAGCTAGTAGTATAGGCTTTAGGATTCTGAGCTTTGTATTCCCTTTAGAACTTATTTCCTAGCTTAATTCAGGTCTGCAAATCCTTGTGGTCTGAACACCAACTCTGCACATCAGCTTTTTGGTTTTCAACCATCTGATCTAGCCTCAAATTGGAGTTCAATTGGGTGGTTAAAATTGGGGCTTTTGGTGTTTTAGTGTAGCTAATAGTACTAGGAAGCTTTTGCCCCCATAAAGTTCCACTTATCAGCTTAATTGAAGTGCTTATTTTGCTCTGCAAGTTGGTGATTTAACTGTCATTTCAGCACAAATTTGTGAATCTGCATAACTGCTTATCTGCTTATTTCTTGTGCTTAATTGTGCTTAATCAGTTTTTTTATACTTATATAAGTTGTTTGAGCTATTTCTGAGCCTTTGGTAATTTTTAGAGCTTTTTAGCTTATTTTTGTGCTTATTCCCCAACTGCTCTTCAGCCCATTTGCTTATTAGGGTTTCTAAAAGTTCTAATTTTATTTTTCCTAAATTCAGAATAATATTTTAGATTTACCTTAAATTTTTCAGATTTTTCTTAACAGTTTTTTATTTTTAAATAATTTAATTAGTTTTAATAGTTTTTAATTCATAATAAAAAATATAAAAGTCAGAAAAATATAAATCTTTTTTCTAAAATTTTCTTTTATTATTTAGGATTTAAGAAAAATAATTTTACACTTGTAGGTTTTGTTTTTATAGATTTCACTTTTTAATCGCGTTTTTATAATTCCCGTAACGCGTTTTAATATAATTTGTTAATCTTAATTTTATTTTGAGAATTTGTTTCTCATCATTTAATTAGAATATAAAAAAGCAAAATTCCATATTCCAAATATCTGTCACTCTAATCCAAACCTTTAACGATTGTCCATTCCATCCTCGCTGGGAAACGACCCGGGTAATCACTTACCTGGTATCACACACACAAACGTGAGTTTTTGCAAGTTAGCCTTTTTCCTAAAGGGTTAATTTGTCTTTATTCATGTGTATCCGTCTGCAGAATATTTATATACACTATTTTGATGATTGTCGCGCCTGTTTTCAATCCAGCCGCCCAATATCCTATCCTTTTGCTAACGATTATCCAGGGACATCTTTTTAATCCTGTTTGTGAAAATAGAGATTTCTTTCACACAATTGGCTATTAGTCTTACCTTTTTACGTTCTAAGTCTCGGCATAATAGCCGGTACTTTGAATATTGAGGGCAATATTCAATTCTAAGTGTGGGGGGGGGGGGAATTCTCTCGAATTTTGTCACATTTGTACCTTCTAGTGCCCTAGTACCCTCGTTTTGCCCAAAATTTAAAAAAAAAATTCGTTTTTAGTTAAGAAATTGAAATAAAAAAGAAGAAGTGTTTAGTCTTGATTAGGTTAGAACAAAGGGAATCCCGACTCTGCCAGAGTATTGATCTGGCTGCTTCCTTAACTATTAGACTAAAGTTTTACCATATGTGCAAATGAAAATGCTGAGCGTAGAATAATGGTTTTCTTTAGAGCTTATATAAGTAATCTATGGCTTTTCCTCCCAGAAGATAACTAATCTGATTAAATACGTGCTGTTTTCAAACGTTTGAACGTTAAAATCATGTTGTTATGCAAAACAAATTTTTATACAATTTTGATATAGAGCCCGATTTCAACTTTTTATTTTAATTTTTGGGAAAGCATATATGTAAATATATATATATATATATATATATATATATATATATATATAATAATAATAATAATAATAATAAAAAAAAAAAAATATATATATATATATATATATATATATATATATATATATATATATATATATATATATATATATATATATATATATATATGAATGATGAAAAAAATGAAAAAAATGAAAAAATGAAAATGAAAAATAAAATAAAATAGAATGATATTGCAAAATGCAAAAATATAAAGATATTGCAAAATGCAATAAGTTTTGATGTTGGAAAAATAAAGATGTACTCCCTCCGTCCCATATTAAGTGTCCATAATGGAATCTTGGGATGTCCCAAATTAAGTGTCCAGGGAATATTTTCAACCAATGAGAAAAGACTTTAGTGGTAATAGTGATATTTGATTGGTGGAGAGTGTAGTTGGCCCCACTTTCCTAAAACTTTGTGCATTTGAAAAGTGGACACTTAATATGGGACGGAGGGAGTAATTGTTAATAAATGTAGGAAAATTGTTTTCTCTTAAATTTAAATCGGAACTTGAACTTGGATTCGTCAATTTTGTATAAAAGTTAAACGGTAATTTAGTAGATCGTTGATTTCAAAGATCCCGAAAGCTCCGGTATTATTCTCTGTGAGGTGTCAAAAACTTGGTCACCTAAAACCAACTGGTTTGGGATGTGCTGAGAAGAAAACCGTTACTTGGAGTAATCTCATCTTTGAGTCTCTAATCTCTAAATGATCGTTTGTTGTTATCTATTTAAGTATTTTAATACTAGCTTAGTGGGAATATATTAAATCTTTGATATCGAAATTCCGCTGATTCCGGTACTATTCTCTGTAAGGTGTCAAAAGCCTGGTCACCTAAAACCAACTGGTTTGGGATGTGCCGAGAAGAAAGCCGCTACATGGAAAAGACCCTTTTTGATTCTTAGATTTTCGAGGTTCCCGGTAAATTAGTATTTGACTTAAACGAATGGCAACCATAATAAATGTCGATTTTTGCGGTTAAACTTTTGAAAATGAGCACAGTCACCTAAACTTGATAATTGTGGGAGTGAAAAGTTAAGTTTCGGCTTACATAGATTATTTGTATAAGTAGTGTTAGCATTTTACAAAAGCATTTGCGCATTGAGTTTAAGCTTAGTTGGGAGTATAAAAAAGAGGATGACAATTTTAATTCCCTGGAGACACCCAGTTTGTGTGAATCCTGTTCCGTGATACCATTTTTGAAAATCAAGCATGTTATTTATTTTGTTCTAGTTTAAATTTCTGGCATTATATAGAAAATCAAAACAGGGTATACTTGGTATTCTTTTGATCCTTTCATTACTTCATATGATCGGATTGCTAGGGACTAGCAATAGCTTAGTGTGGGGGATTGATGAGTGTGTAAATACTCATCATTTTATGCCCATTTTAGACCATAAAAATACCAAAAACACCAGAATAGACCATATTATACTGCAAATATCATTGGTTTGTGTTTTTATGTGTTTCAGGTACAAAAGGATCAAAAACAGGGCAAAAACAGACAAAACCGAGCACAAGATTGGAAAATTATGAAAAGCCGAGGACGGGGACGGAATTTACAAGTTTGGACCGGGATAGTGCTCAAATTATCAAAGTCAACTTCCAAGAATATGGAATTGTCACAAATAGTCCTTGGAGATGATTTTCAGAAAATACATCAATGGTCCTTGGATTTTCAGACTTTACAACTATGGTCCCTAAACTTAAAACCAATTCCATATTTAATCCTAACCCAAATAAATAAATAAAAAAAACCCAATCCCTTTAATAACCCAACCCAGCTACAAAATACCCTTAACCCATTAATAAACCCAAGCCAAAAACCAAAACCCAACCCGACCTGTTCTTTCTTTTTAGTTAGCCAAAGCGTTTGACTTTGGTCAAACTCATAAACCCGCCACAACTAAACCACTCAACCCACCATTTCCAAAACCATACCACCTCAACCCACCGCCTTATCCTGACACCCTCCACCCCCTCCTAGCTTCCTATCCCACTCCACCTAACATGCCAAAAAGCATTAAATGCTTCTTCTTCTTCACACTTCACCAGTCAAGTGGTTTTACCCACTATCCATTTTTCTCGCCAAAAATCTCAATGGACGGCTATGATTAATTGAAGCAATTAAACAGGTGGGATTTGATCAGAAGAAAGAGAAGAAGCAAAGTGGATGTCTATTTAAAGAAAAGAAGACACCTAGAATAACTTGTCACAGTTTTAGACCACTTCGTAGTGTAAATTTACTTATTGCTTAATCTTAGTTTCAATTTAAGTTTGGATTGTCATTTCAAGTTGGTTTCAAGTCATTTGTTCTTATTTACTTCTGTATTGTACTAATTTTCAAAGTCAATGAAATTCCAAGTTTTCAAGTTTCCTGTTTAATTCGAATTAAGTTAAAGTGTTAATTAAAAAGCTTATTTACTGTTTGAATAAGCTCATACAAGCTTAATATAGCTTGGTGTGAGCCTATTCTAGTTTAATTCAGTTCTATCCCATGAAAAACCAGAAAAGTCAACAAAGTCAAAGAATAAGCCAAATAAGCAATTTGGTGGAGTTAAGCTGGAGAGGATAAGCTGAGTGGTGTTTAAGCTTGGTAAGTGACAAACCAAGTTTAGTTCTGATCAGTTTTCTTTGCTTCATTGCCTAATTCAGTTGTAAGCAATTTCTATTTTCTTGCATAATTTTCCTAGTTACTGTTCAAAGTGCTTAATTATAGCTTATTTTAGTACTATTATGCTTATTTGTAGTTCATAATTGTTTCTTATCAGTTTTATCAGTTTTAAATACCCTAGACTTAATTTTTCTTTAAAAACCTTAAAAAAGCCAAAAATAGCTTATTAGTGATAACTTATTCCTAGTGCTTAATTTCCTTTAATTTCTGCTTTTCTAGACTTAATATAGCTTAATTAATATTTTTCTTTCCAAATCATAGCTTAAAAAAAAAATTTAGTTAAAAAACCAAGACAGTCCCCTAATAAGGGCTGTTTGGCAATAGAAGTCAAATAGGTAAAAAAACATCCTTGTACTGTTCATCTGCAAATAGCCCAAGTTCAATCTTGCTTAATTTAACTAGTATAAGCTGTTTGTTTGGTGTTTTGAGCTGATTTAGAGCTTTTGACATAATTCAGTTGGATTCTATAGTTTAAGCTTGAAATTTGCTCATAACTGCTTATCTTAGAGATAAGCAGGTTAAGTGTTTAATTTTGTTGTTTTTAAGTCCATATTAGTGCATTAAGTGGATACATAAGAGTTGGATTGGTTTCATTTGGTTTATGCCATTTTACCCAAGTCTGCACATCATCAGACCACTTTTGCAGTCTGCAACATTTTTCTAGACCAGTTTTTAGTGCTTATTTGTGTTAATCTGCCCTTAAATTTTTGATTTCTCAGTAGTTTTCTAGGTGATCTTTGCTTATTTCCTAATCCAAACCCTTTCTCTAGCTTACTATAGCTTATAAACAAGCTTAAAAGTTGCTTGTTCAGCTCAATATACACTAAGCTATCAGTATACACTAAGCTGATCAGTGTACACTTATCTGACTTAGCCATTTTTCTAGCTTATTTTTAAGGCAGTAACCAAGCTTATTAAGTCCTGATTTTTGGTTTGTGAGATCCTTGCTAGGTCATCTTTAAGTATTATCAATCTTTGTGGTGTTTAGTGCTTATATAAGTGCTTAAAATTAAGCCCAAAGGTTGCCCTCTGGACTGAAATTGCCCTGTGCAATCAGTCCTCACTTGTGCTTATTTGATCTTCATTCAGTGTTTATTGTTTGTTCTTGTGCTTTTTCAGTTTTCATTTTAGCTTATTATCAGTCTCTTAGCTTATTTCAGTTCTTCCCTTAGCTTAATATAAACTTATCAGTCCATTTTAATAAAAAGCCTTGGGCTTATTTCATTTTGGCCTACTGATCAGCCCTTGTGGCTTGTTTCAGAGCTTATTTGTCACTTTAAAAAATAGTTGTCTTTGTTAAAGTTGTTGGTTATTAGCTTATTGATAAGTTGCAAAAAGAAAATTCAAAAAAAATATAAATAGTTTTCAAAAAGGGTTAAACCAGGATTCGAACCTGGGTCACCCAGTTCACAAAGCCAACACACTACCAACTGCCCTTGGGACTTCCCTGGGTATAGTTTGTAATTTTTATTATTTAACCTTGTTTTTTTCTAATTAAGCTTATTTTTCCATTTTGCTTATTATCAGCTTATTAGAATAAGCTGATACCTTGTTCATATTTTTCCTAAGTCTGTCATATCATAAAGTATTTTTAGAAAAAGTTTCATAATTTTTGGAATAGTTTTAGTATTTATTATCTATTTTTCTTTTTAAAACTGTTTTAAATTCATAATAAAAAATATAAAAGTCAGAAAAATATAAATCTTTTTTCTAAAATTTTCTTTTATTATTTAGGATTTAAGAAAAATAATTTTGCACTTGTAAGATTAGATTTCCAAATATTCTGGTTTTAATCCCGTTTTTAGATTTCCCGTTACGCGTTTTTAATATAATTTGTGTTAATATTAATTTTCCCGTGAGAATTTGTTTCTCATTTGTTAATTAGAATATAAAAAAGAAAAATTCCATATCATCAGTCACTCTAATCCAAACCTTACACGGTTTTCCATTCACTCCTCGTTGGGACACGACCCGGGTAATCACTTACCTGGTATCACACATATCACAAACGTGAGTTTTTGCAAGTTAGCCTTTTTCCTAAAGGGTTGATTTGTCTTTATTCACGCGTATCCGTCATCGTCTCTACATATTATTTATATATACGTTTTCAGACGAATCATTGTTCAAGATTCAAAGGTATGTATTTACTATTAAGGAGCCTATGGAAGGCTCATGCTGTCTTAAATTTTAAAAAATTTCTAATTGTTGTGAAATCACAAACCAATTAAACATGTCAGGTTTTTTATTGTTAGGTTTTGGTAATTAAAACCTGAATAGTGTATCGTAAACTGTTATTTGATTGCTAGTGATGTGAATAAACTGTTACATAGTTAGATGGCTGTTTTGGGAAATCAAACTTCACACAATTTTACAAAACAATTTTCAAGTGCGAGCGTTGGAAACCATTTGCGTTTGTGTTTGCAATCGATCTAAGTGTTGTATCACCACGGTGGTAATCGACTATTCTATGGGAATCTTTGGGGGAAAACGGATCAGCGTGTAGATCCGTACATCCTTGAACCAAAGATGGTCGGTTTACTTAATCCTGTAGAGTTGGGCTTAGATATCGGGCCTCAGATTATTCATAGCGGAGGTAGTCTGTACTCCCGATCAGGTTCGAACTACACGGGCAACTGCTTTGACAGCTTGTGATCTTGCGAAGACTTAGTGCATCGGCGGTACACACAATCTTGTAAATTCTTTTGCAAAATTTTGTGAGCTTTACTTTTCCACTAACGGTTAGTGTATGGATATGATAAAGTATTTTAAAAGTTTAATTTACCTTGCATTCAAAGTTGTGTGTTTTTCTTTTTCCGGTATTAAGCCTTACACTGTCTTACATATGATCTCTTATATCTAGGGTTTTTTAGAATTAGGGTTTTTGTATGTGTATGTCAGGTTTTTTATTGTTAGGTTTTGGTAATTAAAACCTGAATAGTGTATCGTAAACTGTTATTTGATTGCTAGTGATTTGAATAAACTGTAATTTTACAAAACAATTTTCAAGTGCGAGCGTTGAAAACCTGATAGGTCCTAGTTTTAGCTTAACACAAGATATATCTAACGTTCTACAGCTAATACAACGTATAACTATAACTTACAATCACTAGATTATGAATACGAGAGAGATTAGAGATAGAATGAGATGAAGAGAATAAGAGACGGGTGATTTCATTCACGTAAACAATTGACAAGAGTTTAGCTACCTTAGAGAATAAAACCAACAAGTGAAATGAGCACCCATGCACCCTATTTATAGAATAGAATTAGGGCGACATGTGCATGTGTGCTTCTAGAAACAATTTAGATAAAATAGCCGGTCCATGGGCTCCTAAAGAGCCGTGGGCTATAACACTAACTTAGAACCCATTTCGTTTAGCAACCTAATTAGCTAAAATGACTAAGACTTGGAATTCTACAAAACGTGTTCCCAACAATCTCCCCCTAAGTCTTGGTCATCTTGGTTGCTTGACGTCATCTTTGCTTCTTTGGCTTTTGACGTCTTTTAATATTTGTTCTTCGTTCTTGTTGTGAAATGATATGGTAATTTCTCGATCTGCCTCTCTCCAATAGTGTCTTTACATCTTTTCCACCATGCTCATATGTTCTTTGACTTTTGTTCTTCATATATCACGTAGTTCTCTCTTCATAAGCTTGATCTTTGACTTGTGAAAGTTTAACGTATTTGATCTTTGACTTTTCTTGAATTTCTTTGAACTTTTGTTATTCCTTAGTCTTTGTGAGAATTTTGCTTCAGGATATGAGCATGATGGAAAGATGGTGGAACTTCAAGTCTCCATGATTTGCGGCAGGTAAACAGTTAGCAATAAATCATCCGGCACTTACAGATTCGGACTTCGAGATTGTCAACAGCATAGTGTGAAGACTTTCTCTAATCCTAACCTAGGCCGTTCTGAATCGGATACCCCCGAAAGGGCTTACACAGACACACCGAAGAGCACCTACGATTCAGTGAGTCGCTGGAGATCACCCCACGACTATAGACCGTTTTGGAGCTAACACTAAGCGTAACCCACAAGGAATTACCGAAGTGACCTGGTGTCAGGGCTGTTTGTTGTTGACCCTGGCAGGATTTCCATTCAATCACTGAGAATCATAATTTATGAATTCTCTCATGAATGTTTTCGGCAGATTGCTAAGATCTGCGAAGGACACTCTTATATTTTACAACTGGTGTTCCTTTTGTTGAACAACCAGTGTATGCTAAGTGTACCTAAGAGATCTTTGATGTATCTCATGGCTCTAGACTCAATTAAGTGCTCTTATTTGGTCGTCGGAGGCATGGACCAGAGTGCCTCCTTTTCAATATCAACACATCTCGGAGTGAGAGGTTGATAGATAATGAAGGGTTCTCCGTGAGAAATGAAACAAGTGTCTTTTGAGAGACACCTGAGTAGCTAGAAGGTTTAGTGCAGTGCGTCACTGGGTCCATGACGGCTTAATCTTCAATACCGGTGTTACCGTAGTAACAACCAGTAGCATATGTATTGAACCCGGTGTCTGCCCTAAGGTTGATCAAATAGCAACCAAAGAGAAAAATCTATGGTTGCCATTGTACAAAAGCAGATTCAATAAAAAGCACTAGAGGCAAAACGCTGTGAACTAAAAATCGAGAAAAGAGCAGAAGAAATATGATTGGCCAGAAGATGTTCCATTGTGGTTGGCTTTCGTTGGCGACACAAGATCAGATGGAAGATCAAGCACTTGAGGCAAAACACCAAAGTTGGTAGATTTCTTCAAATCAATCATGTTCCATTGTGGCTGGCTTTCGTTGGCGACTGATTTGTCGTTTTTGTAGTATTTTTTTTTTCCAAGGGTAAAAGCAACGTATGCGTTTTCCCCGGGTCGTTTCCCAACGAAGGTCGAATCTCGAGTTGTCGTTAACGTGTCGAATACGTGTCGTGAATGTGTGAAAAAGAGTGATTGATTTGTGATTACACTACTAACAATGAAATAATAAAAGAAAACTACTAATTAATCTAATGCAACAATTAAACTAAGCATATGAATTTTAAAAATGAAAAATTTGAAATTAAAAACGTTATGCGACGTATTATAAAACGTAAATAAAAATGATTTTGTGAAATTTAAAACCTAAAAATATAAAAATAATTTTCCTATATTAACTTTGATAAAAGAAAAATTTGGAAAAAGAAAAATATTTTTTTTTTTTTACTTTTAAATAATTTTTTATGAATTAAAACTATTTAAAACTAATTAGGTGATTTAACTAAAATGCAAAAGTAGAAAAAACTAATGGACTGAAAATGTAGTTTAGAAAAACTAAATTATAAAAGAAAATTTGGAAAAATAAAAGTTTTATAAAAGCTAAGGGACTAAAGTTGCTAAAACTGAAACTAATTTAGACTAAATAAAGAACAGGGACTAAAATTGCAAAGAAACAAACTACTTTAACTCTAAAACTGCTTAGTAACGATTTAAACCAACACAGAAAATACAGGGACCAGATTTGACAATACCAGAAACTTATGAACACTAGATTAGAAATCAAGCTAACTAGCTCTTTTCAACAGCTCATAACAAACTCAAAGCTTAGCCGATTTTTAAAATAAAAGCTGTTTTGAAAAGCCCAGTAAGCATAGATTACTATTATCCCAAAAACCCTATAACAAAAACTTGTTTGCTAGGTTGATTTTGGCCTAGATCAGCAGTCTAAATTCACAAGACATTGCACTATTTTTTTGATAGCAGAAAAATGAAAAGTGGCGCAAATGTTGTAATTCGACTCTAAAACTAAAGCAATCCTTTCAAACCTCTTTTTAACTACTTAGATTAACCTCAAAAATTGCCGCGATGTAATCTTAATAAACTCAGCTGCTATTCAACCAAAAACAATCCCTTATAAAGCTTATCAACTTATGCAATTTACTTTAACTGATGCTCTAATCTCTCCTATGCTTAAAATACTTAAACCAAAGCTAATCTAAAAATTAAAAGCAAAGGAAAAATAACAAGACGTATTAAACTGATACAACTAATCAACAAGCTAAAGAAATGAATCTGCACTCACTAGTTAATCCTGCTGACTTTTAGGCGATCTCAGAACATTAAAACTACCCAGGCTATTAAGCCACTAAAATAACCCCATATTCAGCTCTATCAGCACTCCATAGCTTATCACCAACATATCATCAGCTTATCAGCTGATTAGAGAATGTATTTTTTTTTTTTTTTTTTTTTTTTTTTTCACTGAAACTCAGATATAACAACAATACTAAGAAAACTTTAAATTCAAGAACAATAAACTACTAAAAACAAAATTGATTTAAACTTTAATTCGGATAAAAATTGATTTAAACTAGAACATTAAACTTTAATTCGGATACAAATAAAATTGATTTAAAACTAAGAATTACAATAAAATATTTAATCTAAAACATTAATAAAAAAATTACAACCTCCTCGTTACAAAATTAAATTCGACTGAAAAATTTAAAGTAATAACAATTAAAATTAAATCCTATCTATCTAAAAAAAACTAGCCTTCGATCTGAGGAGTTATCCCGCTATTTATAGGACTTGGCCGATCCTTCTCGAGAATCCACGTTGGCGATCCGCGTGTGTCCACAGCTATCTATCACCCTTGGATCTTCCCTTCATCTCCAAGCTTTCATTTTCCTTCGTACGATCAAAGATGCTGCGTGTTCGGACCAATCACATGCTGCCACGCGTCACTCTTATCGTCAGGTCCTTCTAGATGAGCCAATGATTGCCAAAAATACCCTTAATTACCGTAATTTTTTGTACGGTAATTCTAGGGTTGCGTGAATAGTGAAAATGGGGAAAGGGGGAAATTGGGGATCGGTATTTTTTTGTGAAAGAGATAATAGGGTGTGCTTGTTTTTATTTAACTTCTTTTCTTTTTGACCGAGTGGGGTTTTTGACCGGGTTTATCTTTTTAGTGTTGGATCGGGTTAAGTGATGGCATTGGGCTGGGTGCGAGTGGGCTAGGGTAAGATTTAGATAAAGGTTGGGCTTGTGTAGGTAAAGGATTGAGTGAATTGTTTTGGAATGGGTTGGGGATTTTGAGTTGAGTTTAGGATCCGGTTGTGGTTTTTTTTTTTTTTTTTTTTTTTTTTTTTTTTTTTTTTTTTTTTGAGAATAGGGTAAATTTAGTTTAGCCAAGGACCAAAAGTGTAATTCATGAAACCTTAAGGACCATAATTGCCATTTCTCCAAAAATAAATCCAAGGGCGTAATTTGACAATTTCTGATAGATGGAGGACCTCGGTTGACTTTTTTGACCATAATTTCTCCTCGGCATCGGCTACAAATAACACTTCCATATCTCGTGCTCGGTTTCCCGGTCTTTGCTTGATTTTTTGTCCTTTTCTTTGATATTCGTGCCTGCATATGTAAAAAGACAAAAACACAATATATTTGGCATTTTGGTCGGGTTTTTGGTCTATTTGGGTCCGGTTTTGGTCTAGAAATGGTATGTGTTTAAGCACATACCAAAATTCCCCCAGACTAAGCTATTGCAATATCCTCATGCAATGTTATAAGAACACGTTTTCAAATCCGAAAATTTTCAATCTCTTTTTACTAACTTTGAGAAGTAGCAAAATTTTCAAAAGAGATCAAGAAATCTTAAGTTCTAAAAACTCCCCGATTTTCCTTTTATTCTATTTTTGTATTTTTCTCATTATTCAAGTGACGGCTTTTGTTGATAATCATTATCTTTTGATAATTTTTAGGATCTTCGAGTAGGAAACACGACTCATGAAGAAGTGACCATACGGATAAAATTCGTCGTCCCCGATTTTTCACGAGTCCCCAAACTAAGCTTAAAAACGAAATCATTGTCATTTACAAGTTAGATTGCCAACACTACTCAGAAAGCTAATTGTGGACACCTTGTTCCCAAATTCCTATTTTCCTCTATTTATTTTATTTTTGGAGAGAAATGAATTTCTTCAAATTCTCGTTTCGATAATTTTTTAAGCCGATAAAGATACTTAGTTTAGACGCTAAGTAGTTTCCAAACCTTCCCTCGAAAACCGTTGCATACAAAAATGAGGTCCACATCAAGGTCTCTGATTTAACACGATTTTGAGAATATCCCTTTTATTTGCGACCGAAACAACTCATCTACGAGTCCAGAGACGGAAGCCTTTATTAGGACACCTCGGAGTCGAAATTTGGCATTTTTAACATTATTAAGCACATATTATTCTATCCTTGGCCCTTTATAACAATCACAACATCGGCTGCGAACCGGCAAGATGTGATAGTCTATTATGACCTTGGAATTTTCCTCTGCCTTTATTAGATGTCTACAACATCGGCTGCGAACCGGCAAGATGCAGAAAACTTTTTATGGCTTTGGATTATTATTATTCATTATTCATTATATATTTTGCCAAACTCCAAGTCCTACGGCTTTTATAACAATCCCAACATCGGTTGTGAGCCGGCAAGATGGAATAGTCTATTACACCGTAACACTGACAGTACCTTGATGTGTACCCAACTTTCATAAGCAAGGATTCTCTAAGGAAGAAATAAAAACTAATCATCGCCAAAACCAAAATAGCTTTAATTATTCCTAGATTTCTATTTTTTAAGGTGAAACAAGCTAATGGGAACAAAAAGCCACAAATAACTTCGATGAGCTCTAAAGAGATCCAACTACTCCACGTTTAGCAATCTAACTTATAAACAACTCTATCATTTCTCGTTCTTCGCAAATTTAAAATCTTAAATAATAAGATCCGCGAATGCTTAGCCTTATAATCAAGCCATGCATATATAAAGTCAAATACGGGAACTTGCAAACTCTTAAAAAGAATTCGCGTTTTCTAGCTCCTTGTGTAAAAGACTAGCACAAGCTTATAGATTATAAACGGTTAAGGAGACAAGCTAGGGCTCAACACGCCCGATCAGGTCAGAATTTTATTCCTACTCTCTCCAGCGGAAAATCAACAAAAATGTCAAAATTTATTATATTTTTGCAAAAATTTTTAAAATTTTCTCATTTTTTGGATTTTTTCAATTTTTGGAGGAAAAACGGGGTTGCATGAGAAAACGGCAAAGATGCAAGGCAAAAATCAAATCGACAGATTACCCCCCCAGACTAGAACGAGACATTGTCCTCAATGTCTTAAAGGTAAGGGTTCTCCTACATAAATCTAAGGCCGTTTATTAATTATGCCAAAAGATAAATGTAAACGATAAGATTTTAGGATATCGATAAGCTGCGAATGATGAAACTCGAGTAGCGTGAAGGAAACTACGAGCACGAGAGTCTTCATCATCGGGCATTCCTGGACATATCACAGAAAACACGAAACACAAGATACGGAAGAGGGGATCCCTCCTCATGTTTTATTAGAAATAAGATAAGAAGATAGATAGATAAGCATGGGGTGCCTCCCACGAAGCGCTTGTTTTTGGTAACCGAGTCACATGAGCTTGACTCGACCCCGAATTTATTTGTCCTTGGGGGAGCATGTGGAAAAGATAATCTCCATCGGACTTTCGTTCAGGATGTTTGGATAAACACTGAAGCACATGAAAGTTCCACTCCGATGAGATACCCGCGGTATTTTTAGAAAGAATAACTAGAAGTGGTAATACCGGGGTCAAAGATAATATCCTCACTCCCGAAGGAGTGAAGGATGGGAGAAGGCACAACATATGTGATGAAGAGCATAAAGATATTGAGGATGATCATAATAAGCTCTTCATCATCAGCAGAAATTTTCTCAAAAGTCTCGGGCGGGAGGGTCGGGATTAAATCTTCATGAGAAGGTATGCCTCCCCCCAGACTAGAATCTTCCTCCGGATCAAAATAGAATTGATCGTATTCCGGAGGAGATATGTAATGAGTGAGTTCATCAGAGAACTCCTTATGAAGAGAATCAATCATTTGATGATTTGTGAGCTCAGGTCCCGTCACAGACTCATCACTTTCCTCCATCTGACTATCAAAGATTAGATTATCCGAAATCAAAGTAAACCCCGATTCGAACTCAAACAGAGGGTTGGTGATAGTTGTTTTGAAAGTTTCGGGAACAAGGTCATCAAATTTCTTTGGTAGCTCGATTTCAACTTCCTTCGGAGGGAGAGAAGGAGATGGCTCTTGATCTAATAATTTTTCAAAAAGAATATCTCCCTCCGGATTAAGACAAGAATCATCAATTTCTGGTGAAATTGATTCATCTTTGAAGAACACCTCGAGCTCTTCCCGCAAGATCACACTTTCCTCAATCGGAGGAGAAGGATGGGAAGAGTCGGAATTAAGAATCTCGATGTGATAAACTTGTTCTGGAGGTGGGACAAGTGGTGTGCTCTTAGAGCTAGCAATTTCCACCGCTTCCGTTGTAGTCTCCGATTCGTCTTCATCATCATCGTCAAGAATACTCTTAGAATTTGCTGCACAACACTCAAACCATTTGCTCGATCCAGGATTGATTTTCATAGCCTTGAGCTCAGCACGTTTTTCTGACATGCTCTTGACCGTGAATCTTGAAAGGTTTGGATCAACTCTTTTAGAAACAATTACGGGATCGGACCTTTGATCAACCGTAGCGACATTGCATTTGTCGGTTTGAGGTTGCGAGTTTGGATTAATATTGAACGTAACTTTTTCTTTATCGACCCGCAAAGTAATTTCTTCACCATAAACATCGATCAGAGCCCGCCCGGTCCTCAAGAATGACCTTCCTAGAATAAGAGGAACCCGTGGGTCGGCGTCAAAATCAACTACCACAAAGTCTGCAGGAAAATGGAACTGCCCCACCTTTACAAAGACATCCTCGGCTACACCTTTGGGAAGGGTTATGGACCGATCCGCAAGCTCGAGGGTCATGCAAGTGGGGGTGAGATCGGGTAGAGACAGTTTCTTCCAGATGGATAACGGCATTAGGTTGATGCTCGCACCAAGATCGGCCAAGGCGTGGCATTCAACCTTTCCCGGAAATTCACATGGGATGAGAAATTTTCCGGGATCTCCAAGCTTTTCCGGAAGCTTTTTGAGAATTGCCGCGGAGCAGTTTTCGTTCACTAGAGTTTTTGTCATTTCAAATAATTTTTCTTTATTGCTCAACAAACTTTTGAGTGTGGAAGTGAATTTAGGCATTAAGATCAAAGCATCCGCGAAGCTTATATCAAAATGTAATTCTTGGAATATTTGAAAGAATTTTTCCATTTGACTCGAAGCTTTGTCACGGAGCTTTTGATCACTCAATCTCGAAGGATACGGAAGATTTGCTTTGACGGGAATTTCTTCAGGAGCTTTTTCTTTTGGTTCAACATTTTTCGGTTCAGATGAATGGATGACCGGAGGTTGGACGTCTTTGGTTCCTCCGTTATTAGTAGGAGGTTCCATGTCCTTGGTCGCCTCAGTCTCACGGACGACTACCTTGGGAGGTAGAGAAGAAGCGGTAATCGGAGCCGTGGGTCCATCATATGAAACACCGCTCCTAGTAGTGATCGCCTTAGCATCGCCCCTCGGGTTAGCGATCATGTTGCTTGGAAGAGTAGTAGTTCCCGAACCCGAGGGTCGATCATTTAAACGTTTGTTCAATTCGGTTATCTGATTAATCATCATCCTATTCATTTCCTCTTGTTTCTTTTGTTGATGCTGACTTTGAAGAATGAATTGTTTTAATAACTCATCCGAGGGCGATGGGTTTGACACAAATCCTTGATTTTGATTGTTAGAAAGATTTGGCCCTCGGTTGTTTTGAACAAAACCTTGGTTGTTTTGAAAATTTCCCTGATTAAAATTTCCTTGATTCGGGGCTTGGTTAAAATTCCCTTGGTTTTGATAAACTTGATTGCCCCGATTTTGATTTGGATTATTTGAAACATTACGGTTTTGCACTTGCTGATTTTGATTTGGTGGGAAACCGGGTGGTCCGAGGAAATTGTTAGAACGGTAGCTGAGGAGATTACGGTCACCTTGGGGTTGGTAACCGTTACCACCTTGATTGAAATTTCCAGAAGCAGCATACACATTCTCTTGAGTGTAGCCACCGGAGGCTGGGCACTCGAAATATTGGTGAGGACCACCACATGTCTCACAACTATGGTTAACAACATTCACTTGATTGTTGTTGTTTTGATTCATAGTCTGATTTTGATGAATTCTCAAGATAGCCGTAGACAAATCATTCATTTGTTTAGAAAGAGTGGCTATCTCGGAAGTAGAAGAATCAGTGCTAGATATTGTTGACTCATTCCTCTCGGCAGAGGAATCCCAGAAATTATGGTGGGTTGTCATATTTTCTATGAGATCATAGCACTCTTCGGGTCGACGTTTCATAAACGTACCACCGGCAGCAGCATTAATCGTATCACGGTGTCGTAATGTCAAACCATTATAGAAGGTATCTATAATAGTGACCAATAACATATTGTGGTTAGGACACCGATCAATCGATAACTTGTAGCGTTCCCATGCCTCGAACAATGATTCATCGGGAAGCTGACGGAAATTGCTAATCTCATTCCTTAATTTCGTCACCATCGATGGTGGGAAATATTTCGCCAAGAACTTCGTAACCATTTCGTCGAAACTACGAATGGAGTTCTTGGGAAGACGATCAAACCATGCGGTGGCATAATGCGTCAATGAATAAGGAAAGAGATATAGCCGAAGGGCGTCATCGGAGACCCCATGTTGTTTCATACTTTGGGTGACGGTTATGAATTTATCAAGATGCTTGTTCGCATCATCACCCGGCAAGCCATGGAATTGGCACGAGTTTTGGACTTGTTGAATCATGTGATGCTTAAGTCCAAAATCGGCGGCTTGAATATTGACGGGGGCAATCGGGCCACCACGTCCGTGCATTGTGGGTTGGCACAGCTCCTCCATCGTTCGGAGATCGGGAGCTGGCATGTGATTATCACCACCCACCGGCGGGGGTTGATTGTGTGGTTCATCGGCCATTTCTTCAACGGTTGAGAAATGAACACGGTGATTGTGACGAATAATCCTCTCGGGATTTGATAGTGGTGAAAGAAGAGGGTGAGAAGTAGAAGATCGGGTGTGCATACACCAAAAACAAACAAAAATGAAAATCAAAAATCTTTTTGTATTTTTGGTTGGGAATTATTTTTGGCTTTTTAAATATATTGGAAAACAAAAGACTTTATTTTCTTTTTGGTAACCGTTACGTTAACCGTAACCGTTTCCTTTAAAACTACGCGCAGCGTGGCGGGAAGGCAAAGGTAGCTCCGAAGATGCTTAAAAACCCGCCTTCTTCAGCTCGACAATTTAATGTCAAGCTTCCTTAAACCCCGTAATTAGGTTGTAGTAATAAAGTAATCCGATAACGATCAATTTCACGATTTGTTTTGTTGTTATTTGGAATGGTTTACAACCGCCCTCCTTCAACGGAAGACCGAGGATTTATTATTAATGGTGAAAACACTTTAGGAAAAGTGTTTTTTAATTATTATATTTTTGTATTTTTTTATTTTTATGAAAACGAAAACTTCCGAGGAAGGGTCTTCAAAACACGATTCTTATGGCGAAACTCCAACTCTTTTCAAGCCTTCCCCGGCAGCGGCGCCATTTTTTTGATTTGTCGTTTTTGTAGTATTTTTTTTTTCCAAGGGTAAAAGCAACGTATGCGTTTTCCCCGGGTCGTTTCCCAACGAAGGTCGAATCTCGAGTTGTCGTTAACGTGTCGAATACGTGTCGTGAATGTGTGAAAAAGAGTGATTAATTTGTGATTACACTACTAACAATGAAATAATAAAAGTAAACTACTAATTAATCTAATGCAACAATTAAACTAAGCATATGAATTTTAAAAATGAAAAATTTGAAATTAAAAACGTTATGCGACGTATTATAAAACGTAACTAAAAATGATTTTGTGAAATTTAAAACCTAAAAATATAAAAATAATTTTCCTATATTAACTTTGATAAAAGAAAATTTTGGAAAAAGAAAAATATATATTTTTTTTTACTTTTAAATAATTTTTTATGAATTAAAACTATTTAAAACTAATTAGGTGATTTAACTAAAATGCAAAAGTAGAAAAAACTAATGGACTGAAAATGTAGTTTAGAAAAACTAAATTATAAAAGAAAATTTGGAAAAATAAAAGTTTTATAAAAGCTAAGGGACTAAAGTTGCTAAAACTGAAACTAATTTAGACTAAATAAAGAACAGGGACTAAAATTGCAAAGAAACAAACTACTTTAACTCTAAAACTGCTTAGTAACGATTTAAACCAACACAGAAAATACAGGGACCAGATTTGACAATACCAGAAACTTATGAACACTAGATTAGAAATCAAGCTAACTAGCTCTTTTCAACAGCTCATAACAAACTCAAAGCTTAGCCGATTTTTAAAATAAAAGCTGTTTTGAAAAGCCCAGTAAGCATAGATTACTATTATCCCAAAAACCCTATAACAAAAACTTGTTTGCTAGGTTGATTTTGGCCTAGATCAGCAGTCTAAATTCACAAGACATTGCACTATTTTTTTGATAGCAGAAAAATGAAAAGTGGCGCAAATGTTGTAATTCGACTCTAAAACTAAAGCAATCCTTTCAAACCTCTTTTTAACTACTTAGATTAACCTCAAAAATTGCCGCGATGTAATCTTAATAAACTCAGCTGCTATTCAACCAAAAACAATCCCTTATAAAGCTTATCAACTTATGCAATTTACTTTAACTGATGCTCTAATCTCTCCTATGCTTAAAATACTTAAACCAAAGCTAATCTAAAAATTAAAAGCAAAGGAAAAATAACAAGACGTATTAAACTGATACAACTAATCAACAAGCTAAAGAAATGAATCTGCACTCACTAGTTAATCCTGCTGACTTTTAGGCGATCTCAGAACATTAAAACTACCCAGGCTATTAAGCCACTAAAATAACCCCATATTCAGCTCTATCAGCACTCCATAGCTTATCACCAACATATCATCAGCTTATCAGCTGATTAGAGAATGTATTTTTTTTTTTTTTTTTTTTTTTTTTTTTTTTTCACTGAAACTCAGATATAACAACAATACTAAGAAAACTTTAAATTCAAGAACAATAAACTACTAAAAACAAAATTGATTTAAACTTTAATTCGGATAAAAATTGATTTAAACTAGAACATTAAACTTTAATTCGGATACAAATAAAATTGATTTAAAACTAAGAATTACAATAAAATATTTAATCTAAAACATTAATAAAAAAATTACAACCTCCTCGTTACAAAATTAAATTCGACTGAAAAATTTAAAGTAATAACAATTAAAATTAAATCCTATCTATCTAAAAAAAACTAGCCTTCGATCTGAGGAGTTATCCCGCTATTTATAGGACTTGGCCGATCCTTCTCGAGAATCCACGTTGGCGATCCGCGTGTGTCCACAGCTATCTATCACCCTTGGATCTTCCCTTCATCTCCAAGCTTTCATTTTCCTTCGTACGATCAAAGATGCTGCGTGTTCGGACCAATCACATGCTGCCACGCGTCACTCTTATCGTCAGGTCCTTCTAGATGAGCCAATGATTGCCAAAAATACCCTTAATTACCGTAATTTTTTGTACGGTAATTCTAGGGTTGCGTGAATAGTGAAAATGGGGAAAGGGGGAAATTGGGGATCGGTATTTTTTTGTGAAAGAGATAATAGGGTGTGCTTGTTTTTATTTAACTTCTTTTCTTTTTGACCGAGTGGGGTTTTTGACCGGGTTTATCTTTTTAGTGTTGGATCGGGTTAAGTGATGGCATTGGGCTGGGTGCGAGTGGGCTAGGGTAAGATTTAGATAAAGGTTGGGCTTGTGTAGGTAAAGGATTGAGTGAATTGTTTTGGAATGGGTTGGGGATTTTGAGTTGAGTTTAGGATCCGGTTGTGGTTTTTTTTTTTTTTTTTTTTTTTTTTTTTTTTTTTTTTTTGAGAATAGGGTAAATTTAGTTTAGCCAAGGACCAAAAGTGTAATTCATGAAACCTTAAGGACCATAATTGCCATTTCTCCAAAAATAAATCCAAGGGCGTAATTTGACAATTTCTGATAGATGGAGGACCTCGGTTGACTTTTTTGACCATAATTTCTCCTCGGCATCGGCTACAAATAACACTTCCATATCTCGTGCTCGGTTTCCCGGTCTTTGCTTGATTTTTTGTCCTTTTCTTTGATATTCGTGCCTGCATATGTAAAAAGACAAAAACACAATATATTTGGCATTTTGGTCGGGTTTTTGGTCTATTTGGGTCCGGTTTTGGTCTAGAAATGGTATGTGTTTAAGCACATACCAGCGACACATGAATATATATTTCTATCAAGAGATATAATCATTGATCCCAATGGTGCATGATTGGCCTGAAGATGTTGAGCATCTTTTTCTATAGTCGTAGTAGAATGGGTTGGAAACTTGAAATATATTAGCCATTAAACAAAACTTCATTCAGACACGCTAAAATATCTCTAGTTTGATTTAAAATATTTTATATGTTTTACCCCGAGCAACATTTAAGGTAGTTTTTTTCCTGTATGTATATCTAATATCTAGCTTGAAATGTAATTTGGTGCCTTTTTCAAGCAGAGTAAGGTAATTGCTAGTGTGTTCGGCTATATATAAGTGGTTATGATCTTAAGTTAATTAGTGATTGTTAGTTTCTAGTCTCTCTTAATAAGGTTTTGTTCTCTGTCTATGGAAATACTTGTGTGTGAATGATTGATAAACAGAAATGCAGCTAAACCATTTTGTTCTCTGTCATTACAGATTTTTGTACTTGAAACCATTTTGTTCCATCTAACTGAACGCTTGTTTACATTACAGATTTTTGTACTTGAAACATTTCCTCAGTCCAAGCTACGGTGGGAGAAAGATGAGCAGGCTATTCCACGGGCGGTTGCTTGGGCTAATGTGACGGGGTTTAAGAAATCTGATTATTAGAAACTTTTTTATGTAACAACACCCGTACAAACCTTGATTCCAACAGATGCCGAGAAGGCATCACCCTGGTTGATCTCAAGCTTAGAATATTTCGACATAGCTGGTGGATCAAGTTCAAGTACATTCAAACCAGCTAAACGGAATAAGATCAAGGCCAGGGTTGCTCGAAAGACTCGTCGAAAAGAAGTTCGCATGGAGGTACGTATCCGTACTGAGGTGCATACGAGTGTTGTTGGTGAAGGGTTTTCTGATGAAGGTGAATCAAATGATGTGGATGTGGATGAAGAGACTAAGAGGCTGACCAAGAAACAACTTTTAAAAATGATGGTTGGTATGGAAGGTCGTTTAGCTGTTCTAGATCGGTTAGTCCAACCAGGTAAGGTTCCGACTGATGTTGTGGGTTCTAGTGATTTTACGGATGTTGTTCAAGATTCAAAGGTATGTATTTACTATTAAGGAGCCTATGGAAGGCTCACGCTGTCTTAAATTTTAAATTTTTTTTAATTGTTGTGAAATCACAAACCAATTAAACATGTCAGGTTTTTTATTGTTAGGTTTTGGTAATTAAAACCTGAATAGTGTATCATAAACTGTTATTTGATTGCTAGTGATTTGAATAAACTTTTACATAGTTAGATGGCTGTTTTAGGAAATCAAACTTCACACAATTTTACAAAACAATTTTCAAGTGCGAGCGTTGGAAACCTTTTGCTTTTGTCTTTGCAATCGATCTAAGCGTTGTATCACCACGGTGGTAATCGACTATTCTATGGGAATCTTTGGGGGAAAACGGATCAGTGTGTAGATCCGGGCATCCTTGAACCATAGATGGTCGATTTACTTAACCCTATAGAGTTGGGCTTAGATATCGGGCCACAGATTATTCATCCTTCTTGTGATTAAGCCACAGCGGAGGTAGTCTGTACTCCCGATCAGGTTCGAACTACACGGGCAACTGTTTTGACAGCTTGTGATCTTGCGAAGACTTAGTGCACTGGCGGTACACACAATCTTGTAAATTCTTTTGCAAAATTTTGTGAGCTTTACTTTTCCACTAACGATTAGTGTATGGATATGATAAAGTATTTGGAAAGTTTAATTTACCTTGCATTCAAAGTTGTGTGTTTTTCTTTTTCTGGTCTTAAGCCTCACACTGTCTTACATATGATCTCTTATATCTAGGGTTTTTTAGAATTAGGGTTTTTGTATGTGTATGTCAGGTTTTTTATTGTTAGGTTTTGGTAATTAAAACTTGAATAGTGTAGCGTAAACTGTTATTTGATTGCTAGTGATTTGAATAAACTGTTACATAGTTAGATGGCAGTTTTTGGAAATCAAACTTCACACAATTTTACAAAACAATTTTCAAGTGCAAGTGTTGGAAACCTGATAGGTCCTAGTTTTAGCTTAACACAAGATATATCTAACGCTCTACAACTAATACACCGTATAACTATAACTAACAATCACTAGATTATGAATACAAGAGAGATTAGAGATAGAATGAGATGAAGAGAATAAGAGACGGGTGATTTCATTCACGTAAACAATTGACTAGAGTTTAGCTACCTTAGAGAATAAAACCAACAAGTGAAATGAGCACCCATGCACCCTATTTATAGAATAGAATTAGGGCGACATGTGCATGTGTGCTTCTAGAAACAATTTAGATAAAATAGCCGGCCCATGGGCTCCTAATGAGCCGTGGGCTATAACACTAGCGTAGAACCCATTTCGTTTAGCAACCTAATTAGCTAAAATGACTGTTAGTGCAAATATTACGATATTTAAACTAAACGATTTCTTCGGTATTAATAATGACAAACATGTAACTTGTAATACATAACGTAAAATGTGCAAGTTACTTGTAAACACAAATCATCAATGCATACTTCATCAACACCTCCCGACGTCTCAAGTATGCTTCAACGAAGTCGTAGATTACCATCCCGACATAAATCACTCAAGGTATGGACAAACAAATCTACTACTTGACAAATGATCAAAGGATTATATTTTTCTAAACTTCACATTTTTAATGTGACAAAATATTTTTTCAAAAATATATTTTACAAATTATTTTTGAATTAAAAAGAAATGTTTTATTTTGAAAAATAAATTTAAAAGCTGCCAACAGTCATTTTTCCCCCTAAAACAGCTCCAACTTCCCCAAATAAACCTTCCCCACTAAAGACAAAAAAAGGGAGCGTCCACGGCACCGTTAAGTATGGATGGCTCCACTAAATTTAGTGGAGCCGTAGGGTATTTAGTGGAGCCGTGCGTCTGTAACGGTCAGATTTTCCTTTGCCTATAAATAGTGGACCATTCCACACTTCTAACTTGATTTTTCCAGTCCTTTTTCTCTGGTCTAATCCCTCCTCACTTAGATGACTTTCTTTGATCATTTGGAGAGTCTTAGTTTGTTTAAGAGTGATCCAATCCTCCATTCAAGTGATCCTCTTCATTCCTCTTGATTAGCAAGAGAAGAACACAAAGTATCCAAGTAGATACAAGGTGTTGTCATCCCTCTTGATTAGCAAGAGAAGAACACAAAGTATCCAAGTAGATACAAAGTGTTATCATTCCTCTTCATTTGCAAGAGAAGAACTCAAAGTATCCAAGAAGATACAAGAGTTGTAGTTGTTAGGTCTTGTAACATTGGTTACACTCTTGATTGTATCATAGCATACATCAAGATTATTTTTCTTTTGTGAGAGAGTGAGTCATGATCATTGTGATCTTAAGAGATAGTGAAGATCTCTTAAAGCCATTGGGCTTGTGTGATAGATCATGTGGATCAAGGGTAGATCGGGTAGATCGTGGTAGATTGGTGCTAGCTAAGATTAGCACTCGACATCTAGCTTAGTGTCGGAAATAGGATAAGCGACGTGTAAGGTGTAGATCGGGTAGATCGTGGTAGATTGGTGCTAGCTAAGATTAGCACTCGACATCTAGCTTAGTGTCGGAAATAGGATAAGCGACGTGTAAGGTGTAGATCGGGTAGATCGTGGTAGATTGGTGCTAGCTAAGATTAGCACTCGACATCTAGCTTAGTGTCGAAAAACAAGTTAAGCGACGTGTACGGTTTTCTCCGCCTGAAGGGAGTTTGTTGATTAGTGAAGTAACTCTCGAGTTGGGTACTCTGGGAGTGGAGTAGGGCGAAGAGGAGCTTCGTGACCGAACCACTATAACTCACCGTGTCCGGTTTGCGCCTTCTTACTTATCTCTTTACTTTCATTTCATTCTTTATCGCTTTATACTTATATTTGCATGATGTTTATGCTTGTGTGACTAGTTGCTTATGTTATGTTGATTTAGTATGCGTCATGGCTTGATTGTGCTTGTGTTGTAGTTTACTACATTCATCTCTAAGTGTTAAATGACCATAGTTAACACTTTTCATATTACGTCGCACTTGATCGGGTGTTTGATACAAAAGTTTTAAGATTTTTAAATGGAAACGTATTCACCCCCCTCTACGGTTTCCACAATTGGTACCAGAGCCACGTCGCTCAAATTTTTAAAACAAATGGTTTTCAAAATTGAGTACGATCCATGTATCAAATTACCCATGAAGGTGATAAAAATATGAAAAGTATTTAGTTGCTTAATACTTACAAGTTTTGTTGTTAAGTATATATTGTCATACTAGCTTGAAGGTTTTCTTAAATTGATAAAAGTTGTTTCTGTTCAAAATTGAAGTAAGAGGTACGGCACCGTTAAATATAACGGACGGCTCCATTAAATATGGACGGTACCACTAAATTTAACGGTATCGTCCGTCTGTTTTTCAGAATTCGGTAATTTTCAAAAATTCGTATAAAATCAACCGTAAGTCCGTAGGAGTCGTGCCACCTATCCTTTTAAACGTAATTGAGTCTACTTTCACTTAAAAATATTTTTAGAAAGTGATTGTAAAGTAAAATTTACGAATGTCTTTAATTCGTAACAGAAAGTCTTTTCCGGTCATACCGATTGCACAAATTTTTTTGTCAAATCACAAAGTGAACATCACACGTTGATGCATTCATGATTTCAAGGTGCTGAACTTGATCAAATTTTTTGAATGGGGTGGAAAATAATTCATTTTTAAATGAAATCAAGCTTAGTATACATTGTTATACCTAATACACAAAATGACGATAAGTATTTCTGTGTGTTAAGCTAAATTGTTATTTGCTTATTATAGTTTTCCGGTTTATGCATTTATAAGGCTCATGCTAAATCACTTGCACTATATTAAGTAATTAGTTTCATTGCATATAGGCATCAACCATTTGTCTTGCATTTGTTGCAAGTTCTTAAAATGGTTTTGTAACTTTCTTAGGAATAGAAACTAAGTTGGTAGATCATGTGTGTCGAAAGATGTTGTCTTACACAATTATTTTTCCAAAGGTTTAAGTGTAAAAAGTACATCACCCCAAAATACTTAACACTTTCATAAAATCCGTAACATGATCTTTAAAACATTACATCATTTTGTCTTGTTTGACCATGGGTTGTCTAAACAAGATAAAAGGTCATTTTAATACATTAGTACTTAAGTAAAGGAAAATGTATTAAACTTGCATTGATCTAACACACATACAAAATGTTTTAAATATTTAGTATTTTACGTATGTTGTATAAAAATAGTTAAGATAATTATTTTTAGACAAATGAGGTGTCGAAAAACTAAGAATATTATACTCAATAATATAAATAGTTTTTCTCAAATAAAAATAAATGACAATATCAAAGTAGTAACTTAATATGTCATTAACCTCACACATACAACTAGTGTTAGAATAAATGAAACACACTCCTAAAATTTTTATTTCTTTTTAAAAAGGAGTGATTGTGAGGGTCAAAAAAGATCTCGAGTACATATCAATTCATTATTCAAATTATGATTGATATCATTATCGAATCTAATTGACAAGTTTTTGAGTGTGGACATGAAATTGGAGTCATTATGTGTCTAGCTTCAAGATAACATCAAAATATGATGACAAGTATTATCTTGAATCTACATACTCAATCACATTCGATTGTTGTGAAAATAATGACGTTCTATCAAGACGAAAATAATATGCATCGGATCATAACTCACACTTGTGTTGACGATGCCATATTGAGTCTTCTTGTCCAATGGTTGTGTTCCAAACTTTAAACTAATATGTTTAAAAGATGCATAAAATACACAACTAAGTAGGATTGACAACTTGGATGTTTCATCCGAAATATACAAGTAATTTACATTGCAATGCAATAAGTAAATGTGTCATTTCCGAAAAACCAAACACGAGCAAACAAACAACTTATGTAAAATTTGCTCATGAACAATTCAACACTCAAAGTCACATGTCTTGTAAAAATGTCACACATAATATGTTATTAACTATTATGTAAGTCATCAATCTTTGAGAATATCACATGTACTTCTCTTATCAAAAGATTGACAAAAGATAACTTATATCATATGCATCTTATTCCCTTTGTAACATGAATGGTTATGTTACATGAGAATAAATTGCATCCTGTTAACAAATATAGGATATTAGAGTTGAATAATAACCTAATACAACATGTGTTATTGCATAAACAAGTAAAATTGGTCATACACTAAAATACTTGTTTCACAAAGCATTCATAAGAGTGATAAGTTTCCTCTTAGAAAAGCATATTTGTTGAAATATACAATATGTCTCATTTTTAATATAATGCTCACAAGATCTATTAAGGTATGTAACCTTCACTAGATTCTTTCACAAGATATGCAAAGGAGCATTCTTGAAACACACACGATGTAGTAGATTCTACATTATATCATATTAGAGTGTCTCTTGGTTCTAGGAAACCAAATCATGTTAAAATAACATGTAACAACTCAACAAACAAAGATGTTGTCCAAGAGATCATAAAATACACCATCTCCATCAAATAACCTTTAAATCTCAAACACGAAATTAAAACATTTCGCTTGCCTTTGCTAGGAGTTGTGTAAGACATGTAATTTTCTTAACCGACTTTCAAGGTATGGTTAATTGAGTCATATTAGGTCATGTATTAGCGAAGTAAGCTAATATCATCTTTGCTACACTTCAATAGGAAAATATAGGAATTCGAATTTTTCTAACATGAGAATGACTACTGGAGAACCTATCGCACTAGAAATTCAATTTGACCTAACGGTTGAATTGCTTCCAGGAGAGAAGTTGGGTTCGTGTATAACCCGTAAAAAATGGTCGTGTTTAGCCTTAATTGAGCACCACTAGTGATAGTCTCATACTCATTCTCTAACTTGAAAAACTTTCATTCCTACATTTGACTAGAGATAGTTTACATCGGTGAACTTTATCTCCCATTAGGATGTCATCTTGAACAAGTAGTAATTAGGATCTGCCTTAGCAAACCTAGATTGCTTGCATCCCACATACGTGTTTCAAAATGATAACATGTTCTCGTAAGATATGGTTAAATGTCTTCATGATCTTAAATGCTAAATGATTATCATGTTTTACATGATGCTTGCATTTATTCCTTATGTGCATTTTACATGATTTACTTGTAAAGTTTGCACCCACACTATGTCCTTTTGACACATTAGGAATTAGGTATGCCCATCACTATGAACCCTTAGAAGTCATAGAGCCATACACTAGTGTCAAAACCCATAGGTCAAAGTAGTCGCGAAGTTACCCTAATTCCCCAGTCATCACTTCGCCTTCTTCTAAGTAATACACCCTTTTGTCATGGGAAGGTTAGGAACAAACCTAGTAGAACTCGGAGTAGGGTTAACAACTTAAATATTTCATCCGAAATATTCAAGTAAGTTTAACTTGCGATCGCAATTGTTAAATGTCATATCCGAAACATCATACTCAAGTCTTTTAACAACATATGTTAAAACGCTCATCCAAAGGACTCACGAGTTACTATATAAGTAATTAGTAGTTCCTTTCCTCCACGTGTGAATATACACGTCTTAAGATCCCAAACCCTGTTGCAAATCAGCACCATAGGCCTAGCTTTACATTTTTCAAAACCCCATGAAACACTCACGTGCGAAGCACATAGAAATCCTTAAATCAACCAAACTTCTCAACCGAGAATCCCCTTACCATCTCCGTCTAGGTCTAGGAATGATGGAACATTTTCCATAAAACTTATGACTATTTAAATATTTCACTGGAAATATTAAAGTCATCTCTCGTACCCCTCTTATGATTACTTGAATATTTCACTGGAAATATTGTAGTCATCTCGTGCGTCTCATCTCATGACTCTTTAAATATTTCACTGGAAATATTGAGTCATTCTCTAAATCCCTCTCATGACTATCTAAATATTTCACTGGAAATATTAAGTCATCCCTCACGTTCCTTGCATGATCTCTTGAATATTTCACTGGAAATATTGAGATCATCTATTCTATTTCATGTCATGACTTTTAGATATTTCACTGGAAATATCAAGTCATTCCCTCGATCTCGTCCCATGACTGTTAGATATTTCACTGGAAATGTCAAGTCATATCCTGTGTCTCATCTGATGACTTTTTAAATATTTCACTGGAAATATTAAGTCATCTTTCACATCGCTCTAATGACTACCTATGTATTTCCTCGGAAATATAAAAGTCATTTCTTCTCGTCCAGTACCGGTCAAAGAATTTATTAGGTATAAATTCTCTCCTCGTGTCGAAAGCGAAGATTTATTCGTAAAATCCTCTTAAACTCCAATGACAACTTAAATATTTCATCCGAAGTATTTAAAGTTTATTTAATTTGCGAAATGCAATTAAATGTCATTTCTCGTTCTCGACAAACGTTCATCGAATCCCGTTGGATTCATTCATAAAGGAATTTATTCAGTATAAATTCTTTTAATCTAAGGTCCAGAAAAATCACAACATATGTGAAATTTCTTTGTCACAAATCTAATTCTGGGTCAAAACTGACCTCAGCAGGTCACGGTACTCTTTAAAAGGGGACAGTATCGTTAATTTTAACGATACCGTTGGACCGTTGTCTACTGAGACAGTTTATTCTCACTATTTCAAAAACACTATCGAAACCCACTCGATGTAGACTTGAACCAGAACCGTATCCTATCAGAACAGATTGTATCTATCTTCTTATTCCTAAGCCTTCTTCCCTTTCACTTCCGCATGGTACTAAACACTACCAATGCTTCTGCATCCCACTCATCTTCCACACACTTCAAACTAAGAAACGCTAGGATAAGTTGAGATATCCCCACTAGAATCTTATCACCAACCTCACAACCCTGAAGATTTTTTCTTCTTTACCCTTAGGATATCTCCAAGTAATCACATGCCTCATCATGTGAATATTCGATGAATATTCACAATGATTGAGAAGAGCTACGTGACTTCAAAGGTGAAGTTTGTCGCATGCTATCCACCACTTGTCATAACGTTACTAAGCTCATCGCTTTCGTTAACTTTGTTTTTCCTTTTTATCTTTTACATCTTGTCCGGATGGTCATAGATTAAGGGGGAGCGAAAACACACTCCTATAGCCTTTCACCAAACACTCTCAAGAACACACAAATGTGATTCTTATTCCCTAGGAAACTTCCCTTTAGCTGCCCAGAACTAGGCTGTATAGGAAAATTCGTGACTTCCAGGTCACGGTACCGTTAAATAGGCCACGATACCGTTAAATTTAATGGTACCGTGTGGTATTTAGTGGTACCGTGCCTATGTTTGACGAATTTTCACTGTTTCCTTTAGATCCCTGAATCCCTAACCTCAAACCTACAAAATTTTGCAAACTCACATACACCCTAGGATTCCCTCACTACACCATAGGACTCTAACACCAACTTTAGTTCGAATCCCACAACTCTTGCCTGTATAAGGCCTCACCATTGCAAGCTTATCTTGCATCTCACATTCAAACCTTTTAGCTACACTTCACTCTTGACAGTGATAGTTAGTCTAAGAACCTTTAACCCATAGATCATCACACTCAAACCTTACAACCTTCAACTCATCAATAATCACACTCAAACCTTACAACTACTCCTCACTTTGAATAAGTGATAGTTAGTTAAAAAACCTTCAACCCTCACAATCACACAAAACCTTTCATGCACCAAACTATCTCTAACACACAACTAGGATCATCCAAACTAGAAACCTAGAACCTCATTACCTCAACCCCGTTAGAGATATCCACCAACAATCCTGTTAGGATCACATGCACCTTCATTTTTCCCTTTTGAAATATATCATGCATCTCATTGTCAGTGCAAACGATATATTAACCTAAACCATCTTTTCCCACCTTTCCTCAAAGGGCAAAACCAACATCTCCAACCACATCATCATCATCCTCCACCTTTAGGATTCCTACACCCTTACCTCCACCAAGTCCACCACAACCTTTAGCTATCACACTAACCCTATCACCATCAAACCTCTTTGGACTTGACACCAACACATCATCCTTATCACCATCACCATCACCACAACCTTTAGCTCTCACACTAACCTTGTCACCTACATCACCTTTTGAACTTGGCACTAACACATCATCCTTATCACTATCACCAACACCACAACCACTAATGAGTCATCCCATTATCTATCCCCTACAACCACATAACCCAAGTTGTCCTTGTTGTCACCACAACCAACACTCTCCCACCTTATGGAATCATTTAGGTATAACCTCTATCGAGTCTACTTTATGGCACGACTTGTCATAATAGTAATCATTTAGAGTATATCTTATCAACAAACTATCCTTAACATCAATCATGTTAGGTAGATGATTATGTTGTTCAAAAGGTTTGTTAGAACTTTCCTTCCCAATGACAACTTGGAATAAGTCATTTAGTGCGTCGGTCAATGAACGAATCTCGTTCTTGAGTAATGTGATTGAGTGAATAGTTACACCTTAGGTTTTAGGTCGGGTTGTGACACATACGTGTTAACATAGTTTAACCCATGCATGTCTTGCTATGTGTATTTTATCCCTATAATGTTGCTCCTATACTGTTATATATTATGCTGCACGAAGCTAACCCTTGATGTAGGAAAAGCCTTTGTATGAATTTGATCCATGGATCCACTAGATACTAAGGTAAATAAACAAGGGGATTAAGTCACCATAGGGGAGCATTGAGCTAGGGGGAGCTCGGGAGTATTTAAATACATAGCATGGAGTCGTCTTCACAAGTGTTGATAGAAGGCTTCACTAGGATGATGCAAGCTCGCCTTTCGGGGGAGAAAGGATAGTAGTTCAATAAGGGGGAGTAGGGAGCGCTTAAGACAACTACCTTTTTGATTCGACAAAAGAAGGAGAAGGGGAGTGTAAACAGGTAACTTTTACATTTTACTATGGGTTACGGTTTACATATTTGTCATCATCAAAAAGGGGGAGATTGTTAGTGCAAATATTACGATATTTAAACTAAACGATTTCTTCGGTTTTAATAATGACAAACATGTAACTTGTAATACATAACGTAAAATGTGCAAGTTACTTGTAAACACAAATCATCAATGCATACTTCATCAACACCTCCCGACGTCTCAAGTATGCTTCAACGAAGTCGTAGATTTCCATCCCGACATAAATCACACAAGGTATGGACAAACAAATCTACTACTTGACAAATGATCAAAGGATTATATTTTTCTAAACTTCACATTTTTAATGTGACAAAATATTTTTTCAAAAATATATTTTACAAATTATTTTTGAATTAAAAAGAAATGTTTTATTTTGAAAAATAAATTTGAAAACTGCCAACAGTCATTTTTCCCCCCAAAACAGCTCCAACTTCCCCAAATAAACCTTCCCCACTAGAGACAAAAAAAGGGAGCGTCCACGGCACCGTTAAATATGGACGGCTCCACTAAATTTAGTGGAGCCTTAGGGTATTTAGTGGAGTCGTGGGTCTGTAACGGTCAGATTTTCCTTTGCCTATAAATAGTGGACCATTCCACACTTCCAACTTGATTTTTCCAGTCCTTTTTCTCTGGTCTAATCCCTCCTCACTTAGATGACTTTCTTTGATCATTTGGAGAGTCTTAGTTTGTTTAAGAGTGATCCAATCCTCCATTCAAGTGATCCTCTTCATTCCTCTTGATTAGCAAGAGAAGAACACAAAGTATCCAAGTAAATACAAGGTGTTGTCATCCCTCTTCATTAGCAAGAGAAGAACACAAAGTATCCAAGTAGATACAAAGTGTTATCATTCCTCTTCATTTGCAAGAGAAGAACTCAAAGTATCCAAGAAGATACAAGAGTTGTAGTTGTTAGGTCTTGTAACATTGGTTACACTCTTGATTGTATCATAGCATACATCAAGATTATTTTTCTTTTGTGAGAGAGTGAGTCAAGATCATTGTGATCTTAAGAGATAGTGAAGATCTCTTGAAGCCATTGGGCTTGTGTGATTGATCATGTGGATCAAGGGTAGATCGTGGTAGATTGGTGCTAGCTAAGATTAGCACTCGACATCTAGCTTAGTGTCGGAAATAGGATAAGCGACGTGTAAGGTGTAAATCGGGTAGATCGTGGTAGATTGGTGCAAGCTAAGATTAGCACTCGACATCTAGCTTAGTGTCAGAAATAGGATAAGTGACGTGTAAGGTGTAGATCGGGTAGATCGTGGTAGATTGGTGCTAGCTAAGATTAGCACTCGACATCTAGCTTAGTGTCGGAAAACAAGTTAAGCGACGTGTACGGTTTTCTCCGCCTGAAGGGAGTTTGTTGATTAGTGAAGTAACTCTTGAGTTGGGTACTCGGGGAGTGGAGTAGGGCGAAGAGGAGCTTCGTGACCGAACCACTATAAATCACCGTGTCCGGTTTGCGCCTTCTTACTTATCTCTTTACTTTCATTTCATTCTTTATCGCTTTATACTTATATTTGCATGATGTTTATGCTTGTGTGACTAGTTGCTTATGTTATGTTGATTTAGTATGTGTCATGGCTTGATTGTGCTTGTGTTGTAGTTTACTACATTCATCTCTAAGTGTTAAATGACCATAGTTAACACTTTTCATATTACGTCACACTTGATTGGGTGTTTGATACAAAAGTTTTAAGATTTTTAAATGGAAACGTATTCACCCCCCCCCCCTCTACGGTTTCCACAATGACTAAGACTTGGAATTCTACAAAACGTGTTCCCAACAATCTCCCCCTAAGTCTTGGTCATCTTGGTTGCTTGACGTCATCTTAGCTTCTTTGGCTTTTGACGTCTTTTAATATTTGTTCTTCGTTCTTGTTGTGAAATGATATGGTAATTTCTCGATCTGCCTCTCTCCAATAGTGTCTTTACGTTTTTTCCACCATGCTCATATGTTCTTTGACTTTTGTTCTTCATATATCACGTAGTTCTCTCTTCATAAGTTTGATCTTTAACTTGTGAAAGTTTAACGTACTTGATCTTTGACTTTTCTTGAATTTCTTTGAACTTTTGTTATTCCTTAGTCATTGTGAGAATTTTTCTTTAGGATATGAGCATGATGGAAAGATGGTGGAACTTCAGGTCTCCATGATTTGCTGCAGATAAACAGTTAGCAATAAATCATCTGGCACTTACAGATTCGGACTTCGAGATTGTCAACAGCATAGTGTGAAGACTTTCTCTAATCCTAACCCAGGCCATTCTGAATTGGATACCCTCGAAAGTGCTTACACAGACACATCGAAGTGCACCCATGATTCAGTGAGTCGCTGGAGATCACCCCACGACTGTAGACCATTTGGGAGCTAACACTAAGCGTAACCCGAAAGGGATTACCGAAGTGACCTGCTGTCAGGGTTGTTTGATGTTGACCCTGGCAGGATTTCCATTCAATCACTGAGAATCATAATTTATGAATTCTCTCATGAATGTTCTCGGCAGATTGCTAAGATCTGCGAAGGACACTCTTATATTTTACAACTGGTGTTCCTTTTGTTGAACAACCAGTGTATGCTAAGTGTACCTAAGAGATCTTTGATGTATCTCATGGCTCTAGACTCAATTAAGTGCTCTTATTTGGTCGTTGGAGGCATGGAGCAAAGTGCCTCCTTTTCAATATCAACGCATCTCGGAGTGAGAGGTTGATAGATAATGAAGGGTTCTCCGTGAGAAATGAAACAAGTGTCTTTTGAGAGACACCTGAGTAGCTATAAGGTTTAGTGCAGTGCGTCACTGGGTCCATGACGGCTTAATCTTCAATACCGGTGTTACCGTAGTAACAACCAGTAGCATATGTATTGAACTCGGTGTCTGCCCTAAGGTTGATCAAATGGAGGGCTCTTTCTTTTCACCCTTTTTCTTTACTTTTCTTTTTCATTCCTCAACCCCTTCTTTCTTCTTTCATTTCTTTTCTCCTTTTTTCCAATCATACCTAGGACTTTCTAGTACTAAACTATTGGTATTGTCCTTGGGTAGATCCCTCCGGCTCTGGCGGATCATAGGACGGTTTTTCCTAACCTTCGTCACCTTATAACTTCATGACTATCCTATTGTTGCCATAAACCAAACTTTTTGAAAATCTCTCAAAGTGCTTATGATCATAAAAACATATTTTGTTAACACTTTGAGAGTTTTGTGATTTTCATAAATACTCCCCCTTAACATGTGCTCATAAGTATTTAAGGTAAATTTGCACATGTCGGGTAGAGTTAGCACTTTTTGAATTGATTGATTTTCAATGAACATGATCGTTGCGAGACACGTTTACATCACTAGTGGAACTAGCTTGAAATTATTACCCGTCCAGATCATATTCAAGGAAAATCTCTCAAAATCGATACATTCTACTCAGACATATCCTTTGCGAGATACGTTTACATCACCAGATAAACTGGCTTGAAATTATTACCCGTCCAGGACATGTCTTTTTTACTACTGACTTTTGCTATCGTCAATTCGAGGGTCAATTCTGAGTTGAGCTCACATGAGATTTCAAACTTTTTATCACCATATTTTAATCATATCTTTATTCTCCCCCTAAAAAATAGCATACTCATGTTGTTTTTGTTAAACTTTTGATTAAAATATGCTCTTTTTGAGGTTTATGGGAAGAATTTTAAGAACTTTTGTTTTTAGAACAAAGATTATTCTTTCAAATACTCCCCCTTAACAAGGGAATACTTGTCCTTATGAGCAGAATTTTGAAAAACATAGAAAAATTCTGGTTAATTCTACTCATAAGTAAGAAGCTTTCGCTACTTTGATTAGGATTGAGGCACTGAAGTGTACCTTAGGGTCCTTTCATTACAAGAACGGGTTGTGCACTGTTATGTGTGCACAAGCCATATTTAACAATCATTTTAGCAAGAATAATCAATCAAAGAATAAACCAAACTCTTACATCATCTTCCCCTTCCGAATGAGGTGTAGACTGGATCTGGTCTTTGGAAATTTCTGATCGGGAAGGATGGACGTCCTCCAACATAGCTTTCGAGCCTCCTCATTTGATCTCTTCGGAACAGCGTTCTCTAAACCTTCATCACAAACTGATAGATCTGTCTCAGCTGATCATTCGTCCATCTTTTAGACTTCTGCAACTGTTGATCTCGAACCCGAATTACTAACCCATCATGAACCTTCTTCAGTGTGTGGTCGCAGAACTTATGAATGTCCTTATACGCCATGAAGCAGTTAATTGTCAGATCGCTCTTGTAAATGAATGCAAAGGTTGGCTCCTTCTTGAAGGTGTACTGAGCTTCATTGTTGATCTTAGGAAGTTTTAGCAGTGGTGCAGTTATGTTCAACTTCTTCTGATAGCTCTCGACCCCTAGCTGAAGATCTTCTACCCGTTCTTTTATGATCTTCCTTCTGATAAAATGGAGAATAGAAGTACTGAAAGCATATTGAAGATCTGGTGTAACATGTTGCAGTCTCCCTTGAACTTTGATCAGGTACATCTCTTCAAGATCATTAAGACTTAAATCCGGGAAATCCGCTTCAGAGAACGAGTAGAGCTGCTGGTCGTGCCTTCTAACTTTGATCTCGGACAAGAAGGTATAATCATACTTCTTCTCCCCCGTTAGACTTACCACAGCAACAATTCTTATGTCACTTTTCACTAAGGAAGACGACTTCTTGGTAAGTTTGCTTTTGTACCATGTCTTCCTTTTCTCGAACCAGTGATAAATTCCTAGCTGCGCATCTTGGTCATATTCCACTTTTTGAGAAATGAAGAGATGAGTTGCAGTTTCCTCGATGGCAGGGTTTGGATAACTTGCTGCTGGTATCAAAGTTATCGAGGTTGCATACTTCGGTTTACATTCTGCTCCATGCATGAGTAATTCAAGGTCATTGTTGAAGAAGAATTGGTATGGGATGGATGGTTGATCTGCGACTCGAATTACCGGTAGTGGCTTGTCCAGTCTGTGATATATGGTTGGTTGGTTCTGGAGGTGCTTCCAGCCAATATCACATCTGGATTCGTCTAACTGAACTCGCTCGACATTGCACAGGCCTTGAAAAGATTGAAAGCATCGTTTTTGATCCGACGAAGTTCCCTCTTAGTCATCTTCTTGAATTTTTGAGTACGTTTGAGTTGTTGAGTGAACTCAAATGTGCTGTCTTCTATTTTTGAGTCTTTGTCTGTTTGTGTTTGAGCACTTGCCACTTGGTCAAACCATTCGTTCCCTTATGTGTCATCTTCATCTAACCATGAGACTACGTTTGATCTTTTAGAAGATTTCCTGCTTGATGTAGCCTTGGTCTTTGGCGGTGAATGAGGTTGATCAAATTCTTGCTGAAAGTCCATTTCTTCTGTGGCAACGTACTCAAACTGATGCTCCATCTCTTTTGGACCTGAACCTGAAGCCTTCGGTGGTTGAGTAGCTGTAGTGGTTGACGGTCCGATGGGTTCTTTGAGCTGTGTACCAGATCCGCTATCACCCTTGTGTTTCTTAGCCTGGGGGTCTGGATCTTGGTCTTCGTCCTCTCGTGGACATTTTCCCTTATCGGCCGCAACTTTACAAAACTCCAGATTAGTATTAATAGCCTCATAGAGAGCTATTTCTTCTTTGGTTGGTGAGGTGATTCCTGTGAGTCTAGTGAGGAGTTCTAGTTGGAGTTCATCAGTCGTAAAATCCTTAAGCTGCTTTGGTTGGGTGGCAGAGACAAGAGGAATTGATGCTGCGATGTTCTTAACTTTTTCTTCGAGGTTGGAGTCGACATACTCTTCCATATTTGTCATAAGCTTTTTCAAATACTTCTTGACATATGCCTTGGTTTTGCCCTTGACTTATTTGATCAATCGATTTTGAACATCGTCTTCAAGAAAGTCGTCCATACGAACTTTGGTTTCTTGCAATTCCTTTACTTGTGAGGCAAGGCCTTTGACCGTATTTGTTAATTCGTTTACTTGGTCACTGAGCTTGTTGTCTTTCTTTGCTCGAGCCAGCTTGTCTGCCTTTTTCAATCTTTTAGATTCAGGTGATATGACTTCAACCCGTGTCAGCTTAGCGATCTTAGATTTCTTTCCCTTCATGATTGCTTTATCTTTTTCTTCTTTTGTTGCTGCTTCTTTAACTGGTGATGGTTGTGGTGGTGATTGGGGATGTGTTGATGATACAGGAGGTGTTGGAGCCTTTGGTGGAGAGGCATGCTGAGGCTTTGGAGATGTTTGAGCCTTTGGTGGTGAGGCATGCTGAGGCTCTGGAGGAGTGAGTGTTAAATGAGGTGGAGTGATGCGTGGTGTTTGAATATATTCGTCTGCTTCATGTTCAGCCATCTTCTACTCTTCCTCCTTCTTCTTTCGTTCTTCTTCCTTCTTCCTTTCTTCTTCCTCCTTATATTCTGCTTCAAGTTTGTTTGCAGCTTTTGTAATTTCCTCCTCATCAGTCAAAGACTTATCATCATCAGTTTCCTCCCAAAAATTATTCAAGTTCTCATCATCATATTGCTCCTTATTACTTTCATCCTCTTCTTCCATCTTGTCATCCATCCTTCATTTCCTCATCAACTGTCTTTTCCTTGTCCTTTCCGGGTTGATTAACCGGACTGAGTGGAGGTGGGATGTCTTCAGTGTGAGACTCAGGCCTATCGGGTTGATTAACCGAGTCGGGCTGAGGTGTAGTGTCTTTAGCAACTCCAGACCCTCCGGGTTGATTAACCGAATCAGGGTGGGTTGGAGTCACTTCTTTAACTGTTCCATATCCTCCAGCTCCTTTGTTTTGTGGTTCAATTCTCATTTGTTCTTCAAACCTTAACTTAGCTCTTCTTTCTTCATCTGCCTTGAGAGACTTTCTGCTTTCTTCCATTGCTGCATGAGTATCTAACTGTTCTTTCATGTAAATAGTTTCTTCTTCATCGGATTCAGTTTCAGAGTCAGATTCTTCTTCCTCCACAATCCTACCTTCCTCTGGTTCTGGATTAGGAATTTTAACCTGAACTCTTCTTTTAATAACTTTTGGTGCAGAAGGTTTGATTTGCTTAGACGCACTAGAAGCACTATCAGTCTTGCTGCTTCCCTTTGAACGAGTAGTAGTTGATCCAGACTCTTCACCAAGCTTGGAAAACCCGACGTGACCTTTACTGAAAGCAATATCATAATCTTTGTAAGCTTGAGTTTTCTTGACCGATTCTGTCAACAGAGCTTCTGGTAGTCTTATCCCTTGCTTTTATGAGCTTCCTTTGGGAAAGTAGACCAAGCTGATAGTCTTGTCCATTTTGTACAGATGCATTTCTTTATCTTCAGGACGTGGAGAGATGTCTGTGTTGTTGTCAAGTAGAAGACTAATGAGCAGTTTGGTGTATCGAACAAAAGGAATTTTGGTGAATGATTTCACATAATGACTTTGGATCTGAAAAGCAATGTCTTCCCAAATGAGTGCTGCATAGTCAATCTTTTCCTGATTGACTAAACCCCAGAAGAGTTGAAGATGTGACAAACGCGGATGCACATGACCACTATCCCTCCCTGAGACTGAATGAACCATAATGTAATATATGGTTCTCCAGGGTTGTGGGATGTACTTGGCGTTAACCTTTGAAATTTTCGTCAATGGTGTTCCCTGTTGTACATTGTAGCCAATCTCTATTAGGAATTTGAGGACTTCTGCTTCTGTTGGGGTAGGGTGGAATCTGTTTGCTGGTTCAGGTGCTTCTGGTAGATCCAATGCTCTACGAAGGTGGTTTGGAGTGACTTTAACCTTCTTACGATCCAGCTTGCATGTAAAATACCTTTCATTTGTATCCAGCTGTATAGTATTCCACATTTGGTGAATGTACAATTCAGGGATACTATCTGATCTGTCAAGTAAGCTCCTGCACTTGTGTTGTCTGAGTACCTCTATAGCAATTTGACAGCTTGGTTCAGCACACTTTATCTTTTGAAAATCTACCCTCGCGTTGTTGTTGCCAAATTCTGCCATATACCCTTGTGGAAAAATTTCCTCCTTAGTGAGCATCGGGAGTGGTTGTTGTGGTGCAGCCATTTGAGATATCTGAAACATCATTCGGACACAGAATTGCAGGATACATGAACGTTAGCTTATATTTAAACTTGTTGTTTCACATGTAATCCTTTTATTGCTCAGTATGATTTTACAAGTTTATGTTATTGTTTTAAAGAGCAATTTTGACACATTTCATCTTTTGACCAATTTCTATAGAATTTGACAATTTTGATAGAATTTGACAATTTTGATAGAATTTGACAATTTCGATAGAAAATGACAATTTCGATAGAAAATGACAATTTCGATAGAACTTTGACAATTTTGATAATTTCTTATAAAAGAAATTTTGATAGCTACTTTAGACGTACTGTTCATCAGATTATCATAATTTATCAAAAACTTGTCAAATGCTTGTCTGGTCTATTTCAATAGTATCTCATGATGTTTCTGAGTCTTATGATCAAGTTATAACATCTTTTAACCACAGAATCACAAAATTCATCCTGAACGTGTTCTTCTTAAACCCTAGATATCTAAATCACAACATTGGTGTTTCTGGGTTCGATTCAAAGGCACATACATTCAATTTAACACATAAGAACAATATCCCAATGGTTTAATTACACTACAACACAATCAATCACTTTTCCCCAATTTCTACGCTTAAACCCTAAATTAGAACATACAAGAAACTTGTTTCTGGGTTCAATTAAGCATATGCAACATGTTTAGGAACTTATTCCGACTAAATCCCACCAAAGAATTACAACTATATCACTCAGAGTCAAAACATTCGATTTTGCTTAAACCCTAGAATTTAAAGACTCAATTTTGGAAAATTTAACCGTTGGATCGTTAAATCCTTCAAAACCGTTTCTTATAATCACATAATAAACATGTTTTCACTCACAAAATCGAAGAATCTTGAACGGATTAGCAGATTGAATCTTAGCTGTGGATGAAGGTGGGTGAAAAAATTAAGTACGGTTGGTTAAAAATGTCAGGTGAAATGAATTGAGCATTTACTGCATTTTTCCCCTTTTGTTTAACTTATTTTAACCTTTTCCACTTTTACACAATTAGCCCCTAAACCATGTATTGTTTTTCATTTTAAGTTCCTAACTCACAAATTCTAAGTTTTAGACTTAGCAAATTTGGCACTAACAACTTTAATACTCCCCCTCGACTTTTGATTGTTTAAAAAACATTTTTAATATCAAGGAGGAGATTTCTCAACTGATTTTACCACCATACTTTTTGAAGCAACAATTTTGAAGAAATTATGCAAGTACAAAATTTTTAAAAGAATTTTAAAATTTGAATTTCATTCTCCCCCTCAACATTTGTTTAGAATTAACTGTTAATGTTTTGAAATAAACAAAGTGTTGAAGAAGGTTTTGTACTTGCATTTTTTTTGAAAAGAACAAAATTGAAAATCTTTTTGTGTTTTTTTCAAAAATATTTACAAAGATAGTTTTGATGTTTGACTCGGTTAATTGTTTTTGAGAAAATTTTCCAAATCATCTGGAGTCAAACATCGCATACCAATCTGGTGTACTAATTTCACAAATCTTGCATGAGGCAAAGCTTTGGTGAATAAGTCTGCCAGTTGGTATTCTGTACCCACGAAATATAATTCAATTGTACCCTGTTCCACGTGCTCTTTGATGAAGTGATATCGGAGAGCAATATGCTTGAATTTTGAGTGCTGGACGGTGTTGCACGAGATAGCAATGGCACTCTTGGAGTCGCAGTACATTGGAATCTTATTGAAGACGTATCCATAATCCATCAGTTGTGATCTCATCCAGATGACTTGAGCACAGCAAGCTGACATGGCCACGTATTCGGATTCCGTTGATGACAGTGATGTACAATCCTGCTTCTTTGACTACCAAGATACTAGTTTGTCACCCAAAAATTGTACTCCCCCAGATGTACTTTTCCTTATGTCTATGCATCCTGCATGATCCGCGTCTGAAAAGGCAATTAGTTCAAAACCAAAATCCTTCGGATACCAGATCCTCAAGTGAATGGTTCCCTTTATGTATCGAATGATTCTTTTAACAGCAGATAGGTGTCTTTCAGTTGGTCTAGACTGATAGCGGGAGCATAGATAAGTGGCAAATACAACATCCGGTCGGCTAGCTGTGAGATACATAAGAGATCCAATCATACTACGGTATTTAGTAGGATCAATGGGTGTCCCATGTAGATCAGCATCTAGCTTCGGGGATGCGGAAGACATAGGGGTATTATAGGTGTCACAACTAGACATGCCATGTTTTTTCAAAATCTCTTGAGTATATTTGGACTGAATTAAGAATATACCACGGGGTGATTGATGAACTTGCAGTCCTAAGAAGAACTTGAGTTCACCCATCATGGGCATCTCAAAGTTTTGTTTCATTAATTTTGCAAAAGCGTTTGAGTACTTTTTATGGGTATACCCAAAAATGATGTCATCCACATAAATTTGAACAATGAGAATGTCCTCCCCGTGTTTTTGTATAAACAAAGTCGGGTCAACTGAACCTTTAGAGAAATGATTAGCAAGTAGGAATGCAGAATATTTATCGTACCATGCTCTCGGGGCTTGTTTAAGGCCGTAGAGGGCTTTCTTGAGCCGGTAAACGTGATTCGGATGCTCTGGGTCGACGAAGCCCTCTGGTTGTGTGACGTACACCTCTTCCCGGAGTTGTCCATTGAGAAATGCCGTCTTCATGTCCATCTGGTATACGGTGATATTCTTGTGAGCTGCATATGCCAAGAACATTCAAACGGCCACAAGCCTTGCTACTGGTGCAAAAGATTCCTCGAAGTCGATCCCTTCTTCTTGACTGAATCCTTTAGCAACCAACCGGAGCTTGTTACGAATAACCGTGCCATCCGCATCCAACTTATTCTTCCAGATCCATTTCAGCATGACTACGTATACCCCATCTGGTCTTTCTACCAATTCCCAAACTTCCAACCTCTTGAATTGATCAAGTTCCTCTTGCATAGACTCAATCCAGTTGTCGTAGGTAAGGGCTTCTTTAATGTTTTTGGGTTCTGATTGACAAACGATGAGTGCATAAATGCAAGTTTCACTGTCTGTGTGGAGTCGTTTACGTGTCATGACTGGGTTTTCTGGATTGCCAATTACATTTACTAGAGGGTGATCCTTAGTCCATTTGTGGGTTGACGGGTAGTGTTGAAAGTTTTGATACATATTTGACGGATCCAAATTGCTCGTGGACGACTCTGCAATATCTGGAATGGTGTGAGCCGGAGCAAATGGATTGAAGAAAGCTTTTCCGTCATAATCTGCTGGTGTGGGTACTTCAGAAGAATGTCGAGGGGGATCTTCAGCTGTAGACGTAGAAGTAGAAGCTGTTTGATCTACTGATCATGATGTTTCTGGTTGAGGTGCATCTTCAGCAACTGTTGTGGTAGTAGTTACTGGTGTATCAGGTGCTTGATTGTTGACGGGTTGTGCAGCGGAACTGGTGGATACTTCAGAAGCACGACTAATTAGAGTATCATCAAATAGCGGAGCAAACAAATCTTCCAAGTCTTTGCGGTTAAAGAAGAGGGGTGCAGCTGAATGATCAGGGAAGTTTAGACAGTTAGATTCGGGTCCTAAGCTGTTTCGCTCAGAAGCCATGTCGGTGAGCTCATCGAAATTAGCATGTATAGTCTCCTGAATCTCCCGAGTTCGACGGTTCCAGATTCTAAATCCTTTGGAATTTTCACAATATCTGACAAAAATCACTATATCCGCTTTGGCTTTTAACTTTCCAAGGTCATCACGATCATTCATTGGATAGCAGAGAGCTCCAAAGACATGAAAGTAATTTATGTTCGGTTTTCTGTGGTGAACAATTTCATATGGGGTTTTGGTGTGCCTTTTGGTGATCATACATCTGTTTTGGGTGTAGCAGGCGGTGGAGACCGCTTCAGCCCAAAGGTAATCCGGTAATTGAGCATTGATCAACATCGTTCTTGCTGCTTCCACTAATGTTCGGTTTCGTCTTTCGACCACTCTGTTCTGTTCTGGGCTGCGTGCAATTGATGTTTGATGTTCACTACCGACTTTCTCATAATACTCCCGAAGAGTCTGATTCTTAAATTCAGTTCCATTGTCTGTTTGAATTTTTCTGACGGTGTTGCGTAGCTGAACCTGAATCTTTGTGAGAAAGGTGATGATCATTGGAGGAGCTTGATCTTTAGTGCGAAGAAAGTAGACCCAAGTCCATCTCGAGAAATCATCTACTATTACCAATATATACCACTTCCCATTTATTGTCTGAACACGCATGGGGCTACAAAGATCCATATGCAGAAGATGAAGTACATGATCTGTACTATGCTCAGCTTTTGGAGGAAAGTGAGCACGAGTACTCTTCCCTAGTTCACAAGCTGGACAAAGGTGATCTTTGGCGTATCTAAATCTTGGAAGACCATCGACCAACTTTTTACGAGCAAGCTCGGTCATTGTTTTGAAATTCAGGTGAGACATACGTTTGTGCCATAGCCATGCTTTAGTGGAATGTGCCTTGGATAGTAGGCAAATCAGAGAAGAAGCGGTCATGTCTGAGAAGGAGATAGTATAAAGACTGGTTCCGCGTTTTCCTTTCATAAGATCGTTCCCTTGGAGGTCTCGAAGAAAACACGTTTTCTCCCGAAAAGCCACTTCCAAGTCACCATCGCAAAATTGCCCGACGAAGAATAGATTATGACCTAGGCCTTCCACGTAGTATACACGACTGATTTCGATGTTCCCATTAACATAATCACCATATCCCATGATAGCAGCGAAATGATCATTCCCGAACCTGACAGTGCCTATGAACTTCGCGACGAAGTTTACTAGAAGCTTTAAGTTGCCTGTCATGTGCCGGGAACACCCGCTATCAACAATCCATAGTAGAATTTGAATCACCTGCATCACAAGAAGTGGACACAGATGGAGAGTTGGAAACGGTGGATCCCGTTGGGTTAGTAATACAAGTTTTAAGCATCTTTGGTACCCAAGTAAAACTAGGTTTATGCTGTAACCAACGCTGCCACGTCCAACTAGATTGTGCTTTCTTCCTAGTGAATGCGCTAGGTGAATGGATTGTCCTAGGTGCAACTATGGTCTTGTCAACGGTGGTTTCAGAAACTACTTTTGGCGGTTTTCCTAAAATGGACTTAGCAGCGGTAGTGAGCCTAGAGGAAATGCCATAAGTACGTTTCTGTGTACGAGATAAAAGGGTTCTTGCAATACATGTTTGGTGATTACCAATCAAAATACTAGTACGACAAAACACACAGTAAGCATCCACAATAACATCATTAGAAACATTCATAGCATTTGTTACATCATTTTCAGAATTACACTTTGACGAGTTGGATTCTATTTTTGACATAACATGCGTCTTATTCGACTTCCTATTGTGAACTTCTACTCCTTCATCTTTAGGTGATCCACTCTTAGGTTTCCAGACTCTAAACTTCTTGTTGGTCTTTTTTGGTCTTTGGTCTGCTAACTGGAAGAGGGGTGCCTAATCCTGTAGAAGTTGAAGCTTGCACATTAGAGGTCTGTGGAGATGCTTTCTTTGGTGTTTCATCTATTTTGTACATTCCTGGGGCAATCACATTTTTATTTACAGATTTCCCTTTTTCAAGTACCTTTATTTTTTCTTTCAAATCAATGATGATGAGTTTTTGTTCTTGAATCTTTGAATCTAACTCCCTGTTTAACCGAACAGTGTCATTTCTGTTTTTGCAAACTTCATCAATGTCTTTTTCATACTCAAAATTTTTATGTTTTAAAACATCATTTTCTTTTTCAAGATTTTGAAGTTTGAAACATGAACGTTTTGAGAAGACAAAGATTCTTTTTGGCTTTGGAATGCTAACTCAAAGTTAATACTCTGAGTCTGACACCATTGCAATTTTTGGTTAAGTTTGAAAATTTCTTTTGCACATTTGGTTTCCACATCATCATTGATTTGTCTAAGTCTCTCATTTTCTCGTATCAAACTATCAATCTCAATTCTCAATGTCTCAGTTTCAACACAGTGATCATCAACAAGCAATTCATTGCACGACAGATAAATGGAATTCATAATAACAGAAATCACATCAGAACTTAAAACATTCGTCAAGAGTCGATCTGAATCTTTTTCCAAAGCTTTCTTTTGACATTTTTGTTTTGAAATCTTGTTGTCTTTTGCTTTGAAAATGCTCATCATTGATGCAACTTCTGATTGAAGTTCCTGTTCCCATTGTGTAGCACAAAGTCGTAGGTGTTTGACATGTGGCAAAAATTGCTTTTGAAAAACTTATCTCTTTTCTTTCTCATAAGGAGAGAAAAACGTAGAGACTTTGATTTCAGAATTTCTTTCAATTGCGTCTTCCAAAAGTTTGATGTCATCCATGAATGTTTTAAAATATTTAAGGATTCGACATTGTTTTGGCATTTGTGCATTGACACCTGGATTTGGTAAAGGGCCATTGACTTGTGCTACAGTGGTTACTGGACCAACTTCAGACGAAACGTTTATTTCAGTTAAAGACCATGTTTGTTCTGATTTTTCTTTTTGAGGTACAAAAGTTTTACTAATATGAGGTGCTCTTGAATAATCATATGGTTTGTTATAAAAGACATTACTCAATTTAGATCGACTCTCGTCCTCGTGTTCCACTTCCTCTTCATTATCATACACAACAACACACTGGAAAGATTCATCAAACAAGTATTCTGCACTGTACAACTAGGGATTTTCCTTGAGTGCCTTTTGTAAAAACCGTGGTTGATCACTTCCAATTGCAAAGCCATATCCTTGGGGATTTGGTTTGACAGTTAGTTTTTGAATTGTGGTTATAGATTCACCCGTTTTATACACAACGTTTTGAAATTCTTTAAGTTTGGATTCCAACACAACAATTTCCTCAAGATATGAGTCAACACGTTTCCTTGAATTTTGTTTTTGTTCAAAAAGATCATCTTTACAGTTTGACAACTCTGTTTTTGTTTTAGAAAGCTCAGAGTGTAAAATATCAACTTGTTTTTGAAAGTCTAATCGTTCTTGTTCTTTTTGAGAAATCAAATCATTTTTAGAAACGGTTAACTCATGTACTTGATGTTCTAAATCTTTTACCTGCACGTATGATTGTTGGAATGCAACCTCAAAGCTTTTCTCTCGTTGTTCTTTATTTTCAAAATTTGATAGTTGAATTTTGTAGCACTCAAGGTCCTTTGTTAACAATGCAACTTTTGCTTTTAGATTCTGATTAATATCATTGCATTTATCAATTTGGGGTTTTTGTGCATTTAATTATGTTTGGGTGGTCAACAACAAGGTCATAAGCTCTGGATCTGTATCATGCATAAGATCATTTTGTTCAATGTGATCATGATTGTCATCATCAAAAGGATCATCAAATGAAACAACGGGGTTAATTTGATCTTCATCAAATGTAACAATGGTGTTTATTTGATCATTGTCTTGAGAGGATAATGATAAATCATTTTGACCAATATTTTCTTGTGCAGATGAAGATGCAGAGGGTGATGCAATTTCATGAATAAGACATGCAAATTCAGGTACCTGAGATAAGCCGTCGGTATCATAGACCGGGCCTGTCTCACCCATATGCATTTCTTGCATGTTTGCCATCAACATTACAGCTGCATTTGCCTCAAGGTCTTCCATTTCATCATATGAGTATGCATTTGCCATAAAGTTGTGCTCTTTCTCAGTCAAAGTACCACCAGCTTCATCTTTCAGTGCCAGAAGAAGAGCTTCCTTGTGATAAGAACTGCCCATTGTCCTTGGCTTGGGGCATGCATTTGCCATGTGACCATTCCCACCACAATTATAGCATGTAATTGTTGTGTTTGCAATCTCTTTCTTCTCTGTTCCAGCAATCTGAGCCTTCCTCTGTGAATTACCCATGTTATTTCTTCCACTTCCTCCAGAATTGAACCTTTGACCACTTGAATTCCCCATGTAACTCCCTGAACCAAATTTCCCGGAGGCCCTGTTTTGGATTTCAACCCTTCCATCATTAACAACTGCCTGATTCCTTGTGTTGGATGATGATCTGAGACGGTTGTTTGATCTGTTTGAAAACTTGCTAAAAGCTCTAGTGATCAACTCAAATCCTTCATTCAGTGAGTTAAAAGCATCATCGTCATCATTGTCAACGTTGGAGTACATCATAAAGTCAGTGTTGTCGTATGAAACTAGTTGATTATCAGAATATTGTGAGGGTGCTTCATATGGGACAAGTTGGTTTGAAGGTTGTGAGGGATAACTCGAGTGATGTGGTGGCTGAACAAAATCCTGATTTAGTGGTGCAAAGTGAGACTGAGCCATTAAAGCAAGTGAGTTTGAAGTAGGTACTGATGAAAATCCTCCACGTGCTGCTCTGTCCTTGTCAACTTCTGATTGGTGATGTTTTAGGTAATCATACAACAACCCATAGGAGGCATTGTGTAGATTCTTGGCTTGACGAACGAAAGTCACATACGTTTGCCAATCTGGTCCGAGACACCCCAGAAACTTAGAGTTCACAGCAATCTTTGGTAACACAATGTTGTGACGATCCAAATCATTGATAATGTTGGTAAACCGATGGTAGTATGATTCCAAAGATTCCCCAGCTTCAATCGTGAAATGTGTGTATTCCATATAAAGCTTAGATTTCAAATCCACTTGGTTTAGTTATGTTCCTTCCATAAGAAGGTGTACATGCTCCCACATATCCTTTGCTGTCTTTTGGGCATCGATACTCCTGAAGATAGGATTGGGAATCCCTTGGAGTATGTAAGACATGGCTAGCTCATTAGCCTCTTGCTGAAGAACTTGTTCGGTTGTTAGTTGAGCTAGAGGAACAGGGGTTGTAGTAGCTTCTCTAGGAGGAACATGATTTGGATTTGCAGGAATAGTTGTCGTTGGAACTGGATACGGTCCATCAATGATAACCTTCTTTAGATACTTTCCATGAGGTTTCTTTAGCTCGATAAACCGGAGAAAACGACTGGACCACTGCACATAATTCCCTGGTGTTAACATTGGTGGTGTGTCCAAAGACCCTGCTTCATGTCTCGACTGTTGACTGCTTATAGCTTCGCACATTTTGTTAAACCAGTGTGGTTCTCTTGAAGGAGGTTGGTAAGTTTGCATCGGTTGTTGAGGGATTTGTTGCTGTGGAAGAAATTGATGTTGCTGCATTAACATGTGTTGTTGTTGATACTGTGGTTGATATTGTGGTTGAGGATACTGTTGTTGATATGGTTGTTGTTGACGATACTGTTGTTGCTGATTGAAGAAATAGTTGTAATTTGGTGGTTGAGACATTCTTGTGTTTTGTAGATCTTGTAGACAATTAAGATGTGTGTTATGAGTTTTGAAGTTTGGTTTTGGTTAAGTGGTGTTTTTGTTCAATTTCGATAAAGTTACTGTTTCACAAACAATTTCGATAACACTGTTCACATTGCCAATTTCGATAAGGAATATGAATTGCGATAAGGATCTGAATTGCGATAAGGTTCTGAATTGCGTTAAGGTTCTGAATTGCGATAAATCTGTGAATTGCGATAACTCCAAGAATTTCGATAGCTTCAGCAATTGCGATAGAAATTAATAATTGCGATAATCTTCCTAAATTGCGATAGAACTAACAATTGGGATAAGTTATCTAATTGCGATAGAAAAGGCAATTTCGATAAGTTAGCAGAATTGCGATAGATCTAGCAATTTCGATTGATTATCTAAATTATAATTTCGATAACTTTCTCAATATCTTATACAAGATATGAGATTAGCCTCCAAGTCGAAGTATTTTCACAAACTTATACAAGCAAGGAAAAAACTGAACTCCAATTGCGATAAACCCTTAGATTACTGAATTGCGATAAAACCCTTGAAGTCAATTCCGATAAACCCCAGCGACAATTTCGATAAATCCTTATACAAGGAATTCCGATAAACCCTTGCGAACAATTTTGATAAACCCTCAAAGACAATTGCGATAAACCCTCTTGTCCACCAATTGTGATAAAACGCAAACTTTTTCAGATTACTTTTACGCCTAGAAAACGATGTTTTATCCGATTGTTTTTGGTATCTAACGTTTTATAATACGTAACTATGAAGAAAGTTGCAACCTTTAACGTGTAAACCAAAATTTGGTGAATTTCGATAACTAGAAACGAACTAAAACTAGTGTTAATCTAATCAAACTCGAACAAAAAACTCAAATATCGACTTTAAATCTAATCTCTATTCACTATTTTTATCTTTTCACTTTACAAGCTTGAAGATAAATGAAAGAAATAAGATGTTTGGTCGTTTTTAACCACAAAAACCAAGCGTAAATCTACTAAATCAAACGTAAATCTGCTAAACCAAACGTATAACTGTAAATAACGATCAAATCTACTCTTAAACACACAACTAATTATCTTCTAGCGAATGATACCACTTGATAGGTCCTAGTTTTAGCTTAACACAAGATATATCTAACGTTCTACAACTAATACAACGTATAACTATAACTAACAATCACTAGATTATGAATACGAGAGAGATTAGAGATAGAATGAGATGAAGAGAATAAGAGACGGATGATTTCATTCACGTAAACAATTGACAAGAGTTTAGCTACCTTAGAGAATAAAACCAACAAGTGAAATGAGCACCCATGCACCCTATTTATAGAATAGAATTAGGGCGACATGTGCATGTGTGCTTCTAGAAACAATTTAGATAAAATAGCCAGCCCATGGGCTCCTAATGAGCCGTGGGCTATAACACCAACTTAGAACCCATTTCGTTTAGCAACCTAATTAGCAAAAATGACTAAGACTTGGAATTCTACAAAACATGTTCCCAACAAAACCTTTTGCTTTTGTCTTTGCAATCGATCTAAGTGTTGTATCACCACGGTGGTAATCGGCTATTCTATGGGAATATTTGGGGGGAAACGGATCAGCGTGTAGATCCGGGCATCCTTGAACCGAAGATGGTCGGTTTACTTAACCCTGTAGAGTTGGGCTTAGATATCGGGCCTCAGATTATTCATCCTGCTTGTGATTAAGCCACGGCGGAGGTAGTCTGTACTCCCGATCAGGTTCGAACTACACGGGCAACTGTTTTGACAGCTTGTGATCTTGCGAAGACTTAGTGCATCGGCGGTACACACAATCTTGTAAATTCTTTTGCAAAATTTTGTGAGCTTTACTTTTCCACTAACGGTTTGTATATGGATATGATAAAGTATTTGGAAAGCTTAATTTACCTTGCATTCAAAAGTTAACAATAAGTTACAACTATTAGATTCAAGCATAATTTATCTTGTGCTAGAAATAATAACGGATCAATCCCTCTCGATATGCAAGTGATGCCTGGGTTGGATTATCGACATCCAAAGGAATTCCATAAGCCAACCTGTATAACCAAATTTATCACCAGATTATTATCGGTTAAAAAACAAATGAAATTAACTTTCTAACCATCCACTTTTTAACAGTTATATTCTTTAATTCATTTTATTTCACTGTGGACTGAATTTGTCTTAAACAAACAATGCACATTTTATTTCACTTTAAACTTCAAACCTGATAAAGTTGGTCAACACATCACTTCTTGTTTGCCATATGGTCTTTTTTTTAACCTGGTTGGTCAACACATCACTTCTTGTTTGCCATATGCTTGTTTTTTTTTACCCTGGTTAATCCCCAGCCTCTAATTCAACTTTTATTTTTTTCTTTGGTGTTTTATAATGATAATCTGTTGGAATATTTAGGGTACTGCAAGTCAGGCATAAAATGTCATTCATTAGGGGTTTGCATGTGATAATTTTTTGGAAGTTTGGTCATGGATTATCCTATTTAAAGCATGGGCATAAGGCATAGATTATCTTACGACAGTTTTTGGTTTTTATTTGGAAGAAACTAACAAACTTTATGGCAGGACAATTTAGGTTGGATGAGTTGCGTGAAGCAACAGAATCTTTTCAATGGGAGGACATGTTCATTTTGTATTGTCGGAGGGCGTCAATTGAGTATTTTCAGCTGGCTAAGGAGATTACTAGGGTTTGCTTGATTGTTGATCAGATGAATCACGAGAGGGGTTATTTTGTGGAGGAGTTGCAGACTGCAGCTGCGCAGTTTCTACCTAAGAAAATGGCAGAGTTTTCGAAAGAACTTCAAAGGAAAGATGACATAAAACTGATGGAGCTGAGGATTGTGGCTGGGGAGTTGGAACTAAGGGGTCGAGAGATTAACCTATTCATCGAGAAGATTAAGGGTATGTTGCCTTAGTAAGATGAATGTTGCAATGGTGTATGTCTGTGTTGGCTAGTGTGATCCAGATAAAAGTGTTGTGGCCTGAGTCTGCCTAACATGAGTGTTGGTCGTGTCCTGTAATGGTGTGCTTGTGTCTTAGTTTCTAAGTTAAGTTGTTGTAAGGACTGTGTCATGTCTATCTTAGTGGTATGTTTAATGAAAATTAACGTTTATGTTTATGTTTATCATAATCTAATTACCAAGGCAAATTGCAACAAGAATCATGGTGGATTACTAACCTGTATAGAAACATGCAGACAAAGACTCCGCAATCACCAAATACCTCACCCTGCTTTGGAACGTTCTGTGCAAGACGAAACTTGATCTTGTAGGTTTTCGGGTCGATTCTTTTCTTGTCAAACACACCTGTCTCCCGTAGAATCAAGTGAAGATTAACCTCCAAACAGTTCCTCATTTTCAGATACCAGTCACGACCTTCCTCTTCACAACGATAAACACTGTCATAAAATATAACATTCCCGGATTGTATGTGAAACTGGGCAACCGGCCAATGTTTCTTAGGTTCATTTATCGGAATGAACACCTGCAAGGAATAAAAATAAAAAAAAAAAGATAAATTCCACAGGACAAAATTTAAGTAGAAGTGTCAAGAAGTAACTGCTAAAAAGATAAATACCCGGTCAACATCAGACCATGCCAATTTGTAAACTTCGTCATTAGCATAAAACAGTGGCAATGAACCTTGAAGTAGAAGTGTCAAGAAGTAACTGCTAACCAAGGAACAATCTGCAAAAGATGGTCTAGAGTGCCACAAATACATCACCCAAAGCTCAATGTGCTGTAGGCATTTAAGAAAAACAAAACATAGCTCAATAATTCCATTAAAAAACACAAAAGTAGGGAATATTTCCATTATTTACATTATTTAATTACATCGTCACGAAACCAGCCTTCACGGGTCTCGTCCATCCCAACAAAAGAATCCCAGAAAAGATGATCAACAACAATATCATTGCACCAAGGAAACTGGCAACGAGACTTCCAAGAACTTTGTAGATAAGCCTCCAACTCACGATGAACAAAAACTTTATCAATCCTTTTTTATGGCCGTTTTAGATCCTACACGTTGTACGAAAACCCCTATTATAACTTTATACCACTAAGCCCTATTCAATGATTATCTGAACTTAAAATCAATGTTTCTAAGGTTATCAGGATAGGGGATTTTGCGCTGGTTTTATGTTCCACAGATTAAGGTACATTTAACATTCCAAAGGATAAAATCTTGATACTTTTACACAATTATAGAAATGATTAAAATGTTAAACATAAATGAAGGATATAGGCCATACCTCTTCCCAAGGGTTGAGCTCTCTACACCTCTTGGGCATATAAGGAGTTAAGGAAGAGTTTGTTCTTTTGAGTTCATCCAGTGTAGGAACTTTCACATGAGTATCTACTTCTGTAAATTCCGGCCTGAGTACTAGTTCATACTACCTCTTCTTTGATCCACAATTTTGCAAAGCAAGCTTGATGTGAGGGGCTTTCAACATCTGGTTTCTACTCTTCACACTTCTTTCCTCTTCCTTTAGGACTCTTAGCCTCTCTTCCCTTTGTGCAGATAAACGTCGAATCTCAGCTTCTTGCTTTTCGGCTGCTATGCGATCTTGGGTAGCTAAATAAACACATTCATTCTGTGTGCATGACAAAAAATACAAATACAAACCAACTTATAATTAACTTTAAAAGAAAATTTACATGTATAATTGTTAATGTTGTACAAACCTCTTCAACATCTTCCGTTTCGACATCTTTCTCAGTATCCTCATTCTGGACTGCCGACTCAAACAATTCTAGGAAATTATCATTTAAATTTGTGCAAAACTCATCACCAACATCAGTATCCTTATCATCACTGTTGAATTTATCCTGTAAATATATTAAGTACAATGTAAGCAATTCAGCAAACTATCTCAACCTCTTGTCATATTCATGTAAAGAAAAAAAATATTATAAACAGGAATTACTTTTTCCAGTTCTTTTGTGCAATTTCTGATCAACTTTGTGCAATTTGTCCTGCCTATGTCCACCCATCATTTTTCTCTTAATATACTAGGTAATACAAAAGATCAAGTACATGAATCATTGAATAAACTCTTAAAATTTTACAGTAAACATTTGAAGTACACATTACGGGGTGTTTGGTTATAAAATATAAACAAACCTGAATAATGGTTTCAAGTTTGTATACCCGTGCTCTCAAACTGTTGACCTCTGCAGGTAACATCAACAAACCATTACATATACCCTGCAGTGTCCTAACACGATCCTGAAGAGTATCACGAGATTCTGGCGCTGGACCTTCATTGTCCATAGCATGGGCTTTCGCACGAAGTTCTGCTCGTTTACGCAGGTAATACTCAAAAAGCCCTCCATGGACAACAGGCACAGGTCTCGGTGCATACCAGTTAAAAAACCTAATGCCTTTGGTATACCATTCTGAATCAGCCTCAGCTCTCGTAGGATATAGATCATGGTTTGTTTCTTTCACCTAACAAAAATACAAATAGAAAGTGGGATGACCGTTAACCATAATCAGAGTAAACTAGTATACCTTTCTATTGTACATCTAAAAAACAAATATTACAAAATGAACACTTGCCTCAGGAAAAAGCATTCCGAAATACTCCCATTCTTCAAAAGGAACCTTCTTAGACCATGAAAGTGCTCTTGGGATAACATCAAGGTCCTTACTCCACCAAAGCCAGCTCTGGGTAGAAGACTCTAAAATCCATATCTGAAAACACAAATTTTATTAAAAGAATATCAAGTAACAAAATAATTCATTAAAAGAATTTGTGTAATAATTCTAACCTTGAAACATAAAACAAATCCAGTCAAAGAATATTTCACATTCCTTTTTGAGTTGATATTTCGAATGGCATCGTACAACTGTCTCCAAATGTGTTCCCCCCCCCCCCCAAGGAAAGTCATTCCAGTTTTCCAAGTTCTCAACCATCCTAAGATATACATCATCCACCACAGATAACAGGTCACGCCCCATAAATATGACCTGAAGTGATAACAGAAGGCAAACTCGGACGGCGTCTTCATCATATAGTTTTGTAAAAAGCTCTTCATCCTCAATCAAAAATAGAAGACCTATGCTTTTTAAATTCTCACCTACCTTCTGAGGAAATACACAGTCACGAAATATGATATCACCACTTCTAAACTTACGAAAACTAGGCAATCCAAATTTAAAACTAGTTATCATGTGAAATTGACGGCGTCCAAAATGAAGATGATGTCCATTAACAGCATAAATTAGTGGCAAATCATAGTGGTCATCATCAGACTCAATTTGTTTTTGAAGCATATAATGTATAAGACTCTCCTCGTTCGCAAAGTAATTTAAATCCAACCATGGACCAAAGCATGTTGACCGAAACAGTGTATGACGATTTTCAGCTAATCTGTCTTTAATCAATTGAAAGTAATGCAATTTGCTTCGAATGTGCATCATATTCCTATTTTAATAAACAAAAAGTTATATATAACAAGCAATACCACAAAGACAAGCAAAACCAAACACACATAATAACACTAAAGAAATTAGTATTCTAACAATGAACTATCAAAGTGTAATAATAGCAGAACCAGAATATCATAAGCCTCCCACTAAAAAATAAGCTAATCAGAATACAAACAATCTACACTACACTAACTTTTCACATGGCTACATTCCCATGCTATGAGCTATCCTCCAATCATAAGAAAGACTAAAACTAAACTGGCATCACCTCATATATCACAACCTTAAATACATTTCCATATGTGAAAATAGAATTCCATTACAACATTGCGCATTCTTACATACTCACACTAATAGTAGGAATCATCAATAAATAAGGGAGGTAGTCTCATATAACCATGCCGTAAAATTGATACAACGAAGTCGAAAAACTCCTAAAAAACAGACTAAAAAATATAATCGTAAATGGAAACCATCTACGCATATCTGGTCAGCACACAAATTTTCAGCAATAAGGAACCCTTTTATTATCAATCAGCTATTATGTTCCAAATTGTTGCTTTACACAGAGAAAATTGTTCTATACAATAAAAAATATAACCGTAAGCGGATACACTTCACTTCTGGACTATGTTCAAGAGCATTCTCCTGGAAACACTGGCAAAACCATCTAAGTCAGGAGTCGAGTACAGATATCATCACTTCCAAACCATGTCCATACCTACGTTTCTTTTTGTCCTATAATACTAACAATCTATTCTGAAAGCCTAGATCAAGTCATTGTACTTTTACTTCTACATAAGGAGATCAGTTAATACATGAACCAGCCAACCTACAATACCATTACCATCAATATAAGAGCCTCCAATTCTACTTACTTGATCAGGGGTGTTTGGATGACCTTATTCCACTCTACATACTTGATCAGGGGTGTTTGGATGACCTTATTCCACACATAAGCTTATTTATTGGATTTATGAGCTTATTTGCTCATGAAAAAGAATGCCAGCTTATCAAATTAACCTTATGGACTTATTTAAGTCCATAACCTCAACTTCATAATCTCATAAGCCCGTAAAGACCAAACTTAAGAGCTTTTCCAATTTAATATAAGCCCATAAGCCCAAAAAAATAAGCTAATCGAAACAAACCAAAGACATCAATAAATTAAGTACATAAGCTAATCCAAACACACCCTAAAATAAGCAAATATACTACTTCGAGCCGTTCAAGTTGGTATGAACAAAATTGGTATGAACACACCCTAAAATAAGCACACATACTACATAAGCGGATTCAAATTCAAACGACTACTGAAATTATTACACTCATAAACATATAACGACAACCAATTAAAGGAAAAACTTACCATTGGTATGAACAAAATTGAAAGAATCACGGTGTTGATAGTGTATGTGGATTTGTGTGTGTAAATCCATGTTTAAACTGATAATGTATAAACAAAATAAAATTAAACTGATTTAAAAAATAAATAAAATCAAAGGATTTGATTCAGTTTTGAAGATTTTGCTTGTTTCAAATGTTACTTTTTCAGTACAGTTCGCACATTAGCCGTAATTCGCACACCGTCGTTCGCACATTTGTTTTAAAAAGTCATATAGGCACGTGGGGTATAATGGTGGGCTGAATTATTGGTGTGGTACATATTGTCTGGACACGTGTCAAAATATTTGTGGATTCGCACATTCGCACATGACTTTTTGTGAAAAGTCATTATTTTTGTACTATTTTTTGAAAAAAGTTAAATTAAAATACTATTTTGGGAATTGGCTCTATATTTTACTTAGATATGCAACTACCCGCTCTGTGTTCGTTCATTTTCTATTTACATAGCAACGTTCACTGATCACAACCATCACAAGAACACTTGCTCAGTTCTTGGTCTACTTCATCTCCTTAGGGGTGGCAATCGAGTCGTGTCTGTGTTGTCCCACTCGGGTTGGCGGGTTGGTAAAGCCTCGACCCAAACACGACCCATTTATTAATCGTGTAAAAAACCTCAACCCTAACCCACACACACCTAACATGTGTAACCCATTTATGACCCGTGTAACCCGTTTAAATAAACTAGTTAAAAGGGTTAATTATTTAATTAGTTTGAGTGTTGAAGAGTGTAAGTGTTCAAATTATAACATGTAGATACTAACTCATTTCATATAATATATATATATATAATATATATATATATATAATATATATATATATATATATTATATATATATATATATATATATATCTGTGTGTGTGTTTGTGTGTGTGTGTTACAGTAGCACTTAAGAAAACATAGATCCACATCCTAAATAAGTACATATATATCCTATTACGTAGTAGTTCTTAACCATTACAATAATCCAAGATAAAAGATCTTATGGGTTCCATTTTCATTTCTTCTCTGTCGTGCCTTCACAAAATATCATAAGTGCACAGGAAGATTTATAAATCTTCTCCAACGTGCCTTCAAAAAGGTCATTAGTGCACCTCAAGGTTCAAAATGATGCCATTCTTCATTTATTTTCCAACATGACTGCAAAAAAGGTCAAAAGTTTACTTAAAGATACACAATGATCTTATAAAAAGATAAAAACCAATAACTTGATTGATCTAAACACATGTTATTGTGTGATTCATCTTGAGACTTACCAAACACTAATTTAAAGTCTACTTGATATGATCAGCTTCTTCGTTGTTGATGTTCAAAGCCATGACATTCTGGGTTAGTTGTTCAAGGTCATTGTTCGACATCGTGCAGTAGGAATAGAGAAAATAAATGACGAAACATATAATTTCAACAATAAATTAAGCCATCAAAACTGTAAACATTACCATTTTCTGCAAACAACCAATCCCTTGTACATATCAATTTTAGGATTGGGTGAAATTTTAGAGTGAGATGGGCAAGACTCGAGTATATATAAGAAGTAAATTCCCGCTCAAAGCCAAGACCCTATATTCCCGCTCAAAGAATAGAGGCCAGACTGCCAGAGGTCTAAGATAGTAGACTGACTAGACACTACGTTCCCGCTCAAAGCCTTGACACTAAATTTCCTACTCAAAGTCTTAGACACTAAATTCCCGCTCATAGTTTTTCATATTTTGGACTTCCAAAGGCCCATTCAAAAATTTTCATTTTTGACTTTAATTTCCAAGTTTATTAAAGTTTTACTTTACAAAAGTTATATATTTTATTGATTAAAAGTTTATATATTTAAACGGGTTCACGGGTTGACCTATTTAAAATTACTAAACCCATACACGACCCATTTATTAAACGGGTTAGATGGGTTAACCTGTTTTCGACCCAAACCTGTTTATCCTCGACCCAAACCCGTTTATCTTCGTGTCGTGTTTGTGCTGGTTAGCGTGTCGTATCGAAAATTGACACCCATACAGCTCCTTATCGCCTATTATATCCTGGTATTTTAGTCTTTCGAAGCAACATTTATTATTTCTTACCCCATGCAATTCGCAATCATATAATGAACATAGTTACTATTTTTTTTACCACTTAGGGTATGTTTGGTAAAAGTGGCTGAGGCTGAGGCTTTGGTTAGAGCTAGGACTTATATTATAAGCCGAAATTGAAATTTGCATTTTTGTAAGGGGGAATTGCATATATACACATTAAAACTTAAATACTTGCATATTTCCTCATAATACAAGTTTTTAATGCATAATGTACAATGCAACTTAAGGCATGTTTTGGTTATATATATGCAAATATGCAAGTTTTAGTGGGTATATATGCAATTGCCCCTTTTTGTAAACTTGTTTTGCAAAATTATTAAAAATGACATAATTAAATAAGTTTTTGTATATGTTAGATATTTTTGTGGGTAAATAAGTAATTTATTGTTCAAAGCCCCGGTCTAATGTTTTTAGCCCTGTTTATGGGGCTGGGGCTTATAGAGACTTATGACTTATAAGCCCTTCCATAAGCCCACATGACAATCGAGACTTATTTTATAAACCGACTTATTTTAAAAGCCTAAGCTCCTGCAAGCCCCATAAGCCCCTCTGCCAAACATATTTTAATGCTGCAAGTTTGCTTAGTACGGTAATAATAATAAGTATGTTTCGTCAAATGTTTAGTAAAATACTAAAATGTGAATACGGTACAGGGCATTTACTTGCAATGTGACCTTTTTTTGTTTTCACTCGATAACACCACAACCAGCTACTACATACCGCCCAAAATTAGCGTTTTCTGGCCAAACTTCAGAGTTAAATCGTTGGGAGCTTTAGTTTTTACAAGTCGAGACTCGAGATAGTAACATTTTTGGTCATTTAGTTATTTAAAGCTATATACAAGAAAAAGGATAATTTACAAAGAAACATTCAAGCAGGATTTTTTTCACAAACGAAGATCATCAAAAGCAATGATCTTCAAACATCTTTCAGGATCATGCCAGGATCAAACGCAGAATTTCACCGTTAAATTTGAAAGATTTCTCAGTTTCTTCAAGACAATGGTTCTTCTCATCTCTAGTCCAGTCCTGATTAAAGCACAAAAACGCATTAGACCACGGTAGAAGCACACTTTTGACTTTCAAGGTCAAACTTGACATGTTTTGGGTTCAAAATCGAAATTAATTCTTCCACGAACTTAATATCTACTGACTTTTAAATATGAAAGTACCACGATAACTTTGGTTTTAACAATTAAAGTTCAACAAAAGTGTATATCATCTGCTATGAAATCCGACGATAATAATTAATTGACTTTGAAATTACCTGAGCAACTTTGTTCAACTTGTCCCTAACATTCTGCAATAGTTGTGGCAGATCACCATCCCATTTGTAGAACTCCAATTCTTTTCCATTTAAGATCTTCGCAGATACCTACATCATATTGTGGAGAACAAAAAACACGAATCAAACATCAAATAAAAGGTTTTATTCAAGTTTTAGACCAAATATGCATATACATGTGTAATCTAACCTTTCTTCCTATCATCCGACCACCAGCAGTGTGCGCAAAGTAAGTGTTATAGAAGTGGCAGATGAACCCTTGTGGGTCCTTTTTCGACAATTCTTCGATATAAAGCGAGTAGTCGATCCCAGGTGATAAAGGTTCAGGAATAGAATGACCTTCTTCCTTGAACCACGCCAGATCTTTTGTCAAATTTCCTGCTCTCTCGAGCCCTGTGTTCCTAAACTCAGCATCTGCATCACAAAAATAACCGAAAACTGTAAGGCACCAGATAGATAGAGATCCTTTGACAAGTGTAGCATTAAAGATTCGAAGATCCCAAAAAGTTCCTAAAACATGCCTTGTAAACCTCTTATAAAAGAAGTCTTTTTGATGATCAGAATACATAACCATAATCTAATTCCAATTTGATATCCAGTTTGTCTTGTTTAAGTGGCTAAAACTTTTATGAATCTTGCAAGTGTTTATAGGTGATCAACTATATGATTAACGTAAAAAAGAAGTCAAAACCACCATGATCATCCAAATTCAATTCTAAATAAGCAACTAAAACGAATCCAACTACGTAACTTTACTTACATAAATCTAACACGACTCTACCTTCTACAAACATGTCATATAGATTTGTCTAAATGATTAAAACTACGCTCTCATATTATTTAAATAAAAAGTTCTTCACTTTTTTCGACATATGATAATGAAAGAAAAACTCACATTCAGGGAAATCAGCCTGATCAAGAATCTTTTCAAAAGTGTCATACACATGTTTACTATCAACCAAAAATTTCAAATAACCATCAATAGTAGGCTCCCATTTAGGCCATGGTGTTCCTTCAGTTTTTTTTTCGCCTTCTTTTGATTGATCTTTAGTATGCAGTTTCATAGCCACTGCCCTCATTTCATCGACAAAACCACCCGTAGACCGCTTGTTCGACCTCACTTCTGTCGCTGTAACCGTCGTCCCAACTGCGGTAACTACCATTTTCTTGAACTTGTTTGGGTGTAATCTGAAATGGGTATATTTTGTATAATGAAGTTTAAAGGTTATTTACAAGTTTGGGTTATGTTTGTAACGAAATATGGTTAAAAGGGGTGTTGAAGTTAGTTATTATACAAGCAAATGGTTGAGTGCAAAATTGTATGATTTATAAGTCAGGACACACCTAGAGTCTATATTAATTAATTTTGGAATATGGGTTAGTTAAAAATTATTTTGCTTATATAATATGTAATGTTGACATTAAAATGATGACATGTATTAGTTTGAATCATTACTTATACAAAATATAATGTGAATATTAAAATAATGACATGTTTAAAGATTATGTTTGTCGGCGTAAGATTATTAGGTGTTTAAGCTTGTTTTTTTAAAAGATAAAACAACTTTAAAATAACCTTTGATCGGTTAATAAAGCTTCTTATTATTATTATTATTATTATTATTATTATTATTACTATTATTATTATAAAGCTCTGAAAATTAAAAGGTGTTTTAGAAGTGTTTGTTCAAGCATATGTTTTGGGTTTAAGCTTATGGGTATTTGGTGCAGAGCTTTTTAAATAAGATAGCTTATAGTAAAACTTATTGTGTTAAATGACCAAAAAGACATGACCGGATAAGCAATAATAAAATTGAAGATCAAAATCTATACCCGAATCCTCAAATAGAATACAGATCAAATCTACACCCGCAAACCATATAATTTTCAGCAATGATCAATTTTAGAAGCATCTAAACACTCTCTTAAAACTTATAACCAAGACATGCAAGTGGTTTTGAAATTAAGTAGGCATCAAAGCCAACAAAAGTTGACACCAAAACATATTAGCTAACAAGCTCACAAGCATTTTTGAAAAAGGTAAAACAAACGCCCTTTTAGAGTAGCTTATAAAATAAGTTTAGGCTTACGCTCCCACATTAGTTTTAGTTTTAGTTTTAGCTTCAACTACTTTAGTAAACATAACATGCATTGATCAGGTTTATTATACGAGTTTAGGGGTGAATTATTGCTTATTAAAAAATTGTGACGTTAATAATAAGAGAGTGAATAGTGGCTAATGATTTATTGTTTTGGTAGGGTGTTACTATCAACCGGATATATTTTAAGGGCAAGTTTATACCCACCCACCCACCCTTTTTTTTTTTTTTATATCAAAAAACTAAAAACATGAAACTACGTAACATAAAATATAAAGTTTAATAAGTCAAACGCTTAAAACTGACAGAAATACGGAACAAAAACTAATAAAAGAAATGTGTTGCAGTGTAAATAGTGGAGGACAAAGGGAATTTTTGATAAAAAACTATGTTGTAGTATAAACAGAGGAAGGAAAAAGAGGTGGGAAGGTACAAAACATGTGGGCCAAAAAGGGTGGGTATTACATATCATAAAAAAAAAAATAAAAAAAAAAAAAAAAAAAAAAAAAAAAGGTTGTCTGGATGGGTCTTGAGTTTCAAAACATGTGGGCCAAAAGGGGTGGGTATTACATATCATATAAAAATAAATAAATAAATAAATAAATAAAGTTGTCTGGAATCCGGATGGGGCTTGAGTTTTGATCATTGGTGTAATGGATTGGCCCATTATTATTTAATACTTTCAGAATAACAAAAATTGTTTCTAAAAGATTATATATACTAAAAGGGGGGATTTTGGTCCGCTTCAATGTGTTGTACAACACTGTTGTATCAACAGTAACTTCTTGCTTCAAAAACATGTAAAATACTGTTGTTTCTACAGTAACATGTTGCACTGTAGCACTCAAATTTTTTTTTTTTTTTTTTTTTAACTCTGCTATTACAAATAACAAATAATACCACAATCTAAACTATCCGTATCCGAATCAAATCCAAACTGACACCAAACTCCAAACACAACATCACCACATCAATACTAAACCTAAACCCTCGCCTCGCCGTGAGTCACGGCTCGGCCTAGCCGTACGTCGCCTGTCGAGCAACAAACAAACCAAACGGACCTCGCGATCAATTCCAAATCCAAATAAACAACCACAACATCAACAAATATAACATGAACAAGGAAAACATCCAAAATACCACACCGAACTCGGTGGTGGTCCGAGTTGTATATCATACGGAGTTTCATCTACATTTAACTATACATCATTCATTTCATCTGATACAACAACAAAAAAATAAAAAATAAAAAAATAAGATCTTATACCAACTGCCGAGAGACAAAGAAACCCGAAACCAATCCAAAAATCCAACCTACAACATAAACAAGATATTAGAATTAAAAGAGAGCAAACAATAGGTAACACGCCCGAGTCAACGCGAGTTGACTCGGCGAGTCACCGAGTCGGGGTTAAAAACACTAGATCCACACATTTTTTATTGTTTTACAAAGGTTTTATAAAAAGTTTTATATTAAAATCGGTTTTATAAAAAAAATAAAATAGAAATTAGGGTTTGGAAAATAATAACCAAGAGGGGTGGGACTAAGCGCGTGAGGGGTTTTTACCAAAGAGAAAGGGTGGTGAAGCGTCGGCATGGTGGCGGGGAGGGTGGCAGTAGGCGGTGGTGGCACGTGACGGTGATAGGAGACGCGTCACAAGCTCAGAAGCTCCAGAAATGGTCTACATACATCGATCTATTGATTCGGAAAAGAAAAGGTATCGCCGGAAAATATTCCGGCGACGGTAGTTGGCCGGACGGTAGCTGTTGCCGGCGGTGGGGTGAAGAGAGGGAGAGAGAAATAAATATTGGTGTGTGTGTGAAAAAATGAAATGAAATAAGTATTATTTTAGGAGTATATATAATTTTCAGGGAGGGACTAAAACTGCCAACATGGCTAATCTTTTGATAAAAACACCGTGGGACTCATTTGACATATCAAACGGACTCGGAAATTAACGAAACTTGCGCCATTGTTCACGAAATAATTTTTCTGATAAAAACCACTATAAATATGCATAACTTTCCAAAAATTCATTTTATTTGACAAAATTCGATTCGTTTCACGTGTAAATATACGTGTGGTGGTTATTACACTTTTGCATACATGTATACAAAATGACATTTTCGAAAAATTGTGCCACAAACACTCCCGCTGCAACGCGCGGGTTTCCCAGCTCGAGAATAACAAAAATTGTTTCTAAAAGATTATTTTATTTTGGATGATTATACCTTGTGCAACTTAAGTTGTGCTATAATTTGTATTTGGCAGTTTCAACTATGAAATAGTACTTTTTATCAGGTATTTGGGTAGGGACGGTGGATATGCCATTATCCGTGATGTTAGATAAGATGAATCAGCTTGAGTTAAAATATTGTAGACAATAATGGAATGGCCATAACGCTTTACGGGCGTTTGGGATCGGTTATTAAAATTAGGGGTGGCAATTCGGGTCGGGTTCTGTCACAATTCACATTTTTGTGTTTTTACTATGCACGGGTTTGCATTATTTCAATTAACGTATGGTTAATTATTAAACGTTATCACTCAGTCATTACTACGAATAATATAACCGATACTCTCTACTATGATCCTATTATGTTTACATACTCAAAATTATGATACAAAAATTATATTACTAATTTACACGGTGTGTTGAAACCATTCGCTATATTTTCCGGAAAACGCTTATAGCTCCGTCGGTTTGCGATATTTCATCACGATCATTATTTTGGCACCCGATTCTTATCAGTAACATGATTTTATAATTTTTACAACTTCGTCGTATTTTATTTCAACTCGTCACGATTTATTTTCAGTTAACCCGGTACCCGATAACACCGAAAATATACACTAAACTAACTAGTGCTTATCCTAAAATATCTAATAAGCAAAAAAGTCTCATCTTATCCCTTCCAAGACACCACTTGCCGCCCCCCTTTCCCTAATAAACCAAAACTTCTTAAATGCTAAGTTTACTTAAAGTTAGATTTATTTCATATAACACATACAAGTAACATTATACTAGCTAAACAAGAACTTTTTCTCTCATCTTTCTCTCCTCAAAACCCACGACAAGATCAAGAACAAGAAGAATCATCCATAAAATTTTTCACTTCAAGTGTTATACTAGCTCATTATACCTTCCTTGTTAGAGTTTTGCAATAAAAACTCCAAGGTTGTGATCCTTTTTCATCCAAACTCATTAATCTCCAAGTAAGTTTCAAGAACACATTTTGATCATGTTATACTTTTATTTGATCCATATATTCATGTATTTTCAAGTTATATTGGTTTAAAATGCAACTTACCTATGTTTTGATACCACTTTACTTAAAAACTATCCCAAACACTAGATTTGTACGTTTTATTAACATCCTCATAAAGCCCATCATTTTTGGTAATGGTTAGGACCCATGACAACCTAAGAAGGTGTATGGTAGGATTTGTGTACTTGTGGAGTTGTTTTGAAGTAGTTTGATCAAGCCGTGAACCAAGAAATTGAGTTTTAAACATATATATATACCTACTGTCCCGAAAATGTAAATCTGGAAAAATCAGTAAACATGGCGTTTTTTTGGCCTTCATATTTAGAAAATACATTCAAAAACGAAAACGTGGGCGCTTGAATCACTAAAAACCGAGTTATAACGAAGGAGATATGAATTTTTGAAGTTAGACGACAAAAACTATTTATTCAGAAAAATACATGCGGTTAGCCGAACTTCAAGGGACAAAACGAGGCGTTAGCCGAAGTCTAGCTGAGCCGAGCCACTGAAAAGATGTTAGTTCATGTTATGACGAACGCGTGGATATAAAGAACGTTGAAAACGGACTTGTAACGACCGAGATATGAATTTTTGAAAAGCCGACGAACTATACTTATTTTGACAGCATTACAACACATATATTTTCTAAGTGTAAAACTAGCAAGTCACTAAGTTCATGGCCGATTTTCTATATGATCAAGGCGCGTATGATCAAAAGTCAAATGAGGCGACATTGAGATTATGTTACAAGGAGTTCAAAAACGTCAAGTTCTATTACTAACTCTTAACGTACAATATTTTGCGACTAGTTTTGCGAGGCCGTTTGGTCATATTTTCACAAGTTGTAAAAAGGGTTATTTTGCGACGAAACTATTTTATTTGGCGATAAAACATCAAACAAGGATCGTGGAGTACCGTTTCAACATATTTACACGAAAAGTAGTTCATAACTTGCCGAGACGTCAAAAATGTAGTTTTCGACGATAAACGTTATTTTCAAAACTAACGAGTGGTATCGTTAACATACGTAAATGCATGAGTAGAAGCATTTCATTTACTTATATTAGATCATATCATTCATAATAGGTCGCAGTTAGAGACCGAGCCTCATTTGCATCATATCCCTTGTGATTATTGTGCTATCATATCAGGTGAGTTTCATAGCCCCTACTTTATACGTTTTGAACTTTTTGGGGGAGATACATGCTTAAACTGCTTGCTTACATACATGATTGTGTTAAACTTATTTGCGTTATTCTTGAAAGCAATTCACGGACCTAAGTATCTATCACTTGGGGTAGCCGTACAGAACATATCATGGACCTAAGTATCTAACACTTGGGGTAGCCGTACAGAACATATCATGGACCTAAGTATCTAACACTTGGGGTAGCCGTACAGAACATATCACGGACCTAAGTATCTAACACTTGGGGTAGCCGAACATAAGTCTCCTCGTGAGCAACATAAGTCTCCTAGTGAGCAGCATAAGGTCTACTAGTGATATAGAACGCATATCGTATACTTACATGTCTTACTCAAGCTATATTTTAGCAGTGGGTTGTAAACACACAGGTTGCAAGTGTTGTTATGGGCGGGATTTGCAACTGAGTGGATTTACAATGCCTTTGCTGAGAAAATCTTTATTCAAATACTTTACTTGCTAAACAAACTCTATGAACTCACCAACCTCGTGTTGACACTTTAGCATGTATTTTCAGGAATTAAGCAATGGCACGCTATTGGAGGCTTTTGGCAGGGCATGGCATGGTCATAGAAGACTCTGATAAAACGTTTGGGACCGCTTAACTTATTTTATGGGCCTATTTCCGCACCACTTTTCATAATGTAAATTTAACACTCCGATTTCTCAAATATATTCTAAATGATTGTGAAAAACCGTTCTTTGTACTTGCGTTGCGATACCAATTGAGTTGCACCCCAGCGATACGTAAGCTTCCGCTGGACCCGATTTTGGGGGTGTTACAGATTGGTATCAGAGCCTAGGCTATAGAGAATTGGGTAATTTTAAAACCTAAACTATAGCTACTTTTACGAAAACTTAACCCTATGACCGCCACGTGCCTGCCTGCCAAGCTGATGCCTTATTTGTGGTTTGTTGCTGACATATTTAATGAGATTTATATCTTATTGCCAAATAGATTATACTCACTTACTCTCGTTGATTACTATAATTGTATTCCATATAAGTATGCTTACATATCATGCACGTCGCAGCGTTACACCTTTTCCTTACATAGTTTCATCATTCGACCTCAAGCCTGATCACCTGCCTTAGTCTTTTGAACCACCCTTTACATGTGAAGGACATAGTATTATTATAACTAAGCTGAGTATTCCAAAATTCATTGAACCTCGGTGGAATATAGACTGGTCATCTATATTCGACCCGGGACAGTGGGACATAGCCTGACCACCTATGTTCGACTCAGAGATGAATTTTGCAATACTGAGAGTAGTTATAATGGAATTATGTCCGGATTGATTTGATCGGTGTAAGCAATTCCATAATCGAGCCAAATTTTCAAAAGACCTCCTTCAAATCACTTGTTCCCAGTTTGATCTAAGTGACAGTTCTTGTTTGAGGAGTTGCGAGGATCAAACTGGAATCAAGTTGTTACTCAAACCGATTTAGCCTAATCCCATGACAGTTCTTGTTTGATGAGTTGTGGGATTAAGTAAAAATCGGTTACCTAGAGGTCTTTTGAAGGCTATGCTCGATCATGGGAAAGTTTACCCCCATCAAACCCGACCATGAGAACGTACGTACGTAGAACGAGCGAGCTGAATTCAGGGACTGAATTCCTCTAACGGGTGGAGACTGTCACAATTCGCATTTTCGGGTTTTTACTATGCACGGGTTTGCATTATTTCAATTAACGTATGGTTAATTATTAAACGTTACCACTCAGTCATTACTACGAATAATATAACCGATACTCCCGACTATGATCCTATTATGTTTACATACTCAAAATTATGATACAAAAATTATATTACTAATTTACCCGGTGTGTTGAAACCATTTGCTATATTTTCCGGAAAACGCTTATAGCTCCGTCGGTTTGCGATATTTCATCACGATCATTATTTTGGCACCCGATTCTTATCAGTAACATGATTTTATAATTTTTACAACTTCGTCGTATTTTATTTCAACTCGTCACGATTTATTTTCAGTTAACCCGGTACCCGATAACAACGAAAATATACACTAAACTAACTAGTGCTTATCCTAAAATATCTAATAAGCAAAAAAGTCTCATCTTATCCCTTCCAAGACACCACTTGCCGCCCCCCTTTCCCTAATAAACCAAAACTTCTTAAATGCTAAGTTTACTTAAAGTTAGATTTATTTCATATAACACATACAAGTAACATTATACTAGCTAAACAAGAACTTTTTCTCTCATCTTTCTCACCTCAAAACCCACGACAAGATCAAGAACAAGAAGAATCATCCATAAAATTTTTCACTTCAAGTGTTATACTAGCTCATTATACCTTCCTTGTTAGAGTTTTGCAATAAAAACTCCATGGTTGTGATCCTTTTTCATCCAAACTCATTAATCTCCAAGTAAGTTTCAAGAACACATTTTGATCATGTTATACTTTTATTTGATCCATATATTCATGTATTTTCAAGTTATATTGGTTTAAAATGCAACTTACCTATGTTTTGATACCACTTTACTTAAAAACTATCCCAAACACTAGATCTGTACGTTTTATTAACATCCTCATAAAGCCCATCATTTTTGGTAATGGTTAGGACCCATGACACCCTAAGAAGGTGTATGGTAGGATTTGTATACTTGTGGAGTTGTTTTGAAGTAGTTTGATCAAGCCGTGAACCAAGAAAATGAGTTTTAAACATATATATATACCTACTGTCCCGAAAATGTAAATCTGGAAAAATCAGTAAACATGGCGTTTTTTTGGCCTTCATATTTAGAAAATACATTCAAAAACGAAAACGTGGGCGCTTGAATCACTAAAAACCAAGTTATAACGAAGGAGATATGAATTTTTGAAGTTAGACGACAAAAACTATTTATTCAGAAAAATACATGCGGTTAGCCGAACTTTAAGGGACAAAACGAGGCGTTAGCCGAAATCTAGCTGAGCTGAGCCACTGAAAAGATGTTAGTTCATGTTATGACGAACGCGGGGATATAAAGAACGTTGAAAACGGACTTGTAACGACCGAGATATGAATTTTTGAAAAGCCGATGAACTATACTTATTTTGACAGCATTACAACACATATATTTTCTAAGTGTAAAACTAGCAAGTCACTAAGTTCATGGCCGATTTTCTATATGATCGAGGCGCGTATGATCAAAAGTCAAATGAGGCGACATTGAGATTATGTTACAAGGAGTTCAAAAACGTCAAGTTCTATTACTAACTCTTAACGTACAATATTTTGCGACTAGTTTTGCGAGGCCGTTTGGTCATATTTTCACAAGTTGTAAAAAGGGTTATTTTGCGACGAAACTATTTTATTTGGCGATAAAACATCAAACAAGGATCGTGGAGTACCGTTTCAACATATTTACACGAAAAGTAGTTCATAACTTGCCGAGACGTCAAAAATGTAGTTTTCGACGATAAACGTTATTTTCAAAACTAATGAGTGGTATCGTTAACATACGTAAATGCATGAGTAGAAGCATTTCATTTACTTATATTAGATCATATCATTCATAATAGGTCGCAGTTAGAGACCGAGCCTCATTTGCATCATATCCCTTGTGATTATTGTGCTATCATATCAGGTGAGTTTCATAGCCCCTACTTTATACGTTTTGAACTTTTTGGGGGAGATACATGCTTAAACTGCTTGCTTACATACATGATTGTGTTAAACTTATTTGTGTTATTCTTGAAAGCAATTCACGGACCTAAGTATCTATCACTTGGGGTAGCCGTACAGAACATATCATGGACCTAAGTATCTAACACTTGGGGTAGCCGTACAGAACATATCATGGACCTAAGTATCTAACACTTGGGGTAGCCGTACAGAACATATCACGGACCTAAGTATCTAACACTTGGGGTAGCCGAACATAAGTCTCCTCGTGAGCAACATAAGTCTCCTAGTGAGCAGCATAAGGTCTACTAGTGATATAGAACGCATATCGTATACTTACATGTCTTACTCAAGCTATATTTTAGCAGTGGGTTGTAAACACACAGGTTGCAAGTGTTGTTATGGGCGGGATTTGCAACTGAGTGGATTTACAATGCCTTTGCTGGGAAAATCTTTATTCAAATACTTTACTTGCTAAACAAACTCTATGAACTCACCAACCTCATGTTGACACTTTAGCATGTATTTTCAGGAATTAAGCAATGACACGCTATTGGAGGCTTTTGGCAGGGCATGGCATGGTCATAGAAGACTCTGATAAAACATTTGGGACCGCTTAACTTATTTTATGGGCCTATTTCCGCACCACTTTTCATAATGTAAATTTAACACTCCAATTTCTCAAATATATTCTAAATGATTGTGAAAAACCGTTCTTTGTACTTGCGTTGCGATACCAATTGAGTTGCACCCTATCGATACGTAAGCTTCCGCTGGACCCGATTTTGGGCGTGTTACAGGTTCGGGTTATCGGGTTCGCGGGTCAGAAACCTTCAACCCGAACCTGACCCGTTTAATAAACGGGTCAATCAGGTCGACCCAAAACCGACCTGAAACCTATTTAGTCTCAACCCTAACCTGCTAATTTTCGGGTCGGTCTCAGGTCGGGTTTCGGGTTTCGGGTTAATTCGGGTTAACGGGGTTAACGGGTTCGGGTTAGTGGGTTCGCGGGTCAGAAACCTTCAACCCGAACCTGACCCGTTTAATAAACGGGTCAATCAGGTCGACCCAAAACCGACCTGAAACCTATTTAGTCTCAACCCTAACCTGCTTATTTTCGGGTCGGTCTCAGGTCGGGTTTCGGGTCGTGTCGGAAATTGCCACCCCTAATTAAAACTATCTGTTTTGTTGGGGTTTGGCACAAACAAAAAACTGGATATAAAGAAAAAGTTGTGAATTATCAAAGGGTTTGTTTTTTAATGGCATTTCATTTGTGAGAATGTCTCACAATTAGATGGTTCTGGATTAGTAAATTATGAGATTGATTTGTTGTATTTATAATGTGAAATACTTTGTTGTCGTTAATAAAAAAAAATTAAAAAAAACTTTGAAATATGATGATACACTAATGTCTCTCATTTGACCCGTATTCCAATTGGCATATGGCGAAAGTGCATTTCATAGTAACTCTAAAACTCATTTGACCCGTAAAACTAGGTCGGACTTTAAAGAATTTTAAATCCTTGGAAAGAGGATCGTAAGTATAATTAGATATACCTTCGACTATTTCTAAAATAGTTTCCTGCTCATACGATATCGGCGTCTAAAATAGTACTCCGAATATTTTGGATTATCACCAAAATACTCGACCATTGAACGTTCTTCTGCAAGTTCACGTTCACGGTATATCAGATTACGCGTATGTGAACTTTCAGCTTCTCTTTTTTGCAACGATTGGTGATACTGATAAACCTGCATCAAAAGAAACTAATTACCTTCATTATCGGATTCGTAAACAACATCATTCATATTTATAGTTTGAATTTTTAGGGTGCGTTTGAAAGGCAAATAGCAATCATTATCGGTATAAAATGTTTTGGGCCGAATGAAAGTAGTTACCACTTACTACGAGTAGTATTTTAATATTGTCAAGTTACTAATTTAATATTGCTAATTATGACTAATAAATAAATAAATAAATAATGAAAGATGTGATGTGGATAGAAAATATAATGAGATAGAAAGTCACTTATCTCATCATCTATAAATCTATCATTGTGATTCCATTATTTCATTTCATACTTTTCTACCAAACATTTTTCACTGTTTTTCTGTACCTATCAAGGCAAAAGTTCAATATAGATCTCATATTTGTCATATATTCAATGAATCAATCCTAATCATTCATTTTTTTTATCAAAACAAAAAATATAAACTTTCACCCTTTTTTAAAAAATTAAATATCTCACAAACCGTTAATCGTTACGCGAAAAAAATCATACCATCGCGACGAGAATTAAATTATCTTTCTATAGATATGCATTATTATATACTTTCGATGAACTTTTTTTTTTCAAAATTTTTGCCCCGAAAAATCACACGTGATTTGTAAAAGTCACATGTGATTTGATTTTTACGAATCACATGTGATTTTTACAAATCATATGTGAATTTTCTGGGCGAAATTTTTATATAAAAAAAAAGTTCGGCGAAAGTATGGAGAAATGCATATCTATAGATAGATAATTTAATTCTCGTCGCGATGGTGTATGTTTTGTAGCTTGAAGATTTATCGTTTGCAAGATATATTGTTTTAAAAAAAAAGGGTGAAAAATAGTTTTTTATTAATCTAGATGAAAAATAGATGGTTAAGGTTGGTTCTTTTGATTTATGACAAATATGAGATTTATATTGATCTCAACTCTACCTATCAAACTATTCATTCATTTCCATTACCATATACCAAACGCACCCTTAAAGTTATGGCAGAGAGGATAATTGAACGAAAAATGGTTAAGCGGGGGATATATATATATATATATATATATATATATATATATATATATATATATATATATATATATATATATATATTATATATATATATATATACTAGATCCAAGGCCCGCCCCGATGGGGCGACTAGCTTTAAGAAATTGATTATACAATAAAATTAATAATAATATAAGTATTTGGTTTTTTAATGATTTAAATGAAATGTGTACGTTTATGTTCTATACCCAAAAATTAACTGATAACCATGTGTGTTCGATTTTATAATGCTTATGGGGTTTCAACTCAGAATTGAATAGTCAACAGCTTCCAAATGGGCATGTCATTGATCCAACACATTCTACTTGCTAAATATCTTATATTCATTATTGAAAAAGAAGTTACACAGTTAAAGAGAAATCATAGGTTTTAATAGATTTTGTACCTTGATCGTTAGCAAAAATGGATTAAACTTTTAGTTGGTTTTATATTAGAAATTGATTCATAATGAAGTATAGCATCTATATATTTTAAGTTGATATGACTTTGGAAGGATAATATCCTGCGTTGTTATATGAAAAATGTAATGACAGTCAAAAAGTATAGCACACAAGCAAAATTGATGATCAAACAATTACATATAGCACGAAAAAGGCTGCATTAATATTAAATAATCCATAATAAGTTTGAAAATTTATAACATAATAGATCATGCAATAATGGTTTTTCAATCTATATATATTTCTTTTGATCACAATGCAGCTTCTTGTTATCGTTGCTGTCTACGGATTCATTGTCAATAACATCCATTTTCATTGTCTCTTGATACCTGGCATCGTTGTCCTTTCCTACGCTGTTTGGGTCGTAGTATAAGGATTCCTAAATAATGAATAAAAAAATCATTAGTTAAGAGGAAACTATAAAAGGAGAATGTGTAATTGCATGTATGTTTAAAAAAAAAAGAACGTACGATTTGCTTAATAGTATTAAGAAGGGCAGATATAACATGTTCATCATTGGTCATTTTGTCGACGTTGTAGACATGAAACTCCTTCTCAATGTTATAGTGAGAAATATCGACTTTAAAAGCAAACTTACTCCCCACGAGTTGTTGTAAAGCTGGCGGGAAAGAGTGCACATCAACAGACTGTGCAACAAAATATACAAAGTTAGAAATTTAAAAACTAATTTATTTATAACACAAAATAATGTAAAATATGTTAGTTAAACCTGTTATTGTATTTTTAGCAATTCCCGATGGGGCAGCTAGCTTTAAAATTTTGATTATACGATAAAATTAATAGTAAAATAAGTATGAACGTGTTGTCACATCCAAGAGACGAAAATGAATAAAATAAACATGACATTATCAAGAAAATAATAACGTTAAACAAAACCTAAAATTCAAAATAACCGAATTACATATAGTTTATAATCTATTAAGAACTTTTCTATATCCCAACCTTAGGCAACACAACACTTTTAGACCTCTCTGGCTTTTTACTCTAGAGATGGCTACATAAAGTTGTCCGTGTGAAAAAACAGACCGTTCCAAATATAGCCCAACCTTAGGCAATGTTTGGCCTTGACTTTTGTTTATAGTCATGGCAAAACAAATGGAAATAGGGAATTGTCTGTTATTAAGTTGAAAAGTCATCTTCTTGTCGGATGGGCTTATAATTATTCAAGGTATAGAGCAAACCTCACCCACTTTACATAATCCACCTCGTTCATCAATGTTGCGCAAACACATAACCGGAGTGCCAATCTTCAAAACTAATTTATGGTGTGGAAGTCCAGACATTTTGATTGTATTTAAAAAATCTGTAGTGTACATATCCTCGCTATGATTAAAATCCACGTCTAAATCTGAGACTGTATCCGAACTATAATATACTTTCTCTATGCCACTAAGTTGAGAAATCATTCGGTCATTAACTTTGTCAACTTCCTCATGTGTTGGTGCTAGAATGGCTCGATCTTGGAAATAAGATAGATCCCAAAGATTTTGCTCCCAATTATCGTAAGTTTCTTGTATCATAGATTTAAGTCCCGCCCGCTGGGCTAGCTTTAAAATTTATTAAAAATATAAAAGAAGAAGTAAAATTGTGAATAAAAATGACGTTAAATGATATAATGTTAAAAACCAAAAAGTTAGGTAAAATGTTATTTGCAAAACATATGCAAGAAAACTAAATAACATTGATTGTTTTAAAAAAAAGTAGTTAAGAATTAAGAACAAACTAATATTCGATGAAGGAATTCTTTATAGACAAAGTTTGTTGTAGAAATGCAATAGTTTTAATAATCTTTATCGTAACATAACACTTTTAGAGCCTTTTTGCTCTTTGAATTTCTCTTACTGGAGTTCTAACATTTGCTCCAGACCAAAAGCTTAGGAGTCCTTGAGGTCACCAAGTCGAGTGGTGTCGAGCTCAAGAAATTGGAAAATGAGATAGCTTTTGCTCTTGATACGGCTATATAGAGTTGTCCGTGTGAAAAAACAGGTTAAGAGATCCAATACAACACATGTTAAGAAATCCGGTATATGACTTTGCTTCATAAACATAAAATATTTTTAGTTTAGAATAATCATTAAAAACGACATAAAACATAAGCACACCTAATCCAAGTGTGGCTACAGTTTACATTTAAATCACCTCCAAAGTTTTTTTTGAGTAAATTATCTCTTGCAAATTTTAGTTTTGTGCGCTGACTTGCAATAAAAACATGAGCTACTGCAGTTATGAAGTGTTATAGTTATACATATTTTATATCTTTTTAGTAACTTTGCACCAATGATTCATGTGTTATTTCACACATAAGTTATATCATATTAAACTGTATGCCTATCATACACGGTCTAACAATATGTATTGTCATTTTCGGTATACTAATTTACGTAATAAAACTAACCTTTATCTATAATCTGATACATAGTTCATCAATATGTGAAATGTCTTATTATACTATTTAAACTAAAACAGACTATATTACGTAATGACATGCCTATTGATATAGAGTTTAAGTCACTAATACAAATTTTAATTGATACCATAAAGCTTCAATATCACAACTAATCCAAAATGGTTGCTAAAGTTGTAGTCGTAATCATTCACACAAGCTAACATACCAATCTTGAAATAAAAAATAATAAATAAATAAATAAATGGTAACTAAAGTTAACTAAAATTAACAACTTTGGTAATTTACCTTAAAATAAAAATCAATGAATCAAAATAATGTTGAATAACCCATTAATAGGGCAATAATAAGAGTATGTTGTGTATCGGAAATGACCTTAACATGACGATGGATGTGACCATGGCAATGCAAGTAATCCAATGCCTTCAGAATAGAAGCAATAGCAGACTCTTCAAATTCACCTTGATATGTTGTTTTTACCAGTTACTAAACTCACCAATATTACCACATCCACTAAATTTATCATATATGCAAAGAATTTAGAGCTTAAATAAAGTTACTGGCACAAACAGCTCACAGTCAACTATACTGTCACGTCCAGGTCGATGGGCTTTTCCATTTGAGTGACATTAGTGAAACGATTTGGGGTTCAGTCCAGAAACATGAGGAACAACATCAATAAGTTTTTTCTGCAATGATTGAAGTCTACCAAAAGTTAGCTCATCAAGAGGTGAAATACACCCAATGCTGCCATCCAATGTACCTAACAGAAGGGCGAATCGGTTAGTCTTATCAGATCCTGGTTGAGCTCTGGTTCGATCAGACGTAGGAAGCATCTGTAACCGTAGAAACTTAGCACATGTGCCCCGACATTAAACTCAGCCCTTGAAAGAACCTTTTGTCCTTACCAACTTTTGGACGCTTTTGGTGCATAATATAATGTCTGAGTTTGATGCAAAAAGATAGGGTAAATATTAGCATAGTTTTTGAAAATAAATCTAAAAAATAAAGAGTTCAAGTCAACACGTGTCCAGTAACGGGCAAAAAACTATAACAATATAGCAGAAGGATATGCAATGGAATTGCACTATTGGCCACTTTCGAGTTTAGACTTGTTCCATTAACGCAAAATCTCACAATTTACACATTCGGTAGGTTTCCATTTGAAATTTTAAAGTAATTTGTTTGACCCATTACTGATAAAACTTCTTTTATATCAAATAATCTGTAATAGGTCGAGATTGCCAATTCATATCTAAAGAAATAATCGTGAGGCGATTGAGTCTGCATAACAAAATACAGATGGTAGCATACACTAAAGAATACCACATTTAGTTATTTGCATACACCAAGAATACCACATTTAGTTATTTGCATACACCAAAAATACAGATGGTAGCATACAGATGGTAGCATACACAAAATGTGATATTGTTCAGCTATAGCATACACCAACAATACACGTGCAGTAGCTCAAACCTAAAAATTACCCATTTTGACCCTTTACCCACTTTGCCATCTCTATTGACATTATTATTTAGTCACCGTAGATATGTTTTTATTAACTTTTTGTCCAAGTTCTTTCCGGCCATAAAAGATAGTTACCTCACAGATTAAGCCTTTTTTAAACAATGTTACATTAGTGTTCACTAAGGGTAAACTCTCAACGAAAAGTCAGGTTCGGGATGGACATCGGAAACAGCAGGTTAAAGGTGATTCCAGCTTAAGGGTTAACGATTGATTTAAAAACATTTGGCAGAATAACTTCATACAAACAAAATTCAAAGCAAAGATTCAATAAGACAAACATAAGTCATTCTTACGGCTTATGTTGACTCATCTAACCCATATGAGTCGGGTCATTTTGATCAATAACTTCATTATGTGTGTTTACATGGCCGAAAATTTTGATAAGAAAAGTGTTGGTCCTAATAGATAGCTAATAGCCATGGCTACTCCATTGACTTCCATATATTCATAATCAAGTTGTGGCAGTTTAGAGTTGATGCAATATACGACTCGCAGGCATTTGGGAAGTGATTATTGCAAATAATGAACTAATAGTAAGTTATTAATATTATCGTGATTATTACTATATTTACAGGAACATAGGTTATTGTAACTCAAATAACTAAAAAAGTGACTAATATTAGTTTAGCTTTTTTAGCGTCTGGATGGAAAGAGACCTAACACCTCATTTATTTTCTTAAGATCAATCTTCAAAAGCTTTAGACTTGCTAAATTTATGATAAGGGGCATTCGGATGTGCATTTGGGAAGTGATCATTGCAAACATAGAATCAAATATAGATTTGCAAATAATTACTTCATAGAGCTTGATATTCATAAGCAAGCTTATAATTTTCTTGATCACAAATTTTTTAAAAATAAATCCTATTATGCACTGGTAAAAATAATCAATTTGAAATCTTAGCTCTAAATGCACACCCAATACCTCTTTCATTGCTCAAACATACCTTGATACACAAAGAATTGAGAGACCCACTTTTTCAACGGTACTTTTTTAATGAGAAGAACTCAGGGAGCACCATCACTCATATGACTTGTAGCTCCTATTACAAAAAAAAATATACATATATTCAATGGTTATATTACTAAAAAGTTCCAAGCTTGTTGAACATTGTTTAAGCATTAAAAATGAAGCAACAAAATGTATGATATGTTAGAGTTTGAATTTGATAAACAAACTTAAAGAAATGATAGAAGTACCATAAACACAGACAAAAAAAACAAAATAATTTCCATGGTAAATATGTTAAAAAAAAAAGACCTTATTTATTTTGGTCTCCACCTTTTAACACGTCCAGAGAAACCATAAACAACAAAGGCATCGCATTATACTTTCATTTTATTATTTAGATTCATATAAATGTCGACATTTACATTAACTATAAATCCCTCTAACCTTGTGGTTCCTGAATTAGTATTGCATAAATATCTAGCTATTACATAAATCCAACTACAAAGTAAATATTTCTCCAAAACAGCCGTTGCTATTACTTAATGACTAATATGGCATGACAATAAGTGCGAAAAACTAATAAGAAATAGTTTACTGACGTTAATAAAAGCTTGGCTAAGTTGTTGGAGAAGATCCACCAAGAAAATGGCTTTTCAAAAACTGCTTTCCCAAGGTGTAAAATCCCTTTGTTGATGCAACCACTTGAAACATCTTCATGTTGCATATTTTGTTGAACGGTTATTGAGCAGGTTCAGATGAGTTTCTAAAGTTTAAAATATATACAAATCACACACTGAAAATATTGACCCAAACTTCAATCATATCATAAACCCTCATCATAACCGTTCAACAAACCCATCTTAAACCCAAATTGAGTGCAAAACCATAAAAAGCACAAAACTTTATCGCATATTTTAAAAAACAATAACAAATAAAACTAAATAAACTAACAATAAAACACAAAAGAGTATATAAAAATCTAACCTTTAAACAATGTGTTGGCTGTTTAATAATTGTAATAATAGATAGTTCTGCAGTAGAGATGTCAAGTTCAGTTTTTTTATGAAAATGGTTCAATTTTGGTTGTATTTCATTGCTAACGGGTCAAACAGGTAACATATAGGAAAATTATTTAAATGAGTTGAACATTGTAAGGAAAACTCATTTTGGATATTAGGGTTAGTAAAATACATAACTGATTTACCAAAAGTGTTACTCGCATAATTTTCATAATCTTGCTTAAGACATTAACTAATACAAACTAAAAAAATAATATTCACCTCAATTGTGGCACTGTTGATATTGATCGAGTTTCCCAAAAGTGATAATGCAAAAGTGAGGTGCTTTGAGTCAAACGATACAAGTAACGTGTCTCCAGTTTGTGCTAAAAGATACCTATACAAAAAGGTTAGAGCTTAGAGGAATCGCAGCCAGGGCATACTTGTAAGCTTGTAGGATTAGATAACTTACCAGTGAGGAACACGCTCCAAAGACGGCTGGATCCAACCTGACCATCAAAACCGGCTTTAAAGCTCGAGTCATTTCCCCATCAGGTTTCTACCAAAACAGAACATCATAGCTCCTGTGTAAAAAAAAGGGAATGCGTAGAAGATGGAAAAAAATCATATACTTATTTAAAAGAAAAGAAAAAAAAGAAAGAAAGAAAAACGTATCAGAATAATAACTATTCCTTTCATATTCTAGATATTAGTGGCTAAGATATTGGCAATCTGATCACTTGATAACATACGCATTGTTATAACGCATTGTTATAATATGATTTTTCATTTACAAATCCCGTACCCATTGTTATTATACATACCCACATATTATTAATGTGTAAAGTATTTAATTATTGCTGATAACGAAGTAGAGTTAATAATGTCTTAAGCAATCAGTTTCAACATAAAGGTATGGGATCACTGTTTCTCAATTTTTTCACTACAAACTTACCTTCACCACTAACATGTTCTTTACGCCCGAAAAATTACAGCACCAAAAAGGCAAAAGTACACCTACATAAAACACAACAAAAAAATTAGATACCCAGCAGTTATATTGACGACTTTTATAGCTTATCTATTTAAAGATTAAAGGATGCACTTGAAGGTATGTGCAAAGAAGTTACAAAAGCTAAAATAAAACTCAAGAACACATTAGTTATTTGAATCATTATCACTCATTTAAGGAAGAAGAAGGGTTCGCTCAAGTGGTCAACCTTGTTGAATATTTTGTTTCATTGGGCGCTAGCATTAAGTCTTATTATTAAGAATATAAATTTGTTACATGTATTCTATAAAATATATATATATATATATATATATATATATATATATATATATATATATATATATATATATATATATATATATAAAATCCTAATATTGTAAGTCCTTTGTTGCCTCCATTACAATATGGTACTGCATTACTATCACTTCCAACACACATGCATCAGGTTGCAACTTGCAAGGGCGTGACTAAAAAACTAAAAGATTACATAGGTCTAAGAATTCACTACTTCGGTCACATGTTTTTTGGTTTGTCTTAAAAGGGATTAAATTTAATTATACATAATAATTAAGCTTTTAAACAAATCATTAGGAGTGGATTTAACTGATCTAAAACAGAAACTACATCAACAATAAGTGATATAAAACTTAATAACTAAACTTATTTTTTGTAGTTGAGACACAAAACCCTTATCTGCCCATATCAACCATAGGTAACCTAACAATATTCTAATGTTTGATCTTTGACAATACCACAATCCAAACATCCCTTCCACCAGTCATAGAACCACCAATAAAAACTTAATCAGCAACCTGCTGCACTCTGCAGCACCCTGCTGTAATCATCAATTTGCAGCATTCAGCAAGCTAAGTTTCATATAGTATTTCATAGCGTTAGAAAACCAGAAAAAAGTAGTGAGTACATGATCACTCGCATGAGTAACATGTGAATGAATATAAACGACTAAGATGTACTCTCACAAGTATGTCTTTCAAGGAACTGTCTTCTAACCTCGGATGTACCTTCCTTAAATTTCAAGGAAAGAATATTCATTATAGGATTTGATATTTGTAATATTAGTAGCATAAGATCAGTTATTGACCTCATCAGCACCCTGCACCCGGGCCGTTTAACTGTATTTGAATGTCAGATGACAAAGCCATAGCGTTTAACTGTAGTTTGCTCATTTGTTCGCTAGCAATTGATCTTTTAGGAGCTATTCGGGTAAGCTAATTCTTGAACGCTTATGTGTTTCCGAAAATATCCAATTTAATGGATTATGCTTATGAACTTATTCCTAATCAAAATTGACACAAGCCTATTTAAATAAGCTTAACCAAAACACATTCGAAGTGTTTAATAGCTCTTTCAAGATACAATAACCTATTAAGCACTGAAAATAAGCTAACCTAAACACCCATTTATTAGTTCAAAACTGCAAAAAATCTTTCCAAGGAAAAAAGAATAAACTAACGATGATAACACAATGTATAACCAGATCCATAAAGGTAAAATAAAGGGTGCAGGTTAGACAAATACTAAGAAAATAAATTTTACATCATATGACAGTATCAATCGGTTTCAGGATACAATTAAATTCATGATCATAGCCACTCTTGTTGCTTTTCGTTTAAGGACTTTGATACTACATGAATTGGCCTAACATATATACCAAACTTCTTTACTATTATGAACACAAACCTTTGAGTTCATTATTGAAGGTGCTATGCTCTTTTCTCAGCATCTTCAAACTTTTTTATTAACTCGGCATTCCCTTCTAGTATTTGTTATCGAATACCTCATAAATATCAAATTTACTGTACGGATTACTACAATTCCACCACCACTATTTGTTATCGAATACCTCATAAATATCAAATTTTAAGAGTTGTGACTTAGAGTCTCTACCTTCAAACTTTCCACCTCGGCTGTCAAGGTGTCAACCTTTTCGATGTCCTGAACTATGATTGGAGTCTCCTTAACCATTGGAGGAGCCTCTTCAATAGCTTTTCGTGCTGCCTCATGCTCTTTAATTACTTTGGCATTTGCTACATCTATTTGGATTTGCATAGCACGTAGAGCATCCTGCAACTTTGCAGTTTCTTTTGCTTTCGACTCTTCTAATTCAGTCTGTAGAAGAGTTAAATCAAAGTGGTTATGAGAAATCTGTTGGGTTCGTAAAACACCCAATTATCTTAGACAGGATTTGAACACAAATTAAGCCAAGTGTTTGCTAAACCGAGAACAATTCAAGTCACTGAGAGAACAGCCTCTCAGTGAGTCATCTTCAGAATGCTTAAGGCGAGTTCAAAGAAGGACTCACTCTCAGGAAGGCGGTACTCCTTGAGTAGGACTTAAGCCGAAGAAGAAGATGATGGTTCAGTGAGTATTGGACAAGAACTCACTGAACCCCAGCCTCCTCAACAACATTAAAGTGATTGAAGACTGAGGAACCAATGCCTGAAGAATAGGCGGAAACAAAAGGGAAGGATCTGAGAAGATAAGAGTGTCAGACCAAACACTCTTATCTTGTCAGACACCAACCTTCCCTATTACGTCTAAAAGTCATGGAGTGTCAGCCAACAACTCCCAAAGTCTTATTAGCCCATTCCTATTGGTTCTTGGAAATGACAATTACTGTTTGTAATTGTCAGACACGCTACCTCAACAACTTGTAATATTTTAATCACTTATACTTAGATTACATGTGTATAAATAGATCAGATGGAGAGAAGTTAAGCGTGCTTTGTATATTGAAAGCTTAGAACTTTTACAAAGTAACTTCTCTTCTACAAAGTGTATACAACTCACTGAGATAGCTTAGTGGGTATATTGTTACCACTCAAGCAAAACTTGAGTTTCGATAGGAGACACCATAAACCCTTGTCTATTCAATCCCAAGTGTTTGTTCCGCAAAACACTTGGGTAATAGATTCTTGGAATTATTTCTAATAAGAATTTAAACGTTGAAAAATATTGTGTTTTTATATTCACGTATTATAACTGTTAGAAATATTCTTTGCATTGATCTCAGTCATAAGCTCACTTAGTTTAACTTAATTGTCATTATTCGGTGTGCTAAGGGAACAACAAGTGGTATCAGAGCCTTTGGTTTATAAAACCTTTCAAAAACTCAGAGAGCTCCAGGTTTTTAAAACCAAGATCCTAAAATGACTGATACCAATGTACCCCAGTTAGTTGATAAAAAGGGTGGCAGCTATTCTGCTGTAGCACCCAGACTTGAGGCTGGCAAATTTAGCAAATGGAAAAAACGTATGATTTGCTATTTAACTGGGATGGAACCCTACTACATCGCTTGTATCAAGGATGGTCCATTTGTCCAAAAAACTGCTGCAGGGCTAATTAAGCCTGAAGCTCAATGGACCATAGATGACAGGAGGGTGGTCAATCAGGACCATCGCCTGAAAAGCATCCTTATATCATGTCTTCCTGACGATATAATGGAATCAGACATCAACTGTTCTACAGCCAAGCAAACTTGGGATGACTTGGTAAATAGCTTTGAGGATCCCTCAGATACCAAGGAAAATAGGGTCATGGACCTTAAACTTGAGTACAATACTTTCAGGGCAACTGACTCTGAAAGTCTCTCTCAGACCTACACCAGATACAAGACTTTGATAAATGAGCTATCAAATGATGGTGTAACTTTATCTAAGCATGAGACTAATGTTGGCTTTGTCAACAGTCTCCCTGAGAAGTGGCTCAACTTCTCACAAGGCCTGAGGAATGCTAACCACATTCAGACCCTTGAGCTCCCTGAAATTTATGGGAAGTTTGTCTATGAAGACAACTTGATCTCAAGGAGATACCCTGACTCAAAAGCTCTTGAGTCCAAAAAGGCCTTAACCTCCACACCCATATCAACTGCTTTCTATTCTAATGGTGTTGTGCAGGATTTTCAAGAGGATTCTGAAGATGAAATTGATGAAAGGACTGGTGAGGAGTACCTGAACGACTTGAACTTGGAATTCCAAGAAAGGGCACTCCTTGCTAGTTCAAGACGTTTCATCAAAAGAAATCAGTCCAACTTTACAAAACCAAAAGCAAATGAGACCACTGAATGCTTTAAATGTGGTAAAAAGGGTCATTTTGCTAGGGACTGTTATTCTAAAACCATCTCAGAACCCTCTTACAAATTTTCAGGAAACAGTTCCTCAGGAACTAGCAAGTTTCAACCAAAAATGTTTCAGTCCACCCAACAATTTCAAAACAAGGGTCAAAAGGATTTTGAAACAAAATATAGGAAAATCAAAGCTAAACTTGCACTTCTTGAAACTAACCCCATATTGTCTCAGGCTGCTCAAACATCCAAACCTATTCAGACAAAGAACAAGGTATTAGTAGCTGAAGCATATGATTGGGATGAAGAAGAGGTTTCCTCAGATGAGGAAATAAGAGTTAGTGCACTGATGGCACTTTCTGAAGAGGATCAGGTGGCTGTTGGAAAGAGCCATGCTAGGAATGGGGAGTGGGTAAACATCACCATGAAGAAGGTAAATACTTTACTTTCTATGGATGATGATTCTGATTGGCAGTCTTACATGAATTATATTTGTGTTGATCTAAAGTTTGTTGAGGAACAAAGGCTTAACCTGTTTTCAAAATATAACAATATTGTGTCAGAATTGAATAAATGTAGAGATGAACTACTTGCACTGAAACAAGCCAAATTAGAATCTATTACTCTACAAATTCAGAACACTGAAATTTTGAAACAAAACCAAGCCCTTCAAACAGAACTTAAGAAAGAAAAGGCTGTTATTGAAAGATGGACCAAAAAGAACCCTAAGGTCTTTGATACTGTGGGCTTAATTCCTAAGATAACTATAGGAATTGACCACCTCATTGAAACCTCCAGTGAGAGTCCCAGTGAAATGACCTTTGTTCCAGCTGGCATATCCTTTGGGCAAGAGATGGAACCCAAGTCAAATGACTGGATTGTCAGGGACAACCCAGTCAGTAAGTTGCCAAACTTTGAGACTGGAATCATCTTGCTCCCTGAAAGTCAGGCTCTAAAAGGTATGCTTGGACTCTTTGACCAACTCAGTATTTCTGATCCAATCAGTGAGCCTGAATCAGAATCAACTCCTCCACTCCCTCCACTAAATACCCTTCAGGGTGCTGTACCAAGCTCAAACCTCCCACCATTGGTCTACTCCCCACATTCTCCAAAGGAGAGATCAGGAAAAGGTAGAATCCTCCTGAGAAGACCGCCCCTTGAAGTCTTAGTAAATACTGATGACTCATCAACTTCAGTCCCTTCTGAAGTAGCAACCCAAAGTCCTGATCCAAGAATTGATCAGTTGACTGAAATGGTTAGGAAGCTAAGTGAGAAGATTGCATCTTCTGAAAAACCTTCTCAATCAAAGAAGGAACAAAAACTAGCTTCCTCAAAGACCAAACCCAAACCAACCAAACCCCTGAAAAAGTGTGAACTATGAAACTATATAAATCATCTCACTGATGATTGCTATAGAGTCCTTTATTGCATGATTTGCAAAAAGGAAGATCACAGGACCTCTGATCATAAAAAATGCTCAGTCATGTCAAACTTTTCAGGACTTAAGGCTCAGTGCTTGAACTACCCTTCTGATTGTAAGCAGAAACAGAAGCAAAAGGCCAAGCCTTTTCCACCTTGCCCATTGTGTGGATTCAATGACCATCATCCTGAGGATTGTCAAATTGACAAACACTGTGAATCTAGTGGAAGTTCCACTCAGAAATCCTCAAGAAAAGAGAGGGTCATTCAGTCAAGAAGAGGAATGAATAAACAATCCTCTCAGACTACTGAGGCTACCCCTGCGACTAAATGCAAAACATGTGGTAGCTCAGTCCACTCAACCACTGACCATGAATCGATTAATACTTTCATAAAGACCTACAAAACCAAACCCTCCATGAAACGGAGTCCTAGAAAGAACTGACCTAGTTTACTATTTGTGCAGAGGCATGCCAGGGATCCTGTTTGGCATCTAGACAGTGGATGTTTAAGGAGCATGACTGGTGTTAAGGAGTGTCTGCACAAATATGTGGAAGAACCAGGACCCAAAGTGATATTTGCTGATAATTCATCATGTCTCATTGAAGGTTATGGTTCAGTAAACTGCAATGGTATTGTCTTTACTAGGATAGCTTATGTAAATGGTCTTAAGTACAATTTGATCAGTGTCAGTCAACTATGTGATGCAAAATACATAGTTCTGTTTGATGATAAGCAAGGAACCATCTTCAATGCAAATAAGGAAATTGTCCTCATTGCACCAAGAAGACAAGATATTTATGTATTAGACATGTCCAGTCTAACTCAGGATGGAACTTGTCTCTTTGCTAAGGCCACTGATACACTCAACTGGCTTTGGCATAAGAGACTCACCCACCTGAACTTTAAAAACATAAACAATCTTGTAAAACAAAACAAGGTCCTTGGCTTACCATCACTAGTGTTTTCAAAGGATAAACCATGCTCAACTTGTGAAAAAGGTAAACATCACAGAGCATCCTTTAAAACCAAAACCAACTTTTCCATCAGGAACTGCCTACATCTTCTCCATATGGATCTATTTGGACCTGTCAGTCCAAGGTCTATTAACCATGAGAAGTATACTCTGGTCATAGTGGATGAATACTCTAGATACACTTGGGTATTCTTCCTGATCAAAAAGAGGCAGGCAGCTGAAACAATCATGTCCTTTGTCAGGAACATTGAAAATCAAAATGACATTAAGGTCAAACAGATTAGAACTGACAATGGGACTGAGTTCAAAAATTATGAACTTGAATGTTTCTGTGATGAGAAAGGTATCTCCCAAAACTTTTCCTCTCCATACACACCTGAACAAAATGGTGTTGCTGAAAGGAAAAATAGAACACTCATTGAAGCTGCTAGGACAATGCTAAGTGGATCAGTCCTTTCCAAACATTTTTGGACTGATGCAGTCAAAACTGCCTATTATACACAAAACAGATCCATCATTGTCAAGAGACATGGGAAAACCCCATATGAGTTATTCAAAGGAAGAATCCCTGACATCAGCTACTTTCATGTCTTTGGGTGTCCTGTGTTTATTCATAATCACAAGGATCACTTAGGGAAATTTGATGCAAAAGCTGATGATGGATACTTCCTGGGATACTCACTTGTCTCAAAAGCCTTCAGAGTGTTCAACACAAGGAGACAGCAGACTGAGGAAACATTTCATGTTACCTTTGATGAGAGCACTGATGCAATCAGGTTCTCAACTGCCTCAGTAGAAGAGATAGGAATTGATAACTCTTCAAGATATCCTCCTGATGAATATCTTCCTGAAAACAATCCTTCCACTCAGTATCAAGATGATGCTAACATCTCCTATTACATAATCCCTCACAACCTACCTAACCCAACCATCACTGAGTTTGTTGAGGCACATGCAAACACTGATGAAATTAATCAGTCTGTTCAAAATGCTCAAGAACCAAACAATCTCAGTGATCAGCTAGACACTCAAGATCCAATCAATGATCACGTGTCTACTCCAGAACCAACCCCTCCACCTAATCAGGCCTCCACAAGTTCAAATCAGTATCCAGGACCTCAGGAAAGTTGGACTAGGTCTCAGGACATTGAACTTGTCAATATTATTGGAGAGCCTACTGAAGGCATGCTCACCAGGAGCATGGCTGCTAGTCTAAGAGCAGCCTCAGCCAATGAATGCCTATTTGTGGACTTCATTTCCACAATTGAACCCAAAAGTGTTAAAGAAGCACTTACACATCCAAGTTGGGTTCAGGCCATGCATGATGAACTGGAACAATTTGACAGAAACAAGTTAATGACCTTGGTCAAATGTCCTGAGAATGTCTCAGTCATTGGCATGAAATGGGTATTCAAAAACAAAACTGATGAAAATGGCATAGTCATTAAAAACAAAGCCAGACTTGTAGCCAAAGGCTATAATCAACAAGAAGGCATTGACTATGAAGAAACATTTGCACCAGTAGCAAGGATGGAAGCCATCAGGATCTTCCTTGCTTTTGCTACATACATGAACTTCAAGGTGTACCAAATGGATATTAAAAGTGCATTCTTAAATGGTTCACTGAAAGAAGAAGTTTATGTTCAGCAACCTCCTGGATTTGAAAGCCATGAGTTTCCTGATCATGTCTGTAAGCTTAATAAAGCCCTTTATGGACTGAAACAAGCTCCCAGGGCATGGTATGAAACTCTTTCAGCCTATCTGATCCAAAAAAAATTTGTCAGAGGCAAGATAGACAACACATTGTTTATCTATAAGACAAATACTGATGTCATACTAGTACAAGTGTATGTTGATGACATCATCTTTGGCTCAACAAGTTACAAGCTTTGCAAACAATTTGAAAAACTAATGGCTAAGCAATTTGAAATGAGCATGATGGGAGAATTAACCTACTTCCTTGGTCTTCAGATCAAGCAGACTGATAAAGGAACCACTATCAATCAAGAGAACTATGTTAAGAACCTACTGAAAAAGTATGAACTCAGTGACTGTGCCTCAGTCAAGACTCCCATGGTTCCCCCAAACAACCTTGGTCCTGATCTCACTGGTAAACCAGTAAATCAAACTCTATTTAGAAGAATGATAGGATCACTGATGTATCTACTTGCATCAAGGCCTGATATCCAATTCTCAGTATGTCTATGTGCCAGATATCAATCTGACCCAAGAAAATCACACATCACAGCTGTGAAAAGGATATTCAGGTACCTGAAAGGTACTCCAAACCTTGGATTATATTATCCAAAATGCTCAGGCTTGATCTTAAAGGATACTCAGACTCTGACTATGCTGGATGCAACATGGACAGAAAAAGCACCTCAGGCTCTTGCCAAATTCTTGGTGGGAAACTAGTCTGTTGGAGTGCTAAGAAGCAACATTCAGTTGCCTTGTCCTCAGCTGAGGCTGAATATGTTGCAGCAGCTAGTTGTTGTGCAAATGTACTCTGGATGAAAAGTCAACTCAGTGACTATGGAATTCAGTACAAGATGGTACCCATCTTTTGTGATAACACAAGTGCAATTGCAATCTCAAACAACCCTGTTCTTCATCAGAGAACAAAACACATTGATATTAGATATCATTTCATCAGGGACCATGTCATGAATGGTGACATTGAATTACACTCCATTCCTACTGAATATCAGTTAGCTGATATATTCACCAAACCATTGGATGAACCAACTTTCACCAGACTGAAAGCTGAATTAGGAATGCTGGATATAGAGAATCAGTCCACTGATTGATTTCTCCCTGACTCAATGTGTACATCAGTGAAAAAAATCACTGAATCCTCAACCTCAGGAACTAAACCCAAGTTCCTGAAATCTTTAGGGTTCAGGAACTAAACCCAAGTTCCTGAATCCTTGTAGCTCAGGAATCATTCCATATTCCTGAATCATCAGTGACTAATCCCAAGTCCCTGAAAAACCATCATTGAATGAAAAGTCATTCAGGGCCCTGAAAAGGACATTCAATACTAACTTAAATGCTCTAAGTATCTAGTTAGTAAATGTACGAGGTTGGTAACTGGATTCTTATTAAATATAAGAATATTTGTTCTTTTGCCTTTCTGACATACACCTCATGGGCCCCCACTTCTCAACTTGGCATTCAATGCCCTCTCTCACACAATACACTGTGTGATGATGAAAACTCTGCAAGTTCTCCTTTTGCAGAAACTGCTTAACTGTTCACCCTGCCAGTTGCGAAAAAAGAAGAAAAGTGGAGTGGTGGCATTTAATGCGGATCTCAAACATTTTATTCAAAATAATTTCCAAAAATTATATTTTGATTAAATAAAACCGCTCAAATACCAAAATAACCCCATCTCCACTATCCTATAAATACCCCAACCAAAACAAACACACACACGCGTTTTAAAAATCTAAGCTAAACTCTGCCCATTTTATCTCTCAAAACTCTGTGTGTGTTCATAACAATTAGAAACCCAGTCCATTTGTCCATCCAAACACAAAAATGGCATCTCCTAATGCTATCACCATCGCCCCTAATATGAATTTCACAATGGAGGGCGTGGATCTGACAAAAAACAATGTGGTTGGGAACTTCCACTACCCACAACAATATGAGGGGTATAAGGATGTGGTAAAATATTTACAAAATTGCTTCCTTTCCACGGCCTTTACCAAAACCCCATCAGTCATCTACCATGAGTACCTCAGGGAGTTCTGGTGCACCGCCACAGCCACCAGCCCTAAGGACCCTAGAGACTCAGTCATCACATTCACTGTGATAAACGGGAAGAAACCCCTCTCCCTGACCTACAAGACCTTCATCAAAGCAACTGGTCTTGATTTCACCAAGACGTTTGAAGCCAACCCTAGTGACCAGGACATTAAAGTAGAAATGCTGATCCTTGGTCCTCATGACGTTAGGCGGCCTAAATTGTCTCCTGAAGCCTTGTTAGAAAAAGCTCCCATTGTGAAAACATGGTTTCACCCCATATGGAGGATCATGATGACATTTGTTATCCAGGTCCTTGGAGGGAACAAATCCTCCACTGAGCAATTGAACTCATCACAACAATTGATGATGTTCAGTCTCTTGGAGGGTACAAAAATTGACATCGGAGGTATAATCTTCCGTGACCTCATTGCCAAGCTATCAGGGAAACATAGGCAAAGACACATGTCTTACCCTAGGTTCATTTCCTGTGTGCTTCAGGATCTTCTTGGTCCTGACTACTTTAGGTCTGACGTTGAGGGTACAAAACCTGACGTCTTGCATAAGACCAACTTTAGTAGTGACATCACTGAGGTACAACCTGTTGCCCTGAATAACTACATGTTAGTAGTCATTCAAGGCGGAAATGCAATCTCACCAGTAGCTTCACCAACCAAGAAGGTGAAGAAGAAGAAAGGGGGACAGTCCAGTAAGGTGGTTAGACCTAAACCACTCGTCACTGAGACTGTTGCCTCAGGCACCATTCAAGTTGTGGCCCAGACCTCTGAGACACCTACTACAGAGACCCTTTTGACCACAAAACAACCGTCACCGGAGGTCACTGAGAAATCATCCTCAGTGTCCTCGGAAAAACCCTTTCCGCATGTTTCCTTTGACATAAACAAGTCAGAGGGATCAGGAACATCCACCCATTCACATCCCAATGAAGGCACTGATAAATCACAATCAGAGCCTGAGGGAGTACAGGGTTCTATATCCTCAGTGGGGCAGCACTACTCCACTGAGAAGGGGACCCACACCCACTCACATCCCGCTAACGTCTCTGAGAAATCACACTCAGAGTCTCAGGGAATTCAGGACCCTAAATCCCCAAAAGGACAGTCCAATCCTGATGGGAAGGGGGTCCATACATCTTCACAAGGAGTGCCTCATGATTCCACTGGAAAACACCCATCAGTGGATGAAGGCGCTCAGGGGGACAAAGACTCGGAGGGATATAAACCACCCACCGATACGGAACCCAAAACCACCTCAGGCATCTCAGGCACTTTTGTTCTCTCGGGAACTGACCCTAAAAGTCAGGCTGGGCAAAACCCCCCCGGTTATTATGACTAGTCAGGCTGGTCAAACCCCACCAGTTATTATGACAAAAGAGTCAGAACCTGGCCACAACGAAGGTGAGCCCTCTTCTGAGGGGGAGCCGGATATCCTGAAGGCTCCTTCTATGGCTGACTATGAAACCTTGTTAGCTGATGAGTCAGAGGAGGAGATTGATTTTGGTGATGATGATATCCCTGATGCTGAGGAGGAAATGGAGGGTCAATTAAACCCTCCTCAGCACTCTGAGCAACAACATTCTTCTCCTCCTCCTGAGGATCAACCACCCAGTTCCCCAACAACCTCATCATCATCATCAGGTGCTTCAGCCACTCCTAAGTGGTTGCAAAAGTATGACAATGCTCGTCCGGCTTCTGAAAGGCAAGTGGCCAAATTCCTTCGCAAAGCCAACGAAGGTCTTTACAATATACTTACGGATGAGCAATGGGATAAGCACACTGAAGTGGCAGCCTCCTATGCCGACTTCAGGGCCTCTGTAGAAGAATCTCAGGATAATATTCTTCAGACCGCCAAACTCACTGATAAACAACTTGGCGACCTGAACAAATCTGTAGATGAAATAGCCACTGGACAGCATCAGGAACTCTCCAACATCCTCAAGGCTATTGAATCAGTCCAAGAACATCTTGCAGATGATCCCATCTTACTCAAAAGATTGGATGCCTACTTGACCTCTTAGGAATCCACCTCCACCAACATTACTGAGCTTCTAAAGCTCCTTCAGGGGGTAGATCTTCAAGGTCTAAGGACACAGCAGGAGTCAATTCGTCAGGCTGTTATTGCATCCAAGGAGCACCTGATCAAAATCTCTTCAGCCTTTGAACAGCTCTCAACAACACATAATGAGCTGGTCATCCACTATACCACCCATGTCAACGAACTCACCACCCACCAAAAGGAAATGGCTGCCGAATTAAGTGCCGTGAAGAATGAGACTTCTGAAACCAAGTCTATGGTCTCCAACATCCTATCCATTCTTCAGGCCTCTCATGTTACTCCACCTCCTCAGTCAGCAGATGTCTCCACTGATGTTCCACCACCTGCCGAGGGGGAGAAAAATGATGATCCAACACCTGATCCTACTTCCGCTTTGGTGTCTGTCCTTGAAACATCCACCAGTCAACCCCCTCCCATTGACAAAGGGAAGAAAATCATGGTGACGAAAACAAACTGATGCGTGGGTTTTGCAACCTTACAACAGGTTTTACCTCTCGAGGGATCTCAAGAGGCTTACAACCCCACCAGGCAGTGTACCTGACCGATGTAGTATAGTGTAGTGGTAAGTACGGGGGATTGATCGTTCTCCACAGGGAATAGTGTTCGTTAGGTATGAAAGACTACTCTAATAGGTCTAAGGGTTGAGGAAGATTCTTTTTTATGTTTTTATATTTTTATGAAAGCAAGTAAAATCTCGGTTTTGAAGGAGTGGGCGGAATTAGTTGCTAGTCAACTAACCCAAATAACTACAAATGCAAATAAAGTAAATGAAAATGTGGTGAGAAACTTATGTGTAGAGAAATGTGTTTACTTAGATTTCCTTACTCCCTAACTATCTTTTACCGGTTAATTAGTGTGTATTAGTCGCGTGGATGACGGGTGTATTCCTTAATACCATTCGTGGGGTGGCGTACTTACTTCCCCAACTCTACAAGCTCCTACTTCACTCCTATGTCGAGCCGGCTAGGAAGCTCCTAACATGGGATCACTAGAATTCGCTTGTGCATTAAATACAACCATAAAAACCTTTAGTACGCATTTGGTTCATGTTTCTTAAGACGTTCAAGCAAGTTACCGAATAGGAAGTTAGCCAGTTTTCTTAAGCCTAACATAGATAAACAATCATCCAATACAACTAACAACACACTAATAACCAATAATCAATAGCTAGGTTTCATTAGATCTAAGCAAACACAAGATAAATTTAGCCTAACATGTTAATCAAAAGACAAGAATAAGATAAAATCAAACAACACATAGACATATTGAATGATTAATTGATAACTTATCTTCAATGTAACATGGAAGATCTCAAGGCAAAAAGCCTTGAAAAAGAAGCTGAATTCGTCTTAGGGTTTTCTCCCAAAATTCCACACACTAAGCTCTCCCTTAATGACAAAAAATTAGAAAACTATATATAGATTTTTGGATCTGACGGCGTCACCTTATGGAGTGTGAAGCCGTCACCTCGCCGCTTCTAGGGTTCCCGGATGACCTTCTTGACGCCGTCCCTCTTTAGCTCTTCAAAAATCCATTCTGGCTTATCAAGGCTTGACGCCGTCGAACCTTGAACGTGACGCCGTCCCCTTTTGATTTAAGCCGTGACGCCCTTGATCAAGTTAAAGCGTGACGCCGTCAGAATTTACATGCTATTTTCACTGGCTTATCATGAGTAAATTTCACGTCCATCTTTTCTTGCCAAGGCATGACGCCGTCTAGAGTAAATTGTGACGCCGTCAAAGGTAACTTTTAGCCGATTTTTGAGACTTTGTCGTTTTCTTCACTTTTATGCTCCAAAAACGTCCAAAATGCCTCCTTTTCCAGATTTCTCCTCAAAAGTACCTAAAATGACAAAAGGAACGATTTAGGGCGATATTTGATCAATTAAATACGATTTAGGGCTTAAATGACCCCTTAAAAGCGGTACACTTTTCGCTTCATCACAAACCCTCCTCCTGAAGCACGCTTAGTCAAGGCTTCAACTGAAAGACGTGCAGATCCTGATGCACCGTTCTATGTTGATTTAGAGGATAGGAGAAGGGTCTATGGGACTCATGAAGAACTTGCTGAAATCTTACACCAAGAAGATCTCAGGAAGGACCAAGAGAAAGAGCAGGAACTCAACATGTCTGTAATTTCTAAGGTTGCCAAGGAGGAAATTAAGGAGTCTGATAAAGAAATTCAGGGAGATGAATTCATCAGGCTACAAGCCCAACTTCTTCAAGAACACAACAAATAAGCCAAACTTAAGGAAGAAAGGAGGCAGAGGATATATGAGAGGTACGTATGGCACATGACCAAAACCAAGGATGAAGGCACAATCACTGACGTCACCATTCACAACACCAAACCCTTAAGCATAACAATTCATAGGGGGCCAAGAAAGTCTGAACATCTTCCAACAATCAAATTTTCAGACTATGGGTTAAGAGAATGGGATATGATGATGCCCATCCTGAGGAAGAAAACCTCAAGCAAGAATGCCCCAACCCTCATCAAGTCTCTAAGTGCTAAGTATGAGGAACTATTGAAAATGGCCAAAAGTCTTGGAATTGACCACGATAGGGCACTTGCTTCTCAGGGACTGACTATCCCTGAACTTACTCAGAAGACCGGGAAGAAAAGAAAAGTTGTGGCTCTTGAACCTGAACAATACATAGCTGCACTCCACTGCAACAGGATTCCTCCTCAGGGAGTCAAGTGTTGTCCCAACCTGGTCATCAAGAAACCTGAGTATGGTATCTTCTTTGTGGATGAATTTGGTCAGAAAGCCTTTCAGAGAGTCTCTGACATTGACAAAGTGGAAACGACAACACTCCTAGCCTACAAACTGATGGCGCTTCATATCAGGAGTCCTGAGAATGAGGAGTTTGTCAGGCTGATGGATCAAATGATGATAGAACGACCTGACAATGATGTGTTGGTGTCAAAGAGGGCTAAACTTGAACTCATGGGTCTCGTTCAGGAACCTTAAGTATTTTGTACTTAGAATGATAGGACTTGTAATGATATGAATAAATTGATGAATGTTGTGTTATATCAATATCCTTATTTATTCTCTAGTACATTCAGTATGAGCAGAAGACTTTAGCTCACTCATACTGATCAAAACACTTAGGCATAATTTATATCCAAATAGGGGGAGATTGTTGGGTTCGTAAAACACCCAATTATCTTAGATAGGATTTGAACACAAATTAAGCCAAGTGTTTGCTAAACCGAGAACAATTCAAGTCACTGAGAGAACAGCCTCTCAGTGAGTCATCTTCAGGATGCTTAAGGCGAGTTCAAAGAAGGACTCACTCTCAGGAAGGCGGTACTCCTTGAGTAGGACTTAAGCCGAAGAAGAAGATGATGGTTCAGTGAGTATTGGACAAGTACTCACTGAACCCCAGTCTCCTCAACAACATTAAAGTGATTGAAGACTGAGGAACCAATGCCTGAAGAATAGGCGGGAACAAAAGGGAAGGATCTGAGAAGATGAGAGTGTCAGACCAAACACTCTTATCTTGTCAGACACCAACCTTCCCTATTACGGCTAAAAGTCATGGAGTGTCAGCCAACAACTCCCAAAGTCTTATTAGCCCATTCCTATTGGTTCTTGGAAATGACAATTACTGTTTGTAATTGCCAGACACTCTACCTCAACAACTTGTAATATTTTAATCACTTATACTTAGATTACATGTGTATAAATAGATCAGATGGAGAGAAGTTAAGCGTGCTTTGTATATTGAAAGCTTAGAACTTTTACAAAGTAACTTCTCTCCTACAAAGTGTATACAACTCACTGAGATAGCTCAGTGGGTATATTGTTACCACTCAAGCAAAACTTGAGTTTCGATAGGAGACACCATAAACCCTTGTCTATTCAATCCCAAGTGTTTGTTCCGCAAAACACTTGGGTAATAGATTCTTGGAATTATTTCTAATAAGAATTTAAACGTTGAAAAATATTGTGTTTTTATATTCACGTATTATAACTGTTAGAAATATTCTTTGCATTGATCTCAGTCATAAGCTCACTTAGTTTAACTTAATTGTCATTATTCGGTGTGCTAAGGGAACAACAAAATCAGTATAAACTAAAATGTGGGGACAGTTAAGTAAATTTACCTTTGGCCACTTCTCCAACTGCAAACGCCATGTAAGTTCCTCCACACGCTTTTCTAGTTTGTCTTTTGGCTCTTTGACGGCACCACTCTCCCTTGCATCCTGAACATTTACAAATGCTTGGTCACTGAATCTATATATAATTTAATTACCAGAAATCATAAGGTCATTGTGATGCAATAAATACCATTTTAAGTGCCCGTAGCTCTCTCTTGGCCACTGTTCACCTCCAACCTCATTGAGTATACAAAGCAGCCTTCTAAAGCTTCTTATAGTAGGAATGTGCTTTGTAGCAACCTTAGTGAGCCTGATGCCATTACAAAAAAATAATTATAATTCATATATCTGTAAACATTAATTTATAACCATGTTTTTAACCAAACCTGTATACAAATTGCAGCCATAGTTTGCTTGCGGTGTCTGAATTCATCGTAATCAGTCATTGTTCTCAAACCCATTTGCAGTGCGATTGTAGAAGCCCTAAGTGTTTGATAGGATTTGCTAGCAATAAAACACCTAAATTCGTTTTGAATCTTGGCTGTTGTTGCTTCTCTTCTCAACTGCTCAAATTTCTTGTAAGTTGATAAACCTGTACAAAGGAATAAAAAGAAAATCAGACTCTAATAAGACTTTAGGATATCAAAATATAACAAACTACACAGAATTGTAGAGGAACCTCACCAGCAAGCAACTGGATAGCAGCTTTGCGTATTGAAACATACTCCTTGCGTGCAATGTAAGTACACATTTGCCTTTGAACAATTCTAGTTGCATTCGTAATAACTTCTACCCTCCTTGCATCAAGTTATGTCATTTTACCAGCTCGCAGAAACAAATTGGTCTTACCAATATGCAGAAGTATTAATAATGCCAAAACTTGGTATCTAGAAGCTATACCTCACCAATAGTATGTTGTATCATCTAGAATAATGGGATTTATAAAGATATTGCCACCATGTAGCAACAAAGATCTATAGTCGAGTATGAAAGGACAAATACAAAACTTGTAAAACCGAATGGCTTGATATCATAAAAACAACATAAAAAGAAGTTGGTGAAAGTAAAAATCAATGAATGTATGAGATGATGGATCATACCTTTTTGAAAATGTCACCGTGTAAAATTTTCATCTAATTTAATGGAGTCATTATAAATACCTGACCCAACAAACCACCAAATTTGCTCTTTAAACTCATCGTTCTTCCAAGACCTTTCTCCAGTGTTGATGGAAATTGCAAAAGTCGAAGCGTATGCCTGGTGCGAGCTGTATCAAAAACTATCACAGAATATTCCATTGTTTGCAACAACCTTGAATCAAATTATAGAAACAATAAATATTATTATATGCTGAAATAGCCTTGATCTAAATATGTATCATATAGTGCCTATATTCCACTTGATGAGTCTTCGTTGGACAATTGAAAGTCAAAACATTAAACCTCATTTTTCGCTAAAACCTAACTTTAAGATAAGCAATAAAACCTTATATTACAACACATATTGAGTAAACTAAACAATAAACATTAATGATAGAAACAATACAAATGGCTAGAAACTCCAAAAATGGCTACCTTAATCATAGATTCCAGACAAATTAAAATATTAAAAATAAAAACTGAATAACCTTGCAGTTAATAATCTGATCCCAACTAATATACTCAAATAATTAAACCATCAGGAAAATGCAGGACACAAACATAAGGTCATCTTGCAGTTAATAATCTGTATCAACGTAAGTATAGTTTGCATTAAATCATGAAACACATGTAGTTCATTCCGAATCAATACACACATCTAAAGGAACAATTTTTTGTGATACTTTTTTTTTTATATAAACTTCATAAGTTAGTACACAAACTTATTAATGAATAAGCTCCTAATTTGCAATATCACAACAAAAATTTCAGCTTATGACTTTATTAAAATTAGCATCCGAAAGCGTTGCGGACAAAGTATATAGCAAGTCGTCGAGTCTTGAACAGATGTCTTCAAATGAACTATAAACAAACCAAACCATTACCATTACTTAATTATAAACATTCAACTTAGTTATTTTTACTGATTCGCAATTAAACTTACTTGTTTGTATCATTCACACTTATATCCTTTAACCCAACATTAATCCACTTCTTACCAACATCATAATCAATCATTATATGATCATCAATATTAGAATCACATATCCAATACCCATTTATCTGTAAACAATAAGTGATCTTCAGTTAGAACCTTTTCTTTTCATTCAGGCATTTAATCAAGCACTTAGTATGCATATAATATTATAACTTACATACAACTTTTATCCATTTAATCAAGCACTTAGTTACAACTTTTTTATAAATGTACCATTTTTTTTTTGTTATGAATCTGATATAATGAATTAAAAATTGGTTAATTCATACAATTAATACACGATATAATGAATTAAAAAGTGTAGAAAAACGCACCATCATCAATGGATTGCCAGCTTTTTGCGTCCATTTTTTACAATCGGAATGATTTAGGCGGCATGATTAATAAATTAGGTTATGTGTAATTGAGAGTATACCTGATTGAATCAATTATCATCCAGATTGATTATTCGATTTAAAGGCTTTATTTTTCAAGATCTAATCTAATCGGTTAAGATTTGTGGGGAGATGTTTTGAGAGGAGCGAATTGTGTGTGTGTTTTTTTTGAGATGTAAAGAATGGAATGGATTGTTTCTGAGTTGTTCCGCCCAAAACATGTTCCACAAAATCGACGGTCCTGAATTTTTCTGATTTTACACGTGGCAATTGATTAGTATTTTTCAAGGAGAAATAGTAGGGCAACACTCCTTTATATAGGATGAAGATATATACTAGTTGTCGAAGCCCGCCCCATGGGCGGGCATGCTTTGTAAGCCTGTTGGGCATGACTTATAAGCCCTCACGGGCATATAAGCTCGCCCTGAAGGGCGAGCATGACTTATAATTATCGTTGGCATATTTTACTATATCGAAAAAATGGTTGAAAATTGTACATGTTGAAAGAAAGGGTTGTACATAAAAACTTTTAACTTGAAGGTGAGCGAATAGGCTTTCATTTAACAAACACCCCTTGCTCATAGTACTTGATTGTGATATGTAATCAAGAAACTCACTGTCTTCAATATCCTTTTCTTGATTTTGAAATATTTACTAATCCATTGATTATAAGGATTAAAAAAAAATACAAAAACAAAAGGGAAATTTGATTTACCTACATCAAGAAGGTCAAGCCAACATCTTGCAGTAGATGTAACAACAAAATAGCATTTTAATTTGATAAGCATACCATTTTTTATATTGAATGTGTTAACAATTAAAATAAATGAACGTCAAGATTTATAGAACAATTAAAATATACAAAGTTTTTTGTAACATCATAGTATATGATTTAAACTCAAAACGTTATCATAATCCTATTGAAACCTCACATTGTGCACGCCATGTCATGATCATTTTACATTTAATACCGAAACGATTAATAGTTACCTGATTTGTGTGGTATTGAATCATTGAAACCATGCTTTTAGACGATAGCATAATGACAAGTTTGGTCCCTGATTGCGTGGTTTTGTAACCTTACAACAGGTTTTACCTCTCGAGGGATCTCAAGAGGCTTACAACCCCACCAGGCAGTGTACCTGACCGATGTAGTATAGTGTAGTGGTAAGTAGGGGGGATTGATCGTTCTCCACAGGGAATAGTGTTCGTTAGGTATGAAAGGCTACTCTAATTAGGTCTAAGGGTTGAGGAAGATTCTTTTTATGTTTTTATAGTTTTAATGAAAGCAAGTAAAATCTCGGGTTTGAAGGAGTGGGCGGAATTAGTTGCTAGTCAACTAACCCAAATTACTACGAATGCAATAAAATTAAATAACTGAAAATAAAATGTGGTGAGAAACTTATGTGTAGAGAAATGTGTTTACTTAGATTTCCTTACTCCCTAACTATCTTTTACCGGTTAATTAGTGTGTATTAGTTGCGTGGATGACGGGTGTATTCCTTAATACCATTCGTGGGGTGGCGTACTTACTTCCCCAACTCTACAAGCTCCTACTTCACTCCTATGTCGAGCCGGCTAGGAAGCTCCTAACATGGGATCACTAGAATTCGCTTGTGCATTAAATACAACCATAAAAACCTTTAGTACGCATTTGGTTCATGTTTCTTAAGACGTTCAAGCAAGTTACCGAATAGGAAGTTAGCCAGTTTTCTTAAGCCTAACATAGATAAACAATCATCCAATACAACTAACAACACACTAACAACCAATAATCAATAGCTAGGTTTCATTAGATCTAAGCAAACACAAGATAAATTTAGCCTAACATGTTAAACAAAAGACAAGAATAAGATAGAATCAAACAACACATAGACATATTGAATGATTAATTGATAACTTATCTTTCAATGAAACATGGAAGATCTCAAGGCAAAAAGCCCTGAAAAAGTAGCTAAAATCGTCTTAGGGTTTTCTCCCAAAATTCCACACACTAAGCTCTCTCCAATGACAAAAAATTAGAAAACTATATATAGATTTTTGGATCTGACGGCGTCACCTTATGGAGTGTGACGCCGTCACCTCGCCGCTTTTAGGGTTCCCGGATGACCTTCCTGACGCCGTCCCTCTTTAGCTCTTCCAAAATCCATTCTGGCTTATCAAGGCTTGACGCCGTCTAACCATGAACGTGACGCCGTCCCCTTATGATTTAAGCCGTGACGCCCTCGATCAAGTTAAAGCGTGACGCCGTCAGAATTCACATGCTATTTTCACTGGCCCGTCATGAGTAAATTTCACGTCCAACTTTTCTTGCCAAGGCATGACGCCGTCCAGAGTAAAGTCTGACGCCGTCAAGAGTAACTTTTAGCCGATTCTTGAGACTTTGCCGTTTTCTTCACTTTAATGCTCCAAAAACGTCCAAAATGCCTCCTTTTCCAGATTTCTCCTCAAAAGTACCTAAAATGACAAAAGGAACGATTTAGGGCGATATTTGATCAAATAAATACGATTTAAGGCTTAAATGACCCCTTAAAAGCGGTACACTTTTCGCTTCATCAAATACCCTTACACTTGAGATTTGCTTGTCCTCAAGCAAATGCGCTTTTATTCTAATCAAAATACAAGTTAGGGGTCATTTAATGCTAACATAAAAGTAATTACAACAAATAATCGTTCCACTTTAATCATAATAAGCACGGAGATTACAAACTAGCACCTCACAAGTAGTGTTTAGATACTCACATCTCTCAAGTGTCATCAAAATAAATCTCATAAATGAAAACGGATAATATCTCTCACTACCTGTCATAGCAAATAGATTACCATAGGCTTGGGAAAGGATCAAAAACCTCCTCCACTAGGCGTAAGCACCAAAGATAAACTATCAAAGAGGGCTTTTAAATGGGTTATAACGTTAGGTGTAGGGAAAAGGAAAACACGGTTTTGTTGGATAAAGGATATTTTACTGGTGGCGAGTTAAAAATCTTGATCAATTACATGTACTATACAATGTTGCTAAGCCAAGACTAGACTCGATCTTAAGCTAATGATAAAATAACAAAAACATAAAATAAACATAAAATAAAACGGGATGGTAGTCCGTATGTTTTTTCTATTTTTCTTTTTCTCATTTTTTTTTTTTTTTTTTTTTTTTTTTTTTTTTTTTTTTTTTTTTTTTTTGATCACACACTTTTACCCTACCATCCAAAATAATACATCATAGGGGCATTGCATCCCCCTTACACTTGAATTTTTACATAACTTTACAAATACTAATCTAATGACTCGAATTAAGATAATTGAAAAACTTGGAGTACTTTTAAAATATTTAGCACATATGGGGGTAATAAATGATGTTCTTCCCCATTACTCCATTACACTAGTACTTTACCCATGAGTCCCAATCGTCCCAAAACAATATGTACAAGGATATGACTCGACTTAGCAACCATGTAATCAACTAGATAATTAACTTGGGTTTAAACAAATGTTGTAACAATAATGCACTAAAAATGAGTGCATACAAGGTAGGCTAAGGCGATTTGGGTGTACATTTTAGTGGGGTGTAAACAAATTCTTCCTTTAAGTAAAATGCTTAAAGGTCGAAACGAAAAGATAGGCTCTGAGGGGTGTACTAGGGGTATCGTGTACTAAAAATGAGTACAACGCAAAGGGTGTGGGAGAATTACTTGACCAATGTAGCCAACGTAATTATAACAAAAACACAGGTGTAAAACAATGGGTTAATCCTAATGCCTCTTATCATGTAGTAAATCTAACTACACGAATGTAGTCTCACTTGTGGCCTCGGAATGGTCCTAACGCAAGTTCTAGAATCTAAGTGCTACCGGTACACACATCATAGCATAAATGCTTTTCCTACCAATTCTAGGGGTGAACCTCACATATTTGGGGGTGGAAAAATTTTTTAGTGGTACGGTTTTTGTGCTAGTTATATAATTCCTATCCATGAGACGCTCATTAAGATCAAAGTTTCACTCCTATATGTTGTAAAAAATTTTAAATTTGGCACTAATATTACCTTAACAAGTATTTATCTCAGTTTTATTACACATCTACCATCAAACAAACAAAAATCAAGCGCAATTGTATTCTCTAAAATCGTACTTTTACCCCCCCTTACACTTAAGATGAACATTGTCCCCAATGTTCAAATAACAAGATGTAAAAGTAAATAAGGTAAAAGAATGAAATCAAATACTCCCCTGATTCGCTCGGTGGATAATGAAATTACACGGTTAGATCTTCCTCCAAAGTGAATGTTGAAGCTCCATGACTAATGCATCGCCACAAGCTTGATCCAAAAACATTTCCTTGTCCAAAATAACCTGTTAAACCTGAGAAAACAAACACGAAAACCTGCATAACATCGGCGGGAAAAATCTATATATAAGGATATAATGCTTGTGGAATGATAATTTTGCAGATTCCTGGAGATTATAAGTTGGAGATTTAATAAAAACTTTTTATGAAAACAAAACTTTCAAAAATTTCTGGAAATTAAATCTGACGCCGTCAGGTTATAACCCCTGACGCCGTCAGAAATGACCTGACAAAAATTTTCATTTTAAGTTTCCGGAAAATTTCTGGAAAAACCTTTACCTTACTTCCTGGAAATCCTGCAAAACATCATTATGACTCGATACAAGCATTTGACTCAAACAAATACGGATATGTATGCTAATTTATTATTATTACGATTCATGTTAATTTGTGTTCTAATAAACCGATTTAGATTTCCCTTACACTTATCTTTTGCAAAATACCTTTATATGTAGTTAAGACGAAGTTAAAAACAACATAAAGCATTTTCACAAATTAGTTTTTAACATGAATCAATAATAATAAAAATTAAACACGCATACGGAAACAAATAAAATCAAACAAACAAATAAATAAACACACAAAGCAAATAAAACAAATAAAGCTTGGGTTGCCTCCCAAGAAGCGCTTTTCTTTATTAACGAGTCTTGTAGCTAGACTCAAAGTAAGGCTCATCTAGTGTCGCTTATGCTCACGTATCCGAGTGTGAGCCATCTAATTGTTGCCTCATCTCTCTTGTATTCATCATTCAGCTCCAAACATCCATGATAATATCTCTTATTTTTCTCATGTGGATATTTGAGCCCCTTCCTCTTATCATTCTCACTTAACAAGTCGATAGGCATAATTCTATTGCAAGATTCAATGGGGTAGTTCTTAAACCTAGGATGTGCTCGGGGCATTTGATAGACAAAATCTTCATCCCCATCCGAGAATGTAATTAACCCGTCCACAAGTTTTTCGTCAAGGTTGGTCAACCTTTTGAAGGGTTCTCCAAAAATGACTTGGGTTAATTTGTCATCGATAAATTCTCCTAAATTCTCCATAACCATAAAATCCACCAAATACACAAAACTTCCTACGAACACGTGTAGTGGCTTAATCCTAGCAACAATGTTATCTCCTTGATATTCAAGCTCATCTACCATGATTTTATTATAATTAGCGCGAGAGATAATGTTCATAGGCAAAGATGAGTTAAGATAAGCATAAAAATCATGATAACCAATTTTACACGGGAATTGCATGTTAAAGAGGCTATCCTTTTCGATCTTAGTCCTAGGGTCAACATACTTAAAGGGATCAATTTCTTCTTTTCCCCATTCCTCGTTAACTACTTCTCCATTACCGATATCCTCATCGGAGTCTGAGTAGTAAAATGGACTAACATAGTCATTCTCATGGTCAGACTCCTCCATCTCAGAATTGTTACCAAAGTGGTGGTCGGGTGAAAGGTTGTTGTTTGCTACTATGGGGGCGGGAACGGGTAGTTGAAAATTTGCACGGCGAAAAACACGAATAACAGGGATCAAATGACCAATGTTACTCATGCGGTAAGTGGAAGGTATCACAAACAAAAGTACAAAGAAATAAGATAGACTAAAGAAAACCTAGAAAAATAAAATAAAAATCTCACTAGAAAGGAATCTAGTGAGTAGACCTAATAGAAATAAAAATTCAACCTAAACAATAACTATTCCCCGGCAGCGGCGCCAAAAACTTGATTGCGTGGTTTTGTAACCTTACAACAGGTTTTACCTCTCGAGGGATCTCAAGAGGCTTACAACCCCACCAGGCAGTGTACCTGACCGATGTAGTATAGTGTAGTGGTAAGTACGGGGGATTGATCGTTCTCCACAGGGAATAGTATTCGTTAGGTATGAAAGGCTACTCTAATTAGGTCTAAGGGTTGAGGAAGATTCTTTTTATGTTTTTATAGTTTTAATGAAAGCAAGTAAAATCTCGGGTTTGAAGGAGTGGGCGGAATTAGTTGCTAGTCAACTAACCCAAATTACTACGAATGCAATAAAATTAAATAACTGAAAATAAAATGTGGTGAGAAACTTATGTGTAGAGAAATGTGTTTACTTAGATTTCCTTACTCCCTAACTATCTTTTACCGGTTAATTAGTGTGTATTAGTTGCGTGGATGACGGGTGTATTCCTTAATACCATTCGTGGGGTGGCGTACTTACTTCCCCAACTCTACAAGCTCCTACTTCACTCCTATGTCGAGCCGGCTAGGAAGCTCCTAACATGGGATCACTAGAATTCGCTTGTGCATTAAATACAACCATAAAAACCTTTAGTACGCATTTGGTTCATGTTTCTTAAGACGTTCAAGCAAGTTACCGAATAGGAAGTTAGCCAGTTTTCTTAAGCCTAACATAGATAAACAATCATCCAATACAACTAACAACACACTAACAACCAATAATCAATAGCTAGGTTTCATTAGATCTAAGCAAACACAAGATAAATTTAGCCTAACATGTTAAACAAAAGACAAGAATAAGATAGAATCAAACAACACATAGACATATTGAATGATTAATTGATAACTTATCTTTCAATGAAACATGGAAGATCTCAAGGCAAAAAGCCCTGAAAAAGTAGCTAAAATCGTCTTAGGGTTTTCTCCCAAAATTCCACACACTAAGCTCTCTCCAATGACAAAAAATTAGAAAACTATATATAGATTTTTGGATCTGACGGCGTCACCTTATGGAGTGTGACGCCGTCACCTCGCCGCTTTTAGGGTTCCCGGATGACCTTCCTGACGCCGTCCCTCTTTAGCTCTTCCAAAATCCATTCTGGCTTATCAAGGCTTGACGCCGTCTAACCATGAACGTGACGCCGTCCCCTTATGATTTAAGCCGTGACGCCCTCGATCAAGTTAAAGCGTGACGCCGTCAGAATTCACATGCTATTTTCACTGGCCCGTCATGAGTAAATTTCACGTCCAACTTTTCTTGCCAAGGCATGACGCCGTCCAGAGTAAAGTCTGACGCCGTCAAGAGTAACTTTTAGCCGATTCTTGAGACTTTGCCGTTTTCTTCACTTTAATGCTCCAAAAACGTCCAAAATGCCTCCTTTTCCAGATTTCTCCTCAAAAGTACCTAAAATGACAAAAGGAACGATTTAGGGCGATATTTGATCAAATAAATACGATTTAAGGCTTAAATGACCCCTTAAAAGCGGTACACTTTTCGCTTCATCAGTCCCTCAAGTTAAAGTGCGGCTTGTACATTCTCTTCAACACATATCTCTTCTAAAAAAACCCGTGATTCTACGGGTCTTTAAGCTAGTATTTAATATTTGCTACACATAGTGAAATCACAGCATAATCATATTATTCAGATCCTCCACTGGAAAGAAGAAGATATATATAATCAAACATGGAATTAAAACTTTGAACGATACTTTTAGGCATTGATAGTAAATTTGATTCAACTGTGAATTCATCATGTTTTAAAGATTAATGTCATTAATAAAGAATACATGCACTCCATTTGGTTCATTTGTTGTGATACGTTTTTGGTCACTCTTTCATTTTCTTATTATTAATATGAGTTCATTCATTTGTAATTAAGGTGGGTATTAAATGAACACTATCCATTTATCTAGATGAGTTACAGTAAATACTTGCATTTATTTGCTGCAAACAAACTAAAAGGAAATCTAAAATACTTGCGTAATTTTCATTGTGGTTCCAAAATTAATTTGAATAATTAATGTGCAATGTAACTCATGTCATCGGGACCATACCAAAGTTGAATACCAGCAAGTTTAACATCCCAGCTGATCTCGACATTAACCACCCAAATGTATCAACAATATCGACCACACAACTCAAGGAAAAGGTTTTACTCCTATGAGGCCATGACTATTTTTCACAAACACAAATTGGCACTATGGGATTTTATTGAATCATGGTTCTAATTTTGTTATGATACGTAACAGAAGTAAAATATCAAACGCAAAGCTCCATGAATACATTTTGTCAAGATCACTTTCAGTAAACGCATAATGATGCAGAATATATATCATTACAACTGTTGCCATTACATAAATTTTGTTTCAGAGTCTTTCTTTGGCTATTCTATAGATGCAACTTACGTTGAGTGTTATATCATCTAAGATGATAATTACGGTTAAAAATTAACGTTCAAGATGGAAGAAGAAACTGCATGTTGAAACCACATATGCTTATGAGTCAGTAGAGCGTCCGTGTGATAATTCAAAAATTCGGTATGTAGCTATGCACATTGAAGTGTTGCCGATAACTGCTAGTGCCCCTTGGAGAGCAACCCAAACCTATAGATTGGTCACGAAAAAATCATGTTAACCACTGGTATTTACATATTTCCATTATATAATTTATAATTAACTTACATTGATATTTTTGAAACTTTTTATATTAGATAAATGTTGGTTACCTTTCAATGCAATTAGCCATTACCATAAGCTATCAAAATAACATATAAAAGCTGATAAAAAAACAACATATGAAGCTGTTAAAACAATATAAAAAAGCTGTTAGAAAAAAGCATATTATGAGATAAACGTTGGTTACCTTTCAATGCAATTAGCCATTACCATAAGCTATCCAAACAGCATATAGAAGCTGTTAAAAAAAACACCATACAAAGCTGTTAAAACATAAATAAAAAAAAAAGCTGTTAAAAAAAAGCAAATGAAGCTATAAAATTTTTGTCCAAACACCCCTTTTCTCTGCTGTCCAAACAGCATACAAAAGCTGTTAAAAAAACAGCATACAAAGCTGCATCAGCATCCAAATACATCATTGGAAAAGGATTGCATATTTAGAAGAAGCCAATTATTTCTCTTAGAGCTGGCAACTGGACAGGTAACGAAACGGTTCAAAACAGGTTTGGTTGACCCATCAACACTCTTTTGTCCAATCTTTTTGTAAATTTTAGAGATAACTAATGTATTGAATATGGTTATAAAAGTAATATTTTTCGAATAATAATCCAATATTTTTAAATAGAATGATTTTAAGAATTGTAATCAATTGTAAAAAATGTTTAGGTGACCTCAGGAATAATTAGTTACCTTTCAAACATAAAGATCAATCTTTCCAGGAGCACCACCGACATATCCAAAATCTGCGTCAGCCATCTACCCTGGTCCATTGACTATGCAACCCGTAATCGCAATCTGTCATAAGAAGAAAACATATAAGTGATATTTACATGCTAAGAATAACAACCTTGCTATTCAGTGTCATTTAATCAGTATGGCGAAAGGGATTTGGTGATTACCGAAGCACCAGGCAAATGTGATGTTTTTTCTCTAATTTCCGCACTAATCACTTGAAGATCGAATAGAGTTCTACCACATGATGGGCAGCATGAGACATATTCCTGTATTTAAAAATATGCATAAGCAAAAACAAATGTATAATAAATATTTTTGATTTCTTTGTTTTCGCTAGATCCATATATATTGTCATAACCGATACTTTGCTGAAGATAACTAACTATTTCGGCATAGCAATTTGATCAGATATGTTTATGTTCATTTTAGTTTCCAAAAACACAAACATGTAGTAAAACAGTTGATTCAGGTATTGGATCAAGTATTGCACACCTCTAATTATCATTGTAAATTTAGCCTAAATCATTAATGCATTTTAAGCGCGGGTAGAACATAACTTACTTGATGAAGTACTCTGAAACTGACCCTGACCCAATTCGTCCGAAGAATCCCCAGATACTCACTAACGATACGAATATCGACACATCAGCATATCCTTGAGCCAAACCCATCTGACCCACATTATTTTGGACCGCCATCTCGGGCCGCACACCGAACAAAAACGATACAAACAAAACCCAAAAATCAACGGTTTTCATCGCCTCAACAACTGTATGCTCTTCCCCAATCATCGGGGCCACCTTATCGGTCACCTCATCCGTCACCGTTACTGTCTCTATCACTTATGTTTGTACTAAAAGCAACGGCTCCGTTACTTTTGTTACTGTTGTTAATTTTTCAACATCTAGGGAGATGATATTCGATCTAATAAAGTTTTGAACCGCGAGATAAACCGGAACTGATATAGGAGAAGCTAATAAGATAAATAAAACTATATAAAACACGCATGATAGCATCACACCGTGTACGCATGTAAGGTCAAAAACCAACAGATAAAAGCATTTGACCTCAAAAGTCAAAGTCAAACTTTAATTATGAACCTGTAGTAGTCTGGATTAGGCTCAAAAGTAGCATTAAGTAAGCCATAGTTTCCTCCTACCAAAGTTTGTCTACAATATGTTTTTGTGTCGTAAACAGACGATATTCCCAGCTGATCCAAGTACCTACATTAGTGTTGTATGCATTAAAAAGTTGTACCGTATGCTTGTTAACTGTACGTTCTAGGGTTTGTGTCACTTACCAGAAGTTGAACACAAATGCGTTAATAACATTATTCTGGCCACTGTTGTAAGCTCAACCAGCCTCACTAACCTAAGCAGATGCTGAAGTTGTAGATTTGTTGAGTGTGCATTCAAGTTGCTTGAAAGCATCACCAGCCCCATCAAGGTAAGACGGATCAAGTATTCTTGAGGTTAAGTTTTTATCAACACCTGATAGGAATAATAGGACCCTTGTGAGTCCTATATACACTATAGTTCTTTTGGACCGTGTAACGAAGAAAAGTCTCAGCATTGGTCGAGTCCCAAGTTCCAACTGCAGAACCATTAGCTAACACCGTCTTTCCCATGAGAACATTTAGTCCAAAAGTGTATACGGCCCAGAAGAAAATCGATGTTAATAAGCCCAAAAGCACGAAAACACTAAAAACAAAAACGATTCTTTTATGTGGTTACCTTGTATCTTTAAAGAATTTGTTTAGTTCATCCCATCTGGATAGAGGTAAGCAGCCATCGCTAAAACCAAATAATGCAGATGTGTTCTTGATAAAGGTATTGCAGGGTTTATTGCTATTTTTGTTTTGGTAGATAACTTTATCTTGCAACATGCCTCCTAATCTGATGCGTGGTTTTGCGACCTTACAACAGGTTTTACCTCTCGAGGGATCTCGAGAAGCTTGCAATCCCCACCAGGCAGTGTACCTGACCGATGTAGTATAGTGAAGTGGCAAGTACCGGGGGATTGATCGTTCTCTAGGGGAATAGTGTCGTTAGGATTGAAAAACTACTCTAATAGGTCTAAGGGTGAGGGAAGATTCTTTTTGTATTTTTTTTATATTTTTTTTTATGAAAGCAAGTAAAATCTCGGGTTTGAAGGAGTGGGCGGAATTAGTTGCTAGTCAACTAACCCAAATAACTACAATTGCAAATAAAATAAAATGACTGAAAATAAAAAGGTTGTGGAACTTATATGGGGAGAAATGTGTTTACTTAGATTTCCTTACTCCCTAACTATCTTTTACCGGTTGATTAGTGTGTATTAATTGCGTGGATGACGGGTGTATTCCTTAATACCAATCGTGGGGTGGCGTACGTACTTCCCCAACTCTACAAGCTCCTACTTCACTCCTATGTCGAGCCGGCTAAGAAGCTCCTAACATGGGATCACTAGAATTCGCTCATGCATTAAATACAACCATAAAAACCTTAGTACGCATTGGTTCATGTTTCTTAAGACGTTCAAGCAAGTTACCGTATAGGAGGTTAGCCAGTTTTCTTAAGCCTAACATCGATAAACAATCATCCAATACAATTAATAACACACTAACAACCAATAATCAATAGTTAGGTTTCATTAGATCTAAGCAAACACAAGATAAATCTAGCCTAGCATGTTAATTAAAAGACAAGAACAAGATATAATCAAACAACACATAGACATATTGAATGATTAAATGATTACTTATCTTCAATTAAACATGGGAGATCCAAGGGTATAAAAACCCTTAAAAATGGCAGAAATTCGTCTTAGGGTTTCTCCTCACAAAGTTGCACACTAATGACTAAAAATTGCAAAACTATATATAGAGTTTAGTAGCTGACGGCGTCACGTTATAGATCTTGACGCCGTCACCTCGCCGTGGCTAGGGTTCCCGGATGGTCTTCCTGACGCCGTCCCTCTTTAATCCTCCAAAATCCGCTCTGGCCTATCAAGGGTTGACGCCGTCAGAAATATGCTTGACGCCGTCTCTCTTTAGCTTAAACCGTGATGGCCTTGATCACCTTAAAGGGTGACGCCGTCAGACTTTCCATTGCAAAACTCTCTGGCGCGTCACGTGTATTTTGTCATATCCACCTCTTTTGCCAAGCCATGACGCCGTCAGGAGCAATCCTTGACGCCGTCAAGTGTACTTTTCCAGCAACTTTGGAGACTTTGTCGTTTTCTTCACTTTTATGCTCCAAAAACGTTCAAAATGCTTCCTTTTCCAGATTTCTTCTCCAAAGTACCTAAAATGACAAAAGGAACGATTTAGGGCAATATTTGATCAAATAAATACGATTTAGGGCTTAAATGACCCCCTAAAAGCGGTACACTTTTCGCTTCATCAAATACCCTTACACTTGAGATTTGCTTGACCTCAAGCAAATGCGCTTTTATTCTAATCAAAATACAAGTTAGGGGTCATTTAACGCTAATATAAAAGTAATTACAACAAATAGTCGTTCCACTTTAATCATAATAAGCACGGAGATTACACACTAGCACCTCACAAGTAGTGTTTAGGTACTCACATCTCTCAGGTGTCATAAAAGTGTATCTCATAAATGAAAACGGATAATATCTCTCACTACCTGTCATAGCAAATAGATTACCATAGGCTTGGGAAAGGATCGAAAACCTCCTCCACTAGGCGTAAGCACCTAAGATAAACTATCAAAGAGGGCTTTTAAATGGGTTATAACGTTAGGTGTAGGGATATGATAAACACGGATTTGTTGGATAAGGGATATTTTACTGGTGGCGAGTTAAAGATCTTGATTAATTACATGTACAATATGGCGTTGCTAAGCCAAGACTAGACTCGACTTAAGCTAAAAACAAAATAACAAAAACATAAAATAAACATAAAAGGAAACGGGATGGTAGTCCGTTTTTTTTTTTTTTTTCATACACTCTTGCCCTACCATCCAAAATAATACATCATAGGGGCGTTGCATTCCCCTTACACTTGAACTTTTACATAACTTTACAAATAACTATTCTAATGACTCGAATTAAGATAATCGAAAAACTTGGAGTACTTTTAAAATATTTAGCACGTATGGGGGTAATAATGTTGTTCTTCCCCATTACTCCATTACACTAGTACTTTACCCATGAGTCCCAATCGTCCCAAAACAATATGTACAAGGATATGACTCGACTTAGCAACCATGTAATCAATTAGATAATTAACTTGGGGTTTAAACAAATGTTGTCACAATAATGCACTAAAAATGAGTGCATACAAGGTAGGCTAAGGCGATTTGGGTGTACATTTAAGTGGGGTGTAACAAATTCTTCCTTTAAGTAAAATGCTTAAAGTTAGAAACGAAAAGATAGGCTCTGAGGGGTGTACTAGGGGTATCGTGTACTAAAAATGAGTACAACGCAAAGGGTGTGGGAGAATTACTTGACCAATGTAGCCAATGTAATTATAACAAAAACACAGGTGTAAAACAATGGGTTAATCCTAATGCCTCTTATCATGTAGTAAATCTAACTACACGAATGTAGTCTCACTTGTGGCCTCGGAATGGTCCTAACGCAAGTTCTAGAATCTAAGTGCTACCGGTACACACATCATAGCATAAATGCTTTTCCTACCAATTCTAGGGGCGAACCTCACATATTTGGGGGTGGAAAAATTTTTAGTGGTACGGTTTTGTGCTAGTCATATAACTCCTATCCGTGAGACGCTCATTAAGACCAAAGTTTCACTCCTAAATGTTGTAAAAAAATTTAAATTTGGCACTAAAATTGCCCTAACAGGTATTTATCTCAGTTTTATTACACATCTACCATTAAACAAACAAAAATCAAGCGTAATAGCATTCTCTAAAGTATCGTACTTTACCCCCCCCCCTCCTTACACTTAAGATGAACATTGTCCCCAATGTTCAAATAACAAGATGTAAAAGTAAATAAGGTAAAAGAATGAAATCAAATACTCCCCTGATTCGTTTGGTGGATAAAGAGGTAACATGGTTAGATCTTCTTCCAAGGGAATGTAGAAGCTCCAAGACTAAAGCATCGCCAAAAGCTTGATTCCACATACATCTCCTTGTCCAAAATAACCTGTTAAACCTGAGAAAACAAACACGAAAACCTGCATAACATCGGCGGGATAAATTCTATATAAGGATATAATGCTTGTGGAATGATTATTTTGCAGATTCCTGGAGTTTATAAGTTAGAGATTTAATAAAAACTTTTTATGAAAACAAAACTTTCAAAAATTTCAGAAAATTAAAACCTGACGCCGTCAGGTTGTAATGCCTGAAGCCGTCAGAAATGATCTGACAGAATTCTCATGTTAAGTTTTCGGAAAATTTCTGGAAAAACCTATACCTTACTTCCTGGAAATCCTGCAAAACATCACTATGACTCGATACAAGCATTTGACTCAAACAAATACTAATATGTATGTTAATTTAATATTGTTATGATTCATGTTCATTTGTTCTAATAAACCGATTTGGATTTCCCTTACACTTATCTTTTGCAAAATACCTTTATATGTAGTTAAGACGAAGTTAAAAACAAGATAAAGCATTTTCACAATTTAGTTTTGAACATGAATCAATAATAATAAAAATTAAACATACATACGGAAGCAAATAAAACTAAACAAACAAATAAATAAACACACAAAGCAAATAAAGCTTGGGTTGCCTCCCAAGAAGCGTTTGTTTTTGTTCGAGTCACGAGCCTGACTCTACCCTTATTTAACGGAAATAGGGGAGGTTTTCCCTACACTTAGGATTAAGTGCGGGTGGAAGTAGCGATACACACCCTTAGGGTGGAAATATGCCACGTGAGGTGAAGGGGGTGAGTGAATGGCTTCCTTCATCCTAAAACTACCCGGATAATATTGGTTTATGGGTGGGTCGGTTCCTCTTTTGTCTCCTAGATGTAAATCTAAGGATGAAAAGTTGTGTAAAGGTTGAGGTTCCGGCTCATCAACACTAGGAAATTCCCTAGAACTAAGAGTAAGGTCATCACTAAAAGTGTTCAAACCTATATCCTCTAGTTGTGCTTGGTCCAAGGGTTCTACCTCCATTGGGATTCCTAAAGTCTCTTCTACTTCTTCCGGGTAAGTCACGGGCGGTGTGGGTGCCTCAAATAATGGTTGAGTATTTTGTGGGCTTATGTTATTTACCTCATCATTCCACGTGTCAAGATCACCTATATCCTCATCAATTGTTTTCTTAGGTAGTGATAATAACAAACCTAGTGCTTCATCCAACTTATGGTTTATTGATACGGCTCTATCCACAATTCCTTGGCAAACTAGGTCGCTTTTCCTATTAGCCTCACTAAAACAAGATCCTAAACATGGAGGTTGTTCATAAGAATCTATCCTAGGTAAAGGCTCATATGATTCATAAGTGTCTCTAAATGAGGTATTTTGAACTTCTTGGTGTTCTAGCCACTCAACCATATCATGCAATCTTAGAAGTCTAAGTGAAAAGTCCATTTGAAGCAAATTACAAACAAAATCACAAAGAAAAGATAGACTACGAGAAAGCTACAAAAATAGAAAGAAAAATCTCACTTGATAGGAATCTTGTGAGTAGACCTAATAAAAATAAAATTTCAACCTAAGCAATAACTACTCCCCGGCAGCGGCGCCAAAAACTTGATGCGTGGTTTTGTGACCTTACAACAGGTTTTACCTCTCGAGGGATCTCGAGAAGCTTGCAATCCCCACCAGGCAGTGTACCTGACCGATGAAGTATAGTGAAGTGGCAAGTACCGGGGGATTGATCGTTCTCTAGGGGAATAGTGTCGTTAGGATTGAAAAACTACTCTAATAGGTCTAAGGGTGAGGGAAGATTCTTTTTGTATTTTTTTATATTTTTTTTTTATGAAAGCAAGTAAAATCTCGGGTTTGAAGGAGTGGGCGGAATTAGTTGCTAGTCAACTAACCCAAATAACTGCAATTGCAAATAAAATAAAATGACTGAAAATAAAAAGGTTGTGGAACTTATATGGGGAGAAATGTGTTTACTTAGATTTCCTTACTCCCTAACTATCTTTTACCGGTTGATTAGTGTGTATTAATTGCGTGGATGACGGGTGTATTCCTTAATACCAATCGTGGGGTGGCGTACGTACTTCCCCAACTCTACAAGCTCCTACTTCACTCCTATGTCGAGCCGGCTAAGAAGCTCCTAACATGGGATCACTAGAATTCGCTCATGCATTAAATACAACCATAAAAACCTTGATACGGTTGTAAGTACGCGGGCAGTTTTAAATTTGTAGTATTTCCCGTTAGATAAAAGAGTCACTTTAGGATAAATGACAATTAATCTTCCGGAGTCGTATTCTACGGAGAGATTTGAATTGAAAATCACGTTTATGTCTTTTGTTTAATGCTTAATTCTTGATGTTTTTGCTTTTGTTTTCTAAGATTAAATTTAAAAACTATTAAAACTAATTAAAATGACTATTTAAACTAATTTAAATGGTAAACAACTAATGACGATAAAATTAATCTAAGAATATGATATTAAAAGATATGCTTATCAAGAGTGGTGAAAAGATCATTAAGTGTGAATGATCGTTTAAGCCCGTTTAATTAATACCCGTCAAAATAAATTATTCTCTCACAACGTTGGTTTATTTTGAAAACAATTATTTTTCTTGGTAAAAATTAATAGATCTAAATAATCAATTATCTTAACGGCTTTTGCCCGTTAAGGCAACCAACTAAAAAGATCTAAAAATAATCCGAAAATTGTTAATTAACAACCTTTGATACCCGTTTAAAAAGGAATATTTTCTCACAACGTTGGTTTATATTGAAAACACTTCTTTTTATCTAGGTAAAATTACTAGATTCAATTAATTACCTTAACGGCTTTTGCCCGTTAAAACAACCAAAAATCAATTCAAGTAACCAAAGGTTATTGACCATCAATTTCTAAGTTTATTCACACTTAAGTTCATAATCAACAACACTTAACAAGCATAATAAAAGTCTACTCACTAGGCATATTAAATAAACTAACAAATCCAACAAACATAAGCCTAATAAACTAAACTACAAATACCTAAACAAACATATATTTAAAATCTAGTTGCGCATAATAAAAAGCAAAGAATAAGCAATGATAATGAAATATAAGCTAAACATAATAAGATAAAAAGAGATGATTAAAAAGGGATTATGAGTTACCAAATCGACGACCACGGATAATACGAACTCTAAATAACCCAATAATACCAAATCTACAAGCTCAATACCCATAATCTCCTCTTTATTATTTCAAAATCACCATCTAACCATCATCAACTAAACTATATATTTTTGTAGTTTTTGATTTTGGGTTTTATAGTTAAAAATTAAATAAAATTTAAAACTTTATAAGTAAAATTGATAAAAGTAATAAAAACTTGACTTTTAAAACTACTTTTAAACTAATAATGCATAAAGTTTAAAACTTTAATAGAAAAACATGATAAAAATATGATTCAAAATAAATAAATAAAAAAAATCAACGCATTAAAAGTTTAAACGCATGACAAAATTTAATGATTCAAAAGTAAATACATCTAAGTAGCTAAAAATTAATGATGAGATACTAATGGACACATCTTTTGTAGTAATAAAGGAGACACATTAAAATAAACCACACATTAAAATGGTTTGCTTGTTCGTACAATGGAAAAAAAAGAAGAATAAAAGCATTAAAGATCCTTAAATTAATACACCAATCTTGCTACTGAAATCAAAGAGAAAAAAAATAACATGTTTAGTTAAATACGGAGTACTAAATATGAATGAAGACTCGGAGTGTGTGTAGACACACACAATGTGTGTGTGCGCCAACCAAGAAGATATATCTCCTATTAGGGTGTTTTTTACTAATATATACACTATCCAAGAAATATCTAGCAACATCCACCGTCCAAATAAACTTGTTGCTCAAGAATTGCCACACGTCAAAATCTCAAAAATAGCAAGCAAATGAGATGGGTCTTGATTTTTATCTTGAACTTTTGTGGGCCGAGTGTTGGGCTCCATGACAGCTCATGCTAAGATTTTCTTTTTCATCATTTGATAAGTTAGGCTTGGTGTATATAATAGGTTTGAGCCGAGACTATTTCTTCGGGCTTCAATAAATGCTTTAAATTTTCTGTCTTTTGCCTCGATGCTCCATATAAAAGTATCGTTGGTCTCGTAATTTTGTGCTATTTCCAATCTCGTGCTCGGTTTTTGTCTATTTTGTATTTCGTTTTGTCCTTTTTCTCAATATCCGTACCTGCACAGAAACAAACACAAAAACACAAATATCTTTGGCATTATGGTTAGTTTTTGGTCGTTTTGGTCCTAATTTGGTCAGAAAAAGGTATGTGTTTAAGCACATACCAAAATTCCCCCAGACTAAGAAATTGCTGTGTCCTCACGCAATGTTATATAAACACGTTTTTGAAACCAAAAATTTCTAATCTCTTTTTACTAACTTTGAAAAGTAGCAAAATTTTCAAAAGAGATCAAGAAATCTTAAGTTCTAAAAACTCCTCATTTTTCCTTTTATTCTATTTTTATATTTTTCTCATTTTCATGTGACGGCTTTGTCGACAATCATTATCTAATGATAACTTTTAGCGTCATCGAGCAGGAAACACGACTCATAAAGAAGTGCCCATACAGATAAAATTCGTCGTTCCTGATTTTTCACGAGTCCCCAAACTAAGCGTAAAAACGAAATCATTGTCATTTACAAGTTAGATTGCCAACACTACTCAGAAAGCTAATTGCGGACTCTTTGCTCCCAAATTCCTACTTTCCCTCTATTTCTTTTATTTTTGGTGAGAAATGAATTTCTTCATATTCTCGTTTCGATAATTTTTAGTCCGATAAAGATACCTAGTTTAGACGCTAAGTAGTTTCCAAACCTTCCCTCGAAAACCGTTGCATACAAAAATGAGGTCCACATCAAAGTCTCTGATTTAACACGATTTTGAGGATATCCCTTTTATTTGCGACCGAAACAACTCATCTACGAGTCCAGAGACAGAAGCCTTTATTAGGACACCCCCGGAGTCGAAGTTTGGCATTTTTAAACATTATTAAGCACATTAACGTATTTAATCCTTGGCCCTTTATAACAATCACAACATCGGTTGCGAGCCGGCAAGATGTGATAGTCTATTATGACCTTGGAATTTTTCCTCTGCCTTTATTAGAAGTCTACAACATTGGCTGCGAACCGGCAAGATGTAGAAAACTTTTTATGGCTTTGGATTATTATTATACATTATCATATTCATTAATTATTTGTGTTGCCAAACCCCAAGTCCTACGGCTTTTATAACAATCCCAACATCGGTTGCGAGCCGGCAAGATGGAATAGTCTATTACACCGTAACACTGGCAGTACCTTGATGTGTACCCAACTTTCATAAGCAAGAATTCTCTAAGGAAGAAATAAAAACTAATCATCGCAAAAACTAAAATACCTTTAATTATTCCTAGATTTCTATTTTTGAGTGAAACAAGCTGATGGGAACAAAAAGCCACAAGTAACTTTGATGAGCTCTAAAGAGAACCAACTACTCCACGTTTAGCAATCTAACTTATAAACAACTCTATCATTTCTCGTTCTTCGCAAATTTAAAATCTTAAATAATAAGATCCGCGAATGCTTAGCCTTATAATCAAGCCATGCATATATAAAGTCAAAAACGGGAACTTGCAAACTCTTGAAAAGAATTCGCATTTTATAGCTCCTTGTGTAAAAGACTAGCACGAGCTTATAGATTATAAATGGTTAAGGAGACAAGCTAGGGCTCAACACGCCCGGTCAAGTCAGAATTTTATTCCTACCCTCACCAGCGGAAAGTCAACAAAAATGTCAAAATTTATTATATTTTTGCACAAAATTTTTAAATTTTCTCATTTTTTTTGGATTTTTAAAATTTTGGAGGAAAAACGGGGTTGCATGAGAAAACGGCAAAAATGCAAGGCAAAAATCAAATCGAAAGATTACCCCCCCCCCCCCAGACTAAAACGAGACATTGTCCTCAATGTCTTAAAGGTAAGGGTATCCCTACAAAAATCTAAGGCCGTTTATTAATTATGCCAAAAGATAGATGTAAAACGATAAGATTTTAGGATATCGGATAAGCAGCGAATGATGAAACTCGAGTAGCGTGAAGGAAACTACGAGCACGAGAGTCTTCATCATCGAGCATTCCTGGACATAACACAAAAAAAAACAACGAGACACAAGATATGGAAGAGGAGACCTCTCTTCACGTTTTATTAGAAAAGAGATAAGAAGATAGATAGATAAGCATGGGGTGCCTCCCACGAAGCGCTTGTTTTTTGTAACCGAGTCACATGAGCTTGACTCGACCCCGAATTTAATTGTCCTTGGGGGAGCATGTGGAAAAAATAATCTCCATCGGACTTTCGTTCAAGATGTTTGGATAAACATTGAAGCATACGAAAGTTCCACTCCGATGAGATGCCCACGGCTCTAAATAGAAGTTATGAATGAGATGCCGGGGTCAAAGATTGTATCTTCACTCCCGAAGGAGTGAAAGAGAGGAGAAGTCACATTATATGTGAGGAATGGAAGAAAGATTTTGATAACAATCATGATGAAATCTTCATCCTCAAAAGCAGATTTTTCATTTTCTTTAATTTGAATTTGATCATTAAAGCTCTTTAAGTCATGATCTAATAATACCTCAGGAGGAAGAGTAGGAATAGTGTCCTTAATAGGCAATACGTCTCCCTCCGAGTAATCATACTCCGACGGAGATATGATGTGAGTGAGTTCATCGGTGAACTCCCCCAGACTAGAGGCACAATTAGTTGAAGGATCATGACTTAGTAAAAATTCCAATTTTCTCAAATCTGATTCAAAATCGAAGTTTTTATCTTCATCCCCCGGTGGGATTGGATCGATGCGAGTGAGTTCATCGGCGAACTCCTCAAGAAGATAATCACTCTTATGAAGTACGTCTTTTAGCTCGGGCTTCGACGGGATGTATGGAGGCGGGACTTGTGCGGTACTTTGTGGGCTATAAATGTGCACCTCGTCCATATCGGTTTCCGTGTCGGACTCATCACACTCCTCGTTCTGAATATCAAAGATAGGATTATCTGAATTTAGAGTAAATTCAGAATCGAAATCAAACAAAGGATTTGTGATAGTCATTTTGAATGTATGGGAAGTAGAATCAGGAAGATCGAAAGGTTCTTCGGATACCCTTGGGATTGGAACAAGGTCATCAATTTCCTTAAGAGGATTGATTTCGACTTCCTTGTCCCCCATTAAAAAGGTATCTGAAGGGTCCTCATCTGATTTCTCTTCATCATAAGGAGCATCCTCATCACTTTCATCGGAGTATGAAAAGTGGATAGTGTTAGGATGACCTGGTCCTTGCTGGCAATATTGATTTATATAACTTTTGTGATTGCCAAGGACCCCAATTTGTGCAATCTCAGCGGGAATATAATCGGAATAATGATCACTCAAAACAGTGGTAGAGTCATAAAGGGCTCCAGTATCCCACTGATAGTGATGTTGTGTCATATTCTCGATCAAATCATAAGCTTCTTGAGGAGTCTTCCGCATGAGATTGCCTCCGGCAGCCAACATGATTTTGTCTCGATCAATCATATTTATGCCATGATAGAAGGTTAAGATTTGATCAAGGAGCAAAATTCTATGATCTGGACATCTTTGCAGCAAATATTTGAATCTCTCCCAAGCTTCAAATACTGATTCCCTGTGCAGTTGTCGGAAATTTAGAATGTCTCTTCTAAACTGCATCGTTTTTGAGTATGGAAAGTATTTTGAAAGAAATTTGATGCACATCTCTTCCCATGTATGAATAGAATTGGTTTTAAGAGTGTAAAACCAAGATTCGGCTTTATGGGTTAACGAGAAGGGAAAGAGATTCAAACGGATGTTGTCGTGAGAGACTCCGTTCTGCTTGAAGAATTGAGTGATCGATAGAAATTTGTCTAAATGATGATTAGCATCTTCATGTTCAAATCCATGGAATTGGCAGATTTGTTGAATAAACTCAATCATATGATCTTTCAAAACAAAATCGTTTGTTGGAGCGATCGGTCCTCCTCTACCGATGAGCGTCGGATGATAGAAATCCTCCATGGTCCTTGGATCATGGGGATGAGATGGGAAAGAATCGAACATGGTGGAGAATTAAACAATATGAGGGATAAGAAGATAAGAATTAAACGGTATAAGAGGGTAAGAGATAAAGAATCAAACGAATAAGAGGAATAAGAAGAATATTTTTGAATTTTTATAATTGAGAAACATAAAAGTAAAAAGGAAAATAAATTTTTGAAAAGAAAATCTTTTTGGGTTTTTATATTAAAGAAAATTAATCACAATATTTTTGGATTTTTGAAAGATTTTTTAGAAAAGGAAAATATTTTTGGTTTTTGTGAATTTTTATTTATTTATTATTATATTTTTTTTTTTTTGGATTTTTGAATTTTAAGAAAATAAACTTTCAAAAGAAAGGATCTTCAAGGCACGAACGCCAAACACAACGTAACAATCGGTCAAACCTCCCCGGCAGCGGCGCCAAAAACTGATACGGTTGTAAGTACGCGGGCAGTTTTAAATTTGTAGTATTTCCCGTTAGATAAAAGAGTCACTTTAGGATAAATGACAATTAATCTTCCGGAGTCGTATTCTACGGAGAGATTTGAATTGAAAATCACGTTTATGTCTTTTGTTTAATGCTTAATTCTTGATGTTTTTGCTTTTGTTTTCTAAGATTAAATTTAAAAACTATTAAAACTAATTAAAATGACTATTTAAACTAATTTAAATGGTAAACAACTAATGACGATAAAATTAATCTAAGAATATGATATTAAAAGATATGCTTGTCAAGAGTGGTGAAAAGATCATTAAGTGTGAATGATCGTTTAAGCCCGTTTAATTAATACCCGTCAAAATAAATTATTCTCTCACAACGTTGGTTTATTTTGAAAACAATTATTTTTCTTGGTAAAAATTAATAGATCTAAATAATCAATTATCTTAACGGCTTTTGCCCGTTAAGGCAACCAACTAAAAAGATCTAAAAATAATCCGAAAATTGTTAATTAACAACCTTTGATACCCGTTTAAAAAGGAATATTTTCTCACAACGTTGGTTTATATTGAAAACACTTCTTTTTATCTAGGTAAAATTACTAGATTCAATTAATTACCTTAACGGCTTTTGCCCGTTAAAACAACCAAAAATCAATTCAAGTAACCAAAGGTTATTGACCATCAATTTCTAAGTTTATTCACACTTAAGTTCATAATCAACAACACTTAACAAGCATAATAAAAGTCTACTCACTAGGCATATTAAATAAACTAACAAATCCAACAAACATAAGCCTAATAAACTAAACTACAAATACCTAAACAAACATATATTTAAAATCTAGTTGCGCATAATAAAAAGCAAAGAATAAGCAATGATAATGAAATATAAGCTAAACATAATAAGATAAAAAGAGATGATTAAAAAGGGATTATGAGTTACCAAATCGACGACCACGGATAATACGAACTCTAAATAACCCAATAATACCAAATCTACAAGCTCAATACCCATAATCTCCTCTTTATTACTTCAAAATCACCATCTAACCATCATCAACTAAACTATATATTTTTGTAGTTTTTGATTTTGGGTTTTATAGTTAAAAATTAAATAAAATTTAAAACTTTATAAGTAAAATTGATAAAAGTAATAAAAACTTGACTTTTAAAACTACTTTTAAACTAATAATGCATAAAGTTTAAAACTTTAATAGAAAAACATGATAAAAATATGATTCAAAATAAATAAATAAAAAAAATCAACGCATTAAAAGTTTAAACGCATGACAAAATTTAATGATTCAAAAGTAAATACATCTAAGTAGCTAAAAATTAATGATGAGATACTAATGGACACATCTTTTGTAGTAATAAAGGAGACACATTAAAATAAACCACACATTAAAATGGTTTGCTTGTTCGTACAATGGAAAAAAAAGAAGAATAAAAGCATTAAAGATCCTTAAATTAATACACCAATCTTGCTACTGAAATCAAAGAGAAAAAAAATAACATGTTTAGTTAAATACGGAGTACTAAATATGAATGAAGACTCGGAGTGTGTGTAGACACACACAATGTGTGTGTGCGCCAACCAAGAAGATATATCTCCTATTAGGGTGTTTTTTACTAATATATACACTATCCAAGAAATATCTAGCAACATCCACCGTCCAAATAAACTTGTTGCTCAAGAATTGCCACACGTCAAAATCTCAAAAATAGCAAGCAAATGAGATGGGTCTTGATTTTTATCTTGAACTTTTGTGGGCCGAGTGTTGGGCTCCATGACAGCTCATGCTAAGATTTTCTTTTTCATCATTTGATAAGTTAGGCTTGGTGTATATAATAGGTTTGAGCTAAGACTATTTCTTCGGGCTTCAATAAATGCTTTAAATTTTCCGTCTTTTGCCTCGATGCTCCATATAAAAGTATCGTTGGTCTCGTAATTTTGTGCTATTTCCAATCTCGTGCTCGGTTTTTGTCTATTTTGTATTTCGTTTTGTCCTTTTTCTCAATATCCGTACCTGCACAGAAACAAACACAAAAACACAAATATCTTTGGCATTATGGTTAGTTTTTGGTCGTTTTGGTCCTAATTTGGTCAGAAAAAGGTATGTGTTTAAGCACATACCAAACCTTAGTACGCATTGGTTCATGTTTCTTAAGACGTTCAAGCAAGTTACCGTATAGGAGGTTAGCCAGTTTTCTTAAGCCTAACATCGATAAACAATCATCCAATACAATTAATAACACACTAACAACCAATAATCAATAGTTAGGTTTCATTAGATCTAAGCAAACACAAGATAAATCTAGCCTAGCATGTTAATTAAAAGACAAGAACAAGATATAATCAAACAACACATAGACATATTGAATGATTAAATGATTACTTATCTTCAATTAAACATGGGAGATCCAAGGGTATAAAAACCCTTAAAAATGGCAGAAATTCGTCTTAGGGTTTCTCCTCACAAAGTTGCACACTAATGACTAAAAATTGCAAAACTATATATAGAGTTTAGTAGCTGACGGCGTCACGTTATAGATCTTGACGCCGTCACCTCGCCGTGGCTAGGGTTCCCGGATGGTCTTCCTGACGCCGTCCCTCTTTAATCCTCCAAAATCCGCTCTGGCCTATCAAGGGTTGACGCCGTCAGAAATATGCTTGACGCCGTCTCTCTTTAGCTTAAACCGTGATGGCCTTGATCACCTTAAAGGGTGACGCCGTCAGACTTTCCATTGCAAAACTCTCTGGCACGTCACGTATATTTTGTCATATCCACCTCTTTTGCCAAGCCATGACGCCGTCAAGTGTACTTTTCCAGCAACTTTGGAGACTTTGTCATTTTCTTCACTTTTATGCTCCAAAAACGTCCAAAATGCTTCCTTTTCCAGATTTCTTCTCCAAAGTACCTAAAATGACAAAAGGAACGATTTAGGGCAATATTTGATCAAATAAATACGATTTAGGGCTTAAATGACCCCCTAAAAGCGGTACACTTTTCGCTTCATCATAATCTTTCAAAAAATATAAATAAATGGGGCATATGTATGTGGTGTAGTAACCTGAAACGCTGTAAATTTAAAGGGGATCTCTGACCGGAAGCAACCGTTGTCATCAAGCCATCGTTCTGGTTTGTAGTCTTCTACATCATCACCTCATATGAACTTCATCCTTCCCATTGCATATGGCTATTAAGACACCATATCCCCTCTGTTCACATTATAACCATCAGGTAAAACACCGTTTGCAAAGCATATCTTCACATCCTACATAACATCTTATAACACTAAAGTAAGCGGGTTGTGTCTCAGACCTTTGACTATCAGGTCATGATTAGTCCAAGGCTCGGTTATGTCAATATATGAGAAACTGTTACATATTTGTGATCGCCTACTTACCACTGGAACTGCAGGAAAGAGTGAGAGAGTTTCTGTTAAAAAAATAGATCCAGGCATGTGATTATGTTGTTTCATCCAACATTCAATTTAATTACTAATTATGTAAGTAAATTATGTTAACTGAACATAATTGGTAAACGCTTCTTATTGTTATAAATTGAGGTAAACACATGGTAGTCACTGATTCACTGAAATTTTGGTCTTTATTGGTCATTTGATTTTATTTATTTATTTATTTATTTTTTGTGGGTACTGACCATTTTTATATATTCTCCCTCCTTACATGTTTGATATCTTTTCTTCTTTCATCCCCCCATCTTTATTTTTGTAATCTTTTTGCTTTCTTTCATCAATGGCTCGATGACTCCCTTTTCTTTGATCATAGCGATCATCCGCTTCGTGGTATCTTGGCTGCTTCTTTCTTTGTAGCAGCGAAAGTCGGTTGTTACAGGTAGCCAAATGAGCCGCACACAACAGGCTAAGTAAGCATCATCTGCTCCAATCGACTGAGGGTACCTTAAAATGATAACAACATTAAACATATGATAAGGAATTTGCAAGAAAAAGGCATGCGTGCTATTAAGTATATGCGTATCAAAGCTGCGAAACTACCAGTGTACGGGATTTGAGTAGTGATCTCGCTAGTTGTAGCTGTGCTCTGCTCACCTGCTGGTACTATAGAAATATTCAGGTTATACACAAATAGACGGAAACCAATAAAAAACAACAATGATGTGTCACGACAGAGGCATTTTTACCCGACCGTGAAGCGAAATCTGACCTTTTCCTCTTACACGCATTTGCAAATGTGCTCCCAGCCATTGTACATGTGAGTATAAATGTGTTGATCATGTATTTCAACTCAGTAGGTTACATATTTTAATAGAGAATCACATAAAAAATTTAAAAAATTGGGCCGATGTTTATGCAACCTCAGGAGATGTTTGGATCGGGGATTTTTGCATTACCTCTTTTAGTTGTTCGGCTATAGGTGCTTCAAATATGTGTTATTGTATCATAATACAGTCAACATTATTCGCCTTTTTGGGGCTCACGGGTTTTTTTTGTATCAGACGTAAATGAGAAATGAAATTATATCAGTAGTCGTTGTAGTATGCGTAAAAAGTACCTGTCAATTTGAAGTTTAGCCAATAGTCGTTGTAGTATGCGTAAAAAGTACCTGTCTATTTGAAGTTTAGCCGTGCATCCGTTCAGGTATGGCATTATTAACATCAAACAACTCAGTTTCCATCCTGCCAGCACCATCATTATTATTTTGTGGCATTCGTATGGTAGATAACTGGTGGTGTTGGTTATCTCTTGTTGTAGTCGTTAGTTGATTGTTTTGTTCCCTCCTTACTTCACCACCTAGATCACCGGGTTACATCTCTAACTTAGCATCATGACCACTTCTATACCCTCGAAACCACAAAATAATCTCATAGAGTAAGTCACTGTTTAGACGTTTAAATGATTTAAGATGGCAATATGGGCAAGTTGGACATGCTTGAGCTAAAACACATTTTTCAATGATCAGGGGTGGAGTGGTAATTTTGTTACTGGAAGCAATAAGGTGTTTTGTGGAAGCAGTTGGCTACATATTATCAGAGAATTGCGGTGTAAAGTTATCTAAACGCAAATAACTGATTTCAGGCCTTTTTTCCTAAACATCATTAATAGATTATGTGCGTTTTTAGCCGCAATAATCAAATAATGCAATCCATAAACGCAGTAAACGCTTAAGCTTTTTTATAAGAGTAAATACGGTAACAGCTATGACGAAAATCGTCAAGTTTTTTGAACATGTTTAAGCTACTTAGGTCCAGCTAACCCAAACACCCCCTTATTAGTATACTAACCCTGCATCTTTGGAAAATTCAACATCTTACCTTCCTCTCGACCCATTAGCAAGCAAGCCATCAGTAAACATACTTAAAAATTTGGTTGATTGTAAAGTTCAGGGAAAGGTAAGACAAAAAGTGTTTATCGGTCAACCCAATTCGTTCTTGCTTTGACCCATTTTAAAACTGACATGATCAGCGTACTTCACCACCACAAAACGCAAAGAAATCGACATACAAAAGGAGAATGTTGAAAAAGTGAGGAATAAAAAGAAAAAAACCACGAACCTCAAGAAGTTCACTATCTTCAGAGTGCATTTTCTTCATCCTTTTTCTCTGTTTTGCACTTCCTTCTTTCTTAGTTAAGTACTGCTCATAAGCTTCTTCCTTAAACAACTCCATTTTCTCATCATATCTGAAAAACGAAGTATGGCATTTAATCATATCCACTCAAAGAAGCTGAATCTGAAGCAAAAGCTCTTCGTACAATGACACATAGAATGGTTTTGACTCATGAAGAGATGGTAGTGTGAAAACGTAGAGGGGGGGTGAATACGTTTACCGTTTTAAAACTTAAAACTTGTTGTATCAAATTTCCAATTCGGCTAGTTCTAATATGAACACTGTCTGTTGTAGTTTATGTCTACCAAGTTGTCACACAAGTATTATCACATAATCACAACACAAGCAATCACATAATGCAAATATAAAAGTAAAGAGATAAGTAAAAGAAAGCGCAAACCGAACACGATGATTTATAGTGGTTCGGTCACGGAGCTCCTCTCCGCCCTACTCCACTCCCCGAGTACCCAACTCGAGAGTTACTTCACTAGATCAACAAGCTCCCTTTCTTAGGCGGAGAAAACCTTTACACGTCGCTTACTTCCTTTTCCGGTACTAAGCTAAACACCGGGTTCTTTCACAAGGTAGAACCAACCTGACGTCGCCTATTTACTTTACCGACACTAAGCTAGATGTCGAGTTCTTTACAAGGGTACAACCACTCCCAACACTCTTTGTATTTTAAGGACTAAAATACTAACCTCACTCTACTGATCTAAATGATACAATGATGGTTACAACAATGATCCATGACATAAGTATATCATGGATATGAATGCCTACACTATATGAACTTCCATTGATCGGAAGCCTTCAATGTATGAAGATCACAAGCTCCCTAAACTTGTTGTGATGGATCTTCATGTATGCAACTAAGATCTTCTTGGTGGATCATGAAGTATGCTATGGATGATGTCTCATGATCTTGAGCTTGCTTCACAGGATCATTAACAATGTATGCTTACAACATAATGAAAGTTAGTAACATTATGATCATTATGTAAAGGGTGATTAATCTATGAATCTACATGGTTTGCTACTGATCTAAGTGTGTGTAATGAGTGAGGGAATGTATGTTCTAGTTGGATGAATAATGTGTAAAACCATGGCTACTATTTATAGTAAAACTATGTGTAAAACCATGTACAAAACCATGTGCAAAACCATGTGTAAAACTAAAACCATGTGTAAACTAAAACTATGTGTAAGACTAGAACCATGTATACAACTAAAACCATGTGTAACTAATTATAGGAAAACAAGAAAATCATCCCACGGATCTGGCGGATCCCATAAAAGGGATCCGTGCTTGTTAACGTTTGGATCCGTAGGATGACAGCTAAGATATCTTTGTGTATCTTTCCAAATCTTCCAAGATCCACAAATGTCAACTTTGTAACTTGTAAATCTAAACAAGATATTACACAATCTACCTAAGATATCATACATGATGCATGCCATGATGTCATCCTAATATTTAACTAATAAAGTTTCCATTTAAAGAAATAAGTTAGTAAACTTGTATATGTTGTTCTTCCTAGTAAACTTGTAATGTGTAACATGTATCCTAGTGATCATGTAACATGTGGTTCTAAGTAGAACGATTAGCCTTTTTAAAATACTTAATTACCTAACCGTATTTTAAACAGTCTAAATGGTTTGTTAAGGTTTGATCATAATGCCACATAACAAACATGTACGAACCTGTGTTGTATCATACGAGGACTTGAGAGGTGTTGAATGTATGTTGAGATAAGATAAGATTACAAGTAACTTGTACATTTTACGTTATGTATCAAGTTACATGTTTGTCATCAATCAAAACAAACGAGATTGCTTGCACTAGCAATCTCCCCAACGAGACTGCTTGCACTAACAATCTCCCCCTTTTTGATGATGACAAAATATGTAAACGTGATAGAAAGTAAAATGCAAAAAGTTACTTGTGTCCGTAATGACTTACTTTATCCTTGTGTCCGTTTCTCCGTTTACACCTTTCTCCCTTTTCTCCTTGTGTCCGTAATTACTTACTTTCTCCGTTTACACCTTTCTCCCCCTTTTGTCGAAGCAAAAAGGGTGTGTCCTTGGAGTTAACTTAATTTCTCCCGAAATGGCGAGCTTGCATCATCCCTAGTGAAGTTAAATAGACTACTCCCAATCTCCTATGGTTGTTGCGTCTCCAAGGTTGTAAGCGGATCCATGGATCAAATTAAGACTCTTAACCTACATCAAGGTTAGTGGTGTGCAATAAAAAGAATATATATGAAAAAATGCATGATGAATGAAATGCAAATAGCCAACGATACACGTGGGTAATCTATGTTGGACTATGTAGACCTATCTCCTCCTTTTTGTCGAAACGAAAAGAAGATATGTGTAGCGGAATGTGGTAACCAATCCTTGGTGATTACTCCTCCTAGTTTAGAGTACTAAGTATGATAATGCAATGATAATGAGAACTTTAAGGCTCCCCCTTGGATAATACTCCCCCTAATTGGAGTGACAAGGTTAAGATGTATGATCCTACAAAAAAAAATAGTTAGAATATGATATCCTCCCCTTGATGTATACTCCCCATTGCTAGAGTACCAACGTATACTTTCCAAGGATGGGAAATGCTACAAAAAAAAATGAGTTAGTTCATGATGTCCTCCCCCTTGATCTATACTCCCCGTTGCTAGGGTACCAACGTATATGATCCAAGGATGAAGAATCCTACAAAATAAAGGTTAGTATAAAACAATATTTGTCCTTGGACAAGTATATGATATACACCAATGTGTGTATATGATGCATCCTAAAAACTACTTGATGAAAGCTCCCCCTTGCTCTAGCGCGTCAAGATGAACCTATAAAAAAAGGAATAGTAATCGAAGCAAACTTTATCCTATGATGAGTAAGCTATATACGATCGAGCGTATATGATGATGAACCTACAATGAAATGGTTAGTGCAATATATTTTATCTCAAAGAAAAATATTATGCAACATATCAATAATCTAATCACAAGCAACATACCAATTGTGATTGTCTAATCAAATAAAAATATGATGCAGCAATATCATATGATAAAATCCTACAAAACAATGCCTATGAGGAGGATATGAAGTGAAGTTAAAAAGCTTAAAGTGAGTGGTGTTAATATGATGTTGGTTTACAAGTGAATGATAACTTAATGGATGACTAAAGGTTGATGTAAGTAGGTTTTTCGTTAATCCATGGGATTGATGATTAGTGAAAGAAGTGATGGATGGTGGTGATTATAATGAATGCAATGAATTCAGAAACTCTAATGTATAGCAAATGATATAAGAGTATTTGAAGACGGTTACGGTTATGATATTATCATCTACCAAAGATGAATCGTGCCATAGTAAATGTTTGAATGAGAATGAGAGGAAGTGAAGACAATGATCACTTAGGAATAGAGATTCCATATGTAACAATTGGAAATACTAGATACCTATATGTGGATGAGAATGACATCATATGATGAGAGTGTTGGTTGGACAAACATGTTGAGAATGATGGTTCTGTTTGCACTGACAATGACATGCTTGATATGTAACAAGAATGAAAAAGGATGAGATCCTATAATGGTGTTCTAGACACTAAAGATGTTCTAGACAATTAAGTTGTGAGATTAAGATGAAAATCCTAGATTCGTTGATTACCTAAAGTTGTTTGGTTTCTGAATGGTTAAAAGCTGATCAGGTACCCGCGGATTTGGCGGAACCAAAATTTTGGTTCCGTCCTTCTTATCGAAGGGTTCCGTGGTACCAAAATTGATTAGGTCATGTTTTGTCGTTTTTGATCAAACGAAGGTTCATGCTATGGTCTATTCACTTATAACTACTAATTTGGTTTCACTAATCCTAGTCAAATTCTAAGGAGACTTAATGTATCTCATTTAAGAGGTTTGTCAAACACATGATGTGTTTTTCTTTTAATGAGATATTGGTGCAGAGCTGTGATGTTGAGCTAATAAGGTTAGCAACACTTTGTGATTTTGTGAACTGATTTAACTAAGTGATTTGAACCTACTTGTCGGTATTTGGGCATGTAAGAAACATGAGTACATGTTATTTAATGAAAAGACAATTATGTGAATGAATTTCTCTCCTCCTTAATTGGTGGTCATTCAACATAATCTATGATGCATTAAATGAAGAATGAAGGTAAAGTGTTTAGGATGTTGCAGATTAATGAAAGCGATGAGCTTAGCAATGTTTTAGTGGATATTAGTTAGCATACAAAGAACTTCATCCGTGAAGTTACGTAGCTCTTCTCTATCAATGCGAGATGATCGCACGATGAGGCATGTGGTTTTCCTTATGGGAGATATATTGTTTTAACTAAAAGATGATGAAGATAATGTTAGGAAAGCGGAAGCAACAATACGATTTGGAGAGAGGTATATTGAAAGATATCCAAACACAAATTTCAAACCTCTAAAACTTAATCCTATTAGCTTTTAAAGCTATATGCAAGAAAATGGATCCCATAAACATATTACTAATCTAAGTAGCAATAATGAGATAACAATTATGCAAAATAAGCATAACAAAGAGAAATAACAAATAGTTTGTTATCAGCCTACAAGAAAAAAAGTCTTAATGACAAAAGATGTGAATATCATATGACAACATCTTATAAAAATAAATAATCTACTAATAGACATAAAGATACCACATAGCATAAAGACAAATAATCATATTGCAAGATAGCATTGTTTTAGATACTACATTGTGAAATTGTTTTTAAGTTAGGCTTAGTCACTTAAGCATACTTACCTATTAATTAACACAATGATCTATGTATAAAATAAAATGACTTCTAAATGTTCATCATACCAAGACCACTTAGACAAAGTGCACATATGGCAAACAAATAGTGTGACAAAGAAGTGAGACTAAGATTCATGCAAACCATTATAACATTTAGGAGCATGTACCATTTAGACTATCCTACGAAAAAGCTCAATGATTGTCAACTAAAGACAAAGACTATCTAACACCATATAGTAAGTGTGAGTTAACAAGTAATACGTTAATCTTGCGAAATAGCATATAACAAAAGAATGAACATATCATACAAATCATACAGCATATAAGCATGCAGACAAAACCTTTCTAAGGTTTACACATTTGACAATGATAACATCAAGATATCAAACAAATATCATGTAATCAATATACGTATATGTAATGCAAGTGATTTTTTTTTAATAAACTAAAGAAAAATCACATCTACTTCTTGTTTGATTAATTATTCCTAAGACAAGATAATTCACCAATACATGACTTAATGAGACTCAACTATTTCTATAAAAACTAGTGTGATGAAGATGTCATGTTATACACGTAAATTTGACAAATATGTGTCGATGGATTTTAATCATTGTGTTTGGAATCTAAGATTGAATGATCTAAAGGGTGACATCCTTTAAGTTGAGTTTAAGTATGAGTTATGCAAGTGATCTAAGATCAAGACATGTGTTTGTGTGTGGTAACGGGATATGTCATGAAAGTTCTGAAGAAAGTTCTTTGGAACAAGAATCTAAATAAAGTTACTAACTTTAATAGGTCTTGTGTATGCTCCAGAGATGTGAATATGCACAAGGTTTGACCAAGGTTTAATGTACGCTTAAAAGGAAATAGATACGTATGGTATCTTTCAACAAGTAAGATTTAACTAGTGCTCAATAAGGAAGATAGTTCATAGAACTAGTGGATGTTTGTTTTAAGATTATTTGCCCAATGTGGTGTAATGAAATCTTTTGTAACATAACCGCTCATGTTGCAAGAAAATAATGATGCATAGGATATACATTATCCATTTTAACAAGATGAAAAATAAACACATAATGTTTTTCCGAAACATCATGTTTTCCTAAATGAAGATATGAACACAAAGTATTTGAATTGGATAGACTTATCCTAAATAAACTAGGTTTCAATAATATGATAACTAGACAAGATAAACTTACTTGAGTTTCTTTTGTATACTCCTCAAGATTGTTATTTGGGATGTATGAGATTGGCTTTGAGATTTCATTATAACATAAGTTGTTACAATGTTGATTCAAGATTTAATGAAACAAAGTATTACCAATACTTTGATGACTTGTGGTACTATTTAATGAATGTGAGCATTATGCTCATTTGATGGTGAAGTTCTAATTCTATAGGTGGCAAGGTATTGATGAGTTGATTCAACTTGCATTTGATTTGGTATGAGTGTTGGACTAAGGGCTTTTTGAGCAATGCATCAATGGCGTGAATTATGGTGATGAAGGAGTTTGTTGAACTTTTGGGTTTCATGAATGTTGAAGATTACAAGAATGGATACTAATTCTTGTGTTTCACTAGCGGATGAAGTGTTTGGTTATGTTTGTGAAACTTAGGGGCTGAATGAGATGAAGACTAATTCTTATGGATAACGAGGATGAAGACAGACTCTTATGATCTATTGGTTGGTATAACTAGTGTGTGATGTGATCTAAGGCTTAGGGTATAAGACATATCACAGAAGTGAGTGTGATGGGATAATAGTGAAAGTACAAGTGTACTTAGGCGATAGGATAAGTGTTTTAACATACGTTGTTAAAATACTTGGGAGTTGATTGTTTTGGATATGACTTTTAATGACTACAATCGTAAGTCAAATTTACTTGAATATTTTGGATGAAATACTTTAAGTTGTCAATCCTACTTTGAGAAAAGAATAACAAGACTTGATAATTACATCTATAACCTAATTGTGAGTTATGAATTGATGTAAATCGTCTTGAAGGATGACATGTTAACCAAGTGAGGTAACATACGTGAATACATACATGAGTTGGGTTTGTAATATGTGATATATTTTGCAAACAGTGAGTCTGGATTAGTTTGGAAGTTGTCAATTTACAAATCAAGCTAATGGATAAGTAAAGGACAAGTGAATGCAGGGAATATGTGTAATGATCACAAATGATCAGTGGTCCATGGACCTCAAGAAACAAGTTTCCGGATTCCTTCCTTTATGGAGAAAGGTCTCTTGGATCCTTTTTGTGAAGTTTGAAGTTATGGTTAGACATGATTTTCCTATAGGTGCAAGTGAAATGTTCTAATCCTAATATGAGTAAATCATCAGTGAAAAGAATCTTAGTGATGAGCGTGAGTGATCTTGAGTGAGGATCCTGATCTTTCTAATTTATAGACAGGGAGGATATTGGATTTGATGTGAATGAGTTTTGATCAATCTTATGGTTCTACGTAATTCTAAATCATCCAAATACACTTAATGATCAGTAGAATAAACCTAAACAAAAACTAGAATCTATAATCTAAGGATTGGGATTAGTCTGGGAATTTTGAAAAGTTACTTTTGACACCCACGGATCCAATCGACAACAAAAGCGGAGCCAAAGTTTGGGAGCCGTGGAATCCGTGGGTTCTGGACTGGCGGATCCAACGATAACTCTTGGCGGTTCCAAAATGAGGGATCCGTCGGATCCGTTGAACAAAACTACTAAAAACAAACAGAGAGATATGCAAAATTCGCGTTTTTCGACCAAGACCCGAAAATTCTCCTGGAACATATCTATTAGCAAATATGTAATGCAAAACTACTAATGATGTTTATTCTAACACACATACACACATAGTTTAATCTGATCATATTAACTTACCTTAAATGAGAGTTAAGCCAAACAGTGGCTTAAACCCGAAAACTTGATAACATCAAAGTGTTATCGTCCTGCATGATATGGTTAGTTCACATGAAGGTTTAACAACAAGATAATATCATAAAAGCATAACAACTCAACACATCATTGTTTCAAATTGTTTGTACCAAACACTCTTTTTCAAAGATACTACATGTTTACTCATTATAATACTTGAGCAATTAAGTGAGAGTTTGTGCAAGTCAATACTTTTCAAGACATTTCACTTAGTACATATTTCAAAGTAAGTTATGCAAGGTTTTCACATAACATCATCAAGCAAGAATATCTAAATCTAAAAGTGAAACAAACACAGATTATCAATGTATTGCACAATATCTAGCAAATGTTCTATTATGCATTAAAACAAGCAATTGATAAACAAGCAAGTAAGTATCATGGCAAGACACTTATGTATTACAATTTAAACAAGTACAATCACACTTATCAACAAGCATATCACATATATGCAAATAATATAGAACAGTTACCACATAGCATAGCATAGATGAAAATATATTTTTCGTCACTTTGCGTTTAAATATGACGATGTATGCCAAGCTTAATTTGTTTCCTTTATATTACCAAATTCTTTAGTTTCAAAAGAAATCATATTTATGAGCAAAGGATACCAATTTACATTGCTCGACTCAAAAGTTTTAACTTACTGTGTCTAAATAAAACTTAACATTTTGAACAGGTTATAGTATTTGATTTGTTTTACCTACTTCAATTTAGATCTAGGCCATGAGACTATTTTTAAATGAAAGTAGACTTAATTACCTTCAAAATGATAGGTGGCGCGACTTCTACGGACTTACGGTTAATTAGTTATGATTTTTTGAAGTTTCACAAAAAAACTGCAGACGGATCCGACGGATCCTTTTTGAGGGATCCGCCCTTTATGTCATTTGGATCCGCCGAGACCTGTGACAGATTCTCCTAAACTCATATTTTGACATAGCAAAAGTGTGTGGGACTTGCTACACTTAATCTTAGGCATATATTACAAATATTAACAATATTTCTACCTATGTGACTTATCTAAATATTACGGAGGTGATTTTTCAACTAACTTAATGATTATTCCAAACACTCCCTTCAAAATGGTATTTTTCGTAAATTAGTTCTGAGCACATAATTTGACACTTACAAATTCTTTTGAGAAATATTTTTCTTTTATTTTTCAAGAACACCTTCAAGCTTGTATACAAAGTGATATTTAACAACAAAATTTCAAAGTATACTTAGCGAAACATTTTTCATATTATGTTCTGCTTCAGAGGCAATTTGATACATGGATCTTACTCTATTTTAAAAACCATTTGTTTTGAAAATGAGAGCCAACCTGGCTCTGATACCAATTGTGAAAACGTAGAGGGGGGTGAATACGTTTACCGTTTTAAAACTTAAAACTTGTTGTATCAAATTTCCAATTCGGCTAGTTCTAATATGAACACTGTCTGTTGTAGTTTATGTCTACCAAGTTGTCACACAAGTATTATCACATAATCACAACACAAGCAATCACATAATGCAAATATAAAAGTAAAGAGATAAGTAAAAGAAAGCGCAAACCGAACACGATGATTTATAGTGGTTCGGTCACGGAGCTCCTCTCCGCCCTACTCCACTCCCCGAGTACCCAACTCGAGAGTTACTTCACTAGATCAACAAGCTCCCTTTCTTAGGCGGAGAAAACCTTTACACGTCGCTTACTTCCTTTTCCGGTACTAAGCTAAACACCGGGTTCTTTCACAAGGTAGAACCAACCTGACGTTGCCTATTTACTTTACCGACACTAAGCTAGATGTCGAGTTCTTTACAAGGGTACAACCACTCCAACACTCTTTGTATTTTAAGGACTAAAATACTAACCTCACTCTACTGATCTAAATGATACAATGATGGTTACAACAATGATCCATGACATAAGTATATCATGGATATGAATGCCTACACTATATGAACTTCCATTGATCGGAAGCCTTCAATGTATGAAGATCACAAGCTCCCTAAACTTGTTGTGATGGATCTTCATGTATGCAACTAAGATCTTCTTGGTGGATCATGAAGTATGCTATGGATGATGTCTCATGATCTTGAGCTTGCTTCACAGGATCATTAACAATGTATGCTTACAACATAATGAAAGTTAGTAACATTATGATCATTATGTAAAGGGTGATTAATCTATGAATCTACATGGTTTGCTACTGATCTAAGTGTGTGTAATGAGTGAGGGAATGTATGTTCTAGTTGGATGAATAATGTGTAAAACCATGGCTACTATTTATAGTAAAACTATGTGTAAAACCATGTACAAAACCATGTGCAAAACCATGTGTAAAACTAAAACCATGTGTAAACTAAAACTATGTGTAAGACTAGAACCATGTATACAACTAAAACCATGTGTAACTAATTATAGGAAAACAAGAAAATCATCCCACGGATCTGGCGGATCCCATAAAAGGGATCCGTGCTTGTTAACGTTTGGATCCGTAGGATGACAGCTAAGATATCTTTGTGTATCTTTCCAAATCTTCCAAGATCCACAAATGTCAACTTTGTAACTTGTAAATCTAAACAAGATATTACACAATCTACCTAAGATATCATACATGATGCATGCCATGATGTCATCCTAATATTTAACTAATAAAGTTTCCATTTAAAGAAATAAGTTAGTAAACTTGTATATGTTGTTCTTCCTAGTAAACTTGTAATGTGTAACATGTATCCTAGTGATCATGTAACATGTGGTTCTAAGTAGAACGATTAGCCTTTTTAAAATACTTAATTACCTAACCGTATTTTAAACAGTCTAAATGGTTTGTTAAGGTTTGATCATAATGCCACATAACAAACATGTACGAACCTGTGTTGTATCATACGAGGACTTGAGAGGTGTTGAATGTATGTTGAGATAAGATAAGATTACAAGTAACTTGTACATTTTACGTTATGTATCAAGTTACATGTTTGTCATCAATCAAAACAAACGAGATTGCTTGCACTAGCAATCTCCCCAACGAGACTGCTTGCACTAACAGGTAGGCTTGACTTTTCCATATTATGCATGAGTCTTTAGTTGTGGTAATAAATTGATTGATTTGTTGCAGATAATAGATAATTAACAGTAACCCACACAACCCATAAACTTTAAAACCTTACCTTTCCCTTGAGATAATCGATATTGCATCTGTTTCTTCAGTAAGAGCATTGTAGTGATATTTGAAGGTTACTTCCAGATCCTGTATATCATAAAGCAATGGCAAAGTTACAACTGACAGATATAGTAGGTAGACAAATTAACCAACATTCAAACTTACATTCGTTAGTGGTAACTCATGTAAAGGTAACGCCATCACTTACTGAAAATGGATAACTTAAAAATATTCAAATGTAAAGGTAACGTCACCACTTACTGACGCTGGTGATCGTTTATTTTCTGCACACAATTGATCAGGTAAACTCCGCAATGATTCTAAAAAAAAAGGTCAAAGCTTACTATGACATAAATAAACTTCTTGCATAATCAGTACTAAATATATCCAGGCAGTACAAATAACTCGATCCAGCAGTACTATCGCGAGCAGTATTAACTGAAAACCAACAGTACAAATCTTGATTCGGCATATGTATCGTAGCAGTACTAACAAACGTGAGCAGTATAAACGCATATATGACACCAGTACTAACCTTTAATGGCAGTACTATTTAACATAAACTAACCCTAACATTATCATGATCCCCAATGATCATGAAAATCTGTTTGCCAACACTCCAACCCATGGTCTTCATATACGACCAGAAACAAAATTAATTGCCAAATAATAAAGTAACCTCGATCCAGCAGTACTATCGTGAGCAGTATTAAATGAAAACCAACAGTACAAATCTTGATTCGGCATATGTATCGTAGCAGTACTAACAAACGCGAGCAGTATAAACGCATATATGACACCAGTACTAACCTTTAATGGCAGTACTATTTAACATAAACTAACCCTAACATTATCATGATCCCCAATGATCATGAAAATCTGTTTGCCAACACTCCAACCCATGGTCTTCATATACGACCAGAAACAAAATTAATTGCCAAATAATAAAGTAAACGGAGATTAATTGATTGCAATTATGTTAGTAACAAACCTCATGTGATGCATTGGACAATGGAAAGTTGAGACCACATTCAAGACTATGCTTGCCAATGCCTGTATGTATGTAGAGAAGCTTTGGAGTCATCATCTTAACCTCATCCAATATTGACCAGAGGAGCTCATTCGACCCCAAGAAGAAACCTTCGACATTTTGTAATTAGGTTAGTGTATCTTTGATGATGATGATGATTCGTTTGTTTGGGGTGGCTGCTGATGATGATGATTTGTTTGTTTTGGGGTGGCTGCTCTTTCTTTTTATTTGTGGGAGATGGGATAATGTTTTAGGGTTTAAGAGGTGTGTTCAGCAAGTTTAGTATTAGATAATACTTGTTTTAAAAAACGAATATAAAATTTTTAATGCCTTTAATAATTTTCCTGGATATCAATTTTAGTTTGTATTGCGTATCACAACTGATGGCTTGGTTCCATTGGTTGAGGTGCTTGCCTGTGGAGTAACAGACCCGGGTTCGAATCCATGCCCATGAATTTTTGGACAAATAAATTCCGGAATTCACAGTGCAAAATACTGCTTACGTGGCATCATTGTGATGACATGGAATAAAAATATGATGAGGTGGTATTCCATGTCATTGATGATGTCATACACAACCTGTTTTATATATATATATTATATATATATATATATATATATATATATGTATATATATATATATATATATATATAGGTTTTATTTATAAAAAAAACTTACAAATGTTGGAGGCCCAACAACCATTTTTTCCACCTTGCTTCTCCTTCGCACAAGCCAAGCCTGTCACTTCCTCTTTAGGGCCATAAGGGGTCAGTGTAGTGGCGCCTGTTTGGCGTCGTGCCAGCTCGGTTTGGTGCAGTCTCAACGTAACTATACCGCTCTAAAATAATAGAAGGATTCTAATGATGATGTAGCTCCCTGCCCATATGTAAACTTTAACTTATTAGACTGCATAAACAAAACCCACGTCAAACAGTTATCAACTACCATCTAATTCACCGATCAGATCCTTCCAGTTTCAACCAGCAACATTAACCGATCAGATGCATAAACGAACCATCATTGATGCATTATACCAATCATATTCTGTAGAAATGTAGGGGAGTGAATACATTCTTTTCGAATTTTTTAGATTTAAGTAAGTTAAGTCTCAAGTTCATATATGACTGTGTGAGCAATCAATCAATATGAAGTATATTACGCAAAGTGACTTTAAATTGTTTGACCAATAAGAGAGTAAACCTGTTACGTGATTAGTTAAAATACACGTAAAGATTATAACTATTTGAATGTTTTCATTTGACGGTTTTCAAAAAAATGAATCTCCTTATATGATAAAACATTTAGGGTTGGCTAATGTCTTTGAGTTGGGATTTTATAAAAGATTTTTGAGTGGGCGTTTTGTAAAACGAGAATAGGTATTTTGGTCATCTAAGTCCCAATCTTGTTTATATAACATCTTAGGTGCTATGTACGAACTTGTATTAAAAGATCAAACTTTTGTCGGGTAAGAGGAAAGCTGACATTGAAAAACCAAACGCGCACAAACAAACTCTAGCGCACTGGCTGTGGCGCGTCAGCCAGCGCGCTACCCTGGCGTGCAAGGTCCGATGTTTGTGAGTTTTTTTGTTTTAAGCTATCGTTAGCGATTAAGTGTCTCTTAATATATTTTTATTATCATTAAACATAAAGAAGATCTTAGTCAACATTTGCATCAACAATCTCCCATTTTTTATGATGACAAATATATATTCGAAATCAAATAAAACTACTACGAAGCGTGAATGAAGAACGCCGTTAATGTAGCTTGTGTCTTGAACTTGCTAGGTTGAAGGTCTTCGACTCTTGGGGTATTAGCCAACCATGCTTCATGCTTTCTTGACTTGACTTCAATTGTGTAGTCGATCTTGCATTATGCTCTTTGACGAGTGCTCTTGTTCACAGTTGTAAGTAGTCGTTGTAACCGTAAAAAAATTTGATGAAGCTTGAACTCTTTATCTTAACTTGACCTTTTCTTTCTTTTTCCTTCTTTTGTCGAAGCAAAAAGGTTGGGTACCAAGGTATGGATTAGATGCCAATTGTAGTAAATACCAATTGTGTGAAGTTGATAGCTTTCAACGGTTCTCCCTAGATCGTTGCTCCCCTTTGTTCAATTGTATGGTATGATCCTAACCGCTGATTCTTACGTGGGTGCAAACATCATTGAACTATTTCAATAAAGGACGTTAATGACAAATGAAAAAATAACAAAGGAATTTGATGAAAAATGGAAAACTAATAGGTTATCTAAGGGCCCGCTTGGTTCGGAATGCAAAGGGAAGGGAAAGGGTAAAGGGAATGCAAAAGAATGGGTGATGGTGGGTAATCATTACCTTACCCCCCAATTTACTCTATAATGGTTGATTACCCAGTACTGGGTAATCATTATATTACCCCCTCCATACCAAGCATCATTTTTCATTTCTTTTCCCATTACCCACCCCCCTTTACCCCAACCAAGCACCCCCTAAATTATCTTTTGTTTGGTTATAGGTGTACTGGACATTGTTATGAACTTCCATGAATGTCATAGTTGGAAGTTTAATGATGTATTGAGGAACATTTTGAAGGGACACAATAGCTTTGCATAGAATAGCTTTCCATGATCCTCAGCTCGTTTCTTCATCTTATATTCACCATTTTAGTTCCTTTCGGGAAAATGACGGGATAATCCAATGAAGCCCGTTTTCAATGGTCATGTTAGCGCGATCTTTACCGGATGTTGAGCAGTTCAAATTAACTGAGTTTTTGCTATTCTAGGAAAGTAATTAACTTCTTTTTTGAAACTAGGGCATTGGTAATAGACATACGCGTAGTATATATACTATGTTGATTCATCTTATGTTTTGCATTTATGCATATGTTTCTATCTATGATTCTGTTCACGTGTTGTCATATGTATAAATAAAGTCATAAAGCTAGCCTGTCCGATGGACGGGCTTCGAATCTAGTTTGTGTATAAGAAAAATGTTTGATATCCTATACTTGCTTTTGGTTGAAATATCAACATGTCTATGTGATGATCGTATACGTTACGTCTGTAGTGATTTGTTGCTACAGTTTAATGTATTAGGAAATTTATTCTTTAGTACTAGAGTGGTGCAAAGCCGAAAAAGTTGAAATGATGGAGGTAACTTGATCTTATCGAAAAATCTAACGGTTCATCTAAATTTAGAAATTACTAAATCAAATAGGGGCTACTTTATTGTAGTTTAGTTGTTAAAATCCTGATCCTGATCTTAAGATCTTACGATTTTACGATACTATAAAGCAAAAACGATCCAGATCCTACGTAGGATTTTAGCAAGCTTAAGATCTTATAGGATCCCGATCTTGACCATAGGATCTTAAGATCTAATCCAATTTATTCTTACTTTTCTCGAACCGCAAACTAAAAACCTACAAAGTTATAGATTGTGTTTTAATAGAATTTAAAAAACAATATGTGAATCTTGTTTAACATTTCATATTCATAATAGAGCAACATTTTCATGAAACACACATATAATTTTGTGTTTATGATATATAATAATTTGTAGATTTGAATAATATTACAAATACTATTAAAAAATGACATTATCGTAGGATCTAAGGATCTCAATCCGATCTTACGATTTCAATCTTGCAACAACAAAAACGATCCTGAGTAGGATCTCGATATTGAAAATCTTAGTTTAGGTAACTAACTACCTAACGTACTATTACATATTTGTAAACACGTAACAATTTCACAATAGAACTGCTTTTTAAGTTATTGATGAGTATGCGTGTTACGTGATCCGATCTTTTATAGTTTCGATCTCTTCTGTTGAATAGCTATGATTATGATCTTTTTACCGACTAATTCAAGTGAGATTCAGCCTAACGTCACAAACATATATATGATATTGCAGATATAAAACTAAATGGCTTATATTGAATGACTTTTGATTGATTCAAACAAGTGTTTAAGTTGGTAGATTCAAGTAAAATTCGATTGGAATAAAATTCCTAGACTAAACTTAAACTAGATTGATTGTATTATATAGACAAGTCTATCATAAATTATTTATTGAAAACAAAAAGTCAAGATTAAAATTGCATATATTTTATTTGTGTTTAAATATGTGCATACATATACTAGGGGTGGTAATTCGGTTCGGGTTCGAGTTGGCGGGTTCGGGTTGTCAGGTTGGCGGGTCAGAAAACCCCAACCCGAACCTGACCCATTTAAATCATCGGGTCAGCTACGTCAACCCTAACCTGTTTACACGTAACCTGAACCTGACCCATTTAACCCGTATATATACTTGGGTTGACGGGTTAAATAAGTTACACGGGTTGAATATGTTAAACGGGTTTCGGGATGACCCATTTAACCCGTTTTATATACAAAAGTCAGCACATTACAATAGTTAAACGGGTTAAATGGGTTAGCGGGTCGACCCGTTTAACCCATTTAACCAATATAATTAAATATAAATAATTTTTAATTTAAGAAAAAAATCTTAAACGGGTTGGCGGGTCGACCCGTTTATTTTATTTTCAACCCGAACCTGACCTGTTTAATAAACGGGTTAGATATGTCGACCCAAACCTGACCCGAAATCTATTTAGCTCAACCTGAACCTGTTAATTTTCATGTCGGTTTCAGATCGGATTTCGTGTCGGGTCAGAAATTGCCACGCCTACATATACATTGTGATTATTTTAAGATTATATGAATCATGAATTATTTGAACAAAGATTAAATTGAATATAACTAACTAGATAGAGTTCTTCTTTGTACTCAGTGATATTAAATCAAGCAATTTGCTGTCTATCAAATTTCTTTTCAAATCTCTGTAGACATATTTCTGGCAAAAAGATAATAATGAGTTTGTATATTACTCCCTCCGTCTCAATTTATTTGTCAGGAGAGAGAAAACACAAAGTTTAATAAAAGTGGAGCCACTTTAATTTTCAACCACTAAAATGAAATATTTCTCCACTAGATTCTCTAGTTTTTACTAAATAAGGAAAGTGGACAATTAATTTGAGACATCCATAAAAGAAAATATGGACAATTAAATTGAGACGGAGAGAGTAATAGTGTGTTTGCTCAGCTCCTTGTGGACAATATTGACTAAAGTGAGTTTGTGCTATCTATCATTGTACATTAAATACCAGTTATAATACCTGTGAACGCACGAGGTTTAGACATAAATTATTGTTATTCGTTTTATATTTTGAAAACATCTTATACCAATCTTCATATATAATGCGATTGGCTTGATGTGTTTTGTTTCTATACTTTGTATACATTTGATAGTGAAGATAAATGTTGTTTATAATTACTAGTTATAATGCCCGCGCACGCGCATGGTTTTTTCTAATTTTGTATATAATGTATTTTGATCAGTGGTAATTTAAATTGTAACATAAATCGGTTAATGTATGTGTCCAAGATACTTTTACTTACAGGATTGAAAATCGAAAATCTTATATGCATATGTTTTTGATTTTTTTTTTATTATTATACAATGATTTTGGAGCCAATGATGCTACAATAGTCTTCCTAGCCAAATGAGACCCTAGATGATTCACTAAAAGATACAAAAGGAAGCTCAAATTATGAACCGATAATTTGTTGTGGATTGTGGTGAAAATTGCTTGCTATTGATTAGCCTCCCAACTAATTCTCTATCTTGATCAGGCATAACTTTATATGGTCTTATTATGCCTCATTCAGGTATGGTCCAAAAGATTATCATATTAACCCCCCCCCCCCCCCCCCCCCCCACACACACCCCCCCCTAACACACACACATTAGAGTTGCGCTATAACCCAAACTGTTATGATTTTCAATTAGATGAGTTAAAATTTTCAGAAGAAACTAATACAGAATGTTTATTGTTAACACTCACCTATAATGTACGGGTGAATAGCTTCGAATGAAAATATAGCTAGATTCAGGATCACAATTCTTAAAAGCCCATGACTTTAGTGTCTGAAGAGACCTCCGAAATCCCTCCATGACATCCATTGTCATGTTCAATGTCCCTTCCTCCTGGAAATACCATCCCCTGGAGAACAAAAACCATGGTTAGTATAAAAGGAAAATATAATTTATTATAGGCGAGAACATCAGCTCCAGTGACCAGCGCTAAAGACAAGAACATCAGCTCCAGCCCATTTCTGTGAGAACCAGTGTAGTCTATGAACTCTAATAGCTCGTTGGACTTCTTTAGATGCATTCTGCGGCAGATGATCAATGACCACGAGGAAAGGCACACGATAGTACTCAATAGTTAAACTAAAGGGGTGTTTGGAATCACGTTTTAACATACATCTTATGCTTCACATTTTTATCAAAGAAATCATTTTTGAGCAAATCATTCTTGGTTATACAACTAAGTAGGGTTAGAAACCCAGAAGACAAATATAACTTAAAAGATCAGGTGGTTCATTTGTTAAAACAGGTTATGCTTTTTATAAGGTGCTTATCTAAGCTTATTTTTGAGCATATGTGCTTATGTGGTTTTAGTTTATGTTTCATAACCTGTTGGCTTGTATAAGTTTATATATAATTTCACAATAAGCTTGAAAAAATAGTCTTATGAAACATAAGCCGAAACCACATATTCTCGCAAGCCTTAAAAATAAGCTTAAACAAACACCCCTTTAATATAACACCTACCACAAAAAGCAAATGGGCATAAGCAGATTACTTCTATAAAAACACTTAGATACAAACTATCAATTGTTGGTATGGTCATATGTATAGTTTGCAATTTTCATAATTCAATAATTTGTAGACATTGTGGATATAATAAAGCGTTACCTTAGTATAGTCACCACTTGCAAGAACAGATCATGGAAACATGGCCGCTAACTTCGAAGGTCATAGGTGAACAAAACAAATACAAAGACAACAATCAAGACTTCTTAGATCAACCACATTTAGTCTTTTGCAATGGCCATCATCATAATAATCTCCACGCTTTTTTTTGCAACAAATAGAGATTGTGAACAAACTTACAGGCTTGATATTATAATAACAAAAAACAACCAATTTACACTACAATTACCTCAATAAAGACAAAACACCAAGCAATAGCATATTGTGAAGCTTAGTACTTGTAGCTACTGTGAAGATAAAACTTTATTTAATCTATGACAATAGTGATACAGCTTGGTGAACTTGTATTACAAAACGTATCCAAACAAAACCATAAACTTTCAGCTAGACAACTCACTTCATAAGGCGGTGTTTGAATGTTACAGTATTTAAATTGAATTGCAATTCGACTAATTAAATATGATCAAGTATTCTATGACTCTGTAGGTTCAAACCGTGTTTGAATGTTATTTAAAGCACTCCGCCATCTTGGCGAACCTAGAAACAAAATGTTAAAAATTCAAAATCCGTGAAGAAAAAACATTTGTTTAAAGCCATGAAAAGAAACCTTGATGTTTCAAAATAAGATTCATATGGGACGCTCCTAATTTTTTGTTCAAACTATTTATCCACTTATTTAATTTTTTTACAGCTTAATTCACAAAAATAAGCCAATTAGAGTTTTAATCAACAATCCAAACACCCCCATATTAAAGCGACACAATGTTCATAGATTTCACACACCTTGAAAGAAAATCTCAATCACTCTAATCAATGTCCAAAACTTTAACTTTTCATATAAAATTTTGATTATAAAAAAAAAGTCCGTAAATCTAAACAACACACATCCTTAATCTTTTAAAAATTTGAAGAATGAATGAATGAAAAAAAAAAAAAAAAAAAAAAAAAAAAAAAAAAAAAAAAAAACAACTATACCTTGGATCGAACGTTTGCTCTTATTAAACATAATTACGGATACTTCAATTGCTTTGATCGAAAGAACATTCCTTAGCGGATATAACGAAGAGACAAAAAGGTGATATAAATTAAAACATATAATCCAGTTATCCAACCGATTGTTAAGAACGGAGATCGCTTCTGCTAAATTGAAATAAGGTTTTTAGATTTAATTTAATGAAATATTATGTTTCTTGTTGATGCACCGTGTTTACTTTTATTTATTTACACTTTGGTCCCAAACAATTAATTATTAAATCTTAAGCCCATGTGTATTTTTAGTTTTTTATAAATGTAATGTGTAAAACCGAATTTATAATAATTTTTTTGCCAAATTTGGAAATATTTAAGCTTTTATAATTCAAAATCTTATTTAAAAAAAATAACAATAGTTTAATTATTACTCAAAAAAGAATGATTTGATTTTTTTGAAATAGAAAAGTTTCCACTAAAAGTTTTGTTTTATTATATAAAAGATTTTATGTTAATATGACAAATAAATCATAACCATATATATTGTGTACATCTAAAACTTAAAGAATAAATAGATAAGGAAATTAATGATTTGAAACGAAGGTGACTAAACCATGGCGAATCATTGTGCAGTGGCTCGATTGTTGATGTGAAACACAAATTAATTTTTTTTATCAAACTTGATTTAACCTAAAGGAAAAAACTATTAAACGTATTATATTATATATATATACTAAAACCCAAAATTTAGGGCCCCACACAACAAAAAAATGAACAGTGTTTTGAACAGTAGCATAAACAGTGTTTACTGTTCATGCTACAGTATTTTTTTTATTTTTTTATTTTTTTAATTTCGAAAAAATAGAAAGAAAAAAAAAATTGAAAAAATATTTTCAAAATAAAAAAAAAAAAATTCAAAAAACTTTAAAATTAATTTTTGTAAAAAAATTAATTTAAAAAATAAAAATATAAAATAATTGTGAACCTACAAAACCAACAAAAAACAACTATCTGAACAACCCCCTGCAACAGTACTTTTTTTCTTTTTTTTTTTTGAAATCCCGCAGCATCGCGCGGGTTTCCCCGCTCGTATTATATCAAGGTTGTTAGGATCGCGATCCTGCTCGTAGGATCGTACGATCCTACGATCCTACACACACAAAACGAGCAGGATCGTTACGGGATCGTAATTTAGGTAGGATCGTTACAGGATCGTGGGATCGCTCGTAGGATCGTAGGATCGTGAACGATCCGATCCTGTTGGTAACCCTTTTTTCAGGTAGGATCGTTACAGGATCGTGGGATCGCTCGTAGGATCGTAGGATCGTGAACGATCCGATCCTTTCTTTTTTTTGACTTTTTTGAGAGGAAGGTTTTTAAAAATGGTTTGTATACATATGTAAAGGAAAAGCCGAAAACGATCCTAGGTAGGATCCGATCCTACTATCCTACGATCCCGATCTTGCAAAGCCGAAAACGATCCTAGGTAGGATCTCGATCCTGACAACCTTGCGCGGGTTTCCCCGCTCGTATATATACTAAAACCCAAAATTTTGGGCCCCACACAACAAAAAAATGAACAGTGTTTCGAACAGTAGCATGAACAGTGTTTACTGTTCATGCTACAGTAAATGTTTTTTTTTTTTTTTTTTTTTTTTTTTTTTTTTAATTCGAAAAAATAGAAAGAAAAAAAAAATTGAAAAAATATTTAAAAAAAAAAAAAAAAAATCAAAAAACTTTAAAATTAATTTTTGTAAAAAAATTAATTTAAAAAATAAAAATACAAAATAATTGTGAACCTACAAAACCAACAAAAAACAACTATCTGAACAACCCGCTGCAACAATACTTTTTTGTTTTGTTTTTTTTTCTTTTTTTTTTGAAATCCCGCAGCATCGCGCGGGTTTCCCCGCTCGTTATATATATATACTAAAACCCAAAATTTTGGGCCCCACACAACAAAAAAATAACAGTGTTTCGAACAGTAGCATAAACAGTGTTTACTGTTCATGCTACAGTTTTTTTTTTTTTTTTTTTTTTTTTTTTTTTTTTTTTTTTTTTAACAATTTCGAAAAAATAGAAAGAAAAAAAAAATTGAAAAAATATTTTCAAAAAAAAATTCAAAAAACTTTAAAATTAATTTTTGTAAAAAAATTAATTTAAAAAATAAAAATACAAAATAATTGTGAAACTACAAAACCAACAAAAAACAACTATCTGAACAACCCGCTGCAACAGTACTTTTTTTTTTTTTTTTTTTTGAAATCCCGCAGCATTGCGCGGGTTTCCCCGCTCGTTAAAAATAAGATAGACCGTATCACTCTACTCTAAAACTAAAACAAACTTCAGCAATTAAGTAGTTTGCCATTATTTAAAAGTCAGTTGTTAAGAAATTGTAGTAAATCATAGTAAATCATTGTTCTTCATATAGCAAATTTGAAAGAATTAATCATGGGGCTTTGTGGTCTAGTGGTAGATGCTTAAGCAATTAAGCGTGCTAAAATGAGAGTAGTACCGGGTTGGGTGACCAACCGGGAAGTCCTCACTGAGGGACCATAAGCTCTAATGATATCAACCAGCTGCCTTAGAAGCCTGGGCCCAGTCATGTGATGTCTTGACCAAACAAAGGATGCGAGTTCGAATCCGATCCGCAACATGGTTGGGTATTGGGTGGAGGTATTTCACAGGCATCAAACCTTTGCTGGGTAGGGTTGATGGGTACTATTATAGTACACAGGGTTGATGGGTACTATTATAGTACACAGGGTTGAGGTGTCCCTGCCAATCTACACTTTTTGACCAAAATTTGAAAGAATTACATCAACATACTCTGCATCATGATCCCACCTGGAACATCCTCTTTAACTGGTCGTCACGCATATACTTTATATTTTACATAGTGACCTTGGATCAATGATACCATCCGTTGTAGTCCTCTTACAGCACACAACACCATCATTAACAAAAAGCCATAAAATCATAGAGAAACCAAAAGTTAGTTTCACACTTTTGCACTATGATAAAATACTAAACTGGAGGTGGAATTTGCTTTACCGAGTGGCTTTGATAAGTTGTCTTAATCTTGATGGCTGCAATTTCTTCGGTAGATTTACTGAGCAAATGTGTGATGGATGTCTGGCGAACAATTTGTTGCTTTTACAGCCACAACTGTGGCAGTGATGTCTCAATAAGTAGAAAAGAGGGGAAAATAAGCAACCTTATTTTTTTTCCTAAAAGTAATAAGTTTTTTTTTTTTTTTTTTTTTTCCCCTTAAGGGGGTCAGGATAAGATGGGCCATAAACTAATAATCCAAGATTCTTATCAGACTCTCTAAGAAACAATGTTAGACAAAATATCATTAAATCATCAGGGATTTGCTATTAAGAATTGGTGTGGGAAGTAGTGGTCATGGTCAGGCTTGTCATTTGGCAGATCAAAATTTGCTCATCGCCTTTTCATCTTCGGCAAACTCAATGCCTTCTTCTGGTTTATAAGCCAAGCATAAGCCATCCGGGAAGATCCTGAGCATGCAAATTAAAATGAGTTCGTAAAAAAAAAATTAATAAAACAAAATATTTGCTTTCAAGCATATAATAAAACTGATACCTGAAAACTAATGTGAATCAGTAACCGATAATATATCCATCACATGCCAGTCCGGGTGTTTGAGTTTGCGTGTTGGAAGTGTTTGCGTTTACATACCTCACTTAAAATAAAAACACTCTTTTTGGTAAACATTTATAAAAAAATGTGACTAATGGACTATAATAAACAGGCATTAGTTCTAAATTTATAGATTTGTTAATGGGTCATTATAGCTTATCGGGTTTATCGGGTCAACTCGATAAAAAACCAATTAAAACCCTAACCCAACCCTATGAAGCTATCGGGTTTATGAGGTTGACCCGATAAACCCGATAAGCTAAGTTAGACCCGTATCAACCCGACCCTATAAGGCCTTATCGGGTTCGGGTTCGGGTTGGGTTGGGTCAACCCATTTGACACCCCTACTTCCATGGTTGCAAGAAACGATTGTGGATGCTGCAGAAGTTTAACACTGGAACGTGTAATTTACCTCTCTAAGAATTGAGCAGGCTCCCAATCATTTACAAAGATACTTCACAACTAAATTATTAATTAAAAAATAAATAAATAAAAAAAGGAAAAAGAAAAAAAAAAAGAAAAAAAAAAAAAACTTCATAGAAGTTGGAAAGACTCCCGGCCCGCAAAAATGTCAAGTTAAGTGACAATTTTGACCCAATTTCTTATGAATGGGTAGATTCAAATTATGTTTATTCCATCAACTGGTCAAACCGGTAAACACAACGTGAAAAGGACCGAAAGTCAACCTTAACCGATACCAAACAACTTTTACATGGTTTTACCTACATCTGATATATACACATCTTATGTATCCTATGATTTGATGGCGTTCTGTCTAAGGATTTAAAAAAAGTTCACAATATATATATATTATGTATCCAAGGATTTGATGGCTTTGTGTCTTAGGATTTAAAAAAATTCACATCAAGAATGAATTATTAATCAATATTTCAATAAAACCATGGAATAAATGTTTGGTTTTACTTTATAGAAGGTAACTGCCCGACATCTTATAAGACGCCACAATAGCTGCTGTAAAGAATGAAAATGCTCAAGTTAATCACTGCCCAAAACCAGCGTTCTACTATTACCCTACAGATATAAGGAAAAAATAAGAAAAAAAAAATTGCTATTCAGCCCAACCCATATCAGCCATTAGACCAAGAGTAATGGCCCCGTTGTTGGGCGTTGAAGAGGGAAACGCTGCAGGGCAACGCCCATGGGGGTGGTGGGTTGGGCGTTGAAGAGGGCAACGCCCTCTCTGCCCGTTATTGTGGCAACGCTAGTTGTATTTTTGGGGGAAATAAGTTTCCAGATGGAGGTGGTGGATTGGGCGTTGTATCAGTGCCACTACTCTTGGTCTTAGTACAACTTCACAAAAACACCCCACCATCAAAATAACAACTTGTGTTTCTAACCGTTTGAATTTTGAAATAATAATTTCCACACAAATCAACCAAAGTATAAAAGCCCTAGATCATTTAATGATACCTAACGCGCTATCATTTGTAGCCAGTTTTTGTTTTATAACATCAACTTGCTGCAAATATAATAAGCCAATAAGGAAGTAGAACCAAAAATTATAATCTACTGATCTCATTGCATAATTAATTGAGCAAAAATAAGTAAGAAAGCCATAGCCAACTTATAGTCATTACCTAAACACTAAATCTCAGTTAATTTGTTTGCATACTAAAACTTCTTAATATTACATATCGATCATCGAAAATAGAGGTGGCAAAAAAAACCGGTTCCGAAACCGGAACCGAAAAAAAATCCGAAACCGAAACCGGTCAAAACTGGTTCTTCAAAGAACTGGTTCGGTTCTTTCAAAAACCGCCGGTTCCTAACCGGTTCCACCTTTTAGCCGTTAGAACCGGTTCCAACGGTTATGTCGCAAGGCTCTTTTAGCACCGGTTTTAGCACCCTGTTAAGGTTTTAGCACTCTTTTAGCACCGGTTCTTCCACAAAACTCTTTTAACACCGGTTTTAGACAGTAGACAAACCGGTTCTAACAGTTAAAACCCGGAATCGAGAAAATTTCATGCCACTGTTAAGGTTTTAGCACCGGTTTTTTGGAACCGGTTCGACCGGTTTTTCCAAGGAATCGGTTATACCGGTCCCGATTTTTTAAACCCTCGATCCGAAAAAAATCGAACCGGTTCGTTGACTTTGACCAGGAACCAGAACTGGTTTTTGAAAGAACGGGGAAATGGCCACCTCTAATCGAAAACCTTCATCAAATCACTGTCAAAGAGATCATCAAACACGCTGCTAATGAAATTTAAGAAATGACATGTTACTTATAAAAGAAGAAACGTACCAAACTGTTGATGCAAATAATGTCCTAAAAACGTTATTTATATCTTTCGATAACTTCACGTTTTGAGGATGAAAAAATGTGAAAACACTTTACGTTAAAATTAACGTAAACAAGTTTTTAGTCGAAAGATCCCATTTCTACGCAAATCACTCTAGGTATGCACAAACAAATTTACAACTTGACAAATGATCAAAAAAGTGAATTTGTGTTTAAAACTTCACATTTTTAATGTGATAAAACATTTTTTTTTAAATACACTTTACAAGTTATTTTTGAATTATTAAGAAATGTTTTATTAGAAAAATAAGTTTAAATATCATAGCAGCTATTTTTCTCCCCCAAAAACCTCTCCAAACTTCCTCAAATAAACTTTCAACACTAATAACAAAAAGAGGAGCGTTTTTGTCTGGCATGGTACCACTAAATTTAGTGGTACCATGGGTGATTTAGTGGTACCGTGTCCTCATAACAGCTAGAATTTTTCTGCCTATAAATACCAGTCCTCTTCACAGTTTTTGGGCATCCTTTTTTCACACAGAATTTTCTGAGTTCTATACTCTCACCACGTCTTTTCTTCTTGATCATTTAGGTTAGTTTTCTTTTGTTTAAAGAGTGATCCAATCATCCAACCTAGAGATCACCTTCATTCCTCTTCTAGTGAAAGAGAAGAACACAAGGTATCAAAGAAGATACAAAGTGTTGTAGTTATAGTTAAAGCACTTGTAACACTTGTTATATACTTGTTGTATCCTTGCATACATCAAGTTCATTTTTCTTTTGAGAGTTTGTGAGAGAAGATCATTGTGATCATATAGAGATATTGAATATCTCTTATAGCTTGTGAGTTTGTGAGTTGATCAAGTTGATCAAGAGTGATAGGGTAGATTGAGTCAAGTGAGAGTTGATCATTGTGATCTTGTTGAGATCTTGGAGATCTCTTGTAGCTTGTGGGCTAGTGTATTGATCAAGTGGATCAAGGGTAGATCGAGTCAAGGGTGTTGATTGTGTGAAGTAGAAAGGATCGTCTGGATCGTGGTAGATTGGTACTAGCTAAGATTAGTACTCGACATCTAGCTTAGTGTCGAAAATTAGGATAAGCGACGTTGTACGATTTTCTTCGCCTGAAGGGAGGTTTGTTGACATAGTGCTTGAAATTTTCGAGTGTGGTACTCGGGGAGTGGAGTAGGGCAAAGAAGAGCTTCGTGACCGAACCACTATAAATCTCTGTGTCCCGGTTTGATCTTTCCATCTCTTCTCTTTACATTCATTGTTTATATTAGATAGTGTAGTATAGTGTTCATATTGGTGTTGATTGATTACACAAAAGATTCGAATCAAAGTTTTTCAAAAGTAAAGTTTTGAAACAAATTAAAACCGGTAAAACTATTCAACCCCCCTTCTAGTTTTCCACACAAACATCGCTGAAGAGTGAAAATGTTCAAATTTGTTTGTTTTTTTGTTTTACGTCAGCAAGTAAATGTAAAACAAAGTTGCTTTGTTTTCAGGTGCGGTACTATAAGAGAGAGCATATGATTGGTAGGCTACTACTTAACAATAAAACTGCGCATTTAATATTATTTCCAACGAAATAAAATTGTACATGAATTTTAATTGATAGTTGGTCACATTAAACACAATTGTTTACTTATTATCACACACGAAAAAGCCTAAGGTTGGAAGAGCAGGTAAAACATAAAGGGACCCCTCTAGACCATGGAAAACTTCTTATAACTTTTGATGACAAATAGTGGTTAGCTTAAGGCTCAATTGACATATCTACCCCATTTACGACATTCAACTTCCAATTTATGTTACCATGTGACCGAATCCAATACTATTATGATAAACTCTAATAGCTTCCAAAAGCATAAGCACCAATTTTACTATCTCCAACCCATAACAAACAACTTATTAAAAAAACAAATTACCTGCCTAGTAACCAAAAGAGGTACTTCTGGCTGTGATGTGTCATCTGTAATAGGTTCGTTTTTGGGTTTTACTAAGGGAAGGGCAGTTTTTTTTTGGGTTTCTGCTCTGCTGCCTGAAAGATGACACCAATCAGAAAGAAAGGACATGTTAGATGCTTGAGATACGAAATGAAGATGACACTTTCAATCCATTTACTTATAAATGGGTCAATTTGATTAAACTTGTGGAAAACTAGAAGGGGGTTGAATAGTTTTTACCATTTTTAGATTGTTTACAAAACTTTAGATTTGATGGCTTGATGTGAAATCAACACAACATACAATATATGAATATAAACAATATGCAATAAGTAAATGCGGAAATATAAAGGAAAGATCAAACCAATAGACGCGGTTGTTTATGGTGGTTCGGCACGAAGCTCTCTTCCTCGTCTTACTCCACTCTCCAAGTACCCAACTCGAGAGTTTGCAAGCACAATATCAACAAGCTCCTTTATGGCGGAGAAAACCTTACAACGTCGCTTCACTTCTTTACCGATACTAAGCTAGATATCGAGTCTTTCACAAGGCAAGACCAACCTTATCACTCAATGTATTTTGAGGCCTAAAATACTAACCGAACTCTCTAGGTTGTTTTATGATGATCACTACCCAAGTTGGTAGTTGATGGTGAGATACAAAGACTCACAAATGATATACTCCCTCCGTCCCTTTTTAAATGTCCAGTTGGACTTTTTTTGGTCTTTATTATTCAACTTTGACCATAAATATTTTTGTTTGTGTTATATAATACTTGATGCAAAATATATGAATGGATTGGGTTTTAAATGTATTTTAATTTGGTATAATTTTCATCAAGTATTACATAACACAAATAAAAACATTTACGGTCAAACTTCAACAAGAAAGACTTTGAAAATTCCAAGTGGACATTTATTTAGGGACGGAGGGAGTACTAAGTTATACAACTAAGTATATGATGAGACACTACTAACTACAACACTTGAAGGCTTGGAAAGCTTATTGTGTTCTTCACTTGAATTCAAAGTAGAATCGTTAGATTACTTTGAATGTGTTATAGGTCAAGTGTAATGATCAAAGAGTGTTATTATGATGTTATAAGATAAGGTAAATAGTAGTAGTAAGCTTAGAATGGCTGAGTTTCATTAGTTGGAAAGGTTGGACTAAAGTCCTATTTATACTACTAGTTTCTGTCTCAAAACCGCCATTCGGCGGATCCGCGGAGCGTATTCTGGACAACCTATTATCCTTTGATCTTTGAGATGCTTTGTACTAAAATTATTTTTAATTCTAATCCTTCTAGAATTATGATTCGCTGGAATCAAGTCGTATTTATTTCCAAGGAATACAATGGAAGTTGTATTCCCGGGTCGTTATCCCCAACGAAGGCGTGAATGGAATTCGTGATCTCGAATCGTGATTGCGTGTGCTGAATGGTGAGAATAAAAGGATTTTGGGTTTTCTACGCTAAGATATGTGAACATAAATTAAAAACGATTTGAAAGGCGAGAAAAACAATTTAAGAAAACAAACTAGATTAAAAACGTAAAAGAAAAAACTTAAAAACGCGAATTAACGAAAACGGGAAACGAGAACGAACCTAAAAACGTCAAAATAATGAAATAAAAACTCTACGGGTACAAAATTATTTTTCCTACATCCTAAATGACAAAATAAAATTTTACAAAAAAGAAATATATTTTTTTGACTTTTTAATTATTTATTATGAATTAAAAACTAAATTAAACTATTTAAATGATTTAAAAATAATAAACTGATTTCGAAAAATCTGAAAAATTACTGGTAAATCTAAAATTATATTTAAAAGCTAGAAAAAATAAAATTAGAACTGTCTAACCCATAATAAGCAGAATGGGCTAAATAAGCTAAAAATAAGCTAAAACTATCCAAAAATTATCAAAAGCTAGAAATCATAAAAGCATACTAGAACAAGCTTAAAACAACTAACCATGACCACATAAGCTCACTGAATAAGCCAAAAAGTAGCTGCACAGATTCAAAGTTAAAACAGAAAAACTAGGCTTATCAGCCTACTTCCAGCTGATCTAGAAGCTAGGGGAGAGCTTATCAGGGCAAACCAAAAGCAAGGGCTTAAAGCTTATCTAACAGACTATCTATAAACCCAAAATGCCCAAATGTTATCCTCAATTGCTTATCCAAATCAGTGCTAGATCAGGTGGTAGAAATCAGAAAAAGCTGTGCAGGCTCAGGGCAGTTCAGAGAGCTCACTTGCAGACTAGAAATAAGCTACTTAATAAGCTATAAATTCAGAAGAAAGCAAAAATAGATAAAGTTTAACTAGCGTACTACTGATAAAAACAAAAATTAGAAGATTAATCCTACTGTTACTAGCTTAAATCTGATGATGAAAAAGGCTGAAAATGCAAAAAATGAAGAAAATTTGCAGAGCAGTCTAATTTGTGGACTAAAAGGGAACTAACAACATCAAAATATAACACAAAAAGCATCTAAATCCTAAGGGAATAATCAGAACAGTAATGAGCCTCAAAATTTAGAAATAAAACTTAATCCTATCAAAACCATAAGGACAGTTAAAAACAAATTAAAAATAACTTCCCTAACCTGGATTAGAGCATATCCAAAGTTCATGGGGGTGCACATGAACAGTGCACCTCAATTTTGACCATTAATCATGCTGTGCCAAACACCCCAATCTAATACTGTTTTGATTTTTGAACTGAGCAAATCTAAATGAAACTATCTTTCTGATAACAGTGGAACAACCAACCATAATTAAACTTAACAAAGGCACTAAGCAACTAAAATAAGCAAGATAAGCAGTTTGACTATTTTCTTTGACTAATGTTGACTTTACTTGACTTTTTCTGACTTTTGCAATGAAAACTGAATGAAACAACTGGAACTCACAATAAGCTAAAACTAGCTTATTTAAGCTCAATGAAACTGAGAAAAAAGAACTTTGGAATCTTGGATTATTAACTAACTTTGATTCGAATTAACACTGACTTAACTTGAACTTGAAATTAAAACTGAAATGATACAAGGTTTGTTGAAATTAAACTTAAATTGAAAATTACATTTAACTGAAATTAAAATTACAATAAAACTTAACTAAACTTAATTTTTAAAAATTACACTACGAAATTTTTGGTCTAAATACAGTGACAAATGTTTCTCTGTGTCTTCTTTCCTTTAAATATCAATCCAAAATCATCTCTGAACCTTCTTGAGCAATTCCCACCCGTTGGATTAGATTTAAGCAATCTCATTCGTCCATTTAGTTTTTTGGCGGGAAATTATTAAGTGGGTTTTAACCTTTCTGAGCACGTGGGTTAGCATGTGGGAGGTACTAGCTAAGTGAGGGGGAGGGATAGCGTGGATCAGTGAAAAGCATGGGGTAGGAGGGGACATGGAAGGTGGTTTTGCAGAGGTGGTGGTTTTGGAAGGAAGGGATAAGGTGGGTTTGACTTTGGGTTGACTGGGTTGTTTATCTAAAATACGGGGTGGGTTATGGTTATGGATTGGGTTTTAGTTAGTGTTTTGGGCTAAGGGGTTTAATGGGTTAAGGGATAAAAGGTTATTGGTGGGTTTAATTTTAGTTTAGGTTTAGGATTTGGTTTTAAGTTTAGGGAGCACTATTGCCACATTCTGAAAATCCAGGGACCATTCTTGTAAAGTCTGAAAATTATCTCCAAGGACCAACTTTGACATCTTGATCATTTTTCGGGTCCAAACTTGTAATTTCCTTTCCCGGCTTCAGCTTTTCACGATTTTCCAATCCTGTGCTCGATTTTGTCTGTTTTCGCCCTGTTTTTTATCCTTTTGTACCTGAAACACATAAAAACACAAACCAAGGATATTTGCAATAATATATGGTGTATTTGGCGATTTTCAGTATTTTTATGGTCTAAAATGGGCATAAAATGATGAGTATTTACACACTCATCAATCCCCCACACTAAACTATTGCTAGTCCCTAGCAATCCGATCATATAAAGTAATGAAAGGATCAAAAGAATACCAAGTATACCCCGTTTCGACTTTTTATTTGATGCGAGAAATTTAAACTAAAACAAAAATGTATAAATGCTTGATTATCAAAAATGGTATCATGGAACGGGATTCACACAAAATGGGTGTCTCCAGGGAATTGTAATCGTCATCCTCTTTTTATACTCCCAACTAAGCTTAAACTCAATGTGCAAATGTTTTTGTAAAATGGTAACACTACTTATACTAATAATCTATGTAAGCCGAAACTTAACTTTTCACTCCCGCATATATTTAACTTTAGGTGACTGTGCTCATTTTCAAAATTTTGACCGCAAAAATCGACGTTTATTATGGTTGTTATTTGTTTAAGTCAAATACTAATTTACCGGGAACCTCGAGAATCTAAGGATCGAAAAGGGCCTTTTCCATGTAGCGGATTTCTTCTCGGCACATCCCAAACCAGTTGGTTTTAGGTGACCAGGCTTTTGACACTCCACAGAGAATAGTACCGGAATCAGCGAAATTTCTATTTCAAAGATTTTTGATATTCCCACTACGCTAGTATTAAATACTTAAATAAATAACAACAAACGATCATTTAGAGATTAGAGACTCAAAGACGAGATCATTCCATGTAACGGCTTTCTTCTCGGCACATCCCAAACCAGTTGGTTTTAGGTGACCAGGCTTTTGACACCTCACAGAGAATAATACCGGAGCTTTCGAGGCCTTTGAAATCAACAATCTACTAAATTACCGTTTAACCTTTATACAAAATTGACGAATCCAAGTTCAACTTCCGATTTAAATTTAAGAGAAAGCAAATTTACCATATTTATTAAAATACACATCTTTATTTTCACAACATCAAAACTTATTGCATTTTGCAATATCAAAACTTATTGCATTTTGCAATATCTAACCATTTTCTTTTTTTTTTCTTTTTCATTTTTTTCATTTTTTTTAACTTATATATATATATTTTTTTTAATATATATATATATATATTATATATATATTTACATATATGCTTTCTCAAAAATTAAAATAAAAAGTTGAACTCGGGCTCTATATCAAAATTGTATAAAAATTTGTTTTTCATAACAACATGATTTTGGCGTTCAAACGTTTGAAAACAGCACGTATTTAATCCGATTAGGAGCTTCTGGGAGGAAAAGCCATAGATTACTTGTATAAGCTCTAAAGAGAACCAACTACTCTACGCTTAGCATTTTCATTTGCACAGATCGTAAAACCTTAGTCTAAAAGTTAAGGAAGCAGCCAGATCAACACTCTGGCAGAGTCGGGATTCCCTTTGTTCTAACCTAATCAAGACTAAACACTTTTATTTTTTATTGCAATTCTTATCTAAAAACGAAAAAAAATTTAAAATTTTGGCCAAAACGGGGGTACTAGGGCACTAGAAGGTACAAATGTGACAAAATTCGCGAGAATTCCCCCCCCCCCCCCACACTTAGAATTGAATATTGCCCTCAATATTCAAAGTACCGGCTATTATGCCGACACTTAGAACGTAAAAAGGTAATACTAATTGCCAAGTGTGGAACAGAAATCTCCATTTTTCACAAAAAATGTTGAAAAGATATCCCTAGATAAACGTTAGCAAAAGGATAGGATATTGGGCGGTTGGATTGAAAACAGGCGCGACAATCATCACGATCCAAGGGAAACCTGCAAACAAGGGCAAACAACACACAAACAGAGCACAGTAGAGGAATCCCCCCACACTTAGTGTCAGAAAATAGAAAGAAGTCAGAATCATGGGTTGTCACCCATGCAGTGCTAATGTTTTTGTTAACCGAGTCACTAGCTTGACTCGACCCCGAATTCATTTGTTCTTGGGGAAGCATGTGGAAAAGAAAATCTCCATCGGACTTTCATTCAAGATGTTTGGATAAACATTGAAGTACTTGAAAGTTCCACTCTGATGAGATACATCCGACTCAAAAGAATGGAGATGCCGGGGTCAAAAACTTTGTCCTCATTCCCGAATGAGAGAATGAGAGGACAAGCTACCTTATAGGAGAAGAAAGGTAGAAAAACTCAGACGACATATGTGAAATCAATATAATGGCGATCCTCAAAGGGCAACGTCACATATGTCAGAGAAGGAAGAATATCGGGATTAAGAACTGAGGTCATATCATCAAGTTTATAAGTGATAGAGTCCTTGACCTCATCGTTCTCTAACTCTTCATCAAAGAGAGGATTTATGCTAGAAAAGTACTCGTCATCAAATTCAAAAAGAGAATTCGAATGGACTTCGAGACTTTCATTTGAAACGTCCTCATCAGAAAGTGATTCGTCATCACTAGAGGAAAAATCATCATTTGAATTGAAGAGGGGGTTAGAAAACGTCCCGAAAAAATCATCAGTAGTGTCAAGAGGATGATCACTACAAACAGACGAATCACATTCACTGTCCGATATATCCTCAGACTCACTTGGGATTGGGACAAGGTTCTCAGCACTAGACTTTATGAATTCGTCCGATTCCTTTTCAGGAACAGTGCTAAGAGGCTCATCCCCCATAATAAGAGAGTCCTCAGGTTTAGACTGAGAGGGAAGGATGGACGTGATCGCAATAGACTGAGGGAGTTGAGAAATAATATCACTCAAAAGAATAGTACTCTCCTCGTCGTCGTCATCTTCGTCATCGAGCATGCACGCCTGATTAAATAAGAAACGGTTATGTGCTGCACGTTCAATGGCGAGTAAATCTTCCATAGATTCACCATGACGATCTTCTTTGGTCTGTTTAGCAGCCCAAGCATTAAATGCATTCCTCACATCATGAAGTTTTTGGAATACACCTTTGAAACCAGAATCCAGAAGATCATTCCTAATATTATGAATTTTTTGGAATGAATCTTGAGGAAATGGCTGAGGTTGCGTTTGAATTGGTTGATACTGTGGAGGTTGGTCATGATACGAATAATCATGATTGTTACAAGGACCATGCTCATAGACAAGCGGGGTCCTTGTTTGACAATCGGAATTATAGTGCGGACCTCCACAGTATTCACAACAGTAAAACTGTTGTGGCGGTGAATAATATGAAGATGTGTCAAATCCGGATGGTGTCTGATTGTTATAAGGGTTCTGCTCATAGACAAGCACGTCTCCCGTTCGAAAATCATATCCCGGATGAGGACAACCTCCACAAAATTCACACAAGTATGTCTCCATATGATGTTGTGGGGGTTGGTTGAAAAGGTCGGGTATTTCATTGTAGGGATTTTGGTCATAGACAAACCCGTTTCCCGAATTTACAATGCTACAACCGGGATAATTTCCACCATTTAGAGGTCCCCCACACCATTCACAACCATAGTTGTAAGATGAAGACATAAAAAGAATTAAACGGATAGAGGGTGAGAAAAAGAATTAAACGGATAAGAGGGATACGAAGAATATTTTTGGTTTTTTAGAAACATTTTGAAAAATATAAAGGGAAAATAAATTTTGAAATGAAAATCTTTTTGGGTTTTTTTTTATTATTTTTTTATTATTATTTTTTTAATGAGAAAATATTTACGAAGATTCAAAACACGCAACGATAAACGAGAATTCAAAATTCGCGTCAGCCCTCCCCGGCAGCGGCGCCAAAAATTTGATTCGCTAGAATCAAGTCGTATTTATTTCCAAGGAATACAATGGAAGTTGTATTCCCGGGTCGTTATCCCCAACGAAGGCGTGAATGGAATTCGTGATCTCGAATCGTGATTGCGTGTGCTGAATGGTGAGAATAAAAGGATTTTGGGTTTTCTACGCTAAGATATATGAACATAAAATAAAAATAATTTAAAAGGCGAGAAAAACAATTTAAGAAAACAAACTAGATTAAAAACGTAAAAGAAAAAACTTAAAAACGCGAATTAACGAAAACGGGAAACGAGAACGAACCTAAAAACGTCAAAATAATGAAATAAAAACTCTACGGGTACAAAATTATTTTTCCTACATCCTAAATGACAAAAGAAAATTTTACAAAAAGGAAATATATTTTTTTGACTTTTTAATTATTTATTATGAATTAAAAACTAAATTAAACTATTTAAATGCTTTAAAAATAATAAACTGATTTTGAAAAATCTGAAAAATTACTGGTAAATCTAAAATTATATTTAAAAGCTAGGAAAAATAAAATTAGAACTGTCTAACCCATAATAAGCAGAATGGGCTAAATAAGCAGTTTGAAAATAAGCTAAAACTATCCAAAAATTATCAAAAGCTAGAAATCATAAAAGCATACTAGAATAAGCTTAAAACAACTAACCATGACCACATAAGCTCACTGAATAAGCCAAAAAGTAGCTGCACAGATTCAAAGTTAAAACAGAAAAACTTGGCTTATCAGCCTACTTCCAGCTGATCTAGAAGCTAGGGGAGAGCTTATCAGGGCAAACCAAAAGCAAGGGCTTAAAGCTTATCTAACAGACTATTTATAAACCCAAAATGCCCAAATGTTATCCTCAATTGCTTATCCAAATCAGTGCTAGATCAGGTGGTAGAAATCAGAAAAAGCTGTGCAGGCTTAGAGCAGTTCAGAGAGCTCACTTGCAGACTAGAAATAAGCTAGAAATTTAGAACAAAGCAAAAATAGATAAAGTTTAACTAGCATACTACTGATAAAAACAAAAATTAGAAGATTAATCCTACTGTTACTAGCTTAAATCTGATGATGAAAAAGGCTGAAAATGCAAAAAATGAAGAAAATGTGCAGAGCAGTCTGCTTATGCAGATTAGACCAAAACTAATCTAGGCTAAAAGGAACTTTACCAACTACTGATTATCTAATTTGTGGACTAAAAGGGAACTAACAACATCAAAATATAACACAAAAAGCATCTAAATCCTAAGGGAATAATCAGAACAGTAATGAGCCTCAAAATCTAGAAATAAAACTTAATCCTATCAAAACCATAAGGACAGTTAAAAACAAATTAAAAATAACTTCCCTAACCTGGATTAGAGCATATCCAAAGTTCATGGGGGTGCACATGAACAGTGCACCTCAATTTTGACCATTAATCATGCTGTGCCAAACACCCCAATCTAATACTGTTTTGATTTTTGAACTGAGCAAATCTAAATGAAACTATCTTTCTGATAACAGTGGAACAACCAACCATAATTAAACTTAACAAAGGCACTAAGCAACTAAAATAAGCAAGATAAGCAGTTTGACTATTTTCTTTGACTAATGTTGACTTTACTTGACTTTTTCTGACTTTTGCAATGAAAACTGAATGAAACAACTGGAACTCACAATAAGCTAAAACTAGCTTATTTAAGCTCAATGAAACTGAGAAAAAAGAACTTTGGAATCTTGGAATATTAACTAACTTTGATTCGAATTAACACTGACTTAACTTGAACTTGAAATTAAAACTGAAATGATACAAGGTTTGTTGAAATTAAGCTCAATGATACAAGGTTTTAAGTTTAGGGACCACTATTGCCACATTCTGAAAATCCAGGGACCATTCTTGTAAAGTCTGAAAATTATCTCCAAGGACCAACTTTGACATCTTGATCATTTTCCAGGTCCAAACTCGTAATTTCCTTTCCCGGCTTCAGCTTTTCACGATTTTCCAATCCTGTGCTCGATTTTGTCTGTTTTCGCCCTGTTTTTTATCCTTTTGTACCTGAAACACATAAAAACACAAACCAAGGATATTTGCAATAATATATGGTGTATTTGGCGGTTTTCAGTATTTTTATGGTCTAAAATGGGCATAAAATGATGAGTATTTACACACTCATCAAATTACTTGGGCACAAAGGTATTAGGTTTTATTTAGTTTTGATTTAAATAAAACACTTAATTAAAACGTCTAGTAAATTTAATTAAGTAAGCTTTGTGTGTTTATTTGTTAAAAGTGTGTTTAATAAATATTTGAAGCGTGTTAAAAAGATATTTATTACTTGGGCTCTTTGATCATTCGACGTGAGGTATAATCACATTATTCATACCTGCAGTGATATACGTCGGAATGTAAACTTGTAACTTAAAACTTGATTACGTAGACTTTTACTTCGTATGAGTTTATAATTGTCATTATCAAAACCTTAAGAGACCGTAAAATATAAATAACGTTTTTACGCGATATTTGTATTAATAATCTCCCCCTTTTTGCCTAAACAAAAAGTGTAGAATGGCGTGGCGGAAGCTAAGAGGCCATGCAATTACTCCCCCTCGGTGTATGCTCCCCCTTGTTCAGGGCACCAAGGAATCAAGCTATGGAGTCGTGCTACAAAACAAAGTTAACGTACAGGCACGAATATGGCAATAACAAATTTATCACAACCACGATATGTAAAACAACCACAAGTAATCATAAGTCACAACCACGTATAGCAAGAAACAAATGAGATCACCGCAAAGCATAAGAACACACCAACTAAGTAACCTCGTTTTACTATAAGAAAACAAGGTAAAATTTGACTCTTAGGTCATACATCCTAAAAAATTACAAAAATAACCAAGAAATAAAATGAAAAGTTCCTAAGAAAAGTTGCAAAAACAACTAAGAAGAAAAAACTAGAATTGTCCTAAGACATGATATGGCTTGACAATAAGCCGACACTTGTAAGAACTCTTGAAAATGAAAAGTTCAGCATTGACCTAAGGAAAAAGATTGCTGACCACCCTGACCAAGACAAACTGAAGTCAAAAAAGCTGAAACTGGATAAGTTGGGATATCACCTGGACTAAGGAATTCATAATCATGTTTTCTAGTGGCCATGATAGGAAACTTCTGTTATTAATGAATAAACCAAGTATTTTATGTTAATCAGTGTTCCTTAGCTGCTTTATAGAATCTTCAGTGTAAGAAGAAGCCCTTTGCTCTCTTACACTGATCAAAACACTTAGGCTTATTTTATATCCAAATAGGGGGAGATTGTTGGGTCCATTGCTTACCCAAACACCCCTAATCTAGGATTTGAATAGAAAATATCCGAAGTGTTTCAAACCTGTAAACACAATCAAGTCACTGAGTGAACAGTCATTCAGTGAGTCATCTTCAGGATGCTCAGGAAAAGTCTAATGAAGAAAGGCTGTCCAGCCAGTGAGGCGGAACTCAGTGAATGATACCTGAGCCAAAGAAGAAGATGATGGAATCAGCGAGTGATGACAATAGCTCGTTGATTCCCTAATCTCCTCCTCCTCTATGAAGATCAAGAATTAAAGATCAAAGACCTTGGACTAAAGATTAGGCGGGCCTTTTCACTAATATGTTTGAGCAGGATAAAGTAAACTTTAGTGATTAGTCAAATCAAGTACGAGTTGGTGATAAAAGTAGTGAACAGTTGCCTGCACTGTTCACTAAAGCAAAGAAGGAATGGTTCCCAGTATTTATGCATTAAATGGAAGATGTACCTTTGTGTACCTCATCCATTGGAATCGGGACACGCACTCCCCTAACCTCACCAGCAGCAACCTCGTACTAGTATAAATAAGATCATAAGGTGGAGTAGAAAGGTTGACAAGTTGGTGTAGAAAAAGCTTAGCTTCCACTAACCTTTCTACTCCTCCAAGACAACTAAGTCCCTGAGAAAGCTCAGTTGGTTAGCATAGTTGCACTTAAGCTTAGCTTAAGTTTTGAGAGGAGATTACCACACTTGTCAATTTAATCCCAAGTGTTATTCCGCAAACACTTGAGTATAGATTCTTTGATTAATTTCTAATAAGAATTTAAACGTTGAAAAACTCTTGTCTATTTACTTTTATGTTTGGTTCTTATGTTTATCAAAGAACATCATTACTTTACCATGGTACATCATTAGGTTAAATCTATAGTTAATTCTAATTGTATAAAGGGAACAACACCTCAAAATCTTTTTGTCCTTCACTTTTGTTTGGAAAATGTTGAAGGGACTGAAGCATTTTGGGTTGAAACTTGCTAGTTCCTGAAGAGGAACTGTTTCCGAAAAATTTATATGAGGGTTCTGAGGTTGTTTTTGAGAAACAATCTTTTGCAAAGTGACCTCTTTTGCCACATTTAAAACACTTGGTGTTTTCATTTGCTTTTGCATTTGTAAAATTTTTGTTTCTATTAATAAAACGTTTTGAGTTAGTAAGGAGTGCCCTTTTCTTGAAATTCAGTTTTTAAATCATGAAGGTACTCCTCACTGGTTCTTTCATCAGCCTCATTATTTGAATTTTCTTAGAAGTCCTGCACAACACCATTTGAATAGAAAACAGTGGATATGGGTGTAATAGCCAGGGCCTTTTTGGTCTCTTGACTCCTCTCTGAATCAGGGTATCTACTAGAGATTAAGTTGTCTTCATAGACAAACTTCCCATAGATTTCAGGGAGATCAAGGTTTTGAATGTGGTTAGCATTTCTAAGACCTTGAGAGAAGTTTAACCACTTCTCATGGAGACTGTTAACAAAGCCAACATTGATCTTATGCTTAGATAAGGTGACGCCATCATTGGTCAGCTCATTGAGCAAGGTCTTGTAATGGGTATAGGTCTGAGAGAGACTTTCAGAGTCTTTGGCTCTGAATGTTTTATACTCAAGTTTCAGGTCAATGATCCTGTTTTTCTTGGTATCTAAGGGACCCTCAAAGTTGAGAACCAAGTCAGTCTAAGTCTGTTTGGCAGTTGGACAATTTATGACTGATTCCATTATATTGTCAGGGAGACAAGATATAATTATGCTTTTCAGGCGTTGGTCTTGATTGACCACCCTTCTCTCGTTAGGAGTCCACTGAGCTTCAGGTTTAACTAGACCTTCAGCAGTTTTAGGGACATATGGACCTTCATTAACGAGTTTAATGTAATAGGGTTCTGTTAATACAAATATCGTCCTAAAAACGTTATTTATATTTTACGATCTTTACTTAGTTTTGTTAATGACAATTACAAAGTATATCCTTTAGCAAATTATAAATGCTAGCTAAAGTCTCTTTAAAACACATTTTACATTTCACAAGTTTACTTAGAATTACATTTTACACATCTACTAGTTTATTTCTGTTAATACAAATATCGTCCTAAAAACGTTATTTATATTTTACGATCTTTACTTAGTTTTGTTAATGACGATTACAAAGTTTATCCTTTAGCAAATTATAAATGCTAGCTAAAGTCTCTTTAAAACACATTTTACATTTCACAAGTTTACTTAGAATTACAATTTACACATCTACTAGTTTATTTCCTTAAAAGGAAACTTTATTTCTAACATGATACAATGACATCATGACATGCATCATACATGGATTATGTAATATCTTGGCTAGATCTTCAAGCAAGATAGTTGACTTTGGAAGATTTTGATGTGACATAACAAAGATGTGAAGGATACAGCTGGATATGGAAAGATATCCATTAACTCTTAGCTGTCATGTTTGGCGGAACCAAACGATATCAAAGACGGATCCCTTTTATGGGATCCGCCGGCTGTTCACCAGCTTGCCTATAAATATCAAGCTGATCATTTGGACACATCATCACTCATAGAGCCTAACATTCATACTCATTCACTTACATATCATCTAACATTTATCATTCATTCATTTCATTGATCTTTCCTTTTGTAGCAAAGGAGATTAAGCATCAAGGTTCAACACAGACGTGTAAAACCTTTAGCATAAGTTACTGTGTGATATAGTTGTAGTTCACACATCATTATTTGTATCATTTATCTCAGTGAGTGTGGTTAGTGTTTTAGTCCTCAAAACACAAAGAGTGTAGAGAGTGGTTGTACCCTTGTGAAAGAACCAAACGGGAGTGGTTGTACCCTTGTAAAGAACTCGACATCTAGCTTAGTGTCGGTTATTGTATAGGCGACGTTAGGTTGGTTCTACCTTGAAATAGAACCCGGTGTTTAGCTTAGTACCGGAAAAGGAAGTAAGCGACGTGTAAAGGTTTTCTCCACCTAGAAGAGAGTTTGTTTCTTAGTGAAGGATAACTCTCGAGTTAGAGGCTCGAGGAGTGGAGTAGGGCAAGGAAGAGAGTCCTTGTAGCCGAACCACTATAAACATCCGTGTTGTGTGGTTTGATCTTTCCTTTCTTTACTTTTCATATATATATATTGTGTGAATATTTGTTTGTGCTTATTTCCTTTGAAATAACATAGAGTAACAAAGTGAATTAATTTTAAAACGGTAAAACTATTCAACCCCCCCTTCTAGTTTTCCACAATTGGCATCAAGAGCTACGTTACTTAAGATTCTTAAAATATATTGTATTTTAAAACTTAAAACGATCCATGGATTTTGAAAACTTTAAAGAATGGCAATCTATGCAAAGACCACCTCTATTTGAACCTAATTGTTTTATTTATTGGAAAAATCGCTTTGAGACTTATGTGAAGTCAAAGGATATAAATCTATGGTTTATAATTGTTGAGGGTAATTACAAGGCCATAAGTAATGATATTTCGGGTGGTCGGGATGTAGAAACTTCTCTTACTCGTCACAGTGATGAGCAAAAGAAGTTGATTGCCAAAAATAATGAAGCCAAAATGATGCTTTACAATGCTTTACCTAAGAAAGAATATGAAAGAGTTTTTATGTGTAAAACGGTTAAAGATATTTGGCAATCTCTAATTGTCACTCATCAAGGAAACTCACAAGTCAAAGATAAAAAAAATTGATCTTCTTGTTCAACAATATGAACAATTTGTTATCTCTGAAGATGAGACCATTGATAGTGCGTTTGCTAGGTTCAATACTATTATTACATCACTTAAAGCACTTGACGAATCTTTTTCTAGTAAGAATTTTGTCAGGAAATTTCTAAGAGCACTCCACCCAAAGTGGAGAGCAAAAGTGACAGCTATTGAAGAATCCAAGGATCTTTCAAGCATGACACTAGATGAGCTCATAGGAAATCTCAAAGTTCACGAAATGGTGATGGAAAAAGATTCAAAAATAGTTAAAGGCAAGAAGGAGAAAATGAAGTCCATTGCTTTGAAAGCTAGAGCTGAGTCAAGTGATGATGAAGAGTCTTGTTCTAGTAGCGAAGACGAAGAATATGCCATGGCCGTAAGAGATTTCACGAAATTCTTCAGGAGACGAGGAAAGTTCGTAAGACCACCTCGTGAAGAAAAGAAATCCCTCCGTAAAGACCGTGATGATAGAAAAGGCAAGCTAGAGAGGAAGTGCTATAGGTGTGGAGATTCTGGTCACTTTATAGGTGATTGTCCAAAGCCTCCAAAGAACAAGTCTCAAAAAGCATTTGTTAGTGGAGCTTGGAGTGATAGTGAAGGAGATGATGATGAGCATAAGAACAACGAAGTTGCCCTTATGGCTCATGACACAGAAGAGGTACATTCTGACTCATACTCCTCTATAGATGATGAAACCTTAGAAGTAGAATATAACAAACTATGTGATATAACTTTAAAAATCATCAACAAAAACAAATTCTTGAAAACTAAAACAACACTTTTAGAAAATGAAGTGTATTGGCTTAAAGAAAAAGAGATACGAATGGAAAAAGGCAAAAATAGTAAAGATACATGTGTCTCTTGTCAAGAACTAAAATTAGAATTAGATGCACTAAAAACCACACAGGAAGATCTCATTAAGCAAAACTCTAAGTTTAAAAAGTTTGATAAAAACATAAGTTGTGCAGATGAGATAATAAAGATGCAAAAACTTCCTCATGATAAAACTGGACTAGGTTTTATGAAACAAGGAACCTTAGGTGACTTTAAGAAACAAACTGTGAATGAAAAAGAAAATGTTTCAACCATGTCAGAAGCCCACGGATCCGACGGATCCAAAGTTTTGGATCCGCCAGTTGTACCCAAGAGATTCGCGGGTACATAAGTTGAACAGAAGGATTTTAAAATGAACCATACTGAATTCGTTAAGGTCACTAGAAAACCTAGCACTAGTATAACTAACAACAAGCTAAAACCAGCTGTTTCTGTAGGAAGAGGTCAAGCTAGGAATGAGTATAGAGTTGAAACAACTCAACAAAGACCTCAAACTAGGTTTCCCAAACACCCCTTTCCTAAGAGTAATGTTAACTCACAACATCATTATCAAAATAATTGGAACCAAAATATGCCTAGAAACTTCCAAGGTCCCAATTACATGCCATGGAACAACTATCCTCCATTTGCTTACATAAACCATGATAATGTTATGTTTAACCCAAACGGACCATGAGATATTGGGGACCAAACGCTTGAGTCTTTCTTGAACTTAGGTATGCTTAAAGGTTGATCTAGAACCTGATGAGTGGATCAAAGATAGTGGGTGTTCAAGACATATGATGGGAAACAAAAGCCTTTTCTCAACATACCAAGTGTACGACGGAGGTAATGTCACATTCGGTAGCAAACTTAAAAGTAAAATCATTGGAAAAGGTACGATCTCTCATGACTCTCTCTCTATTGACGATGTTGCTCATGTAGATAATTTATGATTTCACTTGCTTAGTATAAGTCAATTATGTCGCAAAAAGTATAACGTCCTTTTCAGTGAAAATGGAAGTAAAATACTTAAAGATGGCATAACCGTAGGAAAATGTGTTTTAAAGAATAACGTATATGTTATGAAATTAGATAAAACACCTAAAGACAAGCTTTGTCTTACCTCTTTGGACGAAAACTCAACTCTATGGCATCGACGTTTAGGTCATGCCAATATGAGGCTAATTCAATCCTTATCATCTAAGGAACTCGTTAGGAACCTACCCAAGTTGAAATATGACCAACACTTTTGTGATGCTTGCAAAATTGGGAAACAAGTGCATAATAGCCATAAGGCTAAAAAATGGTATCTACATCTAGGTGTCTAGAATTGTTGCATATGGATTTGTTTGGCCCGTCGGCTATACAAAGTTATGGAGGAAATTTTTACACATTAGTTATAGTAGATGATTACTCTAGATATACGTGGACTAAATTTTTGAAAACCAAAAATGAGGCCTTTGATAAATTTGAAATTCTAAGCAAGAAAATTCAAAATCAAATAGGAAGTAACATAGTATCTATTAGAACCGACCATGGTCGAGAATTTGACAACGAAATCCAATTCGGAACTTTTTGTGATAATAATGGAATAACACATAATTTCTCGGCTCCTCGAACTCCACAATCTAATGGTGTAGTAGAACGGAAAAATAGGACAATTCAAGAAATGAGTAGAACTATGTTAAATGAACAAAACATACCTCAAAAGTTTTGGTGTCACGCTGTAGATACATCTACTTATATTCTAAATCGAGTTCTAATTAGACAATTCTTGGGAAAAACTCCATATGAGTTATATAGAGGCAAAAAGCCTACTTTAGGGTATTTTAGAGTGTTTGGAAGCAAGTGCTTCATTTTAAACACAAAGGACTATCTCACCAAATTCGACCCAAAGTCGTACGAAGGTGTATTTCTAGGATATTCACAAACTAGTAAAGCATACATAGTTTTGAACAAGGAAACCTCAGTAGTCGAGGAATCATTGAATGTAACATTCGATGAAAGTCCACCTCCCTCTAAGACATCACCTTTGGTAGATGATGACTTAGTTGAAAACCAAATGGTTGATAATCAGAAAAATGTTGATAATGATAATGAACCAGTAAAAAGAGATTTAGTCAACATCAAAGAAGATAAAAGTCATCCATTAGAAAACGTCATAGGAAAACTCAACGAAAGAACATTAAGGTCTAAAGCTCAAAATGAAAGTAATTTCTTTTGTTTTGTTTCAACCATAGAACCTAAAAATATTAATGAAGCAATAAAAGATGAATCTTGGGTCATTGCAATGCAAGAAGAATTAAATCAATTTGTTAGGAATGACGTTTGTACATTAGTTCCACAACCTAAAAATCAAACCATAATAGGTACAAAATGGGTTTTTAGAAATAAAATGGAAGAAAATGGCATTGTGTCTAGAAACAAAGCTAGGTTAGTAGCCCAAGGCTATAATCAACAAGAGGGTATAGATTATGATGAGACTTTTGCACCCGTAGCTAGACTTGAGTCTATTAGAATACTACTTGCATATGCATGTGCACATGATTTTAAATTATTTCAAATGGATGTCAAAAGTGCATTCTTAAACGGATTTATAACTGAAGAAGTATATGTTGCACAACCTCCCGGCTTTGCCAATTTTGAAAAACCAAATCATGTTTACAAACTAAAGAAAGCTTTATACGGACTTAAGCAAGCACCAAAAGCTTGGTATGATCGACTTAAGACCTTCTTAGTTGACCATAAGTACACCATGGGCCTAGTAGACAACACTCTCTTTACCAAGAAAAAGGGATCACATATCATCATCGTCCAGATATATGTGGATGACATTATATTCGGCTCAACTTGTCAAGAGTTATGCGACGATTTCTCAAAAATCATGCATGACGAGTTTGAAATGAGTATGATGGGGGAAATAAACTTTTTCTTAGGTATCCAAATAAAAGAATTAGAAGATGGGATATTCTTCAACCAATCAAAGTATATCAAAGATATGCTTAAGAAGTTTGGTCTTGAAGACTCAAAACCAATGAAAACACCCATGTCCTCCGAAACCAAACTCACAAAGGATGAAGAAAATGAATCCGTAGATAGCTCTAAATATAGGGGAATGATTGGTAGTTTACTCTATCTTACGGCTAGTAGGCCTGACATTATGTTTAGTGTTTGTCTATGTGTAAGTTTTCAAGAAGATCCCAAAATATCCCATCTTGAAGCCATTAAATGAATATTTAGATACATTAAAGGTACTACACATTTAGGATTATGGTATCCCAAAGGAACGGGTATAGAAACCATAGTGTATGCCGATTCAGATCATGCTGGTGACTATGTTGATAGGAAAAGTACTAGCGGTATTTGTATTTTTGTAGGACATTGTCTCACCTCATGGTTCGCTAAGAAACAAACGGCCCTTGCAATTTCAACAACCGAAGCAGAGTATGTGTCTGCAGGAAAGGCGTGTCAACAAGCACTGTGGATGAAACAAGCTCTCGTAGACTATGGAATTGAACTCAACGACATCCCCATTCTTTGTGACAACAAAGGAGCAATCGACCTCAGCAAAAATACGGTCCAACATGCTAGAACCAAACACATTGAAATACGTCATCATTTCCTACGCGACAATGTTCAGAAGGGAAACATCTCAATTGAGAAAGTTTCCTCAGAGGACAACATTGCCGACATCCTCACAAAACCTCTCGAAAGAGAACCTTTCAACTACCTTAGACTTGGATTAGGATTAATGGAACATAGTGATTAGATAAAACAGTAGAGTAAACCTTAGTTTAACCAAACTCAACACTAAACCAAAAATTGTGTTCTGATCCCGCGGATCCAAACGATAACAAAGGCGGAACCTTTGTTTTGGATCCGCCGGATCCGTCACATGCACAGGTTGTTTTATTATATAATAAACAACACCAAGTACTATTCATCACTCTCCTAAAACTTATCACCTGCTGAATTCGTTTTATACTTCACCACAATCATAATTTAGGCAATTTTCTTCCACAAATTTGTGCTCCAAACATCACTGTAAGTATCCTTATCATGTTTATACTCCTGATCTGCGTCTAGGATTTCTATTTCATGCACAAAATCAAAACTTGGGGAATATGCATAATTCTTGAAAAATCATGAAACGTAGTTACTGAATTGCATTTCAAATCATGTTTTTCTTAGTTAAGAATTGCATCTTGTAATACATTATCATCGTTCATCAAAAACCCCATGAGAAATTTTTGATAAAATCTTCTCACGACTAGGAAAAATGGTTTTTGAACATTGTTCATACAAATATAAAAACGTTAGTTTTCTTTTGTTTAACATCACTTGCATAATGTCTCTTGAATGCTAAAGGGAATACATAACTAATATGTATTTTCGGGTACATTCAAATATAGCTATATTGAAGTAGGAGTGTTTGGGTTATCTCTCGTTTTATCATAAACCTTGCATAAACAAAATTTTCATGCATCTAAATGAGTCGAGATAATCGCACCTCCACATAGTCCCCATGTAGGCACACACTAGATCTATACACGTATTTTCGATAATTTCGACTAAAACTATATAATTTTTTGTGTTTAGTAAAATCATGCCTCCCGCGACCAACTATGATCACAAACACACCGTAAATTACCTACCTAAACACCATAAAACCAAAGGACTCACTGATCAACAAGTTGAAATTTTCAAAGCTCTAGAAAAACACTACGTACATGAGGGTAGGTTTGTAGACCCCTCATTCTATGTAGGAACCTATCTTTGGGAACAACTAGCGGCTATTCACTTTGATTCCCTCCTAGATATCGATGAACCATTAATTCATCGATTCATTTTAGAATTCTATGCTAGTGTCAAACTAGAGTCAAACGATCAAGGTTACATGAACATTCGCTTTAGCGTCAATGGAAATCAATTCAATATCCCATTAAATCAATTTGGAGAAGTCATAGGAGTTCCAAGTCATGGAACAAGTGTCTATTCTGATAAATGGTCATTGACCATTCTTGAGTCAAATCTTGAACGAACGGCACCATATGCCACTCCCTTAACTTCAAAAGAAATCATTCGTCAGCATCTCTTCATACCTAGGAACAACCCAACAAGGTTGTATCGAGGGAAATATGTTGGTAGAGATCCATTTGCTATGGAGCTAAATGAACTAAAGCCCGAATTTAGGAAAATGGAAGTAGTCTTAAGGGCCAATGTCATGTGCACGGTAGGAAACCGCGATCACATCAATGCTTGTCTTTTCCATATGATGTATAATGTGTCAACCCATCAACCTTTCAACCTTGCTTACTATATCGCCAAGAGAATGGCCGATATTCCAATTCAAGGAAAAATGGCATTGCCTTATGGAATGCTTTTGACCCGTCTCTTTAGAGCTTTTGCACCAATTCCTAGAAATGCCTTAGGATTTGTTCCCGAATATGATGAGATCGAACGCACCTTCATTCCCTTGAGCGACTTTAGGGTAGCGGTTGACAAGGGCAAACGTCCTCGTGGTCAAACATCATCATCATCATCATCTATGAGTGACGATGATGGGTTGCCAAACTCTAGGATTCCCCCTCCGGAGTACTTGACCCAACTTCCACCAATCCCTAATGAATCAGCCGAGTATCGCAACATCAAAGGAATGGTGAAGAATTTAGGACGTTGGATGATGAAGCTTCATAAGGGCATGAAGAAATTGAAGAAGAAGTTGAGTTAAAGGAGTGTTTGGCTCTAAACATTATTAGACAATGTAGTATTAATAATGGTTGTTTCTTAAATTGTTATGATAATATTTGATGTGTATCTGAACTAACTAAGAATTGCAGGTCGATAACACTTGATGTTATCAATTTTCCGAGTTTAGGCCTATGTTTGGCTTAACTCCTCATAAGGTAATTTCCCATGAACAGATTAATCTATGATTAAACATGTGTTAGTATTATCATATTTGATTGTTTTGCATTACATATTAGATGATAGATATGCTCCAGGAGAATTTTCGGGTTTTCGTCGAAAAACGAAAAATAAGCACATCTCTCTGTTTAGTTTTAGTAGTTTTGGTCCACGGATCTGGCGGATCCCTCATTTTGGATCCGCCATGTGTTAGTGTTGGCTCCGCCATTCTTCAACCTGCGGATCAGGCGGATCCGAAAATTTGGATCCGCACGCCTTGTCGATTGGATCCGCATGTATAACAGTAAACTTCTTAAAACTTTTCGACTCATCCCGATTCTTAGATTTTAGTTTCTAGTATTCTTTAGAATAGGTTCACTGATCATTATACATCTTAGAATGATTTAGAAACTCTTAGAAACTTAAGAACAACATTTCCCACCAAAATTTGAATTTTTAAATTTAAGGAGTGAGTTACCTTTCTAATACAAACAAGGAACCCTTTTTAGGGATCCTTCAAATTCGTAGATACATCACATCACAGGATTTTCCACTATCCCCTTGCATTTACTGCATATCTTCATCATATTACTCAACATAAGTTCTATGGATTGACTTATGTGATGTGATTTGCAAAAATTTTTGTTCCAAATCATTAGGAACCAACATTCTCTATTGGATTTACATCAAATCCAAACACTAGTTTCTATAAACCATCTACCTATATATTAAGATTATAACTTAGAGCAAAACTCACTCATTCACCTTTTCACAACATATAACCTGTACATCTTAGTTCTCTTAGCTCACCATGACCAAATCAACCAACTCCTCCACCTCTAGAACTCCAAAACGCACTGCCCGCATTAGTGTTAAGCCCTGTTGCTTCATAAATCTTGCTAACTCATCATCAGAGGAATCATCTCCTCTTAATATCTCATCTCCTATAGCAAGTGAAAATTTCCTTACTTTATCCACACCTACACCATCCAATGTTGTCATACAAACTCCGCCTCCAACCATAACTCCAATAGCAACCACACCACCACCCGCTCCATCACAGACTGTCAAATCTCAATCACAACCAAACTCACCCAAACTCCAACCTATGGAGCTATTTAGGACTCCACCTACATCACCTCATCCATACCTTGATGACTTGGAGGATCTCCCACCAAGATCAACCAATCCTCCACCCATGACCTTTGAAGGTCAAGAGCCTATGCTTTTTCATTCGATTTTCCCGGATATCCATGGTCCTTTATACCATGATGCACCATCATCTCAACCTCAAATACCACCTCTCTCACCCACATCAACTCTCATTTCCATAGACGAGGCAATGTGGATAAATTTGCCTCAAACCCAAGACGAGATTAGTGAAGAGCTCAACCGTCTCTACACTCTCTCGGGTATGGTAGATCACCACCTCAATGAAGCCATGGACCTCCAAAACATCCTCATGAACTCCCTCTAAACACCACCACCAACCAATGAACAAGCACAATCACCACCACCCAACAACCAATCACCACCACCACCACCACAACCAAATGAGTCTACTCTTCCGCCCGGTTTTCCTCGCCATGATTGCAACATGTGTGAAAGAACCGCTCACATAGCTCAAAGGACAAACATTTTGGTGCACGAGCTCCAAAATGAAATGAGGTTCATTTTGAACCACATTCTTGAGCGTCTAAACGCCATCTCTCATCCTCCTCAATAGGAGAATTTTAGTCTCATTATATAGGATCTTTTAGATGTTGTTGTGGGACTTTTTTATTTTTTTTAGGATGTATTTTTCATTTTCTTGTAACATCATATTATGTTTGTGACTTTTGTCACATAATTTTCAATGAATGAATGTGATGTTTTTATGCTTATGAGTGATCAACATAAAGCATATTATCATTAGTTAGGTAACTAACATCATTATATAGCTATTTGGAATCTACATTCTAGTTTGATCACTTGTACTTTAGGTACAAAATTTTGATCAGACACTACATTTTGACTTTTTAAAGTCAACTAGATTATCATTCTTATTTGGATGACCATTTCATATGCATTATGCTTCTCCATTGAAGCTATTCACAATTAACATTTCCTTTGCAGCATCTCATACCCTTCTAATGTATACGTGGGGACTCTTGTAATGGGGAGTATACATCGAGGGGGAGCATCTCATTTTTCTAACCATTTGTTTTGTAAGATCATGCATCATTACCTTGTTACTCCATTTAGGGGGAGTATCAAACAGGGGGGAGCTCTTAAAGTTCTCAAAATCACGTTCCGCTACGTAACTCTTCTTTTTGTTTTTACAAAAAGGGGGAGAAAGGATTAAGTTTGCATAACTGTGAATCATCACAGTACATACACTTTTGCATAAAAAGAGTTTTTAAACTCAAATAAAACAAACTTAATCTATATTTTAAAGAACTCATGCTATATTTATTCATTTGCTCAAAAATATACTTTATGTTTTGTCATCAACAAAAAGGGGGAGATTGTTAATACAAATATCGTCCTAAAAACGTTATTTATATTTTACGATCTTTACTTAGTTTTGTTAATGACAATTACAAAGTATATCCTTTAGAAAATTATAAATGCTTGCTAAAGTCTCTTAAAAACACATTTTACATTTCACAAGTTTACTTAGAATTACGTTTTACACATTTTCTAGTTTATTTCCTTAAAAGGAATCTTTATTTCTAAAATGATACAATGACATCATGGCATGCATCATACATGGATTATGTAATATCTTGGCTAGATCTTCAAGCAAGATAGTTGACTTTGGAAGATTTTGATGTGACATAACTAATATGTGAATGATACTGCTGGATATGGAAAGATATCCATTAACTCTTAGCTGTCATGTTTGGCGGAACCAAATGATATCAAAGACGGATCCCTTTTATGGGATCCGCCGGATCCGCCGGCTGTTCACCAGCTTGCCTATAAATAGCAAGTTGATCATTTGGACACACCATCACTCATAGAGCCTAACATTCATACTCATTCATTTACATATCATCTAACATTTATCATTCATTCATTTCATTGATCTTTCCTTTTGTAGAAAAGGAGATTATGCATCAAGGTTCAAAACAGATGTGTAAAACCTTTAACATAAGTTACTGTGTGATATAGTTGTAGTTCACACATCATTATTTGTATCATTTATCTCAGTGAGTGTGGTTAGTGTTTTAGTCCTCAAAACACAAAGAGTGTAGGGAGTGGTTGTACCCTTGTGAAAGAACCAAACGGGAGTGGTTGTACCCTTGTAAAGAACTCGACATCTAGCTTAGTGTCGGTAATTGTATAGGCTACGTTAGGTTGGTTCTACCTTGAAATAGAACCCGGTGTTTAGCTTAGTACCGGAAAAGGAAGTAAGCGACGTGTAAAGGTTTTCTCCACCTAGAAGAGAGTTTGTTCCTTAGTAAAGGATAACTCTCGAGTTAGAGGCTCGAGGAGTGGAGTAGGGCAAGGAAGAGAGTCCTTGTAGCCGAACCACTATAAACATCCGTGTTGTGTGGTTTAATCTTTCCTCTCTTTACTTTTCATATATATATTGTGTGAATATTTGTTTGTGCTTATTTCCTTTGAAATAACATAGAGTAACAAAATGAATTAATTTTAAAACGGTAAAACTATTCAACCCCCCCTTCTAGTTTTCCATAATTTCCTTAAAAGGAAACTTTATTTTTAAAATGATACAATGACATCATGGCATGCATCATACATAGATTATGTAATATTTTGGCTAGATCTTCAAGCAAGATAGTTGACTTTGGAAGATTTTGATGTGACATAACAAAGATGTGAAGGATACAGCTGGATTTAGAAAGATATCCATAAACTCTTAGCTGTCATGTTTGGCGGAACCAAACGATATCAAAGACGGATCCCTTTTATAGGATCCGCCGGATCCGCCGGCTGTTCACCAGCTTGCCTATAAATAGCAAGCTGATCATTTGGACACACCATCACTCATATAGCCTAACATACATACTCATTCATTTACATATCATCTAACATTTATCATTCATTCATTTCATTGATCTTTCCTTTTGTAGCAAAGGAGATTAAGCATCAAGGTTCAACACAGACATGTAAAACCTTTAGCATAAGTTACTGTGTGATATAGTTGTAGTTCACACATCATTATTTGTATCATTTATCTCAGTGAGTGTGGTTAGTGTTTTAGTCCTCAAAACACAAAGAGTGTAGGGAGTGGTTCTTAAAACTTTTTGACTCATCCCGATTCTTAGATTTTAGTTTCTAGTATTCTTTAGAATAGGTTCACTGATCATTATACATCTTATAATGATTTAGAAACTCTTAGAAACTTAAGAACAACATTTCTCACCATAATTTGAATTTTTAAATTTAAGGAGTGAGTTACCTTTCTAATACAAACAAGGAACCTTTTTTAGGGATCCTTCAAATCCGTGGGTATATCACATCACAGGATTTTCCACTATCCCTTTGCATTTACTGCATATCTTCATCATATTACTCAACATAAGTTCTATGGATTGACTTATGTGATGTGATTTGCACAAATTTTTGTTCCAAATCATTAGGAACCAACATTCTCTATTAGATTTACATCAAATCCAAACACTAGTTTCTATAAACCATCTGCCTATATATTAAGATTATAACTTAGAGCAAAACTCACTCATTCACCTTTTTCACAACAAATAACCTGTACATCTTAGTTCTCTTAGCTCACCATGACCAAATCAACCAACTCCTCCACCTCTAGAACTCCAAAACGCACTGCCCGCATTAGTGTTAAGCCCTGTTGCTTCATAAATCTTGCTAACTCATCATCAGAGGAATCATCTCCTCTTAATATCTCATCTCCTACAGCAAGTGAAAATTTCCTTACTTTATCCACACCTACACCATCCAATGTTGTCATACAAACTCCGCCTCCAACCATAACTCCAATAGCAACCACACCACCATCCGCTCCATCACAGACTGTCAAATCTCAATCACAACCAAACTCACCCAAACTCCAACCTATGGAGCTATTTAGGACTCTACCTACATCACCTCATCCATACCTTGATGACTTGGAGGATCTCCCACTAAGATCAACCAATCCTCCACCCATGACCTTTGAAGGTCAAGAGCCTATGCTTTTTCATCCGATTTTCCCGGATATCCATGGTCCTTTATACCATGATGCACCATCATCTCAACCTCAAATACCACCCCTCTCACCCACATAAACTCCCATTGCCATAGACGAGGCAATGTGGATCAATTTGCCTCAAACCCAAGAGGAGATTAGTGAAGAGCTCAACCGTCTCTACACTCTCTCGGGTATGGTAGATCACCGCCTTAATGAAGCCATGGACCTCCAAAACATCCTCATGAACTCCATCCAAACACCACCAATAACCAATGAACAAGCACAACCACCACCACCCAACAACCAATCACCACTACCGTCACCACAACCAAATGAGTCTACTCTTCCGCACGGTTTTCCTCGCCATGATTGCAACATGTGTGAAACAACCGCTCACATAGCTCAAAGGACAAACATTTTGGTGCACGAGCTCCAAAATGAAATGAGGTTCATTTTGAACCACATTCTTGAGCGTCTAAACGCCATCTCTCATCCTCCTCAAAAGGAGAATTTTAGTCTCTTTATATAGGACCTTTTAGATGTTGTTGTGTGACTTGTTATTTTTAGGATGTATTTTTCATTTTCATGTTACATCATATTATGTTTGTGACTTTTGTCTCATAATTTTCAATGAATGAATGTGAAGTTTTTATGCTTATGAGTGATCAACATAAAGCATATTATCATTAGTTAGGTAACTAACATCATTATATAGCTATTTGGAATCTACATTATAGTTTGATCACTTGTACTTTAGGTACAAATTTTTGATCAGACACTACATTTTGACTTTTTAAAGTCAATTAGATTAAACATTCCTATTTGGATGACCATTTCATATGCATTATGTTTCTCCATTGAAGCTATTCACAACTAACATTTCTTTTGCGGCATCTCATACCATTCTAATGTATACGTTGGGACTCTTGTAATGGGGAGTATACATCGAGGGGGAGCATTTCATTCTTCTAACCATTTGTTTTGAAGGATCATTCATCATTACCTTGTTACTCTATTTAGGGGAAGTATCAAACAAGGGAGAGCTCTTAAAGTTCTCAAAATCGCATTCCGCTACGCAACTCTTCTTTTTGTTTCGTCAAAAAGGGGGAGAAAGGATTAAGTTTGCATAACTGTGAATGATCACAGTACATACACTTTTGCATAAAAATAGTTTTTAAACTTAAATAAAACAAACTTAATCTATATTTTAAAGAACTCATGCTATATTTACTCTTTTGCTCAAAAATATACTTTATGTTTTGTTATCAACAAAAAGGGGGAGATTGTTAATACAAATATCGTCCTAAAAACGTTATTTATATTTTACGATCTTTACTTAGTTTTGTTAATGGCAATTACAAAGTATATCTTTTAGCAAATTATAAATACTAGCTAAAGTCTCTTCAAAACACATTTTAAATTTCACGAGTTTACTTAGAATTACATTTTACAAATCTACTAGTTTATTTCCTTAAAGGAAACTTTATTTTTAAAATGATACAATGACATCATGGCATGCATCATATATAGATTATGTAATATCTTGGCTAGATCTTCAAGCAAGATAGTTGACTTTGGAAGATTTTGATGTGACATAACAAAGATGTGAAGGATACAGCTGGATTTAGAAAGATATCCATAAACTCTTAGCTGTCATGTTTGGCGGAACCAAACGATATCAAAGACGGATCCCTTTTATGGGATCCGCCGGATCCGCCGGCTGTTCACCAGCTTGCCTATAAATAGCAAGCTGATCATTTGGACACACCATCACTCATATAGCCTAACATACATACTCATTCATTTACATATCATCTAACATTTATCATTCATTCATTTCATTGATCTTTCCTTTTGTAGCAAAGGAGATTAAGCATCAAGGTTCAACACAGACGTGTAAAACCTTTAGCATAAGTTACTGTGTGATATAGTTGTAGTTCACACATCATTATTTGTATCATTTATCTCAGTGAGTGTGGTTAGTGTTTTAGTCCTCAAAACACAAAGAGTGTAGGGAGTGGTTGTACCCTTGTGAAAGAACCAAACGGGAGTAGTTGTACCCTTGTAAAGAGCTCGACATCTAGCTTAGTGTCGGTAATTGTATAGGCGACGTTAGGTTGGTTCTGCCTTGAAATAGAACCCGGTGTTTAGCTTAGTACCGGAAAAGGAAGTAAGCGACGTGTAAAGGTTTTCTCCACCTAGAAGAGAGTTTGTTTCTTAGTGAAGAATAACTCTTGAGTTAGAGACTCGAGGAGTGGAGTAGGGCAAGGAAGAGAGTCCTTGTAGCCGAACCACCATAAACATCCGTGTTGTGTGGTTTGATCTTTCCTCTCTTTACTTTTCATATATATTGTGTGAATGTTTGTATGTGCTTGTTTCCTTTGAATTAACATAGAGTAACAAAGCAAATTAATTTTAAACGGTAAAACTATTCAACCCCCCCCCCCTTCTAGTTTTCCACAGGTTCCATTCCCGTTAAGTAGCAAAGCATGCGCTTTTTCCACTTGTTAAATGTTCCAACTTCAAGTCGGGGAGCAGTAGCAGTATAGCTTCCTCCCTTTTTATCGACCAATTCGGGTACATTACTATCAGCCATGGTAGGATCTTGATTTTAAAAACTTTAAGCACTTTGTTGTTTTAAAAGTTTTATAAACCAAAGTCTATGATACCACTTGTTGTTCCCTTTTCACAGTTAGGCCACTCCCAACAATTACTCAGCTTTAAACTTTAACACACTGCCACGTCAGCTTTAACACACTCATCTTTAACTCAGCTTTAACACACCAAACAATAACTCAGCTTTAACACACCTTAACTCACCTTTATATCAAATATTTTCAAATTCAACCCCTAACTTATAAATTACTTCATTTTTTAAAAACATAACATTCATTAAAAAACATAACATTACATACTTAATAAAAAAAAATTACAACGAAATTAAAAAAACATAACATTACATACAAATCACAATATGATACGAAATTTTATATAGATTTGTAATTTATAAATTTAATTTAAAATTTCAAATGAAACGGGCGGGTTATATTATGAATTCAAATTCAAGTTATTAATTCAAAATGAAAGAATCTTGGGCGGGATATATTTATATCCCTTTCAAATTCAAATTAAATTTAAAAAACGTGTGGATTTCTAGCCTATAAATACCCATACTTCTCAAACTATTCTCACACACAAACACATTCAAACTTTTGAAATTCAATATCCAAACTCAATTCCTTTAATCACTGCAAATGTCTCACAAAAAATATTTCTCCCAACAATTCCCCTCTCCTGAACGTCAAGATTTTTCTCAACAATTCCCCTCTCCTGAAGATAATGAAGTTTATCACACTCCACCATATGACATCTTTCCGGTTTTCCAACCGGAAAATGAACCGGTGAACAATCCACCAGAAAATGAACTGGTGAACAATCCACCGGTTGTCGACCAATACCCAAATCCGTTTGGTTTAACAGAGGAACAACTCAGACTTATGGAGCAAGATATGGAAGTCCTGCTAGAAATGGAACAACGTGAACGAGAAGAGGAAGCTGCTCGTTTGGAGCAGCAAGCCAGAGACGAAGAACAACGTAGGAAGAACTGGGAAATTGGTTGGTTCTCACCTGATTCCTCTTCGAGTGAAGACGGTTATGTCTTAGATGATACCTTCCATTAATTTGTAGTTTCATTTCAATTTCCGTGTCGTAGTTTCATTCGTAGTTTTGTTTTAATTTCCGTATCGTAGTTTCATTTGTAGTTTGGTTTTAATTTCTGTATCATAGTTTAATGTAATTTCTATTTGACGTTTAATGTATTTTTATTTGTTGTTTAATGTATTTTAATTTCCTACTTTAGAAAACGTTACAAGTTTTTATAAAACATTACATAACATATCAAAGAGGAAAAAAAAAGACAAGTAAGCAAAACAAAAAAACACTTTTGTGTAAAACAAAAGGGGCAAAAAAAAAAAAAACATTTCGTCACAAACACAAGGGGCGAAAGTGATTTTTTTTTTTACATAACATACCCTTAACGCAGCATTAAGGGTTTAACGTGGCCCTTAACGCTGCGTTAACGCAAGGACCTCACAACAGTTAACGCACGTTAACGTGGCCTTAACGTCCCATTTTTGCCCCTTAACGCGAGTTTGCCTACTCCCGTTGGGAGTGGTCATAGAATTAGCTACAAAGTTAAGCTAACTGCGATCCATGGTTAAGTAATGTAAGGATATTCTTTGATAGTTATAAGAAAAAAATATAAAAGTAAATAGACAAGAGTTTATCAACGTTTAAATTCTTATTAAAAATTAATCAAAGAATCTATATCCAAGTGTTTGCGGAATAACACTTGCTATTGAAATGACAAATGTGATTATCTCTTCTCTAAACTTAAGCTATGCTTAAGTACAACTATGCTAACCAACTAACCTATCTCAGGGACTTAGTTGCTTTTGAGGAGTAGAAAGGTTTGTGAATGCTAAGCTTTTTTCTACATAAACTTGTTAACCTTTCTACTCCAACTTCAGATCTTATTTATACTAGTACGAGGTTGTTGCTGGTGAGGTTAGGTAGGTGCGTGTCACAATTTTAATGGATGAGGTACAAGGAGGTACATCTTCCATTGAATGCATCAATATTGGGAAATACTCTTTATTTGCTTTAGTGAACAGTGCAGGCAACTGTTCACTACCTTTATCACCAACTCGTAATTGATTTGACTTATCACTAAAGTTTACTTTATCCCGCTCAAACATATTAGTGAAAAGTCCCGCCTAAATCTTTAGTCTAAAGTTTTTGATCTTTAGTTCTTGGTCTTCATAGAGGAGGAGGAGATTTGGGAATCAGAGAGCTATTGTCATCACTCGCTGATTCCATCATCTTCTTCTTTGGCTTAGGTATCATTCACTGAGTTCCACTTCACTGAATGGAAAGTCTTTCTTCTTTAGACTTGTCCTGAGCATCCTGAAGATGACTCACTCAGTGACTTAATTGTGTTTACGGATTTACAACACTTTGGATATTTTCTATTCAAATCCTAGACCAGGGTGTGTTTGGGTAAAAATGGACCCAACAACCCAACTACACAAAAAGATGAAATTGTTCCTTATGAACGTCAAACCGAAGAATTAAAGAAAAAGCTTGCTAAGAATAATGAGGCTAAAATGGTTCTTTATAATGCTTTACCTAAAAAAGAATACAAAAGAAGTTTTATGTTTAAAACTGCCAAAGAAATTTGGAAATCTTTACAAATCATCCATCAAGGTAATAGCTAAGTCAAGGATAATAAGATTAATCTTCTTGTTCAAAAATATGAATAGTTTTCTATTCTTGAAGATGAATCTATTGATAATGGTTTTGCTTAATTTAATACTATTATTATTAGTTTGAAACCTCTTGATGAAGATTTTTATAGTAAGAACTATGTTAGGAAGTTTCTTAGGGCTTTACATTTGAAGTGGAGGGCAAAGGTCACAGCAATTGAAGAATCAAAAGACTTGTCATCACTAGCACTAGATGAACTTATCGGGAATCTCAAAGTGCACGAAGTGATAATGGAAAAAACTTGGAAACATTCAAAGGCAAAAGAGAGAAAGTGAACTATCTTGCTTTTAAAGCCAAAAAGGAGTCTAGTGATGATGAGACTTTCACATTGGGTAGTGATGATGAAGAGTATACTATAACGGCTGGGGACTTTAAAAAGTTCTTCAAAAGGAGAAGAAGGTTTGTTAGACAACCTCGTGATGAAAAGATTTCATTCCAAAAAAGTCGGGATGATAAGAAAGGTAAAAGTGAAAGAAAGTGTTATAAATGCAGAGACCCAAATCACCTCATTGGAGATTGTCCGAAACCACCAAGAAACAAGGATAAAAAGGCTTTTGTCGGAGGTTCTTGGAGTGATAGTGTGGCAGAGTATGATGAAAAGAACAACGAGGAAATGTGTCCCATGTCTCAAGCATCTAACGAGGTACTTTGCGCCTCTTCTTATTATAGTGATAATGCTTCTTCCATTAATGATGATACTTTGCAAAATGAGTACAACAAATTATGTGAACTTACTCTAAAAGTCGTAAACAAGAACAAATTTTAAAAAACTAAAAGAGAAAATCAAAAGACTTGAGAAAAACAAAGCTATTGACTTAGGATGTGAAACGTGTCATGAGCTTCGGGTTGAAAATAAAAACTCAAAGAAATGAAAACTACGCTTTTAAAAGAAGCATATAAGTTCACTAAATTTGAAAAGAGTATACATTCGTTGAAGGAAATATTACGTATTCAGAAGTCTCCTAGTGACAAAATGGGACTTGGTTTTAACAAAAATGAAGCATCAACAAGTGAGACTAAACAAGTAAAATTTGTAAAACCAAGTAGCACTGCACCAGCAACATACGGATGGATCCCTTATCTGTAAGGGATCCGTGGATTCGTGTGAAGATGTTAATAAAACAGTGTCGAACTTGAAGCCATACACTACTTCTAGAACCGATTTTGTAGTCGTGAATAAAAAGAAGATACCCATTGCTATTGAATATGTACTTAAGCAATTTTATAAACCTTCTTTAAAGAGTGGACTTGGATTTTCTAAAAATAAACTTAGTTCGAAAACACCTCATGTAGTCGTGAATTGGAAGATTTGATCGAGTTAATGTATAATGAGTATATGGTTGGTAAATCGACTGATGCACCAAGACTTCTTTCCGCTGCACCCCCTTTAAACAATCAACCACCACAACCATAAGATGCATCAACAATCGTCGAAACTGAAGCACCTACACCAAATATTTCATCTACTCCAACTCACGACACTCCAAGTACTTCACAAAGCACGACACAAAATGTTGATTAGCAAAACCAGAACACACTAATACAAGAAGTCCGTCCGTGGGCAGGGACAATGCTAAGAAGAAAGCGACATCCTCGTCCGTTCCATCAGACTCTTCAGTTGTTGCTCCCGCACCATTTGTTAATTTGTTAGTCCGTTCCATCAGACTCTTCAGTTGTTGCTCCCGCACCATTTGTTAATTTGTTAGTCGATAAATTGAAAAGCATCTACTCTGGTATCTTTTCTAAGAAAAAGGAAGATCGAACGTCTTTTTTGGAAATGAAGCAGAAACAGATTGAATGGCTAAAAAAGAAGTAGCCATTAAAGCAAGAACAACTTAAGGAAAGCGAGACTCACCGAGCTAACGATGTCGACTCTATGCCCAAAATACCTTACATCCCTTTACCTCCTCCTATATACATTATATACCAAAATATAACCACAACATTGTTACAACAACATACATCTTCAATTCAACAAAGTCATGAATATTTGATTGTAAACCGTACCTTTAAGGCTTCAATCGTATTTTGAACCGATTTTAAAACTAGATCTTGAACGGATGTTGAAGAAAATCATTTTGCACCCTGCATTGTTTAGAAATACCTATATCAAGGCTAGATTAATCCATTGTATCGTGATTTGATGTAATTTTACGGTTCAGTTTTGCCTTTTTTTTGTTGATTCGTGATTTGATGTAATTTTACGGTTCAGTTTTGCCTTTTTTTTTTTGTTGATCTAGGGTTTGTAATTTGACCGGAAATGCTACTGTGTGTTTTTGTGTGTGTTTGGTATGTGAAGTTATGAGGAGAGAGAATGATCTGATCTATGTTGTTTGTGTTGTAGTTTTACCAAACTGCCCTTCCGTGTTTTTTTAATTAGTAAATACTTTTAATCTTAGCCATTGATCAACTTTAAATGGAGGGTGGGGATGTGTCCCTTCGTATGTGAGCTTTGTTTGGTTTGCAAAATAACTCCACTCACAAACTAAAAGAAGACAACTGTGGTTCACAATTGAACATAAAGTGAAATATCATTATACTTTAATAGATAAATGGTGATCATAAATATAAAGTACATATGAAAATATCATAGTAACAACCTTATTATTACATGTAATTAATCTTAATACAAATCCTAAACAACATCTCTTTTATAGTAACAAGTGAAGTTATAACAAAAAAAAAGAGTAAATTGCAAAAATCGTCCCTAAAGTTTGGCCAAATTGCAAGTTTCGTCCCTGATGTTTGGAAAGTGCAAGGATCGTCCCTGTGGCAAACTTTTGGGGCAAAAATTGTCCCTGACCAATATCAAATGACTAAAATACCCCTGTCTTTTTCTTATTTATATTTTTTTTTCCAGTTTTTTACACAAATGGTCCTTGTGTTTCGCCAGGCTTTACAAATTTAGTCATTTTTTTTAATTATTTATAAGTGAGAATGGGGCCAAAGTTATCAGAAACAGAAAATGTGAAGCTACGATTGGGGGAGAATCATACAAAAATGAGGGAGGGAAAACATATTCAAGGAAGTATTTGGGGAGAACGACGGTGAAAAGTTGTTAAAAGCTTCTCAATGTTACTTATCAACGACTGCAGGTCCAATTGTAGGGATACTCTTTATCTCTACTCAAAAAGTTGCTTTCTGTAGTGACAGATCCATCACATTGCGTTCACCCAACGGGGACCTCATTCAAAAGCCTTACAAGGTACTTAAACACATTCTCTTAGTCCCAATTTGCAGCTAACTTTTTTAATGAACTTAATTGCGTGTAATGTGAACAATGACAACTAGGATTGTTTTTAAAAAAGTTTAATTCAGAGTAGTATGACTCAAGGTTTTAATATAGGAGTTGTAAAGTTGTTGGTTTGGCTTAAAATTTTGTTAGCCAAGTAATATTGATCTTATGTTTGATGTTACTGTTATGTGCTGCTTCGTTATTCAGGTTGTGTGACAAGATGGATGTCGAGAAGAAGAGTAATAGACCAGGGTTTCACCTTTAAATGGCATGTAAGATGTGCAATACATTTTAGTTACATATTTAATATTTCGGGTATTCAATTGGGGTTTTTTTTTTGGTTTTTAAAGGTCTTGGTTATACTAAATTGGTGTGGGTTAAGGTTTATAAATGTAGGATTTTTGTTATGCTAAATTGTTGCTACGGTTTGGTTTTGTTGGCCAGTATGGGGCAGTGAAAACTAATGAGACGTAATTAACATTCAAGCGGAAAGAACCATGGGGCTGATGCAACAACAGTGGTTGATGTCAAGGCGTTCCAAAAGGGTATTTGTTGGTGTTAAATTTTTGATTTTCAAAACTTAACATTATTTTCGATTTTATGTTTGGCTAATTGTGGGTGTTGCATATCGTAATAGAAATATGGTGGATAGGAGGCCCGATTGCAAGCAGCGCAGCAGAGGCAGGAACAAATATGGTGGAAACGAGGGGGAGGAGCCCGCTGCGTAGCTGCTCTTGTTTGCGTTTTACAGGTAGTTGACGAACCTGAAGATGAGTAGTTGCTGCAATACTGTCCTCAGATATAACATTGATTTTTACTTGAGGTGGACGCGTGTTTGCTATCCTTACATATCAGCAGACGAAAATCCGTACCGACCAAACCTGCCACTACCTTCAGAGGATTTTTTGAGGTATTGTTTTGGAATTTTCTTTTGTAGTTGGTTGAAAGTGTTTGTAAAACCCAAAATTTCTGAACATGTAAAATACCCAGAATACCTCTTTGATCCCAAATTCATAAAAGACGTTTAAATCATTAAGACATTTCATCCAGAATATATCCTAAGTATCTAACTGATAATAATTGAACGAATAAAGGTAATATGATAATAAAGACTTATGATAAAACGAATGGTACATAATTAAATATCATCACACGCCTAGATGCTCCTTGTATGGGCCGAAATTTTGAGTTGTGATCATAAACATAAGCTAAGCCCAAGTGATAATTATAAACCAAGCACCATCCCATTATATTCGATCCTTTCCTCTTATAACTCAATCACATCACATGGTTTCCCACATATTTCTTTAAACCGAAGTTCCAAACAATATCATGATCTGCATGTGCCTACATCCCTTACTGTCACGATATCTAATGTTGGAAAAGATACAATCTCATCAAAAATACATGTATATCACAGCCAAAGTACATTATCTTTTCTATTCATAAGGTTTGACAAAATCATTATTATCCCATCGTGTATATCTTTAATCTTTAGAAGATATGGTCATCAATCCCTTTGCTCTATTTTCTTAGTCAAAGAAAGCAAAACATTTTCCATTTTGACTCACACGTCTTGACAAATTCAGCTACTTATAACATTCCTTTGTTACTTTTATTCATACATCTACATGCAAAAGACTTGAACTCATCTATATTATACACACTTTGTGAATTGATTTCACATTGACATTTTCCAAGAATAAGACACGGCATATCATCATGCAAAGATTTTGTAATATTTACACACGTTTTTTTTTATATGAGATACGAAGATATCATTGCCCTATCTCTAAACTAAGACAAAAATAATACAAAGTCATCCATTACTCATTTTTCTAAATCTCCATCATGTTCTCATGAGGAAGAAGGAGTGTGTGATTGCATACATGTTGGAGTACCAACTTCTGAAGTTACTCCTGGTTGTGGTTTCATTCGCAAGAGGTTATTGTTGGTTCATGATTTGTACGTGTAGTGGTTGTGCACGCCCAGGTCTTGGTTCGATCCTACCATATTCGATCTGTGGTACTCGTGTTTCCAGCTTTGCGGGTATTTGTTGTGCTTGATGATTCGGGTTGGCATTCGATAGAGATGGGTTCGGCTAACGGTACGAGTTGTGGGTTCGATCATGGTTGGTCAAATCGTGTGTTCGAGTGGTGGTCTTGGTCGTGTTTGTGATCGAGTTCATGGCTTCGTCTTCGAGCTATATTCTTTTAGCGTCGAGGTAAATCCTCGAACCCCTTATGATTGCACCTGCATGTTTGACCTGATACATAAATCATACTTCCGAATATTAAATTTGGTCCAATACACACATCAGGTCATGACATTCAAGTATTTTTATATGAATATGATAGAGATATAGAACTTTTAAAATGGAACAAAGTAATAGAAATACGTTTTATCATTTGACATCAGGTCATGACATTCAAGTATTTTTATATGAATATGATAGAGATATAGAACTTTTAAAATGGAACAAAGTAATAGAAATACGTTTTATCATTTGACTTGTACGCATGCTTTCATGCATGATTTCTGCATGACCTTTATTATATAAATGCACACTTAATAGTTTATAAATGATAAAAAGGAAACCATGGGTCGGTGATATAAGTAATTCATTTTATGTATACCTATACGTAAAAAGAATCTGGGTATAAGAATGAGATTTTGGTCTTGTTTAATGTCGTGTTTTGGTCTCGCATATTGGGTCCTTTACATCAAGTGTTTATTGTCTCGGTGGTTTTGATTTCTAAAAGTAATACTGAGAAGAGTTTTAATAAGTTGTGTCTCGGTAAGGGTCTTACCGAGAGTTGTTTGTGTTTTGTTTCTGAAAATAGTTTGTATTTGAAGTCCGAGATAGGGTTAACCCAAAGTAGGGTTTCGGGTAATTTATTCCGAGATTCCTTTTTGTCCTAATACGGTCTAAACTAAATTCTAATCCGGTTTATACTCTTATTTCTAATTCAATATAATCATCATTCCGAGATACTTTAAAACCTAATTTCACATGTGAAAACGTAAAACATGTCTACAAGTATCAATATGTATTAAATCAGTTATGACTTATTAAATGGACTATAAATAATGAGTGAGCATTAATTCGTGTAGATTTGTCGAAGAAGGATTGACGTATGTTTCATTGTGATCATTTCATTTCGATAAGGTACAGATATTCTGACCTTATCTCTTGAGGTTTCTCATGATTCGTTCACATCGGTTTGATATTAGCTTTGATTACGATGCATTTGATTTGAGCCTTCTTATTATGGCTTTCTTATATGATCTATGCCTTTGCTATGTTTCCCTTAGATTTGTGAACCTTTGATTATGAACCTTTGCTTTGATCCTTTGCTATGAACTTTAATGATGAACATTTGCTATGAACTTATGAACCTTTGATATGATACACTTGATATGAACCTTTGATATGAACTTGATATGATATGACATTTGAACCCTTCAGTTTGATACCCGAGCCAAATTTGTTTCCTAGCCATGAAGGTAACATGGCCGTGTCATTGATGCACCAATGGCATGACTCTAGTGTGGTTGAGTGATGTTCCACGCCGTCCCATTTTGATTTTGATATGTGCACTTTATATTTGATATGGCCAATATGATTTGTTCGGGGGCGTATGGATGCATCCTAGGTTCGATTTGTATTTGATGGATATGACATGATATGATATTATATGATATGTTCGGTGACTGATGCATGGGTGCAATCCACGTCTTTCACATGTTCGGGAGCTAGCTACTCCATGGTTACTATGATATTTGATTTGATTTGTTTGGGCTCGGGTTTGATTACTGGTTTTCCATTACACTTTGATATTCATTCGTTTATGCCTTATGTTTTTCCCAATGCACCATATTATATTCTTTGTCCCTTATCTTTTGGTTTCGTTTATATATATCTGTTCACTGGGCTTTTTAAGCTCAGCCGCATTTTCTTTCCATGCGGCAGGTTTTAGTTGGAAGCTGGGTTATGAGTGGAGAGTACTTTGGACTTAGAAGACTATACTTTCATAGCTATTCTGGATTAGAGATGACTAGAAGTGACTACATTTCTTTTTAACTTAGAATTTATTGTTGTTCTCATTTGTAACCTTGTATTTCAGATTTTCCCTTTGTAACATTTGAAATTCATTTGTATTATTTAAGTCATATGCTTGGGTTTGCTTTGATATGTCACCATAACGTAATACTTCTACCCTTATCGGGTTGGGGTGTTACAATTATGGTATCAGAGACAGGCTACGACTTGTAGTACATTAAACCTTGACCTGTGAAGTTTGGACCATTAAGTTTCCACTGTAGGCGCTCATAAAACAACCTTTGAGAATTTGCTTTAGGATCTCCCCTTAGGAATATAAGTTATAACCGATGGGGAATGGATAGACTAGGACATCTATGTAAGTAGCATTGCTTCCGCATCACTCTGATTTGTGCCTCTGCCCTTAGCTATGTCTTATAAAAACTTTGATTCGGAGATTAGAAAGTTTTGCAACCTAAGCTTAGTAACTAAGTAAGTTTGGAGTACCTCGAGAACTACATGAATACCTTACACCATTTAAGTTTCACTCCCTGATTCTGATCTCCATCTTCGATTTGTTTGATAAACAATTTGATACCTCTCCGACCATCCCGAAGGTCATTCAACCATAATGTGTTTGACACATTCTATGAATTCATTACTCATGCCGGATATGAAATGTATCATCTGATACTACTTGAATCTGCATAATCCATTACTACTCCTATGAGAACACTCGTAATTGTTAACCATATATATATTAAGATTTGTTCCCTTCATACGAATGATGAATTTTTTCTGCCAATCAGTCCCTTTGGAAGGATATGATGTAAATACTATCTCAGTATGGATTTGTTAACTGAACATGATGATGCTGATAACTGATATTCCGTACATCTCACTTTTGACAGTGATACGATGTTCGCTTTACCGATGATACACACCCTACCTGTCACTGATGCTAAGAAGCTAAACAGAATTCCAACACCTTGAACTGTTCGCTTATCTATCTCAACACTTTTGATGAACCATGTACTTGAATCTGATCTATGAACTATCCGTATGTTTTGACTACCGTATTCGTTCTATGAATCCATTTGCTTTTGATATAATTGATTTTGAGGTCTTTTGGTTATGGATTGAATGGCTCTTCGTAAGCTGCATAGACTACCATATCCGATATGTGACCTTTAGCAATCTGCTTCATCCTACTTATGTTATGATGACTCTCAACCACTTAAATCTGTTAAGATTAATGTTTGCTATGGAAGTGCAGACTCCGATCTCATTTGATTGTCAAGTTTATCCTGACACCCATTAGTATCCACACTTGGAAAGCTCTGGCATTGGAAGTATTTTGTTGTACAAAATTTTTCCGGTGTTTTCTGATGAACCTCTTAGTATTTCCCTTCAGCTTGGGAAGTAGAATTAACATTGAACTGATCTCAGTTGACGAAACCTTTGTGTCAAAGAAGTTGAAGGAGCTGATGGAATATGATTTTTGTTCACCCCAGTGTTTCTCTTGGGATGCTCCAAGAAGAAAGAGAGAAGTATGCGTCGGTGTATCGACTATCGTAAACTTAACCGTATCACTATCCGTAATCGTTATCCATTTTCCGCGTACCAATGATTGATTTGGTCTACCTTTGAAACTCCGTATCAGATGGCCTCTTTTTCGATTTGAAGGACTGAAGAAGCAACCACAAGAACTTCTAATAAGGGGGCTAACTAACCGAGAGTAACCTCCATGAAGTATTTCAGTTTTATTCGTGAAGGAGAAGGAAAATGACGTGAAGTGTATGTAAAGTTTTCCCTAAGATGATTCCTAAAGCTGCTTTGTACTCGTTATGATCATTATGAGCTTTAGTGATGCCAATTGTATTGGCTAGTATAATCATGTTTCCGCGAGTATTTGGACAAATTGCCATAGTATGACATTGTGTTATGTTCAGAGACGAAAGAGGAACCTAAAGATTATTTTTGTATTAGGTTAGAATGACCCTTGTTCTGGAAGAGAAAATTCGATCGGCGTTCAGAGATCATAGTAGACAAAACTGCCATTTATCCTGTGAAGACAGAGTTTCCCACATAAAGGACCAAGATTGGCGACCGTAGATCGTAGGGGACTAACTATTCAACACATAGCCTGGAAGACAGTGCTTGCAAGACAAACATGGTGGCGAACATAGAAGGAGAATGAAATCGAGTTGGCGAATTTCAAACTGTGCTAGAAGACCTGTCGAAGACATATTCATTTTAGTTGTACTAAGATGAATTGATAGCAGAAGCAGATTTACTGATGGAAGGATGCACAGTGATCATTTCAGAGATTCACGTTACTACACCACAGTTTCAAGAAGAGGTGCCGAAGGCATGAGGGACCAGACTCAAGTTTATAATTCCTCTCACCTTATGATCAGATGGACAAGTGTAGACAGACTACTCGGACTTGGAAGAAATTTTGAAATTTTGTATTTGAATGGACAAATTTTGAAGCAAACATGTATGGTTGGATGAGTTGATTCTATGAAGGATGAAGATATTAATAACGTAATTCACTTCTGCTTAACCCCCATAAGCTTCCGTTACCTGATAATAAGATCCTTTGAATGATTTAAGTTCTCTTTTAGTATTTTCGTTCTGTGTTCATTCTGCGTATGTTGGATGACGGTTTTAATATGAGAATTTTGATAAATTATGGGAGACCTGACGCTTTTGACGACGTGCTTCATTGATGCTTACTAATTCCGTTACGTTATTTGTACGTTCTGTTTCTCTAATTTTGAATTCGTAATGATGATCGTTTCGGACCAACCCTAGGGGATAGAAGGACTGTTAGGTGGTCAAGATAAGTTGCTTATTTCACGACTTGAGATAAAGTATGGTCATCATGAGAGCATATTTATATGATGCTAGTATTATGACGTCTTGCCAACGTGATAATACTTACATCATATAACGTGCACTTATTGTGATCATAGGATATTTCGAGGAGTGCCTTAGAAGCCTTAGAATTTCTGATATATGATTGAGACTTTAGGTTCATTCTACCTATACGCTTAATTTGCCTTCATCGTTATACGATTTGATACGTTTGGATACTCGACACGCGTTTGCCGATCTCTGTACTTCCGATAAGAATCTTAGGTTCTGTTGTAGAGCTGTCTGCCGTTTGATGTTATCAAACAATCTGTTTTCTGTCTGTATGGATTCGATCTGTTACTATGAAGGAGTACACCTATGTTTTGCTATATATACATCTCACATTCGATGAATCTGTTCATGATGATCTGTTATGAATTAAGATATGAGATTTTGGATTCTGAGAAAATAAGACGTGTCTGTTTATGAGAATACCTCTGAAAGGTTATATTGAAGACGAGACTAACTGAAAATCTGAAGAGTTAAGCATATTTATCACCCTTATATTTCTGCGATTCGGTACGTTCTCATCTGATTTGCCTAGTCAAATTCCACAGACGATATATCCGTCAAATCCTACGTATTCCTTGTATCTCTTTGGAGAGAATACGATTATCATCTGTTACGTTTGGTATATTATTCTTTTGATCTGGATTCAGTATTGTATGTCTTTTCTAAGGAAGCCGAAGCTATTTTGATCAACAAGATAGAGTCATGAGAAACAAGCCATTCACATTTCCGTTCATGGTCCGTTGGTATTCCGTTTCGTTTCACATCAATTTTCGAGGACGAAATTTTTTTTTAGAGGGGAAGAGTTGTAAAACCCAAAATTTCTGAACATGTAAAATACCCAGAATACCCCTTTGATCCCAAATTCATAAAAGACGTTTAAATCATTAAGACATTTCATCCAGAATATATCCTAAGTATCTAACTGTTAATAATTGAACGAATAAAGGTAATACGATAATAAAGACTTATGATAAAACGAATGGTACATAATTAAATATCATCACACGCCTAGATGCTCCTTGTATGGGCCGAAAATTTGAGTTGTGATCATAAACATAAGCTAAGCCCAAGTGATAATTATAAACCAAGCACCATCCCATTATATTCGATCCTTTCCTCTTATAACTCAATCACATCACACGGTTTCCCACATATTTCTTTAAACCGAAGTTCCAAACAATATCATGATCTACATGTGCCTACATCCCTTACTGTCACGATATCTAATGTTGGAAAAGATACAATCTCATCAAAAATACATGTATATCACAGCCAAAGTACATTATCTTTTCTATTCATAAGGTTTGACAAAATCATTATTATCCCATCGTGTATATCTTTAATCTTTAGAAGATATGGTCATCAATCCCTTTGCTCTATTTTCTTAGTCAAAGAAAGCAAAACATTTTCCATTTTGACTCACACGTCTTGACAAATTCAGCTACTTATAACATTCCTTTGTTACTTTTATTCATACATCTACATGCAAAAGACTTGAACTCATCTATATTATACACACTTTGTGAATTGATTTCACATTGACATTTTCCAAGAATAAGACACGGCATATCATCATGCAAAGATTTTGTAATATTTACACACGTTTTTTTTTATATGAGATACGAAGATATCATTGCCCTATCTCTAAACTAAGACAAAAATAATACAAAGTCATCCATTACTCATTTTTCTAAATCTCCATCATGTTCTAATGAGGAAGAAGGAGTGTGTGATTGCATACATGTTGGAGTACCAACTTCTGAAGTTACTCCTGGTTATGGTTTCATTCGTAAGAGGTTATTGTTGGTTCATGATTTGTACGTGTAGTGGTTGTGCACGCCCAGGTCTTGGTTCGATCCTACCATATTCGATCTGTGGTACTCGTGTTTCCAGCTTTGCGGGTATTTGTTGTGCTTGATGATTCGGGTTGGCATTCGATAGAGATGGGTTCGGCTAACGGTACGAGTTGTGGGTTCGATCATGGTTGGTCAAATCGTGTGTTCGAGTGGTGGTCTTGGTCATGTTTGTGATCGAGTTCATGGCTTCGTCTTCGAGCTATATTCTTTTAGCGTCGAGGTAAATCCTCGAACCCCTTATGATTGCACCTGCATGTTTGACCTGATACATAAATCATACTTCCGAATATTAAATTTGGTCCAACACACACATCAGGTCATGACATTCAAGTATTTTTATATGAATATGATAGAGATATAGAACTTTTAAAATGGAAAAAAGTAATAGAAATACGTTTTATCATTTGACTTGTACGCATGCTTTCATGCATGATTTCTGCATGACCTTTATTATATAAATGCACACTTAATAGTTTATAAATGATAAAAAGGAAACCATGGGTCGGTGATATAAGTAATTCATTTTATCTATACTACTTATAATGCATGAAGGCATCTCTCTCCTTTGTGGTCTGAAAATTCAGACTTACATCTATTAAAGCATGATTTACAACCCTTTAATGCACTCAATTTTTAGACTTACAAGAAATAAAGCATAGTGTACAACAAACACTACATAAATGCTATTAAAGTGGTCAATTAATACACAATTTAATTCACCCCTTCACCAAAATATACCATTTTTTAACCACAATGTACACATCTTTATCATTACCAGAATATGAAACAGGATCAAGACAACAAGTGCAATGAATGAATCAAGAGCACCAACACCAGAAGCAAACAAAGCAGGGCCATAAATAGACAAAACAACAGCATAATAAGAAACACCAACAACACCAAGAACTATTAAGATCATTATTGAACCTAATCCTCTTAATGCTGTACAAAACTTAAATATATTCCATGCCATTATTGCTGCACTTCCAGATCTATACATAATATGATCAAGATTTTTGTAAAATTACTAGGAAAGTTAAATTTAGAACATGTATGTGTAAACAATATGGGAGTTATGCCAAAAAAGCCAATGTGCCTGCTTATAATATTGAGTTGACCGAGTGACAGCGTGGTGGCAAAAGGTGGTGGTGCCGCGTGACAGTGTTTCGGTGAGAGCCACGAGCTAAAACGCTCCAGAAATGCAATACATAAGCCGATCTATCGTTTCAGCTAAAAATACGAGTCGCCGGAAAATATCTCGCGACAGTGGTGGTGGCCGGAATTGCGATGTCGCCGGCGGGTAGAGAGAGAAGGAAGAGAGAGATTGAATAAATATTAATTGAATTATTATTATTTTTGAGGGTATTTATATTTTGAGGGAGGGACCAAATGTGTAAATTGAAAAGTGAGGGATGTGTTGTGTAAATATGGGCAGAGGGACTAATTCTGCCACATTCGCTATACTTTTACAATAAACATCGCGGGACCCATTTAGCATATCAAACGGACTTGAAAATTAACGAAACTTGCTCAATTGTTCACAAAAAATATTTTCCAATAAAAACGACTATAAATATGCAATATTTTCAAAAATCAATATTTTTGACAATTACGATACGTTTTGTGCTTTTTAGGTTGTGCCGGTTCACTAATAGGGACAATATGCAAAAAACGTAAAAAAAACATAAAAAAACGCATGAAAATATAATAAAACGGGCGAAAACGTATGAAAACATAAGAAAACGAATAAAAACATAAGAAAAAGGGTCAAACTAACCAAAATTGTTGTCTAGGGACTAATTCAAAAAGAGATTTTAATTAGTATTAATGATATAAAACAAGACTTAGCACTGCATTCCCGTTGCAACGCGCGGGTTTCCCAGCTCGTTTTACAACTAAATAAAACACTTTTTTTTAACAAAATTAAGGAGTATTAACATTTTTAACAAAATCATAAATCTGATAAGATGTATATTAGCGATTCGAATGTATTCACATTTTTAACAGCAAAACACATGGTAGTATCATGATGATACGGTAACAACAAAAGAAGAACACCCTCACTCTTTCACGCAACCTTTTAGTTATTTGCAACTACCCCGTTAATGTCGACCACCACAACCTCTTACAACGCCATGCAATTGATATCAACATCCTTGTCATTGCAACAACGCATTGACAATTACATAACCTTTTAAGTACTTGCAATTGTTCTACTCTCTTAACTAAAGTTATTGTTATTCGTAAATTAATTGTTAAAAAAAGATATAGGCGAAGAACATCACATTGCCAGAAAAATTAGTCACAGGGTACCCGCCGCCGCATCGCGCGGGTACCCTGCTAGTGTATACCTATACGTAAAAAGAATCTGGGTATAAGAATGAGATTTTGGTCTTGTTTAATGTCGTGTTTTGGTCTCGCATATTGGGTCCTTTACATCAAGTGTTTATTGTCTCGGTGGTTTTGATTTCTAAAAGTAATACTGAGAAGAGTTTTAATAAGTTGTGTCTCGGTAAGGGTCTTACCGAGAGTTGTTTGTGTTTTGTTTCTGAAAATAGTTTGTATTTGAAGTCCGAGATAGGGTTAACCCAAAGTAGGGTTTTGGGTAATTTATTCCGAGATTCCTTTTTGTCCTAATACGGTCTAAACTAAATTCTAATCCGGTTTATACTTTTATTTCTAATTCAATATAATCATCATTCCGAGATACTTTAAAACCTAATTTCACATGTGAAAACGTAAAACATGTCTACAAGTATCAATATGTATTAAATCAGTTATGACTTATTAAATGGACTATAAATAATGAGTGAGCATTAATTCGTGTAGATTTGTCAAAGAAGGATTGACGTATGTTTCATTGTGATCATTTCATTTCGATAAGGTACAGATATTCTGACCTTATCTCTTGAGGTTTCTCATGATTCGTTCACATCGGTTTGATATTAGCTTTGATTACGATGCATTTGATCTGAGCCTTCTTATTATGGCTTTCTTATATGATCTATGCCTTTGCTATGTTTCCCTTAGATTTGTGAACCTTTGATTATGAACCTTTGCTTTGATCCTTTGCTATGAACTTTAATGATGAACATTTGCTATGAACTTATGAACCTTTGATATGATACACTTGATATGAACCTTTGATATGAACTTGATATGATATGACATTTGAACCCTTCAGTTTGATACCCGAGCCAAATTTGTTTCCTAGCCATGAAGGTAACATGGCCGTGTCATTGATGCACCAATGGCATGACTCTAGTGTGGTTGAGTGATGTTCCACATCGTCCCATTTTGATTTTGATATGTGCACTTTATATTTGATATGGCCAATATGATTTGTTCGGGGGCGTATGGATGCATCCTAGGTTCGATTTGTATTTGATGGATATGACATGATATGATATTATATGATATGTTCGGTGACTGATGCATGGGTGCAATCCACGTCTTTCACATGTTCGGGAGCTAGCTACTCCATGGTTACTATGATATTTGATTTGATTTGTTTGGGCTCGGGTTTGATTACTGGTTTTCCATTACACTTTGATATTCATTCGTTTATGCCTTATATTTTTCCCAATGCACCATATTATATTCTTTGTCCCTTATCTTTTGGTTTCGTTTATATATATCTGTTCACTGGGCTTTTTAAGCTCAGCCGCATTTTCTTTCCATACGGCAGGTTTTAGTTGGAAGCTGGGTTATGAGTGGAGAGTACTTTGGACTTAGAAGACTATACTTTCATAGCTATTCTGGATTAGAGATGACTAGAAGTGACTACATTTCTTTTTAACTTAGAATTTATTGTTGTTCTCATTTGTAACCTTGTATTTCAGATTTTCCCTTTGTAACCTTTGAAATTCATTTGTATTATTTAAGTCATATGCTTGGGTTTGCTTTGATATGTCACCATAACGTAATACTTCTACCCTTACCGGGTTGGGGTGTTACGGTGTTTGTTAATTTAAGGTTTCTAGTGTGTATGGTGTGTTAATGACTATTGATGTTACGTCTAATTAAATGAAACACTTTGCTTTTACATTTCTAAAATATTTTTTAATGACATTCACATTTGACATTATTGTTTTTGCCAATGAAATTTCCCATAACGTTTTTTTAGATACATGGATGTGAATGTCCATGACCACAACAAGTAATTAACGGATATATTGTTCCTATATCTTTATCTGTTTGGTAAATTCCCATAATAGCTACAAAAGCTAATTTCTATGTGACTTTTTGGGTGAAATTTGTTGTTAACAGGAATGCATAAAATGAAATAAACTACCCGTTGGAGTCTGCCTTCAACATGTGGTTCCATGGATCCTAGATATCTAGATATCCGGAAAAGGAAGCCCCAGGTCAAAATAATGAGGCAGAAACGAAGGTTACGTCGTAAGGATGTTAAGAAATATGTTGAGGTCATTCGGCTGATGTATTGTAAAGGAATTGAAGCAGCAATCAATGGAGATTGAGCGACTTTAGTAAGTGTTTATTTTACTTTTGTTTTGATTATGTAGACTCCAAAAACCTCATTTTGATGTGATACTAAATTGCTGTTGGAATTGTGCAGTTGCACGAGAGGAAGAGAGAAGAGAAAGATGAAAGGAAGCACAATTAGTTCATGACTCGGATGAAATTTAAGTTGAGATATTATGTGAACATGTCTGAGGTACTTATAGTGCTAAGTTAATTTTGTAGAGTAATCTTTGGACATAAGCAAGGGGGTGATAAAATATCATTATTTCTGTAGGTGCCTCAAATGGGTGGCAAGATAAACAACTTGGCAAAATAAATAAATATTAGTATTTCTATAGTGTTAGGTGGTAGCATGTTCAAAAATTTTTTAGATACTTATTTGATCTCTTGCTCATACATGAGTCGTTTCCCTGTCAACAAGATGTCGATGCGTCTTGGGGCTGAAATGGGTGTGTTTGGAGGCTGAAGTGGAGGCTGAAGTGGATCAGTTTGCCCGATAAAATCAGCATGAGATTTGACGCTACAATGGCCGGTGAAAAGGATGCGTTTGGGTGCTGAAATAGGAGCTGAAGTAGTGCGTTTGGGGCGACAATATGCTTAGGATTACGATTTGTGTCATCATCACGGGAGAGGTAGCTCAAGCTCATGAGTTAGCAGTCGACGGTACCTTAACCAACCGTTTTGTTGTAGTTTCAGCTTATTTTAACACACAATCTTGATCCGATTATAAGTTTTGCTTCTGATAAATAAGGTATCGCTTTAGTTTTTGGCAAACTTTTTAATTGAATGTTGCTAATATATTTGTTATCTTAATATATATTACAATTATTTATTTATGTCACAGTAGTATGGTTTGTATCAGTTACAAAGAAACAGACTACATAATATTTATGAGGAGTAGCAATGGAGAATATGAAAAGAACACAAAGAAGGAATAAAGTGTCCTGGTCTAAGACATTAGACTTTTTTGTTAATTTAGCCTGCCCAAATGCAGAATCACAGTTTTATTCTTTAGAATTTTTATGTCTTCTTATGAAATGTAATGTTCAAGTTATACTCATTTGAAAGTATGTTGTTGACTTTTTTTCTATAATGAAATGTTTTCTAATTTTATATGATATGTGGTGTACATGAGTCATAAACATTTTATGTCATCTTCACATATTCTAACTCAATACTGTATTAAGCTCGACATTGAAAGAGCTAAAATGTTGCGATAGTGATCGGTGTAGGACAAGATAAACCTTTTTAAAAATGTTATAAACACGATTCTTGGCACTTCAACGTGAACAACTCATTAAAGTGTGTTGGTAAGTTATTCTTTAATGTTCATCCTTTAGCTAAGAAAATGAAAACAAAGAAGAGACGTGGTCGGGGAAGAGAGGGAAGAAGCTGCAGGATAAAGGCCGACCGCAACACGGCATTATTTCATTGCAAAATAGTTTTAGAAAGAAAAAAACAACTTAGTAAGCAACTTTCTACCAGATTACCCAAACGATAACGCAAATACGATACAAAAACCATTGCACGAACACGCAAAATAAAGCGCCCCAAAACTAACATATATATTTTTTTAAATAACTTTACTCTATAATAAATTTGAGAAATATAACGAATAACCCCGCCGCAACGCGGCGGGGTCATCCCACTCGTTCAAAATATTCTCTAGATTCACTCGTCTTATAAAATACTTTTTCTATCTTTTTTCTACTAATTTTTTTATATTTCTTTTATTTATAATGCTTTGGATATTCTAGCACGCCATACTTTAAACTTTAAAAGATTTTCGGCCCTCCTAACAAAAAATTTCAAGCTCCGCCATTGCATATTCATTAACTTCTCGCTTTCATTTTACTGTATCAAATTCCATCACATACGAGGCTCACATCCAAAACTACCATGCATGTTAATATATGTTTTAGAAACATGGTTTAATTACGTTATCGATAATGAAAAAGATACAAGACAACGTCATCAAACACAACGGTTATAGTTACCAACAACAATGAAAACATGTATGTACCGTGTTGTGAGATTATATATTTCTTTAACTTAGACAATATGAGTTACATAGTATTATTCATGTTATTCATACTTGATTAATTGGTTATGTCTAAAGTTGTGAGTCGTTGGTCTGGTGGGAAAGAAAATGTTTAGAAAATATAATTAGATAGAATAAATAAAAAAGTGGGAGATTGGAGGGAAAAATAAAATGCATTAAGATAAATAGAAATAAAGAAATTCCATGAGAGTAATTGATCATTCATTATATATGTTGGTTGGTTTACGTTTGGTTGTTGCTGTGTTCCCAGATAAGGGTAAAGATAATCAATGTACCGGATATTCACTTGAAATCGTGTAATCACTTTCCAATAGAAACTATTCGACCCTATGTCTGGGTTACACGAATATCTCTATGAGATAAGACCAAGTGATGTTCTTGTTTTAGGCACAAATCAAGAACCGAATTGCTTTCAAGTGTTTAGGTTTTCTATATCTCTTCTCATGCGGATGGATGATCTCTATATATATTAGAGATATACTCAAAACCCTAGTCAAAGGAGTTATGAGAAAATATTGGCCAAATATTCTCCATATACATTCCTTAATTCTAGATATAGTGGTTACAAGACCAGAAGATCATGGTCTTAATTACGAATTTGAACCTTCCCAATATAGAGCAAAGTTAGTTACAAATTCTATCCTGCGTTACCAGCAGCAGAATCTATGCCCAGCAGCACAATAAATTGCACTAGCAGTAGAATCTTTTGCCTAGCAGTCCAGCAGCACTATTATTGTACTAGCAGTATAAACTGCTGATTCAGCATTACTAATATTAACACTAGCAGTAGAGACTGCTGCTTCAGCAGTAGTAATATTAACACTAGCAGTAGAAACTGCTAACCACTATTTGAGTCAGGGTATTCAGGGACCAAATGGGTGTACACTCCGTACCTCCATGCCCATTATCAGGTGTGAATTAATCCCTCAAGTGCACTAAATTTTTCAACAATCCTCCCCAAAATTTAGTTCACTTCCTTTGCATGAAAATAAATATTAAACAAACTTGTGCATAAATGAAAATATCTTGAAGATTGAATTCTCATCTTAGTACATTACACGTTCAAATATTCGAGAATCAGGGTGTTCTAAGAATTGAACCCTTCAACCCATTTGAATACCTGAAGATAAAATACACACAAGTTTCAAACACTTAAAATCTCCTGACACTGTACAAGTCATGTGTCCATATCCAATTCACAAATGTTGTAAAAGCTAAAAGTCCAAAGCTTCCTGAAGCGGCAAAACTTCAACATTTACATAGGTGGTTCCTCTTTATTCATGCTCCTGCTTAGCATTTTTTCAAAGAAAATAACCATTGAGAAGTAAAGACTTCATCCTCTTTTCCAGCAGGTTCTGAGCACAACCTTGGGATGATAATAAAACATGTGCTCCAGTCCATTAAATGTTCAGCTTTCCACATTGAACTCAACTCCCAAGTTTCCTCAGGAGGGAGTTGGGTGTCTTAGCCTTCAGTGACTAAGTTGGACTTCAAACCCATCCCTTTATCAGACTTTAAAACCAAGTCTCTAGCCAAACCCTTCGCCAAGTGATCAGCTAAGTTTTGTTGAGATCTAACAAACTCTATAGATACCACCCCATTCATGATAAGCTCACGAATCATGCTATGCCTGACACCTAAGTGTCTAGACTTCCCATTGTACATTTGGCTATAAGCCTTTGCCAATGTAGCAGCACTATCACAACGGATAGAAATAGGTGCTATAGGTTTAGGCCACAATGGAATCTCAAGAAGCAAGTTTTTCAACCATTCAGCTTCTTTACCAGCAGCTGCTAAGGCTACAAATTCAGATTCCATTGTTGAACTGGTGATGCAAGTTTGCTTCTTGGATGCCCAATAAATTGCACCTCCACCAAGTAGGAATACCCAGCCACTAGTAGACGAATTGTCTTCAGTGTTACTGATCCAACTTGCATCAGTGTATCTTTCTAATACTGATGGATAACCAGTATATGAGAGACTATAGTCCATAGTTCTCTTCAAATACTTCAGTACCCTCTGAATTGCTTGCCAATGATGAGCACTAGGATTACTAGTATACCTGCTCAATTTTCCCACAGCAAATACAATATCAGGTCTTGTACAAGTCATGGCATACATTAAGCAGCCAATCACCCTAGAATACTCAAGTTGAGATATAGCCTTACCAGTATTAGGCATGAGCTTCTCACTTGTATCCATAGGAGTACTCATTGGAGTACAATCAAAGTAATTAAATTTCCTCAACACTTTCTCAATGTAATGAGACTGAGATATAGAAATTTTGTTACTTTCATGTTTAATCCTTATTCCAAGGATAACATCAGCCTCCCCCATATCCTTCATGGAGAACATTGATGACAAAAATTCCTTTGTGAGGTCAACTTGATTTTGGTCAGTTCCAAAGATCAACATGTCATCAACATATAGACAAATGATGACTCCTTTACCAGATTCATCAAATTTGCAATATACACATTTGTCAGATTGGTTAAGTGAATAACCACTAGACAAAACCACTTCATTAAATTTTTGATGCCATTGCTTAGGTTCCTACTTGAGTCCATATAAGGACTTAATTAGTTTACACACCTTGTTTTCATTGCCAGGCATGATGAAGCCTTGAGGTTGGTTCATATAAACCTCCTCATCCAATTCACCATTCAAGAAAGCTGTTTTCACATCCATTTGATGAATAATCAGATTTTGAATTGATGCCAAAGCAAACAACAATCTTATGATACTGATACGAGCTACAGGGGCATAAGTATCAAAATAGTCTATCCCTGACTTTTGTTTAAAGCCTTGAATGAATAGTCTAGCCTTGAACTTTTCAATAGTTCCATCTACCTTCATTTTCCTTTTGAAAATCCATTTGCAACCCAAAGGTTTGCAACCAGGTGGTAGATCAGCCAACACCCAAGTGCTGTTGCCCATGATGGAATCCATTTCATCATTTATTGCTTCTTTCCAGAAAGCAACATCGTGGGACTTCATTGCTTCATCAAATGTTTTGGGATCATCCTCAACATTAAAGCAATAGGAGTGTTGGTCAGAGACCTCATCCCTTGTTCCTTCAATTAAGTATAATTGGAACTCAGGTCCAAATGACTTTGGAGTCTGTGGAAACCGTAGAGGGGGGGGGGGTGAATACGTTTCCATTTAAAAACTTAAAAACTTTTTGTATCAAACACTCGATCGAGTGTGACGTAATATGAAAAGTGTCAACTATGAGTTTATAGCATCTAGAGATGACTATAGTAAACTACAACATATGCACAATCAAACCATGGAGCATACATAATCAATCATGACATAAGCAACTAGCCACACAAACATATACGCTATGCAAATATAAATATAAAGCGATAACGAATGAAATGAAAGTAAAGAGATAAGTTAGAAGGCGCAAACCGGACACGGTGATTTATAGTGGTTCGGCCACGAAGCTCCTCTTCGCCCTACTCCACTCCCCGAGTACCCAACTCGAGAGTTACTTCACTAATCAACAAACTCCCTTTAGGCGGAGAAAACCGTACACTTCGCTTAACTTGTTGTAACACCCCGACCCGACAAGGTAGAGATGTCACAAAAATGGTGACATATCAGAAACATACACAAGCATACATCTTCAATAATACAAAAGAATACAAAGGTTACAAGAAATTACAGGGAAATACAAAATTTACAAAGGAATAAATACTAAGTCCGAAAATCTAAATTCTTCTAATCATCTCTATAACAAAATAACTATCACAGTGTAGTCTTCTAAGTCCAATGGTACTCTCCGCTCATACCCAGCTTCCTACTAAAACCTGCCGCAGGAAAAGAAATGCGGCTGAGCTACGAGAGCTCAGTGAACAGATATAACGGTAACAAAGCAGTAATAAAGAATAGTGAACAGTAATTGAAATACGAATCAATCAGAGTTATGGCATAAGAAAAGGTAACAGTAATGAGAAGTACAAGGGTACAAGGTTTAGGAAACAGTAATCCTCTACGAGTCCAGTATCAGTAATCAGTAACAGTAATCAGTATAATCATGTAGAGGGGAGACCTCTCAGTAATCAGTAAATATGAGGGGATTCCTCAATAATGGGTGGAGTAGCTAGCTCCCAGAGTGTGAAAGACGTGTATCGCACACACCATCAGTCACCAGTAATACAGTAATCAGTAATCAGTAATCAGTAACAGTAACAGTAACAGTTCTAGGATGCATCCATACGCCCCAGGTGGCCATAAACCTCCCAACACACCAAATAAAATACAGTCAGGGACGGAACATGTCATCACTCTCCTGCCCTAGAGTCATGCCATCGGTGCATCAATGACATGGTCATGAAACCCTCATGACTAGTTATGGCTCGTAGTATCAAACTGTGGGTCAGTGGTCAAGTATCAGTATTCAGTATTCAGTTTAGTTTCATAGGTCAATATCCATTTCAGTATATCAGAAAGTTCATATCAGATGGTTCAATAACAGAAGGGTCAATAACAGTAGGTTCAATATCAGAGAGGTTCAATATCAGTAGGTTCAGTATCAGTGGGTTTAGTACCAGAAAGATTCAATATCAGAAAGGTCAATATCAGAAAGTTTAGGTTCATAGAAAAGATCTTAATTCAAAGGTTTCATATTAAGCTTATATTTAAAAATAATCTTTCAGTGACTTTCATAAATGATGTTTAGTAAAACCCTTTTTATAAAGATAGTCCTTAAAAGAGATTTTCATAAAATCTTTAGTGCAGTTTCAATTTAAAATTGGTATGACATTGTATTCAAAAGCTTTTCTCAAAAACATTTTCATATCATCAAGGAAAGTTCCAATTCCAGTTATAATGTCAAAATGAATCTTCAGGGTATTCAGGGGTTTGCATGATTCAGGTCATAAGATGAAGATCGGATCATGTCAGGTATCAAAGGAATTAAAATAGGGTTCAGTTTATCAAAGGGACTCAGAAATCAAGTATCATGTCAGGAAGGTTCAAGTAAAGGGGATCATAGCAGTGGCATTAATACAGAGACCGACAGATCAGAAAATAAAAGAGATCATGAGAAACCTGTGAGAAAGTTCAGAATATCTGTACCTTATACCGCAAATGAAAACACTACAGAACAACAAGGTCGGAAGCAACTCCATCTTCAGCGGATCTACATGAATTTATGATTGTCTTATTAATAGCTTGTTTTATTCAGATTACTTATTTTAGTCGGCTTTCCATTTTTAGTAACTTTCCATACTTATCAAGTTTCCATATTTAGTAGTTTAAGGTAAAAGCCATTAATTAGCCAAACTCAGGGGTTTACAAATGATAAATGGGTTAACTTAAAGGTTTAGTATGACAAATATCGTGGTTAAGGGTTTTATATGTCAATTTAGCAAATTATATGGCTTAACGTGAAAATAATAAAAGTTTAGGGTTACATAAGTAATTTTTCTTTGTCTTATTCGAATACATATAATTTGCATGTGTCTAAAATAAGACAATAAACAACTCCTTGTTCTTGATATTTATTTTAACATCTTCTAAATTTTAAAAGAATGAGGACGGTTCATAATACAGATTTTAATAATTAACTAATTATGATTAATGTATCTATTATTATATTAGATATCTCAGTTTGCATGAAAGCTTCATTTCCTTCGTATGAAATCTAGCCGAAATCGATTCGCACTTTATATCATTTGTTCCAAGTTCCTAGTTGCCAACGTTTCTATACACCATTGATTAGTATCGATTAAGGGTGCGTTTAATGTTACTACTTAAGGTCGACACATGGGCGGCTAAACCGACTCCAAAACAGGTTCGAATCCGGGCCATAATACCATAGGAACTCCCCATGTTTATTTCTTTTTAATACCATATCTTAAAACTTATAATCATATGAATGTTTTAACGACCAAATAAAAGATGTAATTCTCGGCACCTTTGAAAGCTCTAAACATGTATCGACACAAGTTTTAGGTTTATTTCTGATCGTTCAAATATATTATTAAAGGTGCGCTTCAAAGGTTGTCTAGGGTCAATATATATATACGAAGGAATCAATATACAAACAAGAAGAACATCAAAAGATATCGGAATACCTTATGTCAGTTTAACGAGAGGAAACAAGAACAAGAAACGCATGACAATCGTACCATCCCTTCGAACAAGTATATATCGTGATCGAAACTACCACTATATGGTCGCGTCCAAGGACAACAGATCGGATGTAATTGTTTTTGTTGTGTGAGCACTTGATCGAAAATAATAATAATGAGAGGTTGTGAGTTTGTATCAAAGCGTAAGGGAACAAATGTTTGTTGTACGCTTCTTTGATTTACAAAGTGTGACAATGGTGTGATTATTTTGATATAACTAAATGGAATATTTTATCACATAAGGTAGCCGTAAATGTTGGAGGTGATTGATTGTTTTGAATGGAGATAGAAAAGATTTGTTATAAAACGTATGGAGTGGGTGAGGTATTAGCTTTGAGATGAAGGAAGATATATATTCGGATCTTCAATAAGAAAGGAAATGCATGGGAAAAATATTGAAAGTAGGGAAATAGCAAAAGTCAAAGATGAAAAATCAAATACATGAAGTTTAAAGAGGAAACCGAAAGGCACTGAGTTCAATTTTCTTCAATATGCATGGCCCCCATTCGTGTGTGTCTTTACAATTATGGTGTGTCATTCATGACGTAATATGGGGAGATGACTAGGGGTCAATTTATCGAAAATCATGGGAGTTAAAAGGGGTGATCATTACTTTCCATTTTAGCATAATTTCATATTTACCTTCCATAAATAACTTGTGTACATATTAATTTTTGGCCTATAGAGGCTTCTTAACGAGCCATACTTTATTTCATATGGTTCATACATAATTTCATATAATACTTTAGATTATGTGTTCATTTCGTATGATTTCGAGTCATAACGTATTATATAACCCAAGCTTTAATTTATAGCGTATTTTATAAGTTTTTAAAATTTCAAAATTAGAGGGTATTTTGGTCATCTCGGATTGTGGTAATTTTGGGGTTTTACACTTGTTTTCCGACACTAAGCTAGATGTCGAGTGCTAATCTTAGCTAGCACCAATCTACCACGATCTACCCGATCTACACCATACACGTCGCTTATCCTATTTCCGACACTAAGCTAGATGTCGAGTGCTAATCTTAGCTAGCACCAATCTACCACGATCTACCCGATCTACCCTTGATCCACATGATCAATCACGCAAGCCCAATGGCTTCAAGAGATCTTCACTATCTCTTAAGATCACAATGATCTTGACTCTCTCTCTCTCACAAAAGAAAAACAATCTTGATGTATGCTATGACACAATCAAGAGTGTAACAAATGTTACAAGACCTAACAACTCCAACTCTTGTATCTTCTTGGATACCTTGAGTTCTTCTCTTGCTAATCAAGAGGGATGACAACACTTTGTATCAACTTGAATACTTTGTGTTCTTCTCTTGCTAATCAAGAGGGATGACAACACTTTGTATCTACTTGGATACTTTGTGTTCTGTTCTTCTCTTGCTAATCAAGAGGGATGAAAACACTTTGTATCTACTTGGATACTTTGTGTTCTTCTCTTGCTAATCAAGAGGAATGAAGAGGATCACTTGAATGGATGATTGGATCACTCTTAAACAACCTAAGACTCTCCAAATGATCAAGGAAAGTGTTTTAAGTGAGGTGAACTATACCAGAGAAAAACTCACTGGAAAATCAAGTTGGAAGTGTGGAATGGTCCACTATTTATAGGCAAGGAAAAATCTGACCGTTACAGACCCACGGCTCCACTAAATACCCGACGGCTCCGTTAAATTTAATGGAGCCGTACCTATTTAATGGTGCCGTAGACGCTCCTTCGTTTGTCTTTAGTGGGGAAGGTTTATTTGGGGAAGTTAGGAGCTGTTTTGGGGGGAAATTTGACTGTTGGGATTTTCAAACATATTTTTTAAAATAAAACATTTCTTTTTAATTCAAAAATAATTTGTGAAATATATTTTTGAAAAAATGTTTTGTCACATTAAAAATGTGAAGTTTTAGAAAAATAAAATCCTTTGATCATTTGTCAAGTAGTAGATTTGTTTGTCCATACCTTGAGTTATTTATGTCGGGATGGAAATCTACAACTTCGTTGAAGCATACTTGAGACGTCGGGAGGTGTAGATGTAAGTATGCATTGATGTTTTGTGTTTACAAGTAACTTGCACATTTTACGTTATGTATTACAAGTTACATGTTTGTCATTATTAAAACCGAAGAAACCATTTAGTTTAAATATCGTAATATTTGCACTAACAATCTCCCTCTTTTTGATGATGACAAATATGTAAACCGTAATACATAGTAAAATATAAAAGTTACTTGTTTACACTTCCTTCTCCCCCTTTTGTCGAATCAAAAAGGTAGTTGCCTCGAGCGCTTCCTTGGATTTACTTCCTACTCCCCCTTATTGCACTACTATCCTTTCTCCCCCGAAAGGCGAGCTTGCATCATCCCAGTGAAGTCTTCTATCACCACTTGTGAAGTCGACTCCATGCTATGTATTCAAATACTCCCGAGCTCCCCCTAGCTCAATGCTCCCCTAAGTTGACTTAATCCCCTTATTTATTTACCTTAGTATCTAGCGGATCCATGGATCAAATTCTTACAAAGGCTTTTCCTACATCAAGGGTTAGCTTCGTGCAGCATAATATATAACAGTATAGGAGCAACATTATAGGGATAGAAATCACATAGCAAGACATGCATGGGTTAAACTATGTTAACACGTAAGTGTCCCAACCCGACCGAGAACCTAAGGTGTAATTGTTCACTCAATTACACTAATCAAGAACGAGATTCGTTCATTGACTGACGCACTAAATGACTTATTCCAAGTTGTCATTGGGAGGAAAGTTCTAACAAACCTTTTGAACAACATAATCATCTACCTAAGATGATTGATGTTAAGGATAGTTTGTTGATAAGACATACTCTAAATGATTACTATTATGACAAGTCGTGCCATAAAGTAGACTCGATAGAGGTTATACCTAAATGATTCCATAAGGTGAGAGAGTGTTGGTTGTGGTGACAACAAGGACAACTTGGGTTATGTGGTCGTAGGGGATAAATAATGGGATGACCCATTAGTAGTTGTGGTGATGGTGATGGTGATAAGGATGATGTGTTGGTGGAGGTAAGGGTGTAGGAATCCTAAAGGTGGAGGATGATGATGATGTGGTTGGAGATGTTGGTTTTGCCCTTTGAGGAAAGGTGGGAAAGGATGGTTTAGGTTAATATATCGTTTGCACTGACAATGAGATGCATGATATATTTCAAAAGGAAAGGGAAAAGGTGTATGTGATCCTAACAGGATTGTTGGTGGATATCTCTAACGGGGTTAAGGTAACGAAGTTCTAGGTTTCTAGGTTGGATGATCCTAGTTGTGTGTTAGAGATAATTTGGTGCATGAAGGGGTTTCATGTGTTTTGTGAGGATTGAAGGTTGTTGAACAAACTATCACTTTCAAGAGTGAAGTGTAGCAAAAAGGTTTGAGTGGGATTGATATAAGGGTTGAAGATTGTAAGGTTTGTGTGTGATGATCGATGAGTTGAAGGTTGTAAGGTTTGAGTGTGATGACCTATTGGTTAAGGTTCTTAGACTAACTATCACTGTCAAGAGTGAAGTATAGCTAAAAGGGTTGAGTGTGATGATGATGTAAATGTGAGGTTTGAAGGTGAGATGCAAGATAAGCTTGCAATGGTGAGGCCTTATATAGGCAAGAGTTGTGGGATTTGAACTAAAGTTGGTGTTAGAGTCCTATGGTGTAGTGAGGGAATCCTAGGGTGTATGTGAGTTTTCAAAATATTGCAGGTTTGAGGTTAGGGATGCAGGGATCTAAAGGAAACAGTGAAAATTCGTCAAACATAGGCACGGTACCACTAAATACCACACGGTACCGTTAAATTTAACGGTACCGTGACCTGAAAGTCACGAATTTTCCTGTGCAGCCTACTTCTGGGCAGCTAAAGGGAAGTTTCCTAGGGAATAAAAACCACATTTGTGTGTTCTTGAGAGTGTTTGGTGAAAGACTATATGAGTGTGTTTTCGCTCCCCCTTAATCTATGACCATCCGGACAAGATGTAAAAGATGAAGAGGAAAACAAACGTTGACGAAAGCGATGAGCTTAGTAACGTCATGACAAGTAGTGGATATCATATGATAAACTTCACCTTTGAAGTCACGTAGCTCTTCTCAATCAATGTGAATATTCATAGAATATTTATATGATGAGGCATGTGATTACTAAGAGATATCCTAAGGGTTAAGAAGATAAAATCTTCAGGGTTGTGAGGTTGGTGATAAGGTTCTAGTGGGGTTATCTCAACTTATCCTAGTGGTTCACGTTTGAAGTGTGTGGGAGATGAGAAGGATGCGGAAGCATTGGTAGTGTTTAGTACCATGCGGAAGTGTGAGGGAAAAGGCTAAGGAATCAGATGATAGATACAATCTATTCTGATAGGAGACGGTTTTAGGTTCAAGACTACATCGAGTGGGTTTTGATGGTGTTAGTGAGAATTTGTGCAGAAGAAAAGAGTAACTGGGCGCGTTTTTCAGATGCACGGCTCCACGGTTCCACTAAACATTAGTGGAGCCGTGGCTCTTTAGTGGAGCCGTATGTCTGAAGATCCAGTTTTTCTTCTGTTTTGACTTTTGGCTGATTAATCTTACTTATTTAGTAAGACTATTTGACACAAGGAAAAAGTTTATACCTAATAAACTTTTTAATGATTAGACGGGATGACCGGAGATGATCTTAGTGTTTCCAAGGAAATTGACTAAGTTGTCATTGGATGAGGATTTACTTCTAGTATTTCCCGTGAAATAAATAGAAGTTATGAGTTGTGTTTTGGAGGATGACTATAATATTTCCCATGAAATATTTAATTAGTCGGAGTACGTGTTACACCCGTACCCCGACAAGGTACCATTAATATAAATATTATGTTATGCAAATGTGTTAGGGATATTTTATAACTAAGGTGTAGTTAAATGAGAAATATAGAACTTAAAGGACTATTATTGCCAAGAGGCTAAAGATACAACTAACTCCATATTAAATAAGCAAGACTTGGAATTGTCTGGAAATCTTGAGCTAGTTCTAGTTGGGTCGACACTTAGCAAGAAAAAGGAGGGAAGACTAGAAATCTTCATCTAACCCATTCTAGCTATCAAGAAGTGATCAAAAGGCATAAGAGAAACCTTAATTGTGTTCCTTTCAACAAGTAAGTAACTTTCCCCAATTGTGAAAATTAGGGTTCATATGGTGGGTTTTGATGATTATGGTAAAAAGTGGTGAAATGATGATCTCCTTAGTTAGATAGTTGCTAATTGTAGTTAATCTTGTGATAGGAAGCATTTATAGAAGCCCATTCAAGTCAAGTAGGAAGCTAGTAGGAGTAGAGTTAAGTATATGAGTATAATCTTTGTAATGTTATGTTATTAATGTTATGGTTGTGTTAATGTGATGTTTTATGGAGCTTGTAAAGATGTGTTAGCTTGGATCCAATGCTAGACATGAAATGTTATATGTAAATTTTACTTACTTGGTTAAGGTAAGTAATAACCCCACTTTATGCTCCTTGTTAATGTTATGATTGGTGGTAATCACCAATCTTGTGTAAATGTGATGTTGATTATATCTTATATACTTACTAAGCGTTTTCGCTTACGTTTGAAGTTAATGTTATATTTGTAGGTTCTAGCGGTGGAAGTAAAGGTAAGGATTTGGCGTAGTTGTAGATTGGAAGTAAGAAGGAAGGTAAATAGAAGCTAGCTTAGAAGATCGGATCTCTTTTGGACCAAGCGTATTGAAGTTGGAAGCCCCAAGTGTTCTTTTGCGTCGTGGGTACACTTCTTTTATATGGTCATTTTGTTAGTTTTCGGTCTTGTCTTGATGTCTAAATTATGGGTCAATTAAGTGTGTAAGTCATGAAGTTCCTAATGTACATGTTGGTAGTTTAAGTACTCATTAAGGGGCGTTTGGTACGAACATGATTCTACCCATTTTGAAAAGTTAACGGGTCATGTATGCATGGAACGCCTTTGATATGCTAATATAATGGTTATGGTCAAGTTATTGTGAATTGGTAGTGGTATAAATGGTCTTGTAGTGTAATGGGTCATTGTGGGTAATTATGCATAACCCGTCGAATTTAGAGGTACTATTCCGGGTGATCGAACGGGTAATGTTTTTGCATGAAATTAATCTTACGGACATACTTAAGTATTCTGGAAAGTTTCGTGAAGTTTCGAGTCCGGGAGGTCGGGTTTCCAGCCGAGGATTTTGGATGTTTTTGGAATTGTCTATTTTGATCAGTAGGGTCTGTCCAGACTTCTGTGATGCAGGGTAGATACGGCGCATCTCTTATGAGATACGGCGTATCATGTGATGCGGCGCATCTCCTGTTGTGATGCGGCGCAACGTAGCCATTTTCTTGTAAATTTCGGTCTCAGTGGGTCGATGCGGCGTATTTAATTCAATAGATGCGGCGTATTCGTGTTTAAGATAATACGGCGTATCACTTTATATTGATACGGCGCATTGTCTCTCAGCCTCAATGCGGCGTATCTTGGCCTCAGAAGGGTTGTCTGTTTGTTTTTAGCAAAGTTGTGTCAAATGTTTTGAAGAGTCTTCGTGTAGATATTCTTGCAAGAGTGTGTAAAATGTTATAAGTTATATGTTATGGTCATTTCATGAAGAATATGTATGAGTTCAATGTAGTCAATCGTTTCCGCGTTCAAAGTTCAAAATTTTTGGTCTAATTGGGCACGGGGCATTACAGTACGCGACACAAGGAACGACTTGATATTTCCCGTGAAATATTCATGAAGTCATGTGACGAGTGAGAAAGATGACTTAAAAAGCCATGGGCGATTCGTAGAGAATGACTTCAATGTTTCCCGCGAAACTTTCGAGAGGTCATAGGAGGGATGAAAGGTTATGAGGTATGACGTGACGGATGACTTTAATATTTTCGAAGGAATATTCAAATAGTCATGAGCGGGATGAGAGGAATAACTTGAGAAGTCATATGATGAGATGCGAGAAATGACGTTAATATTTCCAGTGAAATATTAAGAAGTCATGAGACGAGGTTTAGGGAATGACTTGAGAAGTCATGAGACGAGGTTTAGTGAGAACTAAAAGCAAGATTTTTGACAAAGAAAATTCACATATGTTGTGATTTTTCTGGACTTTAGATTAAAAGAATTTATACCGAATAAATTCTTTTATGAATGAATCCAACGGGATTCGATGAACGTTGATCGAGAACGAGAGATGACATTTAATTGCATTTCGCAAATTAAATACTTTAAATATTTCGGATGAAATATTTAAGTAGTCATCGGAGTTTAAGATGATTTTTCGAATAAATCTCGCTGATTTAGTGAGACTTTTCGACACGAGGCGAGAATTTATACCTAATAAATTCTTCAAACGGTACTAGACAAGAATAAATGACTTTTATATTTCCAAGGAAATACATAGGTAGTCATTAGAGCGAGGAGAGAATTTATACCCAATAAATTCTTTGAACGGTATTGGACGAGATCGAGGGAATGACTTGATACTTCCAGTGAAATATCTAAAAGTCATGACACGAAATAGAAGAGATGATCTCAATATTTCCAGTGAAATATTCAAGAGATCATGCAAGGAACGTGAGAGATGACTTAATATTTCCAGTGAAATATTTAAATAGTCATAAGATTTATGGAAAATGTTCCATCATTCCTAGACCTAGACGGAGATGGTTAAAGGATTCTCGGTTGAGAGGTTTGGTTGATTTACGGATTTCGATGTGCTTCGCACGTGAGTGTTTCGCGGGGTTTTGAAAGACGTAAAGCTAAGCCTGTGGTGCTGATTAGCAGCAGGGTTTGGGATCTTAAGATGTGTATAATCACACGAGGATGAAATGAACTACTAATCACTTATATAGTAACTTGTGAGTCCTTTGTCATCCGAGGGTTGATGTTAGCTTTTAGCTTTTGGATGAGCGTTTTAACATATGTTGTTAAAAGGCTTGAGTATGATGTTTCGGATATGACATTTAACAATTGCGATCGCAAGTTAAACTTACTTGAATATTTCGGATGAAATATTTAAGTTGTCAACCCTACTCCGAGTTCTACTAGGTTTGTTCCTAACCTTCTCATGATAAAAGGGTGTATTACTTGGAAGAAGGCCAAAAACTTGATTGCGTGGTTTTGTAACCTTACAACAGGTTTTACCTCTCGAGGGATCTCAAGAGGCTTACAACCCCACCAGGCAGTGTACCTGACCGATGTAGTATAGTGTAGTGGTAAGTACGGGGGATTGATCGTTCTCCACAGGGAATAGTGTTCGTTAGGTATGAAAGGCTACTCTAATTAGGTCTAAGGGTTGAGGAAGATTCTTTTTTTGTTTTTATAGTTTTTTATGAAAGCAAGTAAAATCTCGGGTTTTGAAGGAGTGGGCGGAATTAGTTGCTAGTCAACTAACCCAATTTACTACGGATGCAAATAAAATAAAATAACAAAAATGAAATGTGGTGAGAAACTTATGTGTAGAGAAATGTGTTTACTTAGATTTCCTTACTCCCTAACTATCTTTTACCGGTTAATTAGTGTGTATTAGTTGCGTGGATGACGGGTGTATTCCTTAATACCATTCGTGGGGTGGCGTACTTACTTCCCCAACTCTACAAGCTCCTACTTCACTCCTATGTCGAGCCGGCTAGGAAGCTCCTAACATGGGATCACTAGAATTCGCTTGTGCATTAAATACAACCATAAAAACCTTTAGTACGCGTTTGGTTCATGTTTCTTAAGACGTTCAAGCAAGTTACCGAATAGGAAGTTAGCCAGTTTTCTTAAGCCTAACATAGATAAACAATCATCCAATACAACTAACAACACACTAACAACCAATAATCAATAGCTAAGTTTCATTAGATCTAAGCAAACACAAGATAAATTTAGCCTAACATGTTAAACAAAAGACAAGAATAAGATAGAATCAAACAACACATAGACATATTGAATGATTAATTGATAACTTATCTTTCAATGAAACATGGAAGATCTCAAGGCAAAAAGCCCTGAAAAAGTAGCTGAATTCGTCCTAGGGTTTTCTCCCAAAATTCCACACACTAAGCTCTCTCTAATGACAAAAAATTAGAAAACTATATATAGATTTTTGGATCTGACGGCGTCACCTTATGGAGTGTGACGCCGTCACCTCGCCGCTTTTAGGGTTCCCGGATGACCTTCTTGACGCCGTCCCTCTTTAGCTCTTCCAAAATCCATTCTGGCTTATCAAGGCTTGACGCCGTCAGATCGTGAACGTGACGCCGTCCCCTTATGATTTAAGCCGTGACGCCCTTGATCAAGTTAAAGCGTGACGCCGTCAGAATTCACATGCTATTTTCACTGGCTTATCATGAGTAAATTTCACGTCCACCTTTTCTTGCCAAGGCATGACGCCGTCCAGAGTAAATTGTGACGCCGTCAAGAGTAACTTTTAGCCGATTTTTGAGACTTTGCCGTTTTCTTCACTTTTATGCTCCAAAAACGTCCAAAATGCCTCCTTTTCCAGATTTCTCCTCAAAAGTACCTAAAATGACAAAAGGAACGATTTAGGGCAATATTTGATCAAATAAATACGATTTAAGGCTTAAATGACCCCTTAAAAGCGGTACACTTTTCGCTTCATCAAATACCCTTACACTTGAGATTTGCTTGTCCTCAAGCAAATGCGCTTTTATTCTAATCAAAATACAAGTTAGGGGTCATTTAATGCAAACATAAAAGTAATTACAACAAATAATCGTTCCACTTCAATCATAATAAGCACGGAGATTATAAACTAGCACCTCACAAGTAGTGTTTAGATACTCACATCTCTCAAGTGTCATCAAAATAAATCTCATAAATGAAAACGGATAATATCTCTCACTACCTGTCATAGCAAATAGATTACCATAGGCTTGGGAAAGGATCGAAAACCTCCTCCACTAGGCGTAAGCACCTAAGATAAACTATCAAAGAGGGCTTTTAAATGGGTTATAACGTAAGGTGTAGGGAAAAGGAAAACACGGTTTTGTTGGATAAAGGATATTTTACTGGTGGCGAGTTAAAAATCTTGATCAATTACATGTACTATACAATGTTGCTAAGCCAAGACTAGACTCGATATTAAGCTAATGATAAAATAACAAAAACATAAAATAAACATAAAATAAAACGGGATGGTAGTACGTATGTTTTTTCTATTTTTCATTTTCTCATTTTTTTTGTGTTTTTCTTGATTTTTTTTTTTTTTTTTTTTTTTTTTTTTTTTTTTTTTTTTTTTTTTTTGCATACACTTTTACCCTACCATCCAAAATAATACATCATAGGGGCATTGCATCCCCCTTACACTTGAATTTTTACATAACTTTACAAATACTAATCTAATGACTCGAATTAAGATAATCGAAAAACTTGGAGTACTTTTAAAATATTTAGCACATATGGGGGTAATAAATGATGTTCTTCCCCATTACTCCATTACACTAGTACTTTACCCATGAGTCCCAATCGTCCCAAAACAATATGTACAAGGATATGACTCGACTTAGCAACCATGTAATCAACTAGATAATTAACTAAGGGTTTAAACAAATGTTGTCACAATAATGCACTAAAAATGAGTGCATACAAGGTAGGCTAAGGCGATTTGGGTGTACATTTTAGTGGGGTGTAACAAATTCTTCCTTTAAGTAAAATGCTTAAAGGTCGAAACGAAAAGATAGGCTCTGAGGGGTGTACTAGGGGTATCGTGTACTAAAAATGAGTACAACGCAAAGGGTGTGGGAGAATTACTTGACCAATGTAGCCAACGTAATTATAACAAAAACACAGGTGTAAAACAATGGGTTAATCCTAATGCCTCTTATCATGTAGTAAATCTAACTACACGAATGTAGTCTCACTTGTGGCCTTGGAATGGTCCTAACGCAAGTTCTAGAATCTAAGTGCTACCGGTACACACATCATAGCATAAATGCTTTTCCTACCAATTCTAGGGGCGAACCTCACATATTTGGGGTGGAAAATTTTTTAGTGGTACGGTTTTTGTGCTAGTCATATAACTCCTATCCGTGAGACGCTCATTAAGATCAAAGTTTCACTCCTATATGTTGTAAAAAATTTTAAATTTGGCAATAAAATTACCTTAACAAGTATTTATCTCAGATTTATTACACATCTACTATTAAACAAACAAAAATCAAGCGTAATAGCATTCTCTAATCGTACTTTTACCCTCCCCTTACACTTAAGATGAACATTGTCCCCAATGTTCAAATAATAAGATGTAAAAGCAAAAAGTAAAAGAATGAAATCAAATACTCCCCTGATTCGCTCGGTGGATAATGAAATTACACGGTTAGATCTTCCTCCAAAGAGAATGTTGAAGCTTCATGACTAATGCATCGCCATAAGCTTGATTCCATAAACATCTCCTTGTCCAAAATAACCTGTTAAACCTGAGAAAACAAACACGAAAACCTGCATAACATCGGCGGGAAAAATCTATATATAAGGATATAATGCTTGTGGAATGAAAATTTTGCAGATTCCTGGAGATTATAAGTTGGAGATTTTAATAAAAACTTTTTATGAAAACAAAACTTTCAAAAATTTCTGGAAATTAAATCTGACGCCGTCAGGTTATAACCCCTGACGCCGTCAGAAATGACCTGACAAAAATTTTCATTTTTAGTTTCCGGAAAATTTCTGGAAAAAACCTTTACCTTACTTCCTGGAAATCCTGCAAAACATCATTATGACTCGATACAAGCATTTGACTCAAACAAACACTAATATGTATGCTAATTTATTATTATTACGATTCATGTTAATTTGTGTTCTAATAAACCGATTTAGATTTCCCTTACACTTATCTTTTGCAAAATACCTTTATATGTAGTTAAGACGAAGTCAAAAACAACATAAAGCATTTTCACAAATTAGTTTTTAACATGAATCAATACTAATAAAAATTAAACACACATACGGAAAATAAAATCAAACAAGTAAATAAATAAACACACAAAGCAAATAAAACAAATAAAGCTTGGGTTGCCTCCCAAGAAGCGCTTTTCTTTATTAACGAGTCTTGTAGCTAGACTCAAAGTCACGTACATTACGTGACTCCATCATCGGTCACGGTTCCTAGGCCATTCTCCTTCCCGGTTCTATATTCCGGTCCTAATTTCAAACAATCCTTGTAGAAACAGAATATCCTTTCCATAACATAGTCTACTCCTTTACTTCTATCCTTATCATTCCTATAGTAGACCGCTTGTTTAAGCTCCTTCTCAACATTTGACAAGTGTTGGAATTGTTCTATCTTATATGGCATTTGGTAGCTTACTTCATCGGTCTCATCCTTAAATCTAACTATCCCTAAGGAAGGTTCATAAGTCATTCTAGAGACCTCAACAAATGGTTTTCCAAAAACCACTTGAGTCAAGGATGCATCGACTATTGGGCGGATATATTCTACAATTACAAAGTCGGTGACATAGGTGAAGTTTCCTACATAAACCGGTAATCCCTTAACTCTTCCCGTGAAGTTACTCATCCAACCCTTGTCAGGGAGCATCCTATACCCAAGTTGATTTTTCATTATCAAGTTGTAGTGGGCTCTAGTCATGATGTTTATGGGCGATCTAAGGTCGATGTAAGCTTTCCACACATGTAGATGTCCGATGTTGCATGGTATGTTGAGATTAGAAGGGTCGCCTATTTCTATGATTGGTCTACCTAGGAAGTATGGTGTCTCGGGGTCATCGAATAAGTTTGTATGATATGCACGCTCTTCCTTAGTGGGTAGCCTATTGAAGTAGTCCTCATCATCATCTACTTCTTCAATCTCACTTGTCCTAACTTCCTTATCAACCTCGACTTTCCTATCCTCATCCTTAGGTTCACTATTATCCTCATTCCTATCAATTGGTTTAATAGTGACAATGTTGACAAAGTGGACGTGTTTGGATGAAGAGGGGTCTTTTACTTGGGCTCCGCTATTTGTGTTCCTAGCGTCCTTATGTGGAGGTGATAACACTTGGTTATTGAGGGCTTTCAACAAGTTGTCAATTTTATTGGTCATCTCAGTTTGTTGTTGATTGAATTCGGTCTCGAATCTAGCTATCCGAGCTTCTTGAGATGCCATAAATTGGGAAATCAATCCTTCAAAGTTATTGGTACTACCATTGCCGGAAGGATTGTTGTTGAAAGTACGGTTCGAGTTGGAACCGCTTGATTGGAAACGATTAGGTGGGTTGGAAGAATTGGTTTGTTGAGAGTTTTGGTTTTGTTTCCACCTAAGGTTCGGGTGATTTTTCCATGAGGGGTTGTATGAATCACCATAATGATTTGGCTCGGGTTTGAAAGTGTACCACTTGTCTCCCGCTCCGTCGGTACGCGAGGATGCGTAGTCCACAAAAGCTTGTTCGGGGAGTTCCATGCAATCACGAGTGTCGCGGGGACCACTACATAATTCACATGAAGAAGTGATTTTGTTCACTTGGCTTGAAGGTTTAGGAGCCTCGTAGGATTTCATGAGAAACTTGACTTGGTCTTCAAGTTCTATGATCCTACGGTCAGAAGTGCTTGAATTGTTCGAAGGCAAAGATATTGCCTTGACTGTTTTATTCAAATCACGGGGATCACTCCAACTTTCGTTGTCATAAAGAGCAAGATCCTCTAGGAGAGCCCATGATTGTTCCGCACTTAGATCACGTAGCTTGCCACCGGCCGATTGGTCAATGGTTTGCCTCGTGGAGAGATTGATATGATCATAGAAGATTTGGACTTGGAGCCAAAGTTCTATGCCATGGTGAGGGACTTTTTGGAGTAAGTCCTTGAATCGAGTCCATGCCTCGTAGAGAGTTTCGCCTTGATGTTGTTGGAACATCAAGATATCATTCCTTAGCTTGGTAGTTCTTCCCGGTGGGAAAAACTGAGCAAGGAAACGAGTGGTGAGATCATCCCAAGAGGTAATGGATCCTGCGGGTTGACGTTCTAGCCACTGACTAGCTTGGTCCCGCAAAGAGAATTGGAAGAGACGCAATCGGGTCGTCTCTCGAGTGGCAACATAAAGGTCTATAGAATCAACGATTTTAAGAAAGTCCTTGAGATGTTGATTAGGATCTTCAGAACGAAGTCCATGGAATGCGCATCCGCTTTGCACCAACCGGATGGTGTCGGATCGCAAGGGTGTGATATTGGCTCCTTGAGTGAGCTCAATGGTGTTTCGATAGCCATGGTGGCTAGGACGGGAATACTCTCCTAAAGTACGGGCTCTAGGAGGTGGTTGTGGTTGTTGTGGTGGTGGGTTGTGGGGGTTAAGGATATTACCATCTTCCATGATGTCGGATGGTATGGTTACGAACAAAGACACGAAGAAAATAGATAGACTAAAGAAAATCTAGAAAAATAAAATAAAAATCTCACTAGAAAGGAATCTAGTGAGTAGACCTAATAGAAATAAAAATTCAACCTAAACAATAACTATTCCCCGGCAGCGGCGCCAAAAACTTGATTGCGTGGTTTTGTAACCTTACAACAGGTTTTACCTCTCGAGGGATCTCAAGAGGCTTACAACCCCACCAGGCAGTGTACCTGACCGATGTAGTATAGTGTAGTGGTAAGTACGGGGGATTGATCGTTCTCCACAGGGAATAGTGTTCGTTAGGTATGAAAGGCTACTCTAATTAGGTCTAAGGGTTGAGGAAGATTCTTTTTTTGTTTTTATAGTTTTTTATGAAAGCAAGTAAAATCTCGGGTTTTGAAGGAGTGGGCGGAATTAGTTGCTAGTCAACTAACCCAATTTACTACGGATGCAAATAAAATAAAATAACAAAAATGAAATGTGGTGAGAAACTTATGTGTAGAGAAATGTGTTTACTTAGATTTCCTTACTCCCTAACTATCTTTTACCGGTTAATTAGTGTGTATTAGTTGCGTGGATGACGGGTGTATTCCTTAATACCATTCGTGGGGTGGCGTACTTACTTCCCCAACTCTACAAGCTCCTACTTCACTCCTATGTCGAGCCGGCTAGGAAGCTCCTAACATGGGATCACTAGAATTCGCTTGTGCATTAAATACAACCATAAAAACCTTTAGTACGCGTTTGGTTCATGTTTCTTAAGACGTTCAAGCAAGTTACCGAATAGGAAGTTAGCCAGTTTTCTTAAGCCTAACATAGATAAACAATCATCCAATACAACTAACAACACACTAACAACCAATAATCAATAGCTAAGTTTCATTAGATCTAAGCAAACACAAGATAAATTTAGCCTAACATGTTAAACAAAAGACAAGAATAAGATAGAATCAAACAACACATAGACATATTGAATGATTAATTGATAACTTATCTTTCAATGAAACATGGAAGATCTCAAGGCAAAAAGCCCTGAAAAAGTAGCTGAATTCGTCCTAGGGTTTTCTCCCAAAATTCCACACACTAAGCTCTCTCTAATGACAAAAGATTAGAAAACTATATATAGATTTTTGGATCTGACGGCGTCACCTTATGGAGTGTGACGCCGTCACCTCGCCGCTTCTAGGGTTCCCGGATGACCTTCTTGACGCCGTCCCTCTTTAGCTCTTCCAAAATCCATTCTGGCTTATCAAGGCTTGACGCCGTCAGCTCGTGAACGTGACGCCGTCCCCTTATGATTTAAGCCGTGACGCCCTTGATCAAGTTAAAGCATGACGCCGTCAGAATTCACATGCTATTTTCACTGGCTTATCATGAGTAAATTTCACGTCCAACTTTTCTTGCCAAAGCAAATTGTGACGCCGTCAAGAGTAACTTTTAGCCGATTTTTGAGACTTTGCCGTTTTCTTCACTTTTATGCTCCAAAAACGTCCAAAATGCCTCCTTTTCCAGATTTCTCCTCAAAAGTACCTAAAATGACAAAAGGAACGATTTAGGGCAATATTTGATCAAATAAATACGATTTAAGGCTTAAATGACCCCTTAAAAGCGGTACACTTTTCGCCTCATCAAAGGCGAAGTGATGACTGGGGAATTAGGGTAACTTCGCGACTACTATAACTTATAGGTTTTTACACTAGTGTATATGACTTCTAAGGGTTCATAGTGATGTGCATACCTAATTCCTAATGTGTCAAAAGAGCATAGTGTGGGTGCAAACTTTACAAGCAAATCATGTAAAATGCACATAAGGAATAAATGCAACAATCATGCAAAACATGATAATCATTTAGCATTTAAGATCATGAATACATTTAATCATGTCTTATGAGAACATGTTATCATTTTGAAACACGTATGTGGGATGCAAGCACTCTAGGTTTGCTAAGGCAGATCCTAATTACTACTTGTTTAAGATGACATCCTAATGGGAGATAAAGTTCACCGATGTAAACTATCTCTAGTCAAATGTAGGAATGAAAAATTTTCAAGTTAGAGAATGAGTATGAGACTATCACTAGTGGTGCTCAATTAAGGCTAAACACGACCATTTTTACGGGTTATACACGAACCCAACTTCTCTCCTGGAAGCAATCCAACCGTTAGGTCAAATTGAATTTCTAGTGCGATAGGTTCTCCAGTAGTCATTCTCATGTTAGAAAATTCAAATTCCTATATTTGCCTATTGAAGTGTAGCAAAGATGATATTAGCTTATTTCGCTAATACATGGCCTAATATGACTCAATTAACCATACTTTGAAAGTCGGTTTAGAAAATGACATGTCTTACACAACTCCTAACAAAGGCAAGCGAAATGTTTTAATTTCGTGTTTGAGGTTTAAAGGTTATTTGATGGAGATGGTGTATTTTATGATCTCTTGGACAACATCTTTGTTTGTTGAGTTGTTACATGTTATTTTAACATGATTTGGTTTCCTAGAACCAAGAGACACTCTAATGTGATACAATGTAGAATCTATTACATCGTGTGTGTTTCAAGAATGCTCCTTTGCATATCTTGAGTGAGAATCTAGTAAAGGTTACTTACCTCAATAGATCTCGTGAGCATTTTATTTGAAATGAGACATACTGTTTATTTCAACAAGTATGCTTTTCTAAGAAGAAACTTATCACTCTTAAGAATGCTTTGTGAAACAAGTATTTTAGTGTATGACCAATTTTACTTGTTTATGCAATGACACATGTAGTATTAGGTTATTATTCAACTCTAATATCCTATATTTGTTAACAAGATGCAATGTACTCTCTTGTAACATAACCATTCATGTTACAAAAGGAATAAGATGCATAGGATATAAGTTATCCTTTGTCAATCTTTTGATAAGAGAGATATATGTGATATTCTCAAAGATTGATGACTTACATAATAGTTAATAACATATTATGTGTGACACTTTTACTAGACATGTGACTTTGAGTGTTGAGTCGTTCATGAGCAAAGTTTACATATGTTGTTTGTTTGCTCGTGTTTGGTTTTTCGGAAATGACCCATTTACTTATTGCATTGCAATGTAAATTACTTGTATATTTCGGATGAAACATCCAAGTTGTCAATCCTACTTGGTTGTGTATTTTATACATCTTTTAAACATATTAGTTTAATATTTGGAACACAACCATTGGACAAGAAGACTCAATATGGCATCTTCAACACAAGTGTGAGTTATGATCCGATGCATATTATTTTCGTCTTGAGAGGACGTCATTATTTACATAACAATCGAGTGTGATTGAGTATGTAGATTCAAGATAATACTTTTCATCATAATTTGATGTTATCTTGAAGCTGGACAAATAATGACTCCAATTTCATGTCCACACTCAAAAACTTGTCAATTGGATTCGATAATGCTATCAATCATAATTTGAATAATGAATTGATATGTACTCGAGATCTTTCTTGACCCTCACAATCACTCCTTTTTAAAAAGAAATAAAAATTTTAGGAGTGTGTTCCATTTATTCTAACACTAGTTGTATGTGTGAGGTTAATGACATATTAAGTTACAACTTTGATATTGTCATTTATTTTTATTTAAGAAAAACTATTTTATATTATTGAGTATAATATTCTTAGTTTTTCGACACCTCATTTGTATAAGAATAATTATCTTAACTATTTTTATACAACATACGTAAAATACTAAATGTTTAAAACATTTTGTATGTGTGTTAGATCAATGCAAGTTTAATACATTTTTCTTTACTTAAGTACTAATGTATTAAAATGACTTTTTATCTTGTTTAGACAACCCATGGTCAAACAAGACAAAATGATGTAATGTTTAAAGATCATGTTACGGATTTTATGAAAGTGTTAAGTATTTTGGGGTGATATACTTTTTACACTTAAACCTTTGGAAAAATAATTGTGTAAGACAATATCTTTCGACACACATGATCTACCAACTTAGTTTCTATTCCTAAGAAGGTTACTGAATCATTTTGAAAACTTGCAACAAATGCAAGAAAAATGGTTGATGCCTATATGCAATGCAAACTAATTACTTAATATAGTGCAAGTGATTTAGCATGAGCCTTATAAATGCATAAACCTGAAAACTATAATAAGCAAATAGCAATTTAGCTTAACACAAAAAAAAAAAAAAAAAAAATACTTATCGTCATTTTGTGTATTAGGTATAACAATGTATACTAAGCTTGATTTTATTTGACAATGAATTGGTTTCCTCCCCATTTCAAAGATTTTTGCTGAGTCACTTTGAAAACACGTCAAGGTTTAAAAGTTGAATCGCCCTTTTTCAGTTTGACAAAAACTTTACGCAAACTGTGTGACCAGAAGACCTTTAGTAAAAAATCAAGGACTTTAATATGCTTTCATTTAGAACTAATTCATAAAATTATTTCTCAAATGAAAGTAGACTCAACATTGTTTAAAATAATGGGCGACACGACTCGTACAGACTTATGGTTGATTTTATATGGATTTCTGAAAATGAACCAAAAGTGAAAAACAGACAAACAGATGCACGACACCATTAAATGACTCACGGTACCATTAAATATAACGGTACCCTACCATATTTAGTGGTACCGTGGTCTGTTTTTTGATTCAGAACTGCATGACTTAATGACTCGTTCTGAAATCATGACCGGACACTTAAAAACACTATTCTTTTAGCGGTTTAAGAAAACCTTCAAGCTAGTATGACAAAGTATACTTGACAACAAAACTTGTAAGTATTAAACAACTAAATACTTTTCATATTTTATCACCTTCATAGGTAATTTGATACATGGATCGTACTCAATTTTGAAAACCATTTGTTTTAAAAATTTGAGCGACGTGGCTCTGGTACCAATTGTGGAAACCGTAGAGGGGGGGGGGGTGAATACGTTTCCATTTAAAAACTTAAAAATTTTTTGTATCAAACACCCGATCGAGTGTGACGTAATATGAAAAGTGTCAACTATGAGTTTATAGCATCTAGAGATGACTATAGTAAACTACAACATATGCACAATCAAACCATGGAGCATACATAATCAATCATGACATAAGCAACTAGCCACACAAACATATACGCTATGCAAATATAAATATAAAGCGATAACGAATGAAATGAAAGTAAAGAGATAAGTTAGAAGGCGCAAACCGGACACGGTGATTTATAGTGGTTCGGTCACGAAGCTCCTCTTCGCCCTACTCCACTCCCCGAGTACCCAACTCGAGAGTTACTTCACTAATCAACAAACTCCCTTTAGGCGGAGAAAACCGTACACGTCGCTTAACTTATTTTCCGACACTAAGCTAGATGTCGAGTGCTAATCTTAGCTAGCACCAATCTACCACGATCTACCCGATCTACACCATACACGTCGCTTATCCTATTTCCGACACTAAGCTAGATGTCGAGTGCTAATCTTATCTAGCACCAATCTACCACGATCAACCCGATCTACCCTTGATCCACATGATCAATCACATAAGCCCAATGGCTTCAAGAGATCTTCACTATCTCTTAAGATCACAATGATCTTGACTCTCTCTCTCTCACAAAAGAAAAACAATCTTGATGTATGCTATGATACAATCAAGAGTGTAACAAATGTTACAAGACCTAACAACTCCAACTCTTGTATCTTCTTGGATACCTTGAGTTCTTCTCTTGCTAATCAAGAGGGATGACAACACTTTGTATCAACTTGAATACTTTGTGTTCTTCTCTTGCTAATCAAGAGGGATGACAACACTTTGTATCTACTTGGATACTTTTTGTTCTTCTCTTGCTAATCAAGAGGGATGACAACACTTTGTATCTACTTGGATACTTTGTGTTCTTCTCTTGCTAATCAAGAGGAATGAAGAGGATCACTTGAATGGATGATTGGATCACTCTTAAACAACCTAAGACTCTCCAAATGATCAAGGAAAGTGTTTTAAGTGAGGTGGACTATACCAGAGAAAAACTCAATGGAAAATCAATTTGGAAGTGTGGAATGGTCCACTATTTATAGGCAAGGGAAAATCTGACCGTTACAGACCCACGGCTCCACTAAATACCCGACGGCTCCGTTAAATTTAATGGAGTCGTACCTATTTAATGGTGCCGTAGACGCTCCTTCGTTTGTCTTTAGTGGGGAAGGTTTATTTGGGGAAGTTAGGAGCTGTTTTGGGGGGAAATTTGACTGTTGGGATTTTCAAACATATTTTTCAAAATAAAACATTTCTTTTTAATTCAAAAATAATTTGTGAAATATGTTTTTGAAAAAATGTTTTGTCACATTAAAAATGTGAAGTTTTAGAAAAATAAAATCCTTCGATCATTTGTCAAGTAGTAGATTTGTTTGTTCATACCTTGAGTGATTTATGTCGGGATGGAAATCTACAACTTCGTTGAAGCATACTTGAGACGTCGGGAGGTGTAGATGTAAGTATGCATTGATGTTTTGTGTTTACAAGTAACTTGCACATTTTACGTTATATATTACAAGTTACATGTTTGTCATTATTAAAACCGAAGAAACCGTTTAGTTTAAATATCGTATTATTTGCACTAACAGAGTCCTAACCTTTTTGCTCCTTCTGAGCTCAGGTTCAGGTTGTTGAACCACAGCCTCATCAGGGACCTCATCAGAGATCTCAGATACACCAACATCATTAATTCCATTAGGAATCCTCTGACTTGGTCTAGGGAATGATGAGAATCTATTCTCATCAAAGATGGCATCCCTTGATTCAATTATAGAGTTAATTGAAACAGATTCATTAGGTTCAATAACATAGAACCTATATGCCTTGGAATGCTCAGCATATCCAACAAAGATGCATTGAATGCCTCTTTCACCCAAAGTCTTTAGCTTTGGATCAGGGAGTCTTACAACTGCCCTACAACCCCAAACCCTGAGATAATTCAGGTTGGGTTTCTTTTTAGTCCAGAGTTCATAAGGGGTTGTCTTGTTCCTTTTGTTGGGAACTCTATTTAATAAATAGCAAGCTGTTAACATAGTGATAACGCTCAAATCTAACATGTTTTTAGGAGCGTTATTGTGGATTTTATGCATATATATTGGTCACTTTTATGAACTTATGGTACTTAATTGAGTATAATTTATGTTTTAGGTTCATGAAAGCTCAAGTACAAGAAAACGGAGAAAAAGTCGAAGAAATGATCAATAAACGAAGATTTATGCATGTACGAAGAATTCCCGACAAATGAGAGTCTCTTGGAGTATATTCGAGAAGATAAAGTCATGAAGTTGTCACTCCAAAGACTCAAGAATAAAGCACAAGAAGGAAAACGAGAAAAGAAATGAAGAAAAGAAGCTCAAACGAAGAAATAATGGAAGACTCGTTGTTCCCGACACACCTCCACCATTTTGGCCATATCTTGAGCATACGAACTCGGATTTAGTTGATTCAAGCGGCCACGGAAAGCTAAGAGAAAAATCTACATCACAGTGGCCTCCAACCGATCGGTATGTGCCCGCAACCGATTCGGATGGAGCTAAAACCGATCGGTTGGGTTGAATACCGATCGGATGGAGTTGTCTGGTCAGCCAAAACTTCACTATTAAGACTCCAAACGTGTACAAGCCAATTCTAGATCCTTCCCAAGTGTATTCTAGGCCATTCCACTCTGCTTGGAGGCCAAGTTGAGCATTAATACCCCTAGGCTTTGGTTCAAGTATAAATAGGACTCATTTGTAAGAGTTTTACACACAACTCAAATTACCTATCTCACAATTCATGTAAACTCTAGAAATAGTTCTCTTAACCACCCCTCACCCTTTTCCAAAGGTGTTGGGGGGTTGGCTTGGTCGTTTGGCTATGGAGCAAGGCTAGGACTTTTATATTTCATCTTATAAACTTTGGTATGATCTCTCTTTTAATAATATTCATGTTTGGTTTCTTTGATTGTGTTGTTTTAATACTTGTTTGGTTCATATGATAATTTGTGATAATAGGATGTTTGGATATAATTAGTGTTTGTTTGATAACATCATATTTGGTTAAATTGGATATTGTCTTGTTTATTGTTTTGATTAATCATTGTTGGGTCTACATGTCGACGGGATTCTCAATAGTGGTTGATTTCAATTCATTAGTCGACGAATGTTTTGGTCTTGTACTTTGTGACGATTGTATAAGAAACTTAATAAACATAACAAGTGAATGTTTAATTTGGATTAAAGGTCGAAAGACATCTTTTGAATATGTGTTCATCAAGTAAATAGAACTTCACAAATTGATGACATCAAAGTTGAGGGTCGAAAGAACTCTTTGTTTGTTGTTGGTTTAGGCATAAGTTTTATGACATGACCAATTGATTAAGACTTATGTATATTTGATTTATAAAACACTAAATTATTATTGGTTCTAAAGGTCGAAATGATTACCTTTGATAATATGTTTTCCAAACTAGTAAAGGCTTACACCAAGTCCTTACACCAAATCCTAGTAAAGGCTTACACCAAGTTCTTACTCACTTATTATCATTGCCAAACATGTATGTTCTTTGTGTGCTTGTTCTCATATTGCTTTTCTTGTTGGTTTGATCCGTGACAATCATAACCATCAACTTGTTACTTGCTTAAACAAACAAATAACACTCGAGTGCAACCAAGTCTCTTGGGACGACTTTGACTTACCAACTACTATACTACAATTGACAAGGGTATACTTGCCCGAATGTATTCCTAGTTAACCGGTAATTCTTGTTTATAAATTTAAAGCTCGGTGAACGCATCACATAGCTTCACCCCAGAACCCTTGACTCAGCCCAGAATAGGACAACATGGAATTAACCATCTCCTTCAGCACCCTGTTTTTCCTTTCAGAAATACCATTTTGCTGAGGAGTATAGGGAGCAGTCGTTTCATGGATTATACCAACAGACTGAAAATACAGAGTATCCATGTACTCACCTCCCCTATCAGTCCTTAATCTCTTGATCAGGGACTCTTGTTGCAATTCAACCTCAGTTTTAAATACTTTAAATTTATCTAATGCCTCATCCTTAGTATGTAATAAATAAACATAACAAAACCTAGAAGCATCATCAATAAAAGTCACAAAGTATTTCTTATTCCCCAAAGAGGGAGTAGCATGTAAATCACATAAGTCACTGTGAACCAGTTCCAATATTTTAGTTTCCCGTTTCACACTTTGAAATGGTTTCTTAGTTATCTTGTTCATCATACAAGTTTTACACCTTTCAGTGTACATGTCAAATGCTGGGATTAACCCATCCTTAGACATATCTTGCATTCTTTTAAAGTTTACATGGCCAAGTCTAGCATGCCAAAGGGTTGAATTATTTAAATTAAAAGTCGACATGAAAGTAGAATTAACCATATCATGAGCAATATTAAGTCTGAACATACGGTTACATAAATAACAAAAGCCAATAAACACACCATGTTTAGACAAAACAAACTTATCAGATTCAATAACTTGTTTATAACCACAATTATTCAAAATACTACTAGAAACCAAGTTTTTTCTAATAACAGGAACATGTAAAACATTAAACAAATAAACAATCTTTCCAAAACTAAACTTCAAATCCACACATCTTCTTCCATGCACCAGGGCAGTTGACTCATTTCCCATATGAAGAATAGAACCATCATTCATTGACTCGTAGGTCTTGAACCAGCTTCTATCTTTACACACCTGAGTTGTTGCTCCAGAGTCAACCCATCACGCAACATCATCATCCTGCACAAAGTACACATAAGATATATATGTAACATAATAAATCTCAAAGTCTTATCAAATATATTCTGACCTTTCAGGGAATTAACACTCCCAGATCCACTCGTGCCTGATCCATTGGTTTTATTGCCAATTTTAACACCTTTATAATCCTTCCTGAAGTGTCCAGATTTCCCACACTTCCAACAAGTAGCTTTTGACTTCTTGTTAGGATCAGTTTTGGTGTTATCCTGATGCTTACGTTTGCCCTTGTTGTCATTGTTCCTGGAGGAGTTGTTATGCTCCACCAAATTGACAACTGATGGACCAGCAGCATTGCTGCTATTTGGCTTGTCACTTTCATGTACTTTGAGTGATTCCTCAATGCGCAAATGACTACCCAACTCAACAAGAGTTAATTCCTCCTTTTTATGCTTTAGCATATGCTTGAAATATTTCCAAGAAGGAGGTAATTTATCGATGATACAAGAGACTGAAATAGCCTCATCCATGTTCATCTTGTGTTGTGTGAATCGACCAAGTATACTAAGAAGTTCATTATATTGTTCCATGACAGGTCTAGAATTGACCATTTTGTAATTGTTAAAATTACTTACAAGGAACTTCTTACTTGATGCATCCTCAGCCATGTATTTGGCTTCCAAGGAATCCCACAGTTCTTGAGAAGATTCAACATTTTGATAAAGATCAAACAAAGAATCAGAAATACCATTGAGGATTAACCCTCTGCAAACATAGTCATCATTCTCCCGTTTGCTCCTGTTCCTTATCTGTTCCATAGTAGCATCATCCCCATGATCTTCAGGAATAGATGTGGTCAGCACATACACCACATTCATGCTTGACAACAAGAAGTGTATCTTCTTTTGCCACCTTCTGAAATCGACACCTTCAAACTTTTCCAGTTTGGAAAAGTTAACAGCCATATGCCTCATCGCAGCAGCCATTGATTATCACTAGAATAGTTTCTATTGATTGTTGGTTGGTTTACGTTTGGTTTTTGCTGTGTTCCCAGATAAGGGTAAAGATAATCAATGTACTGGATATTCACTTGAAATCGTGTAATCACTTTCCAATAGAAACTATTCGACCCTATGCCTAGGTTACACGAATATCTCTATGGGATAAGACCAAGTGATGTTCTTATTTTAGGCACAAATCAAGAACCGAATTGCTTTCAAGTGTTTAGGTTTTCTATATCTCTTCTCATGCGGATGGATGATCTCTATATATATTAGAGATATACTCAAAACCCTAGTCAAAGGAGTTATGAGAAAATATTGGCCAAATATTCTCCATATACATTCCTTAATTCTAGATATAGTGGTTACAAGACCAGAAGATCATGGTCTTAATTACGAATTTGAACCTTCCCAATATAGAGCAAAGTTAGTTACAAATTCTATCCTGCGTTACCAGCAGCAGAATCTATGCCCAACAGCACAATAAATTGCACTAGCAGTAGAATCTTTTGCCTAGCAGTCCAGCAGCACTATTATTGTACTAGCAGTATAAACTGCTGATTCAGCAGTACTAATATTAACACTAGCAGTAGAGACTGCTGCTTCAGCAGTAGTAATATTAATACTAGCAGTAGAAACTGCTAACCACTATTTGAGTCAGGGTATTCAGGGACCAAATGGGTGTACACTCCGTACCTCCATGCCCATTACCAGGTGTGAATTAATCCCTCAAGTGCACTAAAAAGCGTTTAACAATGGTGCAAAATCACTGTTGCCACAGTAGTTCCAAAATTTTTATTTTAGACCCTGAGGTTATTGATCCGTTGCAATGTTAATCATTAATGGCTGTTACTTAACAGTTGTTACTTAAATTTGCAATGGACCAATAACTTCAGGGGCTGTTTCTGTGCAAATATTCAGCAGAAACAGCCCCTCAGGTTAACTTTGAATTTCAAAGTTATTCCTAAGGACTAACTTTGCAACATACCGACACTTTCAGAGAATAAAAAGGAAAATAACAGCGCTACAATGCAGAACAGTGCTTACTACAGTGCATAACAGTGTTTACTATTCATGGGCAACTGTAGCAAAAATGACGCGAATAGTCCCTCAGGTTATCTATAAATTACATAGTTAGTCCCTAAGGACTAACTTTACAAAATGCCGATAACTTTAGGGACTTTTTCCTTAAAAAATCATACTATTTTCAAAAATAATTTACGAACATAGTACTTGCGGTTATTGATATTTTGCATATTTAGTCCTTAATAACAAAAATAATTTTTGGATAATCGTTTCATTTCGAATTTAGATTAAATATTAATATTAGTATTATTTTTTTATACATTTTCGTCCGTATTTCTTATGTTTTTGTCTGTTTTTCTTATGTTTTCATATGTTTTTGTCCGTTTTTCTTACGCTTTTGTCAGTTTTTCTTCCGTTTTTTCCGTTTTCTTACGTTTTCGTCCGTTATTCTTACGTTTTTTCTGTTTTTGTCTGTTTTTATACGTTTTCGCCCGTTTTCATACGTTTTTATACGTATTCATCCGTTTTTCTTTAGTTTTTGTCCGTTTTTCTTACGTTTTTTTCCGTTTTCTTACGTTTTCGTCCGTTATTCTTACATTTTTTCCTTTTTCATACGTTTTTAAACGTTTTCGCCTGTTTTCATACTTTTTATACGTTTTCGTCAATTTTTCTTTAGTTTTTGTCCATTTTTATCCGTTTTGTCCGTTTTCCTAACGTTTTTGTCCGTTTTCGTCCGTTATTCTTATGTTTTTCTTTTTCATACGTTTTTATACGTTTTCGTCCATTTTTCTTTAGTTTTTGTCCGTTTTTATTTGTATTCATACGATTTTATCCGTTTTCGTACGTTTTTTTCCATTTTTGTACGTTTTTATCCGTTTTTCTTACGTTTTTGTCAGCTTTTCTTACATTTTTTTTGTTTTCATACGTTTTTGTTCGTTTTTATACGTTTTCACCCCGTTTTCTTACGATTGTCCATTTTTATCCATTTTTGTCCCTTTTTGTTTACATTTTCATACGTACAAAAACGTAACAAAACTAAACAAAAACGGATAAAACGGACAAAAATGTAAGAAAAAGCGAAACACTGGAAAACGTAAGAAAAGGAAAATATAAAGGTAAAGCGTAAGAAAACAAAAAAACGGGCAAAACGATAAAAAACGGAATAAAATCTAAAGAAAACACAAAATAAAAAACCAATGACAAAAACATGACAAATAGAAACGGACGAAAATGTAAAAAACCAATGTTGCAAAAATCGGTCAACTCGGCCGATTAATCGCCGATTACAAGGTAATCGGCCCTATACCTTGTAGAATTTCAAAAATCGGCCAAAAAATCGGTCAGGCAAAAAAATCGGCCAAAAATCGGCCGAATCGGCCAAATCGGTCAGCTTTGAAAAAATAAAAATTTAGGCATTCTACTTAATTTGGGGATCGTTTATTTCACTTATAACGCACAATGAGCCTCATAATCAGAATTGGAGCCTTTTATTAAGGTTTGGAAACATAGTAGGCTTGGAATCAGTTACGATCTTTAGTTTGGTCTTCAGAAATACCCAAAACATGCAAAAAATGCCAATCCGATTAATCCCGCCTCGGCCGATTACTCGCTGCAGGGTGGTCGACCGCCCGGCTACCGATTCACGATTTTTGCAACATTGATAAAAACGTATGAAAACTGGCGAAAACGTATAAAAAGGGACAAAAACGTATGAAAACGGAAAAAACTTAAGAATAACGGACGAAAACGTAAGAAAAAGGGACAAAAACGTAAGAAAAACGGACAAAAACGGAAGAAAAATGGACGAAAACGTATAAAAAAGTATGAAAACGGGCGAAAACGTACAAAAACGTATGAAAACGAAAAAAATGTAAGAATAACGGACGAAAACGGAAAAAAAACGTTAGAAAAACGGACAAAAACGTAAGAAAACGTATGACAACCCGCTATTTTACAGGTCAATACTGTTCAATAAACTCAAATTTCTTTTCTTGGCATTTACTTGAGAACAATTTACATATAACTTTTTACTTGAAGCAACGTGAAAATTTAGAATACCTTGCTAGTGCACTAGGACTTAGGCTATATTTAGTCCACAACATTCCAACACCTTGCTCCTACTCCGGTTCGAAATTTTAATCCCTGAAACAATTCCCTTTTCTTTATTTACTTACGACTGTTAATTTAACAAACGCTATTCGCAATTTAAATTTAACACCTGATATACCCAATACTCCTAACAATTATTTTTAACACATTTTTATTCTTCCTAAATTATTACCAAAGTTCCAAAAATATTTCCTTACGCCTAATGTAATTTCTTTATTCATTACGCGTAACTTACGTTAATCACCAAACCAATAACCAATACCTATTTTTAACACCCAATACATACAATATATACACTTTTGTACCAAATTAACTCTTCTACTCCTAATTTCACCCATATTGCGCCCCCCTCCCCCCCCCCCCCCCCTTGTTCCATAATAATTACTAAACCATATTTCTACTTACATTAATTGCAAGACAAGAGCCCTAGAAACATGGAGTTGTCAAGAACCCTTTTGGTGGCTTGACTAGAGATTATGTCTCCCCCTCCTAGCCCCTAATCGGCCACAACCATCACACACCTAGCCATGATATTTTTGACTTACTATTGTGAGTTTGAAAGTCCTCTAGTATATATACACACATATATTTAGTAGCTAGCACTAGAAGAGAAAAAAAATACATCACTACTCACTCACTCCTACAATTCGATCCACCCAAGGAAGCAAGGGAAAGAAGAAAACTTGTTTGGTTAAGTTCAAGTATTATTAGGGGTAAAAGCTATAGAATACCATCCTACTTTCAAAAAAGTACCATCTTGAACCATTTACTTTTTTATTGCTGACTTTACCAACGAACTTTCAAATTTTAATTCGACTTGAACCATTTCTTTAGACCGTTAGAATTCATGTGGCAACGTTAGTCCTATTAGTCAACGAACGTTTGCAAAGTTAGTCCTTTTATACTAACGATGTCAACGAACGTTTGCAAAGTTAGTCATTTTATACTAACGATTGTTTTTAATTAACTAAAAATTTGGAAAAAAATTTAAAAAAATTCGAAATTTTTTTAAAAATTCAAAAAATTTATGAAAATTCGAAAAAACTTATAAAATTTCGAAAAAAATTTAAAAAAATTCGAAAATTTTTTAAAAATTCAAAAAATCTATATAAGTTCGAAAAACTTATAAAATTTCGAAAAAAATTTAAAAAAATTCGAAAAATTTATAAAAATTCAAAAAAAATTTAAAAAAATTCGAAAAATTTATAAAAATTCAAAAAAATTTTAAAAATTCGAAAAATTTATAATAATTCAAAAAACTTATAAAATTTTGAAAAATTTTTAAAAATTCAAAAAAACTTTAAAAATTCGAAAAATTTAATAAAATTTTCAAAGAATTTTATAAAATTTTCGAAAAATTTTGAAATTTTATAAAAATTTCGAAAAATTTTATAAAATTTTCGAATTTTTATTATTTTATAAAATTTTATAAAAATTTCAAAAAATTTTATAAAATTTTATAAAAATTTAAAAATTTTTATAAAATTTTATAAAAATTTAAAAATTCAAAAAATTTTATAAAATTTTAAAATTTTATAAAATTTTATAAAATTTTTCGAAATTTTTATAAAATTTTTCAAAATTTTTATAAAATTTTATAAAATTTTTCGAAATTTTTATAAAATCTTATAAAAATTTTCGAAATTTTTATAAAATTTTTCGAATTTCTAAATTTTATAAAATTTTTATAAAATTTTATAAAATATTTATAAAATTTTATAAAATTTTTCGAAATTTTTATAAAATTTTATAAAATTATAAAAATTCAAAAATTTTATAAAATGTTATAAAAATTTTCAAAATTTTTCGAAAATTTTATAAAATTTTTCGAATTTTTAATTTTTTTTTTGAATTTTTAAAAAATTTTCGAAATTTTATAAGTTTTTTCGAATTTTTATAAATTTTTTGAATTTTTAAAAAATTTTCGAATTTTTTTAAATTATTTTCCAAATTTTTAGTTAATTAAAAACAATCGTTAGTATAAAAGGACTAACTTTGCAAACGTTCGTTGACATCGTTAGTATAAAAGGACTAACTTTGCAAACGTTCGTTGACTAATAGGACTAACGTTGCCACATGAATTCTAACGGTCTAAAGAAATGGTTCAAGTCGAATTAAAATTTGAAAGTTCGTTGGTAAAGTCAGCAATAAAAAAGTAAATGGTTCAAGATGGTACTTTTTTGAAAGTAGGATGGTATTCTATAGCTTTTACCCTATTATTAGGACATACTTATAAAGGGTTTAGAAGCACTAATCTTGGGTTAATCAAGTAAATTACCTCCTCATCACACTAATCTCCCTAAGTAAGTAACACTTTATCTTGATAAATTTCATACTCTTTATATCTCGATATTAGTCTCAAGTTGCATATACTTATTTATCACTTTGTACATGTTAATAAAACCTTATAACCACAATAATCTTTTAACTAATGGCTATGTCTTAAACAAATTTTTATCATGAATAAACTAGTTGGTACGATGGTTCGAGAAGTTGGAATCGGTTTTCCACATGTGCAACTGCGGGGAGGACTGTAAGGTGAAATATGCTACGAGTACCTTGTTGGATGGTGCCTTATCATGGTGGAATGCTTATGCTCAATCAGTGGGAATCGATACTGCTTTTGAAACACCATGGGTTGAATTCAAGGAAATGGTAATAGTTGAGTATTGTCCGAGGAATGAGGTTCAAAAGATGGAGGTTGAATTTTGGAACTTAGCAGTGAAAGAATATGATATTGCAGCTTATACTAAGCGATACCATGAATTGGCTACTCTCTGTCCTGAGATGGTTTCTACTACACGGAAAAAGATTGAGAGGTACATCTGGGGACTTCCATCTAGTATTCAAGGAAATGTCACATCTTCTAAGCCATGTACTCTGGATGAGACAATCCGAATGTCTCACAATTTAATGGATCAAATTGTTCGAGCAAAGGCTGCTCGAGATGGCAATACTAGTAACCGCAACAATAACAACAACAACCGCTACCATAAGAGTAACAACAACAAGAGAAAATGGGATACTACTCAGGGAGGAAATGCTGCACAACAACCCAACAAAAGACAAGAAGTCGTTAAGGCTTATGTAGCGGGCCCGACTGAAAAGAAAGGTTATGAAGGAACCCTTCCAAAGTGTGACAAGTGCCAACGTCACCACAATCCTGGACGTTGCCCTACTCCATGCGGCAATTGTAAGAAGATTGGGCACTTAACCAAAGACTGCAGGTCTTCTACTTCTGCAACAAATCAAAGGGTTCCCGGAACATGTTTCAGATGTGGCGAAACATGACATTACAAGAATCAATGCCCAAAGGAGAAGAATTAGGGAACGGGAACTCAGAATAATGGAGCTCGGGGAAGAGTCTACAACCTCATAAAAAGGGAAGCTACGGAGGACCCGAATGTTGTCACGGGTACGTTTCTTCTCAATGGTCGTTATGCTTCAGTTTTATTTGATTCGGGTGCCGATAAAAGTTTTGTGTCTACTACTTTTGCTCCTTTACTTAACATCACACCGACCACCTTAGACACCGCCTACAACATTGAATTAGCGAATGGTAACTTAGTTGGCTCCGACACCATAATCCGCGGTTGTACCTTTAACTTCCTAAACCATCCATTTAACATCGAACTTATGCCTATCGAACTCGGTAGTTTTGACGTCATAATTGGTATGGATTGGCTATCTAAACACCATACCAGGGTCATTTGCGATGAAAAGGCTGTTCATCTCCCTTTTAATGGTGAAACCTTGATTATCCGTGGTGAACGAAGCGGAACTCGATTAAACATCATATCATGTATCAAGACCGAAAAGTACATAAAGAAGGGATGTCATGCTTTTCTAGCACACATAACTGAAAAGAAGTCGGATGAGAAACGATTGGAAGTTGTACCGGTTGTTCGAAATTTTCCAGAAGTCTTTCCCGAAGACTTGCCTGGACTACCGCCTACCCGTCAAGTAGAGTTCCAGATAGATTTGGTGCCAGGAGCGGCACCAGTAGCAAGGGCACCCTACCGACTAGCACCATCAGAGTTGCAAGAATTGTCTAATCAGTTACAAGAACTACTAGACAAGGGATTCATTAGACCAAGTTCCTCGCCTTGGGGAGCTCCGGTCTTATTTGTAAAGAAAAAGGATGGATCATTCCGGATGTGCATAGATTATCGCGAACTGAACAAGTTAACGGTGAAGAACCGTTACCCACTCCCAAGAATCGATGATTTGTTCGATCAGTTGCAAGGTTCCAGTTTTTACTCGAAGATTGATTTGAGATCAGGTTATCATCAACTAAAAGTCCGGGAAGAAGATATCCCGAAGACGGCCTTTAGGACTCGTTATGGTCATTACGAGTTTCAAGTGATGCCGTTTGGATTAACTAATGCACCGGCGGTATTTATGGATCTCATGAATCGGGTGTGCAAGCCGTACCTGAACAAATTTGTAATTGTGTTCATTGATGATATTCTAATCTACTCTAAAAGCAAAGAAGAGCACGAAGAACATCTCAAGACAATCTTAGAATTACTCAAGAACGAGAAGTTGTACGCTAAGTTTTCTAAGTGTGATTTCTGGATCCGAAAAGTACAATTTCTTGGGCACGTAATTGATAGCCAAGGATTGCATGTTGATCCTGCTAAGATCAAGGCTATTAAAGATTGGGAAACACCTAAGACTCCCACAGAGATTCGTCAATTTCTAGGTCTTGCCGGGTACTACAGAAGATTCATCGAGGGTTTCTCTAAGATAGCGAAGCCTTTAACCAAGCTAACGCAGAAGAATCAGAAGTACGAATGGGGAGAGAAACAAGAATCCGCCTTTCAGTTGTTGAAGAAAAAACTTTGCAGTGCGCCGATTCTGGCATTGCCCGAAGGAATGGAAAATTTTGTAGTTTATTGTGATGCTTCGCATAAAGGACTTGGGGTTGTGTTGATGCAGAAGGAAAAGGTCATAGCTTACGCTTCTCGACAACTCAAAGTTCATGAGAAGAATTACACCACTCATGACTTGGAGTTAGGAGCGGTTGTCTTTGCGCTAAAGATTTTGAGACATTACCTCTATGGTACTAAGTGTACAGTGTACACGGACTACAAAAGCCTTCAACATATCTTAGACCAGAAGGAGCTTAATATGAGGCAACGCCGTTGGCTAGAACTACTTAGTGATTATGATTGCGAGATTCGATATTGGTAACGGGTCGAATTCGGGTCAAAGTAATCACAAGTCAAACTTCTCACGAAGAAAAGTCAACTTGAAACCGTTAACGCAAAAACAACCAATTGTAATAACCGGGCAAGCGTGTACCCGGGTCGTTCTCCCTGCGAGGCGTGAAATTGAGAATATCGTTTTCGGTTCGGTATTAAAATGCTTGAAAAGACGAGAGTTGATTGGTTACTAAAATCTATTAAAAACGAAAATTCAATAACGTAAACGATAAACTACGAACGAATAAAAACGTAAAATATTTGAGAAACTAATCCTACGTATATCAAAATAATTTTCCTACGACTTAAATATAAAAAGAAAATTTTGGAAAAAAGAAAAATAATTTTTTGATTTTTAAATGATTTTTTATAAATTAAAAACTATTTAAAAGAAAATAATTGATAAAAAATATTAAATGAAAAAGATAAAATCTGAAAAAAAAAAATTTTTAGGGAATACTTTAAACTATTTTTAAGCTAAGAAAAACAAGAATTTATTTTAAACAAGATTTTTAAACTTTTTAAACAAACAATACTAAAAGAAAACTTTTTAAACTTAACAACTGTTTTTGCAATATATATATATATATATATATATATATTTTTTTTCTTGATTATCTTTTGAAACAAACAACTAACAATCAGAAACAACTAACAATCAAACACAAACACAAACAAAAACACCAACATTAAAAATAAAACAAGATAAAAACTGCTAAAACACATAAACATTAAAACAAAACACAAACATTAAAACTCAAACACACAAACATTAAAACTGCTAATAGTAAACTCAAACACAAACATTAAACAAAAACACATTCAATAAGCAGTTACTAAAAGAAAAAAATACGACTAGTGCTACCCTATTGACCCGTTTGACTTTAAAAGTCAAAACAGCCTTACTATAACAAACTCAATAAACAAGAACTGATCCAAATCCTAGCACAACAAATAAACAATAACCGATCCAAATCAAATCTCAACTAAAGCAACACTTACACTATTTTTTTTCTTTTTCACTTACTGAAACACAAACAGAAACAATAACTAAAGCCAACACAAACACAAACCTTAAAACCTTAATAACAACTAGCAAGACTTAACCCAAACAAACACAAACATTAAACATTAACCCAAATCTAAATTCAACTCAAACTAAAGCTACACTTAAAACTTTTTTTTTTTTTTTTCGCTTTCGCTTACTGAAACACAAACACAAACAATAAGCAATAACTTAAACCGATTCACCAAACTAACCACAAACACAAACAATAACCACAAGTTTGAAGCAGTACAACAAGAAAGCAACTCGACTTAAAAGATAACAAACTTCAACAAATTAAGCAGTAAAATAATAAAAACTCGACTTAAATTAAAATAAAAAGTAAAAATTACAACCGAATTAAAAGTAAAAATTACCTTAAAAAAAACTAGCTAAAATAAACCTAGAAAAAAAACTACTCTCGGCTGCTCCTCTCTATTTATATGAAAAAATAGAAAAACCCTAGCTTTCGAGTGTGTTTTTCGTGTGAGAGAATCCCTTCTTGTGCTTTTTTGCATCAATCTTGGCCCTTGGATGATAACGTGATGCCCACATCTTGAATTTCGAACCGTTGATCTTTCTTTGTAGCCTCGGATCGCTGAGGTGGAGTGGGGGGGACCAACGACATAGTCATGTGATGTCTTTGGCTTGTTGTGGTGAGGTGGAGAGGGTGATTAGAGGCGGGTGTTTAGGGGTTGAAGGAGAAGTGGTGGTGAATTAGGGTTGTGTTTAATCGACCGATTGGGAATTTGACCAACAAAGAGGGGTTTGACCTTTTTATTATTTGCCCGGTTGTTAGTTAACGAGGGATGGGTCGGGTTTGATGGGTTTAAGGTGGGCTTTTGGTTAAGTGAAAGTTGGGCCGGCGATGGGTTAAGGATAGAATGGGTTTGAGGGGTAAAGGGTTTTGTTATTTCTTTAGGTGGATCCGGTTGGTTTGTACTTTGTAGGATTGGTTTAGGATAAAAGTTAAGGATTTATCACAAGGACTATAGGTGTACATCACGAAAGTTCGGGGACCATTTCTGCCATTTCTTCAAAGATAATCTAGGGACCAATAGTGGCAAATAAAAAATAATCCAATGGCTCTTCGGGATTTTTGCACAATAACTCGACCAAACTCGTGAATTTCTTCCCGGGTCCCGTCTTTTGAGCTCTTGTCCAATCCATGCTCGGTTTTGCCTCATTTGCCTCGTTTTCAATCCTTTTTGTACCTGCAACAACTAAAACACAATCCAAGGATATTTGATATAATATATGGTCCATTTGGGTGTTTTTGGTCGTTTTTGTGGGGTTTTTCGGGTATAAAATGATGAGTAAAAGGCCACTCATCAATCCCCCACACTAAGCAATTGCTAGTCCCTAGCAATCCGATCATATAAAGTAATGAAAGGATCAAAAATATCAAAGTTACCAAAAATATACCACACCCCGTTTTGATTTTATAAAATGCAAGTAATTTAAACGAGATAAAACGTAAATAATATGCTTGGTTTTAAAAAATGGCATCATGGAACGGGAATCACACAAAATGGGTGACTCCGGGGAATTGTAATCGTCATCCTCTTTTTATACTTCCCAACTAAGTCTAAAAACCCTTGTGCAAATGTTTTTGTAAAATGCTAACACTACTTATATTAGCAACCTATGTAAGCCGAGGCTTAACTTTTCACTCCCACAATTTTTCATAAGTTAGGTGTGTGTGCTTGTTTTCAAAGTTTTGATCGTAAAAATCGACATTTATTAGGGTTAAAAACCGAAAATGATTTAGAAATTAGAGATTCAAAGGTGAGATCACTCCATGTAGCGACTTTCTTCTCAGCTTATCCTTAGTAAACTTAGGAGGCTAGGTTTTTACACCCTCGAGAATAGTATCGGAGCTCACGGGATCTTTGAAGTCAACAATTTCTAAATCACCGTCCAACTTTTAGACAATTTTGACGAATACTAGTTCAACTTTCGATTTAAATTTGAGAAGAAGCAAGTTCCTCACACTTATTCATAAACAAACATAAACATTTTTTTTTCATTTTTCATCACTTTTTTTTCACTTTTTTTTTTCACTTTTTTTTTTTTTTTTTTTTTTTTTTTTTTTTTTTTTTTTTTTTTTTTCACTCACTTTTTACTTGTGTACTCTAAACGACGGACCTTCACGGTTTAGTTCCAAGACCTTAACGCCTTTCGGAATAAAGGATCCAAGGGCCGTTACAACGGAGAGTTCCAAGACCTTAACGCCTTTCAGAATTAAGGGTCCAAGGGCCGGTGCAAGAGGGTAGCCAAGACCTAAACGCCTTTCGGAATTAAGGATCCAAGGCCCGATCTCGAATCCGTAGCTTAGAGCACTTATTTATTCATACTTAAACTTTAACTTTTGCAACTTTCAAGCAATTGCTCACTTTCATTTTGCATTCTTATTGGGTTTGTAAGAAAGATTGCTTGTTCCAAAATTTAAATAAAACTTTGAACTAGTATTCTAAATCAAGATTGTATAAAAATTTATTTGCTTAACAAAAACGGTTTTTTGCGTTCAAAAGTTTGAAAATAGCACTAATTTTAATCAGATTAGGATCTTCTGGGAGGAAAAGCCATAGATTACTTATATAAGCTCTAAAGAGAACCAACTACTCCACGCTTAGCATTTTCATTTGCACAATTCGCAAAAACTTAGCCTAAACGTTAAGGGTAGCAGCTAGATCAACACTCTAGCAGAGTCGGGATTCCCCTTGTTCTAGCCTAATCAAGTCTAAACTTTCATTAATACCGAAGCATTAATGTATAGCAAATTATTTTTTATTGTGCATAGCACTTCTTTTAAACTAAAAATACGATAAAAATTTTAAAATTTTTGCTCAAAACGGGGGTGCTAGGGGACTAGAAGGTACAAAATGTGAAAAATTTTTTCAAAATTTTGAAATTTTGGGTCAAATTCGCAAGAATCCCTCCCCCACACTTAGAAATGAATATTGCCCTCAATATTCAAAGTACCGGCCTGAGCCGACACTATAGAACGTAAAAAGGAAACACTACAATCTAAGTATGGAAAAGAAATCTTGGTTTTCACAAAAAGGATTTTTAAGATATCCCTGGATAAGCATAAACACAAAGATAGGATATTGGGCGGCTGGATTGAAAACAGGCGCGTCAATCATCACAATCTACGGGAATCCTGAAAACAAAGGCAAACATACAACCACAAAGCACAAGTAGAGGAACTCCCCCACACTTAGTGTTAGAAATAAGAAAGAAGATAGAATGATAAGCATGGGTTGCCACCCACGAAGCGCTTGTTTTTGGTAACCGAGTCACATGAGCTTGACTCGACCCCGAATTTAATTGTCCCCGGCAGCGGCGCCAATTTTGGTAACGGGTCGAATTCGGGTCAAAGTAATCACAAGTCAAACTTCTCACGAAGAAAAGTCAACTTGAAACCGTTAACGCAAAAACAACCAATTGTAATAACCGGGCAAGCGTGTACCCGGGTCGTTCTCCCTGCGAGGCGTGAAATTGAGAATATCGTTTTCGGTTCGGTATTAAAATGCTTGAAAAGACGAGAGTTGATTGGTTACTAAAATCTATTAAAAACGAAAATTCAATAACGTAAACGATAAACTACGAACGAATAAAAACGTAAAATATTTGAGAAACTAATCCTACGTATATCAAAATAATTTTCCTACGACTTAAATATAAAAAGAAAATTTTGGAAAAAAGAAAAATAATTTTTTGATTTTTAAATGATTTTTTATAAATTAAAAACTATTTAAAAGAAAATAATTGATAAAAAATATTAAATGAAAAAGATAAAATCTGAAAAAAAAAAATTTTTAGGGAATACTTTAAACTATTTTTAAGCTAAGAAAAACAAGAATTTATTTTAAACAAGATTTTTAAACTTTTTAAACAAACAATACTAAAAGAAAACTTTTTAAACTTAACAACTGTTTTTGCAATATATATAATATATATATATATATATATATATATATATATATATATATATATATTTTTTTTCTTGATTATCTTTTGAAACAAACAACTAACAATCAGAAACAACTAACAATCAAACACAAACACAAACAAAAACACCAACATTAAAAATAAAACAAGATAAAAACTGCTAAAACACATAAACATTAAAACAAAACACAAACATTAAAACTCAAACACACAAACATTAAAACTGCTAATAGTAAACTCAAACACAAACATTAAACAAAAACACATTCAATAAGCAGTTACTAAAAGAAAAAAATACGACTAGTGCTACCCTATTGACCCGTTTGACTTTAAAAGTCAAAACAGCCTTACTATAACAAACTCAATAAACAAGAACTGATCCAAATCCTAGCACAACAAATAAACAATAACCGATCCAAATCAAATCTCAACTAAAGCAACACTTACACTATTTTTTTTCTTTTTCACTTACTGAAACACAAACAGAAACAATAACTAAAGCCAACACAAACACAAACCTTAAAACCTTAATAACAACTAGCAAGACTTAACCCAAACAAACACAAACATTAAACATTAACCCAAATCTAAATTCAACTCAAACTAAAGCTACACTTAAAACTATTTTTTTTTTTTTTTTTTCGCTTTCGCTTACTGAAACACAAACACAAACAATAAGCAATAACTTAAACCGATTCACCAAACTAACCACAAACACAAACAATAACCACAAGTTTGAAGCAGTACAACAAGAAAGCAACAAGATAACAAACTTCAACAAATTAAGCAGTAAAATAATAAAAACTCGACTTAAATTAAAATAAAAAGTAAAAATTACAACCGAATTAAAAGTAAAAATTACCTTAAAAAAAACTAGCTAAAATAAACCTAGAAAAAAAAACTACTCTCGGCTGCTCCTCTCTATTTATATGAAAAAATAGAAAAACCCTAGCTTTCGAGTGTGTTTTTCGTGTGAGAGAATCCCTTCTTGTGCTTTTTTGCATCAATCTTGGCCCTTGGATGATAACGTGATGCCCACATCTTGAATTTCGAACCGTTGATCTTTCTTTGTAGCCTCGGATCGCTGAGGTGGAGTGGGGGGGACCAACGACATAGTCATGTGATGTCTTTGGCTTGTTGTGGTGAGGTGGAGAGGGTGATTAGAGGCGGGTGTTTAGGGGTTGAAGGAGAAGTGGTGGTGAATTAGGGTTGTGTTTAATCGACCGATTGGGAATTTGACCAACAAATGGGGATTTGACCTTTTTATTATTTGCCCGGTTGTTAGTTAACGAGGGATGGGTCGGGTTTGATGGGTTTAAGGTGGGCTTTTGGTTAAGTGAAAGTTGGGCCGGCGATGGGTTAAGGATAGAATGGGTTTGAGGGGTAAAGGGTTTTGTTATTTCTTTAGGTGGATCCGGTTGGTTTGTACTTTGTAGGATTGGTTTAGGATAAAAGTTAAGGATTTATCACAAGGACTATAGGTGTACATCACGAAAGTTCGGGGACCATTTCTGCCATTTCTTCAAAGATAATCTAGGGACCAATAGTGGCAAATAAAAAATAATCCAATGGCTCTTCGGGATTTTTGCACAATAACTTGACCAAACTCGTGAATTTCTTCCCGGGTCCCGTCTTTTGAGCTCTTGTCCAATCCATGCTCGGTTTTGCCTCATTTGCCTCGTTTTCAATCCTTTTTGTACCTGCAACAACTAAAACACAATCCAAGGATATTTGATATAATATATGGTCCATTTGGGTGTTTTTGGTCGTTTTTGTGGGGTTTTTCGGGTATAAAATGATGAGTAAAAGGCCACTCATCAGATATCATCCAGGCAAAGCAAACGTGGTAGCAGATGCCCTTAGCAGGAAAGAGCGACTTAAACCCTTAAGAGTGAGATCATTAGGGATGACAAGTAGTTCACCCCTCCCATCCAAAATTCTTGAGGCTCAGGCCAAAGCACTTAAGATAGAAAACCGACCCAAGGAGAATCTTCATGGTATGCCAGAAAGTAAGAATGGTTTTGCAAAAAGATCCGATGGAATGTTATGCTTCAAAGATAGAAGTTGGATACCACATTTTGGTGGCCTACGAGAGTTGATCATGAACGAATCACACAAGTCCAAATATTCCATACACCCAGGTTCCGATAAAATATACCAAGACCTCAAAAAGCTGTATTGGTGGCCGAATATGAAGGCCGACATTGCTACTTATGTCAGCAAATGTCTTACTTGCTCCAAAGTTAAGGCCGAATACCAGAAGCCGTCTGGTTCACTACAGCAACCAGAGATTCCTCAATGGAAATGGGAGCGTATCACTATGGACTTCATCACTAAACTCCCTAAAACACCGAGCGGTCACGATGCGATTTGGGTGATCGTCGATCGTCTCACCAAATCAGCTCATTTCTTGCCCATTAAAGAAACCTACAAGATGGATAAGTTAACCAGAATCTACATCCAGGAGATAGTCTCGAAACATGGTGTACCAGTTTCAATCATTTCAGATCGAGACAGTCGATTCACTTCAAGATTTTGGGAATTACTTAATGATGCCTTTGGAACTCGCCTTGATATGAGCACAACCTATCATCCACAAACCGATGGTCAGAGTGAGAGAATCATCCAAACACTAGAAGACATGCTCCGTGCCTGTGTGATTGATTTTGGTAATAGTTGGGATACTCATTTGCCGTTGATTGAGTTTTCCTACAACAATAGTTATCACACAAGTATAAAGGTTGAACCATTTGAAGCACACTACGGAAGGAAGTGTTGATCACCTATCTGTTGGGCCAAAGTCGGAGATGCCCAATTCACCGGTCCAGAAATTGTTCACAAGACAACCGAAAAGATTGTTCAGATTCGGAACAGATTAAAAGCCGCCAGAGACCATCAAAAGAGTTACGCCGATGTGAAGCGTAAGCCCTTGGAATTCAAAGTTGGGGACATGGTAATGTTGAAGGTATCACCTTTGTTAGTGCAAGCAGTCTCGTTGGGGAGATTGCTAGTGCAAGCAGTCTCGTTTGTTTTGAGTGATGACAAACATGTAACTTGATACATAGCGTAAAATGTACAAGTTACTTGTAATCATATCTTGTCTCAACATACATTCAACTCCTCTCAAGTCCTCGTATGATACAACACAGGTTCGTACATGTTTGTTATGTAGCATTATGATCAAACCCGTAACAAACCCTTTAGAATGTTTAAAATACGGTTAGGTACTTAAGTATTTTAAAAAGACTAATCATTCTACTTAGAATCTCATTCTAAATGATCACTAGGATACATGTTACATACATATACATATTACAAAGTTCACTAGGAATAACATATACAAGTTTACATGTTTATTTCTTAAAATGGAAACTTTATTAGTTAAATATTAGGATGACATCATGGCATACATCACAAATGAAATCTTTGAAAGATTATGTGATATCTTGTTTAGATCTTCAAGTAAGATAGTTGACATTGGAAGATCTTGAAATGACTTGACAAAGATATGGAATGATATGGCAAGATATGGTAAGATTTGCTAGCTGTCTAGTTCGGCGGATCTCGTGGATCCCTTTGCTAATCCGCGGATCCCTTTGGTATAAAGGGCGGATCCCTTTAGTATAAAGCGCGGATCCCTTTGTTATTCTGCGGATCCCTTTTTCAGGATCCTCCAAAACAGTGAGCTGGTTTTACATTTTGCCTATAAATACTAGCCCATTGTTTACCCATTGTTTAAGCATTAGAACACACATTCCCTCACTCATTTCACACACTTAGATCAGTAGCAAACCATGTAGATTCATACATTAATCACCCATTACATAATGATCATAATATTACTAACTCTCATTATGTTGTAAGCATACATTGTTAATGATCCTGTGAAGCAAGCTCAAGATCATGAGTCATCATCCATAGCATACTTCCTGATCTACCATGAAGGTTAGAAGATCTTGAAGCCACCATCCACCATAGCATTCCAACATATGAAGATTCAAGGACACTTGACATCCTCAATGATTGAAGACTTCCCGTCAATGGAAGTTCATGTAGATTAGGCATCCATATCCATGATACACTTATGTCATGGATCATTGTTGTAAACATCATTTGTATCAGTGAGTGTGGTTAGTGTTTTAGTCCTCAAAACACAAAGAGTGTCGGGAGTGGTTGTACCCGTGTAAAGAACTCGGTATCTAGCTTAGTACCGGAAAAAGGTTAAGCGACGTAGGGAGTGGTTGTACCTTTGTAAAGAACTCGACATCTAGCTTAGTGTCGGTAATTGTATAAGCGACGTTGGGTTGGTTCTGCCCTGAAGTAGAACTCGGTGTTTAGCTTAGTACCGGAAAAGGAAGTAAGCGACGTGTAAAGGTTTTCTCCGCCTAAGAAAGGGAGCTTGTTGATCTAGTGAAGTAACTCTCGAGTTGGGTACTCGAGGAGTGGAGTAGGACGGAGAGAAGCTTCGTAGCCGAACCACTATAAATCATCGTGTTCGGTTTGCGCTTTCTTTTACTTATCTCTTTACTTTAATGTTTGCATTATGTGATTGCTTGTGTTGTGATTATTTGATAATACTCATGTGACAACTTGGTAATCATAAACTACAACAAACATCTTTCATATTAGAACTAGCCAAATTGGAAATTTGATACAACAAGTTTTAAGTTTTAAAACAGTAAACGTATTCACCCCCCCTCTACGTTTCCACAATTGGTATCAGAGCGGGTTGGCTCTCATTTTTAAAACAAATGGTTTTTAAAATAGAGTAAGATCCATGTATCAAATTACCTCTGAAGCAGAACATAATATGAAAAATGTTTCGCTAAGTATACTTTGAAATTTTGTTGTTAAATATTACTTTGTATACAAGCTTGAAGATGTCTTTGGAAAATCAAAAGAGAAGATTTCTTAAAAAGGTTTAAGTGTCAAATTGTGTGCGTAAAGCTAATTTACGAAAAACTCGGGTTTTAAGGGAGTGTTTGGAAAAACCATTAAGTTAGTTGAAAAATCACCTCCGTAATATTTAGATAAGTCACATAGGTAGAAATGTTGTTAAATATTTGTAATATATGCTTAAGATTAAGTCTAGCAAGTCCCACACACTTTCGCTATGTCAAAATACGAGTTTAGGAGAATCTGTCACAGGTCTCGGCGGATCCAAATGTTACAAAGGGCGGATCCCTCAAAAAGGATCCGTCGGATCCGTCCATGCAGTATGCAGTTTTTTGTCAAACTTCAAAAATTCATAACTAATTAACCGTAAGTCCGTAGGAGTCGCGCCACCTATCATTTTGAAGGGAATTAAGTCTACTTTCATTTAAAAATAATATCATGGCCTGAATCTAAATTGAAATAGGTAAAACAAATCAAAAGGTACAACCTGTCCAAAATATTTGGTTTTATTTTGTCACGGTAACGTAAATTTTTTAGTCAAGCAATGTATGTTGGTATCCTGTAAACATTGATATGATTTCTATTGAAACTAAAGAATTTGGTAATATAAAGGAAACAAATCAAGCTTGACATACATCGTCATATTTAAACGCAAAGTGACGAAAAGTATCTTTTCACTTATGCCATGCTATGTGACCATCTGTTCTAAGTTATTTGCATACATGTGATTTGTCTGTTGGTAATTGTGATTTCATTTGTTGATAGGATATACATAAGTGTTTTGCCATAACAATTATTTCCTTGTTTAGCAATTGCTTGTTTGATGCACAATAGGTCTTTTGCTAGATCTTGTACACTAAGTTGATAAACTGTGTTTGTTTTAGATATTTTTTTTTTGCATATGTTATGTGAAAACCTTGCATAACTTGCTTAGGAATGAGAACTAAGTGTAACTAGTTTTATGTCTTGAATAGTATTGTCTTGCACAAACTCTTGCTCTAATGTTAAAACGTGTAAACATATACTAACTTTGTAAAAGAGTGTTTGGTACAAACAATTTGAAACTATGGTATGTTGAATTGTTAGGCCTTTAGGATATTATCTTGTTGTTAAAACTTTTATGTGTACTAACCATGTCATGCAGGATGATAACACACGTTGTTATCAATTTTCCATGCTTAAGCCACCGTTTGGCTTAACCACTTTTATGGTAAGTTATTATCATCAAATTAATTCATGTGTAAACATAAGTTAGAACTTGTGTTTTTAGTTTCATTCCATCATATATTAGTTGTTACATATGTTTTAGGAGAACTTCTGAGATTTGAGCGAGTAAAATAAAATATGCATATCTCTCTGTTAAGAATTAGAACTTCCACATGGTGGATATGATGAATCCCAAATTTTGGTTCCGTCTGTTATACACTTTGGCTCCGCCATTCCTCACCTTGTGGATTCTGCGGAACCCAAATATGGGATCCGCACCTGTTGTCGATTGGATCCGTCAGTCTCAACAGTAACTTTTTCAAAATTCCCGACTAATCCCGATCCTTAAATTATTGATTCTAGTTCTTAGGATTCTTATCACTAATGTTCACTCAAATAAGGATTAGGACATCTCACCAAACACCAAATAGGATAATCATATCTAATCACAGTTTCAAATTTCATGAAAATGCTCCAAGGTACCTTTTTGGTAAACCATTGAGTATTTGTGATCATTACACACATTCACTGCATCCTCCCGTACTTTACTCATTCACTAGCTTGACTTGTAAATTGACAACTTCCAAACTAATCCAGACTCACTGTTTGCAAATATATCATAGATTACAAACCCAACTCATGACTGTGGATATTGTCCAGTTTCCACATATGTTGCCTTACTTGGTTAACATGTCATTCATCAAGACGATTAAGATTTACATCGAGTCATAACTCACACTTAGGTTATAGATGTATTATCAAGTCTTATCTCAACAAAGTAGGATTGACAACTTAAGTATTTCATCCGAAATATTCAAGTAAATCTGACTTACGATTGTAGTCATTAAAAAGTCATATCCGAAACAATCAAACTCCCAAGTATTTTAACAACGTATGTTAAAACACTTATCCTATCATAACTAGAACATTTGTTCTTCATCCCATCACATTCATCCCCTAGGTTTCACAAACATAACCAAGCACTTCATCCACTAGTGAATCACAAGAATCAGCATCTATTCTTGTCATCCTCAACACTTGTACTTTCACCATCATCCCATCGCATTCACTTTTTGTGATATGTCTCAAACCTTAAGCTTTAAATCACTCACTAGTTATACCAACCAATGGATCATAAGAATTAGTCTTCATCCTTGTCCATAGGTCAACAAATCCCTACAACACCACGATCCTTACCATCATTGAGTGCATTACTTAAAAAGCCCTTAGTCCAACACTCATACCAAATCAAATACACGTTGAATCAACTTAACAATACCTTGCCACCTATAGAATTAGAACTTCAATCATCAAATGAGCATGATATTCACATTCAGTGTTTATCAATTTCCACTAGTAGTACCACTTTCACAAGTAATCAAAGTATTAGTAATACTTTGTCACCAAGCTTCTGAATAAGTCTCGTTAACCCTTAAATCAGTATTTTAACAACATGCAATGACAACCTCATACACCCCAAGCAACAATGACACTTGAGAAGTATATATAAGAAACTTAAAGTGAATTCATCCAGTAAACTTAGGATAGGTCTATCCAAACAATTAAGCTTCATATCTTCATTTATGATGTTTCGGAAAAACATTATGTATTTGGTTTTCATAAAAGGATAACATATATCCTATGCATCATTCTCTCCTTGCAACATGATCGGTTGTGTTACAAGAAATTTCATTACACCTCATTAGGCAAATGATCTTAAATAAACATCTGCAAGTTCTATTAACTAGAGCTTCCCCCTCATCTTGTCATTCTTATTTTCATAAGCATAATGACTCTATCTTACTTGTTGAAAGATACCATACGTATCTATTTCCTTTCAGCGTACATTAAACCTTGGTCAAACTTTGTGCATATCCACATCTCTGGAGCATACACAAGACCTATTAAAGTTGGTAACTTTATTTAGATTCTTGTTCCAAAGAACTTTCTTCAGAACGTTCATGACATATCCCATTACCACACACAAACATATGTCTTGATCTTAGATCACTAGCATAACTCATACTTAAACTCAACTCAAAAGATGTCACCCTTTAGATCATTCACCCTTTAGATTCCAAACACAATGATTAAAATCTGTTGACACATATTTACGTGTATAACATGACTAGTTTTAATAGAAATAGTTGAGTGTCATTAAGTCATGTATTGGTAAATTATCTTGTCTTAGGAATAATTAATAAAATCACTTGCATTACATATACATGTATTGATTACATGATATTTGTTTGATATCTTAATGTTATAATAATTATTTGATTGATTGTCAAATGTGTAAACCTTGAAAAGGTTTTTGTCTGCATGATTATATGCTTCATGTTAACATGATTTAAATAATATGTTCATTCTTTCGTTATATGATATTTCGCAAGATTAATGTATTACTTGTTAACTCATGATATGTCATTCTTATATGATATTTCTATATTTGAAAGCTCGTGTCTTTTGTTGACATTCGTTGAGTCTTTTTCATAGGATAGTCTAAATAATGCATGTTTCTAAAATATAGGAATTGTTTGCATGAACCTGTCATTTCATTACTTTTGTGACCACGTCACACTATTTGTTTGCCATGTGTGCACCTATATGTCTAAGTGCTTTTTGGTATGATAAACACTTAGAAGTTGTTTTATTAATCATATAGATCATTGTGTTAATTAATGGGTAAGTATGCTTAAGTAACTTAGTCTAACTTCAAAACAATTCCACAATGTAATATCAAAAACAATGTCATGTCATCTTACAATATGATTATTTGTCTTGATGCCATGTGATAGCTTTTTGTCTGGTAGATGAATATTTGTTTTTTTTACATAATATGTTATGATTTCTATAATATTCACATCTTTTGTCATTAGGACTTTTGTCTTGTAGATTGATAACAAATTATTTGTTATTTCTCCTTGTTATGCTTATTTTGCATAATTGTTATCTCATTATTGCTACTTAGATTAGTAATATGTTTATGGGATCCATTTTCTTGCATATAGCCTTAAAAGCTAATAGGATTAAGTTTTAGAGGTTTGAAATTTGTGTTTGGATATCTTTCAATATACCTCTCTCCAAATCGTATTGTTGCTTCTGCTTTCCTAACAATATCTTCATCATCTTTTAGTTAAAACAATACACCTCCCATAAGGAAAACCACATGCCTCGTCGTGCGATCATCTCGCATTGATAGAGAAGAGCTACGTAACTTCAAGGATGAAGTTCTTTGTATGCTAACCGATATCCACAAAAACATTGCTAAGCTCATCGCTTTCATTAATCTGCAACATCCTAAACACTTTACCTTCATTCTTCATAGATTATGTTGAATGTCCACCAATTAAGGAGGAGAGAAATTCATTCACATAATTGTCTTTTCGCATTAAAGAACATGTACTCATGTTTCTTACATTCTCAAATACCGACATGTAGGTTCAATCACTTAGTTAAATCAGTTCACAAAAGACACAAGTGTGTCAAACCTCCTTAGATCAACATCACAGTTATGCACCAATACCTCGTCAAAAACACATCATGTGTTTGACATACCTCTTAAACGAGAAGCATTAAGTCTCCTTAGACTTTGACTAGGATTAGTGAAACCAAGTCATTAGTTATAAGTAAATAGACCTTAGCTTGAACCTTCGTTTGATCAAAAACGACAAAACATAACCAAATCCATTTTGGTCTCACGGAACCCTTCGTTAAGAAGTACGGAACCAAAATTTTGGTTCCGCCAATTCCGCGGGTACCAAGTTCTGTTTTTAAACATTCATAACTGACAACCTTTTCACAGCCAACGATTATAGGATTTACTTTCACATCATAATTCTCTAGAACAACTTCATTGTCTAGAACATCTTCAGTGTCTAGAACACCATCATAGGATCTCATCCTTTCATTCTTGATTCGTATCAAGCAAGTCATTGTCAGTGCAAACAGAACCATCACTCTCAACACATTGTTCCAACCAACACACTCATCATATAGGTATCTAGTATTTCTAATTGTTGCATATGGAATTTCTATTCCTAAGTGATCATTGTCGTCACTTCCTCTTATTTCCATTCGAGCATTTATTATGACATGACTCATCATCTTTGGTAGATGATAATATCATTACCGTCTTCAATAGTCTTATAGCATTTGCTATACATTAGAGTTTCTGAATTCATTCCATTCATTATAACCACAACCTTCCATCACCTTTTTCACTAATCATCAACCCCATGGATTAGCGAAAAACCTACTTGCATCAACCTCTAGTTATCACCAGCAAACTAACACCAACACTAGCATCACTAACTTTAACTCCACTTCATATCCTCATCATAGGCATTGTTTTATATATTCTTGTAAATGTAACTCTTATTAGAAGATTACACTCTTTATAACATGATTTACTAGTTAATCAAGATTGATATCACAATTAGTATGTTGCATCATACTATTCTTTGATTAGACAATCACAATTGGTAAGTTGTTTGTAATTAGATATGTTGCATATATTTTTCCTTGAGATAAAATATATTGCACTAACCATTTCATTGTAGGTTCATTATCATATACGCTCGATCGTATATAGCATACTCATCATAGGATGTAGTTTGCATCGATTATTTTTATTCTTTTATAAGGTGCTGCTTAACGCTCTCAAACCAGGAGGATTATCAGTCTAGCACTCATATTGCATCGTCTATACACATTGGTCGTATATGACTTAAGACATAGCTTCTAGTGCACTAATCTTTTGTTTTGTAGGTTCATCTTGACGCCCTAGAGCAAGGGGGAGTTTTCGTCAAGCATTTTTTTTGGATGCATCATATATACGCATTGGTGTATATCACATACTTGTCCTTGGACAAATATTGTTTTATACTAATCTTTATTTTGTAGGATTCTTCACACCTTGAACCGTATACGTTGGTACTCTAGCAATGAGGAGTATACATCAAGGGGGAGCATATAATAGTCACTATTTGTTTTGTATCCATTTAGGGAGAGTATAAATCAAGGGGGAGCTTTAAAGTTCTCAAAATCGCATTCCGCTACGCATATCTTCTTTTTGCTTCGACAAAAAGGAGGAGATAGGTCAACATAGTCCAACATTGCTTACTCACGTGTATCGTTGGCTATATGCATTTCATTCATCATGCATTTTTCATATATATTCTTTTTATGTTGCACACCACTAACCTTGATGTAGGTTAAGAGTCTAGTTTGATCCATGGATCCGCTAACAACCTAGGGGACGCAACAACCATAGGAGATTGGAGTAGTATATTTAACTTCACTAGGGATGATGCAAGCTCGCCATTTTGGGGAGAAATGAAGTTAACTCCAAGGACACACCCTTTTTGCTTCGACAAAAGGGGGAGAAAGGTGTAAACGGAGAAGGTAATGTTAAAGGTAGTACAGACACAAGTAACTTTTTACATTTTACTTTCTATCACGTTTACATATTTTTTCATCATCAAAAAGGGGGAGATTGTTAGTGCAAGCAGTCTCGTTGGGGAGATTGCTAGTGCAAGCAGTCTCGTTTGTTTTGAGTGATGACAAACATGTAACTTGATACATAGCGTAAAATGTACAAGTTACTTGTAATCATATCTTGTCTCAACATACATTCAACTCCTCTCAAGTCCTCGTATGATACAACACAGGTTCGTACATGTTTGTTATGTAGCATTATGATCAAACCCGTAACAAACCCTTTAGAATGTTTAAAATACGGTTAGGTAATTAAGTATTTTAAAAAGACTAATCATTCTACTTAGAATCTCATTCTACATGATCACTAGGATACATGTTACATACATATACATATTACAAAGTTCACTAGGAATAACATATACAAGTTTACATGTTTATTTCTTAAAATGGAAACTTTATTAGTTAAATATTAGGATGACATCATGGCATACATCACAAATGAAATCTTGGAAAGATTATGTGATATCTTGTTTAGATCTTCAAGTAAGATAGTTGACATTGGAAGATCTTGAAATGACTTGACAAAGATATGGAATGATATGGCAAGATATGGTAAGATTTGCTAGCTGTCTGGTTCGGCGGATCCCGCGGATCCCTTTGCTAATCCGCGGATCCCTTTGGTATAAAGGGCGGATCCCTTTAGTATAAAGCGCGGATCCCTTTTTCAGGATCCTCCAAAACAGTGAGCTGGTTTTACATTTTGCCTATAAATACTAGCCCATTGTTTAAGCATTAGAACACACATTCCCTCACTCATTTCACACACTTAGATCAGTAGCAAACCATGTAGATTCATACATTAATCACCCATTACATAATGATCATAATGTTACTAACTCTCATTATGTTGTAAGCATACATTGTTAATGATCCTGTGAAGCAAGCTCAAGATCATGAGTCATCATCCATAGCATACTTCCTGATCTACCATGAAGGTTAGAAGATCTTGAAGCCACCATCCACCATAGCATTCCAACATATGAAGATTCAAGGACACTTGACATCCTCAATGATTGAAGACTTCCCGTCAATGGAAGTTCATGTAGATTAGGCCTCCATATCCATGATACACTTATGTCATGGATCATTGTTGTAAACATCATTTGTATCAGTGAGTGTGGTTAGTGTTTTAGTCCTCAAAACACAAAGAGTGTCGGGAGTGGTTGTACCCGTGTAAAGAATTCGGTATCTAGCTTAGTACCGGAAAAAGGTTAAGCGACGTAGGGAGTGGTTGTACCTTTGTAAAGAACTCGACATCTAGCTTAGTGTCGGTAATTGTATAAGCGACGTTGGGTTGGTTCTGCCCTGAAGTAGAACTCGGTGTTTAGCTTAGTACCGGAAAAGGAAGTAAGTGACGTGTAAAGGTTTTCTCCGCCTAAGAAAGGGAGATTGTTGATCTAGTGAAGTAACTCTCGAGTTGGGTACTCGGGGAGTGGAGTAGGACGGAGAGAAGCTCCGTAGCCGAACCACTATAAATCATCGTGTTCGGTTTGCGCTTTCTTTTACTTATTTCTTTACTTTAATGTTTGCATTATGTGATTGCTTGTGTTGTGATTATTTGATAATACTCATGTGACAACTTGGCAATCATAAACTACAACAAACATCTTTCATATTAGAACTAGCCAAACTGAAAATTTGATACAACAAGTTTTAAGTTTTAAAACAGTAAACGTATTCACACCCCCCCCCCTCTACGTTTCCACAACCTTGGAAAGGTGTGATACGATTTGGGAAACGCGGGAAATTGAACCCTAGGTATATTGGACCATTTAAGATTCTAGCTAGAATCGGTCCAGTGGCATACAGACTCGAGCTTTCGCCAGAGCGTAGCAGTGTGCATAATACCTTTCATGTTTCTAATCTCAAGAAGTGTTTATCCGACGAGTCCCTTATCATTCCGTTAGAAGAGATTCAACTCGATGACAAGCTTAATTTCATAGAAGAGCCGGTAGAAATTATGGATCGTGATGTCAAGCAATTGAAACATAGTAGAATTCCTATCGTCAAAGTTCGCTGAAATTCTCAACGGGGTCCCGAGTTCACTTGGGAGCGAGAAGACCAGATTCGTCAAAAGTATCTGCATCTCTTCACTGACAACACTCCAATGACCAACACTGACTGAATCTCGTGGACGAGATTTATTTTTATGGGTGGTAGACTATGACAACCCGCTATTTTACAGGTCAATACTGTTCAATAAACTCAAATTTCTTTTCTTGACATTTACTTGAGAACAATTTACATATAACTTTTTACTTGAAGCAACGTGAAAATTTAGAATACCTTGCTAGTGCACTAGGACTTAGGCTATATTTAGTCCACAACATTCCAACACCTTGCTCCTACTCCGGTTCGAAATTTTAATCCCTGAAACAATTCCCTTTTCTTTATTTACTTACGATTGTTAATTTAACAAATGCTATTCGCAATTTAAATTTAACACTCGATATACCCAATACTCCTAACAATTATTTTTAACACATTTTTATACTTCCTAAATTATTACCAAAGTTCCAAAAATATTTTCTTACGCCTAATGTAATTTCTTTATTCATTACGCGTAACTTACGTTAATCACCAAACCAATAACCAATACCTATTTTTAATACCCAATACATACAAAAATGGTAGAACGTTATGTATACTTGTTAGGCGCATTAGAGGTTTTCAAAAATACTTATTAACAAGATGACTATAGTTTAATCACGAGATTAACTAGTTACGTTTTCTAAAAAGGGTTGCTTTGCTTAATAAATGGACACATTGACGCAACTATATTTTTGTCGATAAATATTGCAACAAACATGTACAAGTGATATAATAGTATAAGAACTTGCATGCACGACATTGTTTTCAAACCTAAGACATGGTAATTATTTAGGTTGCGGTTAGAGTTATCGGACCTTTATTCCCAGTTTATCGTATTTCTAATCGAGACTTGATAACTAAGGTGAGTTTCATAGCCCCGATTTTTACATTATTTGTACATGATTTCTAAACCCTCGGGGTGAGAATACATTGCTTATTTTTCGGACACAAGTATTAAAACCGTTACTTTGCCTAAGTTACCGCATTGCTATTAAAGTCCCCTTGAATCATGAACCGTTAATTACTTGTAAGCGCGGATGTTATGAATAGATCTATTTGGGTTGACACCCCCGTCCGAGTTGGTCGCGCCAACCTGTCAAACGGACGCATATCATTCGGATTATTTTCGAGTGTCTGGCAAACACTTATTTGGGGCATTGATTATTATTATGCTTGATTGCATACCATTACGTTGAGCTTTGGGGTCATGAGCTTAGGGCACTGTATATTATTTTTTGCTATGACGTTATATTTGTTGTGATTGTCATGCTATTGAAATCTTGTGGTCCGCACTTTACTTGTTTACTTAAACCTATGAACTCACCAACAATTATGTTGACCTTTTTAGCATGTATTCTCAGGTAACTAGACGATAATATCCACCTATGTATGGAGTACTCTAGAGTCACATTTTAGAGCGCACATCATGATGAAGATTTTCTTGCATTATTTAGCGTTTGGTTATGTATTAAAATCTTACATTTGATGGTGAACTCTGATATTAATGTTTTGTAAAACGTTTATGTTTAAATCAAACGCTTGTTTTAAAATGACTCACTTAGAGGTCATTCTTTATTGCCTTGTACTTTGTTATCCATGTACGTTACGCCTCCGAAATTCCATTCCGCTGCAATCCAGATTTTGGGGGTGTGACAAAAATGGATAAAAACGGACAAAACATAAAGAAAAATGGACGAAAACGTATAAAAACGTAAGAATACGTATAAAAACGTAAGAATAACGGACGAGAACGTAAGAAAAACGGACAAAACGTAAGAAAAACGGACAAAAAACATATGAAAACATAAGAAAAACGAACAAAAAAAAAAAAAATACGGACGAAAATGTATAAAAAAAAAATAATACTCCCTCCGTCCCAAAATTATTGTCCCATAACAAAAAGCACATTCTTTTAGAAAAACATCACTATCACTACTTTATCTCTCTTACTTTTTTGCCAAATGACAAGTTTACCCTTAACCAATTAATTAATACTTCATTAAAGTTTGTAATATTAATTTCAACCAAGGGTAATATAGTAAACTTACCAAACTCCACTACCTATTCACTTTCCATTTTTGGTATGAGACAATAATTTTGGGACGCCCGAAATGAAAAAATATGACAATAAAATTGGGACGGAGGGAGTACTAATATTATCAGTTAAATAACTAATTTAAAAAAAATGACTAAATTTGTAAAGCCTGACGAAACACAAGAACCATTTGTGTAAGAAACTGAAAAAAAATATTAAAAAAGAAAAAGACAGGGGTAATTTAGTCATTTGATGTTGGTCAGGGACGATTTTGCCTCAAAAGTTTGTCACATGGACGATCCTTGCACTTTCCAAACATCAGAGACGAAACTTGCAATTTGACCAAACTTTAGAGACGATTTTTGCAATTTACTCCAAAAAAAAAAAAAAAAAAAAAAAAAAAAAAAAAAAAAAAAAAGAGATAATTCCCAAACTAGGCCAAAAGTTTTGACCTATTTTAAGAGGAAGCCAAAACCAAGTTCTATTTCTCATTTTGTCCACGCTCGACCGCTCGACTGCTCGACCCCATAAACCTTGCGACACGTGTCATTCCTTTATTGACACGTGTCATTCTTTTATTTTTTTATTAATAAAAATTTGGCCCACAATTGACCAATAAATTTGGCAACATTAGCCCTTTAACCAAACAAGCGTTTGCAAAGTTAGTCCTTTTATTAACGGCCATTTTATTTTAGTCCATTAACCAAACAAGCGTTTGCAAAGTTAGTCCTTTTACTAACGGTCGTTTTATTTCAGTCCATTAACCAAACAAGCGTTTGCAAAGTTAGTCCTTTTACTAACGGCTGTTTTATTTTAGTCCATTAACCAAACAAGCGTTTGCAAAGTTAGTCCTTTTCATTTTTGGTCCTTGCGATTATTATTATTATTCAAAAAAATTCAAAAGAATTTATAAAAATTCCAAAAAACTTATAAAAATTCGAAAAAAATTATAAAATTTCGAAAAGTTTCGAAAAAATTTATAAAAAATCGAAAAAGATTTAAAAATTCGAAAAAACTTATAAAATTTTGAAAAATTTATAAAAATTCAAAAAATTTATAAAAATTAGAAAAAGTTTTATAAATTCGAAAAAATTAAAAAAAAAATCGAAAATTTATAAAAATTCGAAAAAATGTATAAAAATAGGAAAAAATTTTAAAAATTCGAAAAATTAGAAAAAAATTATAAAAATTCAAAAAATTTGGAAAAATCCGAAAAATGTTGAAAAATTCGAAAAAACTTATAAAAATTCGAAAAATTTATAAAAATTCGAAAAAATTTTAAAAATTCAAAATTTTTTTAAAAATTAGAAAAAATTTATAAAAATTTAAAAATATTTATATAAATTCGAAAAAATTTTAAAAATTCAAAAAATTCGAAAAACTTAAAGAAATTCAAAAAAAATTTTGAATTCGAAAAAAAATTATAAAAATTCGAAAAATTTATAAAAGTTCGAAAAAGTTTTAAAAATTCGAAAAAATTTTAAAAATTCGAAAAAACTTATTAAAATTCGAAAAATTTATAAAAATTCATAAATTTTTTAAAAATTAGAAAAAATTCAAAAAATTAGAAAAAATTTATTTAAATTCGAAAATTTTTGAAAAATTCGAAAAAACTTATAAAAATAGGAAAAAATTCTAAAAATTCGAAAAAACTATTAAAAATTCAAAATTTTTTAAAAATTAGAAAAAATTTATAAAAATTTTAAAAATTCAAAAAATTTGGAAAAATCCGAAAAATGTTGAAAAATTCGAAAAAACTTATAAAAATTCGAAAAATTTATAAAAATTCGAAAAAATTTTAAAAATTCGAAAAAAATTATAAAAAATCAAAAAATTTATAAAAATTCAAAAAATTCGAAAAAATTAAAATAAATTCAAAAAAAATTTAAAAATTTGGAAATTTCGAATAATTTAAAAAAATTCAAAAAAAATTTTAAATACAAAAAAAATTATAAAAATAAGAAAAATTTATAAAAATTCAAAATTTTTTTAAAAATTAGAAAAAATTTATAAAAATTCGAAAAATTGGAAAAAATTTATATAAATTCGAAAATTTTTAAAAAATTCAAAAAATTCACATAAATTCGAAAAATTCCTATAAATTCGAAAAAACTTATAAAAATTTGAAAAATTTATAAAACTTCGAAAAAATTTATATAAATTCGAAAAAAATTTAAATATTCGAAATAATAGAAAAATTTATAAAAATTTGAATTTTTTTAAAAAATTAGAAAAATAATTATAAAAATTCGAAAAACCTTATAAAAATTAGAAAAAATTTATAAAAATTCAAAAAATTAGAAAAAATTTATAAAAATTCGAAAAATTTTTAAAAATTAGAAAAAAATACTAAAAATTCGAAAAATTTATAAAAATTAGAAAAAAATTATAAAATTTCGAAAAATTAGAAAAAATTTATATAAATTCAAAAAATTTATAAAAATTCGAATTTTTTTTAAAATTAGAAAAAATTGAGCAGTTGAGCAGCGGTGGTCGAGCGCTCGACCACCGTTGCTCAACTGCTCAACCGCTCGACCACCACATTTCGAATTCTTTTCGAATTCGAAAATTATTGAGCATTTGAGCAGTTGAGCAGCGGTGGTCGAGCGGTTGAGCAGTTGAGCAGCGGTGGTCGAGCGCTCGACCACCGCTACTCAACTGCTCAACCGCTCGACCACCGCTGCTCAACTGCTCAATTTTTTCTAATTTAAAAAAAAAATTGAATTTTTATAGATTTTTCGAATTTATATAAATTTTTTCTAATTTTTCGAATTTTTATAGATTTTTTCGTATTTTTATAATTTTTTTCTAATTTTAAAAAAAAAATCGAATTTTTATTAATTTTTTCTAATTTTTCGAAAATTTTTTAAATTTTTCGGGGTTTTTGAATTTTTAAAATTTTTTCGAATTTATTTATATTTTTTTGAATTTTTTGAATTTTTATAAATTTTTTCTAATTTTTAAAAAATTTTCGAATTTTTATAAATTTTTTGAATTTTTATAAGTTTTTTTCGAATTTTTATAAAAATTCATAAATTTTTTTAAAATTTTGAATTTTTAATAGTTTTTTCGAATTTTTAGAATTTTTTCATATTTTTATAAGTTTTTTCGAATTTTTTAAAAATTTTCGAATTTAAATAAATGTTTTCGAAAAAACCTGAATTTTTATAAATTTTTTCTAATTTTTAAAAAATTTATGAATTTTTATAAATTTTTCGAATTTTAATAAGTTTTTTCGAATTTTTAAAATTTTTTCGAATTTTTAAAACTTTTTCGAACTTTTATAAATTTTTTGAATTTTTATAATTTTTTTTCGAATTCAAAATTTTTTTTGAATTTTTTTAAGTTTTTCGAATTTTTTTAATTTTTTTCGAATTTTTAAAATTTTTTCGAATTTTTATAAATTTTTCGAATTTTTATAAGTTTTTTCGAATTTTTCAACATTTTTAGGTATTTTCCAAATTTTTTGAATTTTTAAATTTTTTTTGAATTTTATAAATTTTTTCTAATTTTTAAAAAATTTTGAATTTTTAATAGTTTTTTGGAATTTTTAGAATTTTTTCGTATTTTTATAAGTTTTTTCGAATTTTTTAAAAATTTTCGAATTTAAATAAATTTTTTCGAATTTTTTGAATTTTTATAAATTTTTTCTAATTTTTAAAAAATTTATGAATTTTTATAAATTTTTCGAATTTTTATAAGTTTTTTCGAATTTTTAAAACTTTTTCGAACTTTTATAAATTTTTAGAATTTTTATAATTTTTTTTCGAATTCAAAATTTTTTTTTGAATTTTTTTAAGTTTTTCGAATTTTTTGAATTTTTAAATTTTTTTCGAATTTATATAAGTTTTTTCGAATTTTTATAAATTTTTTCGAATTTTTATAAATTTTTCGAATTTTTCAACATTTTTCGGATTTTTCCAAATTTTTTGAATTTTTAAAAATTTTTCGAATTTTTTTAAATTTTTTCGAATTTTTATAAATTTTTTCTAATTTTTCGAATTTTTAAAAATTTTTCCTATTTTTATACATTTTTTCGAATTTTTATAAATTTTCGATTTTTTTTTTAATTTTTTCGAATTTTTAAAACTTTTTCTAATTTTTATAAATTTTTCGAATTTTTAAAATTTTTTCGAATTTTTATAAATTTTTCAAAATTTTATAAGTTTTTTCGAATTTTTAAATCTTTTTCGATTTTTTATAATTTTTTTCGAATTTTTATAAGTTTTTTGGAATTTTTATAAATTCTTTTGAATTTTTTTGAATAATAATAATAATCGCAAGGACCAAAAATGAAAAGGACTAACTTTGCAAACGCTTGTTTGGTTAATGGACTAAAATAAAACAGCCGTTAGTAAAAGGACTAACTTTGCAAACGCTTGTTTGGTTAATGGACTGAAATAAAACGACCGTTAGTAAAAGGACTAACTTTGCAAACGCTTGTTTGGTTAATGGACTAAAATAAAATGGCCGTTAATAAAAGGACTAACTTTGCAAACGCTTGTTTGGTTAAGGGGCTAATGTTGCCAAATTTGTTGGTCAATTGTGGGCCAAATTTTTATTAATAAAAAAATAAAAGAATGACACGTGTCAATAAAAGAATGACACGTGTCGCAAGGTTTATGGGGTCGAGCAGTCGAGCGGTCGAGCGTGGACAAAATGAGAAAAAGGAGATGGTTTTGGCTTCCTTTTGAAATAGGCCAAAACTTTTGGCCTAGTTTGGGAATTATCTCAAAAAAAAATCAATATTCAATACTGTATTATACAACCAAACTCATAAAAGCAATAACTTTCTTTCCATTCATCTCCAAAAGTCACCAACCCAACACATATAAAACTACATTTCTTCTACCCATCCAACCAAATAAAATAATCCTCACACAAACATTGACTTGAATTTTCTCCATGACTTCATCTCAAATTTCTCTCTCTCAAAAACTTCTTCAATCTCTTCCATACCCATTTCTTTGATCATCACCAATCACTTAAAAAAAAAAAAACATTGCTAAAACAGTCATCATAATGTCATCATCAATATTAGCCTCAAATGGTGTGGTTCTTGCTACTGCAATGGCTGCTGGAACTGCCATTTTCCTAGCTTTTTGTCTCCACAAGCAGCCAACCATCACAGTTGTCCATAATCCAAGACCATGCATCTCTTCAGGTTCTTATGCATTACTATGTTTTCTTGGGTTATACTCATTTTGACCCGTTGACTTTTTAGGTCAAAGATGAAAAAAAAATTACAGTATTATTTTGCTGTTGATGCAGATGGGAAGAAGAAGGTGAAAAAGAAGAAAAAAGTGAAGTTTGCTGAGGATGTGATGGAACCAAGTGGGAATGGTGATGAGTTTAGAAGAAGACTAAAAAGTAAGAGGAATTATTTGTCAATATTAAAAGATGAAGGGGGTCAAAAGAAACTGTCAAGAAATCATAAGGGTCTTCCTGCAAATAGGATGGCACTTTATTCTGGGATTATGAGAGATCGTGGTGTTCAACGAGTAGCTTATTGTTGTTAGGTTTATTACAAATTAGTCCCTTTACTTATGAATGTTCATGAATTTGACCCCTCTTCTTTGGTAGTATTTATTTTTTATTTTTTTGTTTAATTTGCATATGTTGTTATTGGTTTGACCCTTATGTACAATGTGTTAAAAGTTATAAATGGTAACTTTGTAATGTGGATTGAATTATGAGAGTGGTATTTAACTTTGACAGGTTTTGTTCTATATTTAGGTAGAACCATTTGTGTCTCTCAAAATAAAGGTTACCTTTGCTGACATATTTATTGCATATATGCTGTACATGCATGGATCATTGAAATGGTCCATTAAAATGGGAGAAATGAAAAAAGAAACAAAAATGATAAACTAAAGATGTTGAAAAAAGTGATTAAACACATGGGACTCCATGACACATCCCTCCTGGCCATGTTTTGGCTCTTTGGCAGTACTACTGGCGTGACATTGGCAAGCATGTGAATGATATATGCTACATTGCGTCATTACTATTTACTCATATAAACTTTTTCTAAATATAACTTTGGATTATATGAAATGCCACCAAAATGTACATAGAGTTTCAAACAAACGAGTAGAGTATTACGCTCATGCTAATGGTAACCGTAAATATTGTGGTCACTTTTTAACACATCAGCGTCATATCAGCTTTCCTTCTCCAAAACTACACCCAATCACAATTTGCTAATAAGGCAACCGCAACAACAACAAAAAACATACCCAACAAAAACTAATAAAAAAAATACACACACAAAAGAAATTGAATCTTTCGGTTGGCTGACAAACCATAACTTTGAAAAAGTTAGGATGGGACTCGGTTGCCTCCAGTTGAGCTAATAGGAGGAACTCGGTTGGGGGGTCGGTTGGTTGAGGATATTCAGTTACCATTAGCATTGGCCTTAGTAAGATTAATCGAAAGATCGTCCAACTTTTGAAATAATTTTACATACTAAGCTAAATGGATACTACTCATCAAATATGTTATTTTGTCACAATGATGTATTTGTGAGTGCTCGCGAAAAGCACAAAAGTGGTGGTTTCTCGCGTTGAATGTTGTTGGAGTTGATGACCTTTCTATCATAGTACCGTACCTCGAAAAAAAGGAATAGGTCAATGGGATATTAGGATAACAAACTTCCAAATGTGAGTCCGGGCTAGGTTGAACCAACTAGCTAGAGTTTGTTTTGATCTTGATAAATAATGAAGTGTATTATTAATCGTTTGAACAAGCAGACTCAAGTAAGAATACATCTCACTTTCTTATGCGCGTCAGGTGTAGTGGCTCAAGTCGTTTCGACACCTCACTATAGCTTTTCATATTTGACATTTCACATTTACACATCAAATACCCCTTCACTAATAACTCAAGTCATTTCACCCCTTTTGAGACCCACCATACCTAATTAAAACACAAACTCAACAACAAAACCTAATAAAAAAAATCAAAAAGTGAAAATGGCGCAACACCAATATACTCATTTGGCAAATGGCATGGGAGGCGGGAACATGGGAAATGGCATGCCATTTGAGTTGCCACATAGGAATAGCGCATAGGAGTGCCACCATAGCGTTAGCTCTAAGAAATTAAACATATCCCATATTTCATTTATCAAAAGATTGATATGCATGGCTACATGTATGTCGAATTACTGAATGTTAGACACATGAATTTTGTATTTTCTCGTTTCTCATCTACTAATAATTTTGGCAAAGTGTCTAATTTTCCTTAAATATACATTTGATCACAATTAAGCATGTCAACTTGTGATCGATTATTTCAACCAAAAAAGGTAGAAAATTTTGTGGTTTTTCCGATGACAACATCCAACCAATCCATGTCTCAAATTTAATCGCCAAGTGGACCCCCTTTTGGCGAAAATTACTGTTAAGGCCACTGTCCAAAGCAGTTGCCTCGCAGAGGGTTAATTTTTTCTCAATTCCAAAAAAGGCCACCAATTTTGCTGCAAACGTGCAGCGAAATGCGAACCATACACGTGTCATGCTATGGTTAATCCAAAAAAAAAAAAAATAAAAAAAAATGTAATTCACATATAAATTGCAGCGAATTAAATAAAAAAAAAAAAAAAAAAAAAAAAAAAAAATCACATATCATTTGCAGCGAAATACATCTAATCGGGACCCACTTGAATAAAAAGCAAATAATACACATATATCACATATATCTTGCAGCGAAATACAAGAATCAGGACCCACTCTCACACAAGTCCAAGTTACCTTTTCAACCTTAAACTTTTTAATATTTACAACTTTTTTATATAACAACTTTATTCGTCAAATATATAGCAAATATATAGCGAATTCGTTAATAAAAAAAATACCGTTGCGAAGAGCTCTAAATTACGAACAAAACGAGCCCAATATTGATATGCTTTTGACGTACGTACGATTTTATAAAAAATATTGAAGTTTAAAATAGAAAAATAAACTTACAAAAATTACCTTAAAATTACTAATATTTATAATTTTTTTATATAACAAACTTTATTCGTTAAATATTTAGTAAATATTTGGTAAATATTTGACGAATAAAGTTTGTTAAACTTTTAGATACACGATGGCTCATCATATCTATGCTACCCGATGCGAGGATACGACAGACTGTGGATATGATTAGGTAGCTAAACTTTAATATTGTTTATATTTTGTACCGGTACACTGGGGTTTGTATATATATATTGTGAATATCAAGTTATAGCGTTGGTAATTAATTTTTTGTATACGAGTTAAGCAAAACCACGGGTTAATTAGACGACAAAATTGTAAAAATTTTATTACATAAAATATCATAACAAAAGTTAAATTACAACATCACTCAAACATTTACTACATACTTATTAATTAAAAAACGGTATCTTTCTCGATGACCCCCTCCATGTTTTTCAAAGTGATGTTTAGGTAATGGTTATGTGGTTTTGGTGTAAACACTGACACATTCTTTAGTATCAAAACAGCACCGACGTTGATAAGCTTTACATAACCCTTTTCCTCAGCAAGGACTTTGTGATGGATTGTACCAGACATTGTTCCCGATGGATCCTTGAGTGTGACTGTTAAATCACCTAGAATATTTTTTGAACAACTCTTGACAACAGCAACAACAAGTTCAACCTTCCCTTTTTAAATAAATTTCTCAATATCACCTAGACATCCCTCTACCTCGATCCCAAAAGCATCACAATATGCAAGGGCGCTTAGCCATGGGCCACGCGTAAAATGATCATCTTTAGACGCATCCTCCATTATTTTTCTGACATATTCTTGTGTTGGCATTACAGATGAAGGGCCAACGTCTGCAATGTCTCTCGATTTTCGGAGCCGCGCCGCCTGAAGAATACCGGCTGGACCGGGTATTATCCGTGTTTCACCAATAGTAGCTTGGGTTACTACGTGTTCATAAATGTACACATGTGCAATAGAATTAGGGGATTCATAAGCACACGTAACAAATAAACAAACATCATCGTCGTTGTTAAGCGCCACCATAGTATCCGGTGGACTTAGCTTACATAACAAACTGAGTTGTATATTAGGATTCAACTCGAATTTGTTAACCAACATTTCAACCAACAATGAGTATGTCATGTCGGTGTACATAATCACACCACTCTCAACATCATTGAAATGTAGCATACATTTGAATTTCTTGAAAGATTCAGCCATTAGTATGTTTGTTGGAATTATGTTTGTTGCTATTTATTATAATGTGGTAAGTGTTTGTTTAGCCGACGGATGTTGTGGATGACACACACATACACATATATATATACACATCAATGTCAGTAACACAATACAATTTTACACGAAATATGACACACAGTCACACAGTTACCCAAAAGTGATTTGACTAGACACGGATTTTTTTTTTTACACATAAAAATCTACACGAAATATGACAAGATGTGACCACTGATGTGACAAATGTGACCACTGATGTGACAAGTAACTGAAATTTTCTGGAACACATAAAATTTGACACGAAATATGACATTAAAGTATTAGTGATGCGACTAGTAAATGAAATTTTTTGTATCACATATAATTTTACACGAAATATGACACACAGTCACACAGTTACCCAAAAGTGATTTGACTAGACACGGATTTTTTTTTTTACACATAAAAATCTACACGAAATATGACAAGATGTGACCAGTGATGTGACCACTGATGTGACAAATGTGACCACTGATGTGACAAGTAACCGAAATTTTCTGGAACACATAAAATTTGACACGAAATATGACATTAAAGTATCAGTGATGTGACTAGTAAATGAAATTTTTTGTATCACATATAATTCTACACGAAATATGATAATCAACACAGTAACTTTATAAAAACACACGCTTACTAAGCCGCCTATATATAACACATCAACAACTTAAAGTGTATACACATCTTCACACTAAAAAAAATTGAAATGAGTTTAAAAAAAATAAAATGCATGTTACATTATCATGATTTAGATCGTGGTGTCATAATTTATGATGATGTAACGTATTCCGGGTTAGTTAAAATGGTGATGAGTAAGTTTAATTTGAACCAGAATGACCAGGTCAATCTAAAGGTTAAACTGCATTCACTTGACTCTCTACTCGATATTACTGATGACAACGAGGTAAATTTTTTTGTTGAATGTGCTTTACAGTCTCCTAGTGAAAATGTAGAATTGTTTGTTTCACAAACAAAAAATTTGGAAGAAACAAAATCTTTCAGTACAACCCAGCAAATGCCCGAGTTTTATAACTTTTTTTCATCAAGAGTAGATGAACACATTGGCTCACATAGTGATGTTCCATTTATGTATGACGAAAAAAATGATTTTCTAAACAATGACTCTGGTTATAAACATGAGGCCAATTTCACAAAAAAGGGCTCATCATTTGCTTTCAATTCGAATAACGAACAAGAAGATAATTTTCTAAACAATGACTCTGGTTATAATCATGAGGCCAATTTCACAAAACCAGGGTCATCATGTGCTTTCAGTTCGTATAACGAACAAGAAGATGATTTTCTAAACAATGAATCTGGTTATAATCATGAGGCCAATTTCACAAAACCAGGGTCATCATGTGCTTTCAGTTCGGATAACAAACAAGAAGATGAGCCAATTAATAGTTATTTGGATTTAAATAAACAACCGCAACCCATTCACCATAATTGGACAAATTGTATTAAAAATATCCCCCAAGTTCCTGAAACTTTATTCGTCAAATATTTACCAAATATTTACTAAATATTTAACGAATAAAGTTTGTTATATAAAAAAATTATAAATATTAGTAATTTTAAGGTAATTTTTGTAAGTTTATTTTTCTATTTTAAACTTCAATATTTTTTATAAAATCGTACGTACGTCAAAAGCATATCAATATTGGGCTCGTTTTGTTCGTAATTTAGAGCTCTTCGCAACGGTATTTTTTTTATTAACGAATTCACTATATATTTGCTATATATTTGACGAATAAAGTTGTTATATAAAAAAGTTGTAAATATTAAAAAGTTTAGGGTTGAAAAGGTAACTTGGACTTGTGTGAGAGTGGGTCCCGATGTTTGTATTTCGCTGCAAGATATATGTGATATATGTGTATTATTTGCTTTTTATTCAAGTGGGTCCCGATTAGATGTATTTCGCTGCAAATGATATGTGATTTAGGTTTTTTTTTTTTTTTTTTTTTTTTTTTTTTTTTTTTTTTTTAATGTAATTCGCTGCAATTTATATGTGAATTACATTTTTTTTAATTTTTTTTTTTTTTTTTGGATTAACCATAGCATGACACGTGTATGGTTCGCATTTCGCTGCACGTTTGCAGCGAAATTGGTGGCCTTTTTTGGAATTGAGAAAAAACTAACCCTCTGCGAGGCAACTGCTTTGAACAGTGGCCTTAACAGTAATTTTCGCCCCCCTTTTGTCCTCCAACTTGGACAACTTTCAACTGCATCTATCTAATCAATAATTTCGCCCATAACATAACAAGTAGTATCAATCTGTCACTTCTATCTTTCATAACTTGAAAGTTAACAACAATGGTACCCATAAAATCTTAACTTCGAACTTATATACCATAAAGGGATTGGATCTTCTCAAGTTTATACGCACATGACCGGTATGTTCCCTCACAATCAAAAAGAAAACTGTCAGTAGGCTCCACTGTTTTATTTGTGAGGGAACGTTATTGATCATGTTCATATCAACAACTTGAGAGAATCTTAGTACAAGTCTCATAATATGGATTAAATAGGAACCTCGATCCTTGTTATTACATATCAAAATCGGTCCATGATGACTCATTAAAATGTTACTAATAAATTGAACAATATTTGTAACAAAAAGCCGGCATACTATATAAAACACAACTTATTCCAAATGGTGTACTTTTATTAACTTTGGTTGTGATTTCTAGTGAATGTCGTCAAGCAAGGGAAGGGCTGGTGATGGGGTCAGGCTGCATTGCGGTCTTGACCAAGTCGGATTGTTCTTTGACATGAGCTCCATGGAAGCCGGTTGCAGTGGCAGCAGATGGAGCACGACCAACGTATTTGATGTCTTCTATGTTACCTCTTTCTAGAACCTTCATGGCAGTTGCAAGGCGAGGAGCTATGTAAGTAAATGCGCCCATGTTCATTGGCTCCTCCTGACACCACACTATCTCAGCATCTGAAGACAATTACAAACGGGTGTCGGGTGATGAGTAATCGTGAGGATTAAGACTTTTAAGGATTTGGCTAATAGAAAAACTTTAGATGTAGCATAAAAGATGAAAAAATTTGTATTGGCTTTTAAGGTTCTGATATACTTACTTGGGTAACGTTTTAGCTCACGCTGAATGAGGTCATATGGGAATGGACAAAGCTGTTCTACCCGACAAATTGCAATGTCTTTGCCATCCGCTGACTTCCTTTGTTCATCGAGTTCATAATAAACCTAAAAAATGCAATTACATCAATTAGAATTGCGTACATTTAGTCCAGAAATGATCATCTTAAGTATGCATAGAACATTAAACAAAAACTGTTGGCGCTTCAAACCAAACTGACCAGCTCATCTTGCTACCTTTGGTTATTTTTTTGAAATATTTAACGAACCTTCCCAGAGCAAAGAACTAAACGTCTAATGCCCGTTTCAAGATCTGAGTACCCATTCTGATCCTTGATAAGACGCTTGAATCGGGTCCCTTGTTTGTCATAACCGGGGTGATCTTCAGAATCATCAAACTCTGACAGATTTGACTTGCATTCTTTATGACGCAGCAAATTCTTAGGAGACATCACAATAAGCGGCTTACGAAATTCTCTATGCAGCTGTCATATACCAAAAAAATTGTGAGACTCAATAATAAAACCTATTAAAAAAAGTAACTATTTAGCATAAGGCTACCTGGCGACGCAAGACATGGAAATAATTTGCTGGATTTGTAACATTTATGACCTGCCAGTTACATGTTTGAATCTGCGTCCGTAGTGTTGGTTCCATTTCAGGTATAACAAACGGATTATCCTCACTCATCTGGCATAGTCACACTTTAGTTAATAAAACGAATATAGTACGGAGTAGCTCCTAACAGAAACTCAAATATTATAATTACTGGCAAGAGGAACCACCTGAAGGAATCGTTCAAGCCTTGCACTCGAGTGTTCAGGTCCCTGACCATCATAACCATGAGGCAGCAACACAACTAGCCCAGACTGTCGTAGCCACTTAGCCTCGCCACTGCTCAAAAACTGATCAAACATCACTTAAGCTCCATTAGAAAAATCACCAAATTGGGCTTCCCATAATACCAACGAGTTTGGATTTTCCATTGAATAACCCAATTCAAATCCTAGCACACCAAACTCTGAAAGAGAGCTGTATTCCAAAATCAATACATATCAGAATCAAAAAATGAATATGGGTATCATTTATTCAATCATGTAATGACAAAATAACTACTTACCTGTTGCTAACAGTAAACATTTCCTGATTCTGATTCGTCATAACATGATCCAAAGGACAGTAACGCTCACCAGTTTCTTGGTCATGGATAACAGAATGTCTATGACTAAAAGTACCTAGTTCAACATCCTGGCCACTTAACCTCACATGATTACCCTCCACCAGTAATGTGGCAAACGCAAGGGCTTCTGCAACTGCCCAGTCAACACCCTCCCCAGTTTCAATCATCTTAAAACGATCAGCAAATACCTTTTTGACTGCTCTATGAGGCTTGAAATTTTCTGGAACAGTTGTGATCTTTTTCCCGACATCCTTCAAAAGCTCAGGTTGGACCCTGAACAACGGCATAAGCATGTTTACAGATTCTACCCATGACTATGTTAGTGTATATTTGATTAGTATACATATAACTTAAACTTACCCAGTGTTGCGTATACGTGAAAGCTGTTCTGGGGACTTAAAACCAGACCAGTAATTTGAAAGCCAATCCCTTTTCTGTGTCACATAATCCTTGCTAGCCACTAATTCGTCATTTAGTATCGATAGAACCTTATTTTGCATCTTTTCAATGACTTCTTTTGTGACTTGACCTGTTTCCATAAGCTGCTTTTTGTAAATTTCGACTGCAGATGGGTGGTTTCGTATAACCTGTACAAACCAACACCAATAAAAAATGTTAGAATACATCAAATATAAAAGGAACAAAAATCTACAAGTGACCAACTTAGTTAAGCCTAGAAACAATCATCAAAGTTTAAAAAAATTCCATATACGGTAGAGACCTAAGACACGGCTATCAAGTGCCACATCAGCATAAAAATCAACATGTTTGAACTTAACGACATGTAAGCTGCAATATTTTTTTTTATTTTCTTTACCATTACGCAGGTTATATCTCTTTAAATCAAATTTATAAATGTATAATGCTTTTATACAGTTAGCCCAGAACAATACAAACAATAGCACGCTGACCTTGTACATCTTAGGTTGGGTGAAGAAAGGTTCATCAATTTCATTATGTCCAAATCGTCGATAACAAGTGATATCAACCACAACATCTGAATGAAACGTCTGTCGCCACTCTCCAGCAAGCTCACAAGCATGAACGACTGCTTCTACGTCATCACCGTTAACATGAAAAATGGGAGCATCCAAAGCTTTAGCAACATCAGTACAATACTGTGAAGATCTACCCGATTTTGGATCAGTAGTAAATGCAACTTGATTATTCACTACAATGTGAATAGTCCCGCCCGTTGTATAATTTGGAAGAGCACTCATATGCAACGTTTCATAAACCACACCTTGACCCGCAAAACTTCCATCCCCATGAATTAAAATACCCATATTCTTTGTTCTATCTACATCATTGGAATAGTATTGTTTTGCACGAGTTTTTCCAATAACAACAGGATCTACAGCTTCCAAATGACTCGGGTTTGCAACTAATGACAAATGAATATGCTTTCCACCTCTCGTGGGACGATCATAAGAAGTTCCTAAATGGTACTTAACATCACCAGTTCCTGTATAAAGCCCCTCATCCTCCACTGGCTTTGTGCCACCACTAAATTCATTAAAAATTTGACGTAATGGCTTCCTAACAACGTTGCCTAAAACATTTAATCTTCCTCTGTGAGACATCCCAATCACAATGTTTTCAACACCGAGGTCTGCTAATTGGTCAAACATTTCTTTCATACCCGGAATTAGGGTTTCACCGCCTTCAAGCCCAAATCTTTTAGCAGCAGTCCATTTTGTAGCCAAAAAGTTTTCAAATTGTGTACTCCAAATGAGCCGGTCAAGGATGACCTGGCGCCGTTGACTACTATATTGCATTGGAGTCGGTGTCTCTATTTTGTCCCTTAACCAGTTACATTTTTCACGGTTTGCAATGTGCATATACTCATAACCAATGCTTCCACAATAAGCTTGCTCAAGTCTAGTCATAATTGCTCTAAGTGTCTGCATGGGGCGGTTATCGGATAGAAAACCAGACATTTTCCATACACCAATAAAAAACTCACGGTCTAAATCAGCTTCACTGAATCCATAAAATGCAGGATCTAAATCATCTGGTATTTCTCTTTGTTCAATACCTAATGGGTCTAAGTTTGCCTTCATGTGACCATGAAACTGGTGAGCTCTCACAAGCATCAATAGCTTCATGCTTTCCTGAATAGTTTGACCCGATATTCCAGAGGATGGACCTGACTGGCCCACAAAGTTTTTAAAGAAATTGTCCCATGATTCGTCGACACTATTTGGGTCAGTCTCCCAGGCTCTTTGAAGCTCTTCTAAGTAGACACTGCTTGTTCCATCTAAGAAGCTATCTGATAACCTTGAAAGTGGAACAGATTGAGGGACGGGTGCAGACTCTGGTTTTGATTTGAAAATTGTGGTATGGAAACAAGGGCTTCCTGATGGAAGGACACGAACACGGGTCCTTGCTGCATAGGATCCTCTAAATGCAAATTTTGCTAGACTGGATCCTGCTCTAAACCATGCCATTTTGTGACCAAATCTTCAAGTTATCGGTTTCTTAACCAAGCTCAAATCCTGCAAAAACAAATTTTTAACATTAGCCAATAAAACTTCATAAGGCAAAAGTGAGTCATCATTTAAGCGTATCAAACATATTAGATTATTATACAACAATGAGCGAAACTTTAATTTATATCACCATCTTAGGACAATATCTCACTATATATGTTTATTTAAGAACAGTAACAAATCCATATAACAAGTAAACATTACATGAAACGAAATGCTTGATGATGCACAATTATTACGTGAGTCATATTGATTACCAAAAAAAGTAAAATTCTTCATTTATTTCATAATTCGTATCAGTTGATTTATCTTATCAATATATATATAAGCGAATCCGTATAGCAATAACCATATATTGCAGCCCACAAAACATATTGGTATTATTAAACGTGAAACACCCAGCGGATGGCCATTGTCCCAAAGAAATGAAAGAATCGGTTACACAAGCGTTCTAGTATATAAAAGAACAAACAAACACTCCATGACTTATATAAACAGAAATTAAAGCCTAGATACAGATCATAATTAAATCAATGAAACAAAAGGAGATTACAAAAAAAAAAAATCATTAGAATTCACTCACTTGGATCAAAAACAAAAATGCTGAGCATATAACAAACTGAGAGAGATTAGAGGACGGGCGTGTCATATTTGTTCATGAAAGAAATCTTAAAAACATCGTAAAACATGAATTCCACAACAATATATTCAAAATTCAAAACCTATAAATTAATGTATTTGATTTCATCACCAAAATTTATGTATGATATATTAACCAGCAGCATTTTTCGTTCAAAAAAAAAGACCAATTGCATTCACAGCATGAATGTCAAATTATATGCGAAAAATTCCATGCAAAAACAAATGAAATGAGGATGAACAAATTAACCTAGTTTATGAGAGATCAAACACTGTCGTTATGTAGATCGTTTGCAGACTGAGTATATATTAGATATGTATACATTCATAAATAATCAAGTAGCCATGTTTTTACATCTGAAGCAGAACATAACATCACTAGTTACTCTGAATCTGTTAGGCTTTCTAAACAACAATGATAGTCCATATTAATTTTCTACTACAGCCCCCTTTATTTTCATCTATTTTCAGGTTCATCCTTTTAACTAAGTTTTAAATATTGAGAAATGAAAACTTTGATAGATTTAAGTTCACAACGAGTAATCGTCAACGTGTTCATGCGATTTGGTGAGAATTAGCAGATGTTAGATCTTCTTTAAGGTGTATTATTACACTAGTTGGATACCCGCGCATAGCGGCGGCGATAAATATAGTTATATTATAAATATAGTAAATGAATTGCTAGCCCAACTCTCTCTGCAATTCTCTGCCCGCTTAGTAAATTCGTTTCACAACACTCCGAATGTATATGTGTTAATTGTATGTGTTTGCTTGAGTTTCTCATAGCTTTCCCGTGACATATTATTCCCGCATATACAAAGAACCTCTCAATATCTTACCCGTCAAACACTCCCCTCAAAAGTATATGATTTTGAGTTTTGACGAATCAAGATTGTATTTATTGAAATAAAGGTTAAAGTTGTAAAAATTTGAATTAAAAGAAAATAAACCTACTAAAAATATAAAAACTAAAAACTTATATATAAAAATATATCAAAATGTATGTTGAATTAAAGAGCACAAAATTTTAGAAAATATGATAAAAATATATCATAAAAATAATAAATAGATAAAAAGATATTTTAATTTAAAAATAAAAATGATTTTTTAGTCGAGAATTAACACATGTCATTTTATTATTGGAGATACTTATCTTAATTTTTGATGGAGCACACAACTTAAATGTTTTATATAGTATGAAGTATAGATATAGATTAGGATACTCGATGTCGTACACTCAACTAGTCGATGACGTGTGAATACACATGAGCAGCTTGATTTGTAACTGTATTTTTTTTTTTGTAGCAGAGATAAAAGTGCAGGGAGGTTTAATGTAAATATACTAGTTTAGTGGTGTGAGAAAAGCTTAAACCGAATTTAATGCTGCTTGTGGCTACGTGGAACGTTTTTACTTCCATTTCTACGAGCAATAACGGTTGCCTTAAACTTCTGCGATGAGCAATTCTATTTGTAAAGTTTTTACAAGAACTCGTTAACATTTTTCTCTGAAATTCAAGTTAAAGTAGTAACCACTTACGTATAGACGGAACTTGACAAGTTTTTATTAGAGGGGTCAAACTGTAATGTATTTGTTTTAGGGGGGGGGGGGGGGGGGGGGGTTAATTTACATTTCTCATTAAACATTCGTACCATTAATGCTTATTACTCCAAAGTGTAAGGGTTAATAATGTACTTGTGGCTAAAAGTTTTGGAGGGGGCACCACCCCTTCCGGTCCCTACTAAGTTCCGTCCTTGCACTTACCCTAGTCTAATGACAAAAGACTTGTTACTATCATCACTAAAATGTAAGAAGTCTCAAGTTTAATAATTCCTGCTAAGCGTAAAATCATGAAGTGGTCACGACAGCTTTCTGAAAAAAGAGGTTGGGCTTTACCTAGTTTCAGTCATTGTGACGACGAATTCAAAACTCGTGAATTAATTGGCCAAAATGCAAGTATCCATGTTAAATTTATATCTATAGAAAAAGTTGATCTCATAGGACTGCCTATATGACAACTATGATAGATATTACAAGCAACAAGTAACTAAAGGGTATATAGGTCTTTCAAGTATCGAGACATGAGAATTTATTCTTCTAGCAAAACCATAAGCTAAATTGCCCCCTGTGTTATTTTGAAAAGAATTTAGATTCAGTTTCCAGAAGGAGCGTTTGCAAATGCATATTTTTTGAATAGTTTTGACTGTTTAAGTTTAGCGCTCTAGGCAACTACCTATCTCACTATCTTTTTATTTCATATTTCATTTTCGGTTTACTTAGTAGCTCTAGGCAACTACCTATCTCACTCCCAAAGCATCTTTTTATTTCATATTTCATTTTCCTTCGCGCGTCCATTCCTTTCAAGTGCCCTTAGACTCGTTACGTTGTTCGACTGAACTCGTTGGCTCCGCTAACAGACTAAGAAGCAGCCCCAAGAAAGAGTGCCGCAAAAGAAGCAAATGTATGCACATAGTATCATGGAGGACCAATTTTTACTTTTTTCACCGAAGAATAGAGATTGGAATTTAATCCACATTATAACTTTTTCTAACTGCCTAATAATGACTTTTTACAAATTAAACATGATTTCAAAACTATTAACACTCTTTTCCAATATACCCAACACAAAAACGCCATCTACAGATGCTTGCAAAAAAAATCCAATTTTCGCTATAAATTTTGAGAATGCCTGCATGTCCCACCTATTTCGCATTGCCTTTTACTATTCATAAGCAGCACAATCAATTTCTTAAAGGAAGTGATTGGCACACTCCTAAAAGTTATTAGCACACTCAACTGTATAAGCTGTTAAAGCGGGATATACGTAAAGTACAACTGTCTAATGCACTGAGTAGAGTGTGCCAATAAATTTTGAGAGTGTGCAAATCACTTCCCATTTCTTAAACCTCTAAAAATCAACTAATATTTCATGTTAGCATGATATCAATAAGGAATGATTTTCAATGACCAATTAATAGTTTTGAGCACCCTTAGCAATTCATTTATTATAACTGATAATAGACGTACAATTCTATTTGGTTTCTTTTAAAACCTTATTAGCAAAGATGAATAGCAGAAGGATTGTGCTCCATGTCAGCATGTCTTCCTCACTCTAGTGGTACCAGATAAGTAATATCTACAAAACATATGTATACATTTAGCTTGCTTGCTTGCTGTACAGCTTGAAGACGAATAACGACACTCTCCTTCACCCGCATAGAGTCGGGTCAGCATGTCATCGTTCTGTATAGAGAAGAGGTTGGCAAGCCCTCTTTCGGTTTCCATATGATGTGGTCCAGTTTAGCACAAAAATCTTTGTAAAACTGTCATCAACGCCAAAAGAGTTTATAAAATTGCACAAATAGAGTGAAGTTATTAACAATCATTCATCAAGCTCGAGTTTTGTTTGGGGCAAAATCTTTTCTATTCAAGAAAGAATATTACGAGATGAAAATGATAATGATAGTGATTAGACCATTTGATTAACAAGCTAACACTTATGTGAATAGTTTACTCAAAACTAAGACTATGGAACAAAAACGTTTTTAAGAGTTCCCTCCCATTTTACCCAAAGAAAAAAGTACAGAATATGATGAAGTCGCTTGCCTTGTGATATTCAAGAGTATCTCCAGCAGCTTTCCGGACATCGACCATGAAAAGGGATGGAGCGACTTCATAGACCTTAATAGAGAAGTTTAACGGTATTAGAGTCGAAAATCACAAACACTATCACATCAAACAAGGTGTTGCCCAGATATCATAAGTTTCATGAATATTGCTTTCATATGAAGATGAATAGTGTAGGTGTATTTGTATGTCAATTTCCAGAAAAATACAAATAAAGTTGAGTATAACCGAGTTTTCTCAACAGCAAAAGAGTGGTCTTGTGTTTGAAATATAACTCATATTAAAGAAAAATGGGAAGATTGTATCTTGATACAAAGCAAAAGAATGCAAATAGATGAAAGAGTTTAGCTGTTACCTCCAAAACAACAGCAAATTGTCCACCCCGATTCACGGACGCTCCCTCGAGCCTAGTCTGTGCAACAGAAATACTTGAGTTAACTTTTTTGGTGGCTAAAAATAAGTTATAAATTCTGTCTCCAAAATACACAAGAAAGTTATTGAGCAAGAGCCCATGAAAGTTGTACTACATGTTAAACAAATCAAAAGTTGTACATGTTAAACAAATCAAAGGCACAAAAACTAACTCTGGAATGGCTTTGATTGTGTATCACTATTTAAAGGAATTACTCCCATCATCATTTTTGGTAGGTTTCAATGGAAATATTCGTAGAATTTACATTAAATACACTAATGATGTAATAAACTCTAATATAACATATTGTAATTCGTTTTTGCAATGGAAAACGAAAGAAGGAAAATGCGAGAAGAAACATATATAGCCATATAGGTGTGAGGATAAACAACAGCTATTTACAAGTGAAGCCTTACTGAAATGCCCATTTTACTACGATAACATACTTTATATTTAAATTTAACTTGAAACATAATACTCCCTTAGAATTCTACCAATGGGCAAGGATAACCCCCCATACAAACAATTTGCTAATTTTGTATACTAGCGACATAGGAAAAGGGCTTCGCTCTTCACGCACAGCTAATCACCGCGACTATACACACCAAGTCTTCCCCCCATTTGGGTTAGTTAATAAAAGCTTTGCCTTTGCCAAAAAATCAGTGACCTTCCGAGTTCCCACACTGCAGTCTTCACTTGTCAACAGTAACACTCCCTTGATAAAATAATTTGTTTTATTTCAAAATAAATACTTTATTTCAGCAAGTTTGTGATGTTAATTTGAAGGTTATACGAGCTTGGTTTGAACATATCAAAGCTTGGATAAGCATATTTTACTGTACGCATAACCCTATAAGTTTAAAGACTTGTAAGGTTTCATAACAATCAGCAGGTAGTAAAGATCCCTATCCTTTAGTTGAATTAGTAAGTATTCAATGTAATTTTAAAATATAGGTGAAAAATATCACATAATCCCATTCTTTTTATAAAACCTTAAGAAACAGACATTTCTGTGAGTTATCTGACAGTAGGATAGACATCGTTACATCATTGATTGACAATGCTTCAGTTGTAGCTAGAATAATGATGTTATTTGCAGGTAATCTCAAACCCCTGGACTTTTTGTAACTGGTTAAGTAATTAATCCAGGATAAGATTGTGGCCAGTGCTGTAAATAAATGAATAATTCATATGTACAAGAGTTCAGGTGTACCTTGTAGCCACGTCTAAGGACTTTGAAACCCATTAATTCTGCAACCACTGTAATTGCTGCGATTATATCTTTAGCAGGCTTGCGAGAAACAAAACGAGTTTGTCGCTTTACATGATCCTGTAACAGGAGAAAGGAAAAACAATTTACTACAAGCTTACTTTAATTAGAAATAAGATGGAAGAGGAAGACACAAAATTAAACACTATGATCATGACAATTTTAAATTAAAAGGTTTAAAATGTATAGGCTTTTTGAAGTGAGAACAGCAATATATATAAACTGATTTTATTTATTTTTTTCTTTTTTGTTTTTTTTGTTTTTTTTTTTTTTAACTGCATATGGTAGTCAGTTACATGTGAATCAGCAATATTAACCACATTACACAATGAAATCAGCTTAATGCACATACAGCATCCAGACAAGAAAAAGGAAGCAAAAGCAGTAGGCAAAAGACATGGAGTATTGCAATTTGAGAAAATAGAATAACTATAAGCCTTCTTATTCTCAGTTTGCTTTTCTTCAGTCCAAGAATAGAGATTTACAGCTAAAAAAAAAACATTTATAAGCTTTTTACTCAAAAGTAGTCAAATAAAGATTTAAAAATATAAAGAAGACACTAATAAGAAAGACTTGAAATGGAGAGTCGAAAGCTCAGAACTTTCAAGGGATGGGGGAAGTACTTATAATGATATACTGATGTGTAGGTCATACAGTTGGACATGTCAGAGCAAATAGGAAGTCTAGTTATACCTGACGTCTATCAAATAATGCAGATAGGTTCAATCCTTGAGAGAGGGTGATCATCTCAAATGCATTCATTGTTAAAGGGGATATTTTCTCCTCAGATCTTTCCGTCACATATTGGTCCTACAAATTGATAACCACCAGTCAATATATGTTTAACTGTCAAATAGTAACAGATCATAGTACAATAAGGCACACAGATGAGCCTGCAGTATTTACAGTCTCTATTTGGCTCCTCTAGTAAGACAAAAAGAAAATTTAAAACCAAAAGAGGTCCAACCTCAATTTCATCAAAAACTGCGCGGACATCGTCCAAACTCACATCCCCTTCTTCACCCTGACTGACTGATACATAGTTCATCTGGAACCACGGATGCTCCCTTATCCCATCAATTCGAATACGCTACATTAATGGTGGTATGTTAGATCAACGAACAAGATTTAAGTTAGCAATCCAACATGGTACTGTACCGTCTCATCAAAAAGATTTGTAAAATGTAAGGCAAAAGGTAATTACTATAACATAATTCAGCATGGAGAACATACAACAAGTAGATGGTACTGCCAACAATATGGGGAGGTGGAAACACTGTTAGGAGTTCTGTTATTTATTTTACCAAACAGATAGACAGAGGGAAGTTTATACTGAGATGGTCATTTATCTCCAAAAGAACGAAACCAAGCGTAATTGAAAATTTATGCAATGAAATTAGAATATATATATTCATGAAAGGTGCACTAAACGTAGCAAAATGCTCTCATTGTCAATAAAACTCGATATTTTTCTAATATAATTCTCACTAACCACATAAATTTAAATCCCAAATCATAAGTGTTGGGCTAGAAAGAAAAAATAGGCACCAGCGAAAAAAGTAGCCAATTTTGTTAATAGACTTGCCAGATTTCAGTAAATTATAATCTAAGGTGGAGCCAAAAGATGTTTTAGCAACTAGAATAGAAAGAAATATGGTACAAACTCCATGTTATCTAGTTCTGTTAAAATTTATGAGAACTCAGGGAACCTAGAATGCTGATGGTTCCATCCAAAAGAAGAGTCCACTTTAATATCCATAAAGCAGTTCAGAGATTCTTTGGTCAAGTTTACAGTAGCAAAATACTATATACAACTTAACAAACGGGCACTTTATTTGATAACTGAATAATGAAGGATAATATAAGAAGATAGAACATTCCTTAAGTTTACATGTTCACGCAGTACACACTTGACAGAACAAAAAAAAAAAAAAAAAAAAAAAAAAAAAAAAAAAAAAAAACCTATGAAGTGAACTGAAAGAGTGGTAATCAGGGCAACTCTATATAGCAAATGGCTGCAGTGTCTGTTTACGCCAAATTCTTTTTGCTTTCTTCTTTTTTTTTTTTTTCCAACTTGAGAGTTAAAGTAAGGTATAGCAGGGAATGCTACCAAAAAGATCACAAATTATTAAAAAGATGAACAAAGTCAACGATTCAGGTATTCTAAAATTCATGGGGAAACAAGAGGAAGCGTATAAGGTATGTGTTCGATACAGAACTGCAGATACATAAATGATGCAACCATATATAACAATCAATAAAAAGACTGCCTGAATCAAATAAGAAATTCATTGACCCCCTTGGAAACATGGCTTCAAATTCACAATATCGAATTCCCTCCCATTTAATACCCATAATTAGATCTCAGTTGCTAGATATTCCCAGAGTAGAACAGGTACTCACAGTTTCAGGGTTGGGATCCAGTATCCTGTCTATTAATGACTTTGCACCAGAAGGGAACCAAAACGGATAAGAAAACTCGGCAGCATTGACCTGTGCATTAGCCAAAACAAGTTAAAGGTGAATAGTTGCAGGTCATATCGCCTCAACCATAAAAGTGTGGCTTATCAACTGAACAATAAAAGCGTGGCTTATGTGCATGCACATACATCCACCAATTAAGTGAACATTTGACAAGATCACAACCAATGTCATAGGGTTTGAAGAAGACAACGTGCAAGAAATAAAGTTACATAATGGTGCATGCTCATAAAAACATGCTTATTCAACCCCATTTTACAGAAAAACGATGAGTCTTCTATGTATCTGAAAAAGAATGATCATTCCATAAACATTTTAACAGTAGTGTTTGACAGTTAACCTTTTTATACAAAGTTGCCAGATCTGACTCCTCAAATGGAAGATATCCAGTCAACAGGACATAGAGGATGACTCCACACGACCATATATCAGCAGCAGCACCGTCATATCCATGCTTCCTTAGAACCTGAAGGTGAACACGGTAAGAGCCTTAGTCGAAGCATATAACTTAGCAGAAAACCACATATAGAACTATGATACTGATAACCAAAATATAATTTAGAGTCACTGCAAGAAACAGCATTTGAGCATATAGAAGACTGGTCCTAGCTACTGTTGCATACTATGTTAAGCAGGAAGAGATATTCATTTATTTCAGAAGGAAAATAGATCAGAAGAAGCTCTTTTGAAGATTATTGCTTAAAATATCGCTTAAGCTGAAGTCTTTAAAGTGCAAAACACTGCTGCACTAACTGTTTCTGCAATGTGAGAAGGGTCATACATTCTGCTAATAAATGTAATAAAGATGAAGCAGCCAGTAATATCTCATATCTGGCTGCATCGATTTTGTGTGCATAGAATCATATCTGCTAACTATTTATTGCAGATGTTGCACTACAGAAATAAAGAGAACATTTTTATATTAAATGGTCATTGAGCTTTCTTTGAATTGGTGTACCTCTGGTGCAATGTAATTTGGGGTTCCACAAGTTGTATATAGAAGTTCAACACCCTGAAAATAGTTATAGTTAGTAGCAACAGCACCAAGATAAGCCTTACCTACAAAAAATGTCAACTGATTTGGAAAATAAGTATGCTTACTTCTTGTGGCAGTGCACAGAGTCCAAAATCAGAAACCTTCAGATTTTCTTTAGAATCAAGGAGAAGATTTTCAGGCTATAGATTACAAAAAACACTGTTAGCAGACAGAAACGCATTAATATGAATCCCCGTTCCTCCCACCTTATACGATCCAACATTTATCTTAAAACTCCCTTTCTTACCTTTAAATCCCTATGGTATACACCCTTGGAATGGCAATGGGAAACGGCATCAATAAGCTGTTGAAAGTATAGTCTAGCTTCCATCTCTGAGAGCTTTTTTTTGTGAACCTGAAAAGTGGTAAAATGAACAAGAAAGTATTTAAATTTTCTGCATCATTACATTTCCCTCACCATAGTACATAAGTTATGAGACAATATAGAAAAGGGGGGTCACTTAAGTGATGGCAATGGAGATTAATAAAAAGTGCAAAAGATGTCGGGAAAGTGTAAGGACTCTGATGCATCAAACTGAAAAGGAAAGATGCATGTGTCATATTAAAAAAAAAGTTTAATTGCATAAACATCTTAAGTTTTAGGTACATTTGACACAATATCTAATTTCAGTTTTAGGCTCTACGTTCTTACTTTCTGCACCCTTCTGGTCTCAGACCGAATCTGTGATGGCAAATCTGATGTCATTGTTACAACATGCAAATGATGAGTTTTCAATTCACATTTGGGTTACCAAATAGGTGCAATGGGTGCGGTGGGAAATACATTTGCATTATGAGAACTGTATTTGCGTAGATGGGGACCGGAAAAGTAGCTGTGAGAGTTGTGGGCTTGTGGAAGCAGTGGGTTTACTGATTGGGATGGTTGCATGGCTAGCAGGTGTTCGGTTGATACAGATGTACCTATTTGTTATGGGCATTCAGCTGTTGTTGGGCTCAATGGTCTGCAGCCTCATTTTGCAGTGGTGGAACGTTGGTGGTCTGTTCCCTTGAGCTGTGCAACATATCTGGTTTCGTTACTATGGAAAGTGCACAACAGGGGTGACAATCTTCGTTTGCTGCTGGTTCTGGTGAGTATCAAGTGGCTGGTCATATCTTTGCGTGTGAAGATCAGTGATTTTAATACTAAGTTCTGGACTTTTGGAGACATTAACAGCTCATATTGGTGTGCCTTAAGATCAGCAATGTTTGTACTAAGTTAATAGACTGTTCAAAGCATCATGTTTACTAGATAGCAGCTGGTTCTATTTGTTTTCAGTCTTCAAATGGATGTAGATATGGTAACCTGAAGACCCTCTACTTTGGTGTTCATTTTTAAGTTATTAAGGCTTACGGTTTCAGTAAGTCTATTTCTCTATATTGTACTACTAGTAAAACTTGTTTAATATATCTACAGGAACCAGTTGAGTACTTAATTACGCATGTTGATTTTCTTATAACCGAAAACGTAATCTAGCTGCTTATAATTTGATAGCTCGTAGGGGAATGATTATATTTCATGGCCTAACTTCTTTTCTGAAGTATCCGATGCCTTTAGAAACGTAAATGGGATGCCTATGGTGCAAAATAGGGTGACTATTTTTTTAATAATGTCAACCACCTTTAAGGAAGTCAAGATACTTATTTCAAGTAAAAACAATCAGGTCACCCACCTGTTATATTGCAAATAATATCAGTCCCTTACAAGAAAAAACGTGGAGATTATTTATGAATCTTCTTTACATATTAAAAGAAAATCTTTTTGATCCCTCATTATGTAATAATTAAATTATTGTTCTATTTTTCTAAAAAGATTTGAACAAAAAAAGGCTTAATAACAAACACATTAAATTTTCAACACCCTAGAGCAGAAAAAATTGAATGGGTGCAATGCAAAGTAGATGAACGAGAAATATCTAGCATACGCAGTGCCAGTGGTCAATATACTATTTCCAAATAAGAGGTGTCTCAGTTAGTCATTTCTGAGTTAATTCAAGGAATTGGCTACTCGAGAAGAGTTTTGGTATACATGTCTAGTAGCATAAGTCGGTATCCTATGAAACAAGAGTAAAATTCTGGAGATATACACACATTATTTGATAACAATTATCTATTTTCCTTAGATTATAGAAAGACATCCATATGCAGCATGGCCCAATAAGGGGGAAACTTAGTGTGAAAGAGGGAAAGAAATAGCTCTATATGAAATAGACGATGACATCCAAACCAACTGTATTAATAATAAAGAAAGTAAGCATTGACATGTATCACTTGTCTATCAAAAGTAGACCTTACAATTCTGTCAAAAAGCTCTCCTCCGGTGACAAATTCCAATATTATATATATCTTTGTTTGACTCGACAAAACCTGAGAAGGAAAGATGCAACTCATTAAATAATATATAAACGTATGTGACACCTGAGATATCACAGTAGTAAGCACATAAATGAAATTTGTAATCAAATTTGTTTAAGAAATACTGCAAGTATACCTCATGCAGTCTCACAATATTAGGATGTCTAACTATCTTCATTACGGAGATCTCTCTTTTAATCTGCAAATTGGCTTAGATAAGTTATAAATTACTGGGACCAACTAAAAATAATTAAGAAAGAACATCACAAGCATAATATTCCTTCAACCATATGCTCAACACCAAAATGTACCAAAGAAAAGAGTCTGCAAGATGACAAGACGATTCTTTACTTGCTATCTGGAGATGTCTTTAGCTATTACTCCTTGATTAACCCAAAGGGATGTGAATCTTGAGAAGAGTCGTACCAAAGAACTCACACTTAGTCAGTGGCTATCTTGACCACAAGGCCACTGTATCTTGTTATTAACTATATGAGATTGGGCACTCAGAACTAGTTTTAGGCCTTAATAATCACATATTTTAGAGTGTCTGAATTAAATATAGATCAACAGTATTTGTCTTTGTGATGGCTAACTGATGCATATTACATACCGAAAGAAGCCTTAATTCAATAGAGCTTGCCTAAGGATTGGTAGTTGCAACCTAATCTTCATATGCTATAACCCCCAACTGCATAGCTTACATAACTGCTAAACTACTTGACAAAGTTGTAACCGTAAAAAGGCAAGAGTACCAAGCATGATTATATGATGGAGCTGGACTCTTCCGTTCCTTCAATCTAAATAAGGCTGCTAGAGTTGTAAAATCAAATTTACTTCTCAGAAATACATTTCACTCTTTGACTTGGCAAATAAATATATATATATATATATATATATATATATATATATATATATATATATATATATATATTATATATATATATAGAAATGAGAAATTGAGAAGAAAACAACTTAGTTAAAACACCGATGTATTGCAGTAGATTAGGATCAAGTTATGAGGCTTAATAAATACATAGATAGACACAATTAAACTTTCAGACAAACTAAAAGGCCAAAATGGAATAAATTTACAAAGAACTGTAAAAAACCGGATTTAAAATTTCAGACAAGCTAAATGGCCAAAAAAGAGGACAGATTCACAGTTGTCAATACAGGAAACAAAATGCATGATGTCTACATTATGTAAGACTTTAAGTTTAACAGCGCAAATTTAAGTAAAAGCCAAACCTGATCCACCATTCTATGCTTCAGTATTGTGCTTTTAGCCAAGACCTTAACAGCAACACCCTCACCAGTCTCTGTATTTTTCGCGAACTTAACCTTTGCAAATGTTCCTTCACCAAGCGTACGCCCAATCTCATACTTCCCGACCTTCTTCGTCACTCTCTTCATTGTTCCTCAAGGCTTAAAGGACGTAAAACATCCACAGCTAATCTCACCACTGACCAAAGCAACCTAATAACTACAAACACAGAACAAGCATATATCAAATGTAACGAATCGGTATCAAAACATAATATTCTGCTAGTTTCACGCATATATCACAAATCACTTCCGTTATTAGCACATGAACGAAAAGTGAAATCAAAACAACAACGATCAATTCCAATCTCATTCATCAACAAAACAACACTCTAATAATCGCAAGAAAACTATATCAATAGGTAAAATAAAACCTAATAAACTGCTCGGATAACAAATTTGTGAACCCACGGATACAATATTACGCAATAACAGAATTCATTATTACGTAACTGAACAAACTTTTACAACTGCAATAATCATTTTCAAGCTCATTCATCCCCTAAACACTGCAAATTTAACACTAGTAATCATATAACTAAACTGTCTCGGTAGCTTACAGTACCTAACGAACTGCTCGTATCGTATCGTAAAACCTAATAACAATTAGCTAATATAATCATAACCTAACAATTTGTGGTAAAATTTATATAAATTTACACACAGTATATATATTTAACACAATAACACGATTCAATTTAACCTAATTTTAACAAAGACGACTTACAGCGGAGATGTGACGGGTGATCGGATCGTTATGGAGCTCCGGCGATAAAAAGGGTAAGGTACAAGTGGTTATGCAGGGGAAAATGGTTACGTGAAGTTGATTTGGTTTGAAGATTTTTTTTTTTTTTTTAAAAGTACGGAGTTAGTCTTTGGTGTTTTAGCTGCAAGAAGACAAGTATGACAAGGAGATGATGTGGGTGCTTTTTTTTTTTCTTTTTTTCTTTTTTTTTTCATTTTTTTAAATAAAACAATATATTTAACTAAAATTTAATTTCATTAATAAAAAAACCCATTACATAAAAAATGATTGCAAGCTAAAGCCATATTTTGCATTTTTTTTTAAATGTTATTTATCCAAATATTTGTGGAACTAATTACACTGTGTCACTTTTCTGCAATAATACTCTGTATAAAAGTTAGTATTCATTTTAAAGAAAGATCACTATAATGACACAAAGATAAAAGTTGATTGCAAAACAAAAACATATGCATATCGAAATTAATACAATAACATATTTGTGAAAAACTAGAATGGGGGTTGAATAATTTTACAGTTTTTCAAAATTAACTTAACTTTTCTTTTATGAAAAACTTTGATTCGTAGTTTTGTGAAATCAATCGATTGCAATATGAACACTATTTAACTACACTACAATAAATAAGTTCTAACTACTAAGATATAAATTGTAAGATAAGAAGTGAAAGATGGAAAGATCAAACCAAGACAAAGACATTTATAGTGGTTCGGTAACGAAGCTCTTCTTCACCCTACTCCACTCCTCGAGTGTCCAACTCGAGAGTTCCAAGCACTATGTCAACAATACTCTCTTCAAGCGGAGAAAACCGTACAACGTCGCTTATCACGATTTTCGACACTAAGCTAAATGTCGAGTACTAATCTAGCTAGTACCAATCTCACTCACGATCTACTTGATCCTCACACAACACAATCTACAAGATCCTCACGATCTTCTCACGATCCACTCGATCTACACACTCTCTTCACAATCTAAACACTATCAACAAGAGATCTCCACGACCACTACATGATCACAATGATCCACACAAGCTAACTAAACAAGACTCAAGACTACTTTATGTATATCAAGATACAACAAGTATGTAACAAATGTTACAAGTGCACTATACTACTACTACAACACTAGGTATCTTCTTGATACTTTGTGTTCTTCTCTTGCACTAGTAGAGGAATAAAGATGATCACTTGGTTGGATGTTTGGATCACTCTTAAACAAAAGAAAACTATCTAAATGATCAAGGAAATTTAAGTGTGATAGAGGGATATAACTCAGAAAGTTTTGTGTGAAAAAGGATGACTAAAATCTGTGAAATGGTCTAGTATTTATAGGCAAAAGAAAAATAGTTGTTACAGAAGGACGGCACCACTAAAGTTCACACGGTACCACTAAATTTAACGGTACCATGGTATTTAGTGGTACCGTGCCTGACAAGGACGCTCCACGTTTTGTTTTTAGTGGTGAAAGTTTATTTGGGGAAGTTTGGAGCTGTTTTTTTTTTTTTTTTTTTTTTTTTTTTTTTTGGGGGGGGGGGGGGGGGGGGACCCCCCCCCCATAGCTGTTGGATGATTCAAACTTATTTTTCAAATTAAAACATTTCTTTTTAATTCAAAAATAATTTGTAAAATGTATTTTTGAAAAAATGTGAAGTTTAGAACACAAATTTAATTCTTTGATCATTTGTCAAGTTGTAAATTTGTTTGTTCTTAGCTAGAGTGATTTACGTAGAAACGAGATATTTTGACTAAAAACTTGTTTACGTTGATTTTGACGTAAAGTGTTTTTACATTTTGTTATCATCAAAACGTAGATATGTCGAAAAATAGAAATTACGTTTTTAGACATAATTTGTATCAACAATCTCCCCCTTTTTGATGATGACAAAACATAAACTCATTTTAGGTGAAAATTAATTTAGCAAGTTTTTAATTTGAGTTTAAATCCCATTCCCCCCCCTTTTGTCGAAGCAAAAATAATATCGAGACAATGCTAAGGCTCCCCCTTGATGTATGCTCCCCCTTGTTTGGAGGGCACCAAGGAATCGAGTAATGGTTCTTGCTACAAAACAAAGTTAGATGACAAAGATACAAAATCTGACATGTAGCAACCAAGACAAATATCCAACCATAAAACACTATAAAAGAGAGGCTAAGTAGCCAAAAATAAAATATCAACCAACCATATTCAACTAATAATAAAGCAAGGCCATTCATTCATAAATAAAAGAGAAAGGGATCATACATAAAGTATGATTACAACAAAAACAAGAAAATTAAACTACAAGAAGCACATAATAATCTTTAGTGACTTGAGAGGCCCTAAGATTTGCTTCTAGTCAAAAAGGGTTCCTAATCATTTATTCTTGAAAACTAAACATAAAGATGTTTAGTTGGATGTGCTATTGGTTGGTGTAGGTGGTGGCATGATTGGGGCTTGTGGTGGTATCAAGAGGTGTTCCAAATAGGACATCATGAGATTCAACTCATCCCTAAGAGTAAAGATAAGGTTGCGATTGTGGTGGCAACATGGACAACTTTGGCTATGAGGCTCAAGTAGGTAGAGAATAGGATAACCCATGAGTGGTTGTGGTGGTGGAGAAGTTGAAGATGATGGTGTGGGATAGGCAAAGTCAAGTGGAGTTGTTGGTGAGAGAGTAAATGTTAATGCCAAAGGTTGAGGACTAAGTGGTAATGAGTGTGTTATTGTCCTAATTGTGGAGGAGGAAAATGAAGTGGTTCTAGTGGAAATGGTCTTTGATGGCATTTGGTGTAGAGATAGAGTGAGTTGAGTTGGTGGAAGGTGGTAGTGTTTGAAGCTCCTCATCATCATCTAGTGTGAGATCAAATGAAAATGATTTCTTTTTGTGGTTTGGTGGAGAGTCTTGGTTTCTTGGCAATGTGTGAAGTTGTGGCAATGGTGGAAGACATGGTGGGTTGAAGAAGAGATGTGTGTGATGAGGATGAATGCATGAGAAGTGTGTAGGATCGTGTTTAATGTTGAATATTGTGATTTGGGAGGTCAGGGATGATGAAACCATGAGTTAGCCATTGTTAGAGAGAGAGAGAGAGAGTAGAAAGAGAAAGTAAATGTGTGTTTATTGATAAAAGAAAATGAAAGAGTTACATACAAAGTCTCACCCCTCCATGGAAGTATGGAGGGGTATATATAGGCTAATATACGCACCACTTTACAATAATGACGTTTCTAGTACCTGCATATATGACTTACAAGATAATTAATGTAATCCCGTAAATGTCATTCCATTTACGTGTTAGGAGCATTCCCAACAATCTTCCCCCAATGGGACGATATAAGGGATTACTTACAACATTTCCTACAAGTAAAAATATAAGAAAAATAAAGTCTTCATAAGTTCTTCAAATGTTGAGGATGACTGCAATTGACACTCTTTGTCTTCATCTTGCACTTCGGCTTGAGAACTTTTCTTCACTTGTAGGCAAATGATGTAATATGCATGAACTAGATTAACTTCCCCCCAATTCATGCTGCATGTCTTTAGCAGCTTCTCCATACACTTCTTTTTGGCGAAGTTTCTGAATCAGCTTCCCCCAAAACTGACAACCGTCTTTAGCAAATTCGATGCTTTGATGTAGTTAACATGTCTTCTAACTTTTGAAGTTTTAAGTACGCAGCGGAATTTGTAGATAACATCGTAAACCACACCAAGCAAATATGACTAGTCACTTAATTACAATTATACTCAATGCGAAAGCTCCGTTCGGGGGTAACATGCAAGAAATCAGAAAGATTTTCTCACATATGTAGGCTACTTCACACTTCACAACCCGCGAAAGTTGAAACGATTACACCAAAGTCACAAAACTGAACCACTTATAATCTCTGCGGACGTCTCTTCGGTTGTCATAACATTGTAAGCTCGATCACGTAAACCTGTTGTGCGACCCAGATGTGCACATTTCTTCCCCCTGATTGCAGATACTCGTGGAAAAAAGAGTGTTTTCGCAAAGAATTCGAAAAAAGTACAAAGAACATCCACTCTATTCCCCCACGATGTCTTCGCGGAATCGGAAGCATACACACTATGTTTACGATGGAAAACGGAGGCAGCGTAACCTCATATGTCTAATTAACCGAACAAGTGTGAAGTACCATAAATCTCTGTTAAGCTTAAAAATATCCCGTGAGAATCAACTGCTAATAACATCTCTACTCTTTAATACTCCTCTCAGCTAACTTTTTACCGACCCCATTATCATTTTGACGGCTCTTTGTAGTGACTACTGATGGAGAAAACCCAATATGACGAACTTGAGACTGAAGTAAAATAACCCGAACTTGTGACTCAAACTTGCACTATTGTCTGACTAAGAACCAATACTGAGAATTTCAATAAAGGTAGAATCATATACCCATCCAACCATCCTTAACTGTATATGAACTTCTCTCAAATTATCCATAGCTTTTTGTGACACTTGAGCACTACAACGTAACTCCTTTAAAGTGATAGCTATACACTATGAGCACAACAATATAACTCCTTACATCAGGTATAACTAGACAAATCAAGTCTTAATCATTCTAACGGTTAAAAAGCTCGAACAAGGATCTCGAAGAATCATGCATCCAACCAACCCCGATATCTTCAGATACTAAGTACACGCACCTATGAAATTCCACTTCAACCTCAAATAAATAATAAAGAATTAACCCCGTAGTCACATCTTGCGGTTCAATACCCAAAACTAGCCTTTGTTACTTGATTAAGTGAATTTTGATAATGGTTTATTCCCGATCTTGTCAAAAACACATAACCTCAAAAATTAATCACTTTGTCATTTCGGACACCAAACATAATCAAATTTAACTTTGTAAATTATCATATCAAATACTCGGATATAGATATTTGTCGTTTAGAACATTTTGTTATATCTAGCCCCACAAAATAGGTACCAATGGCCCATCCAGTCCAAAGAGACGATTTAACAATGCAACCCAAACTACTTCATAAAACCTCGGGCCTAAGTAAATCATACCCAATCCAATAACAACCCCTAATTATACTGTATATAACACTCACTTTAACTCATAACCCTAAGTTAGTACCATATGTAAACCCTAAAAACATAATCATCCGCCCCCACACATACATTTACTCTCATTTTCCAGATTTTCAATCATCTCCTTTCTTGTCTGTTGTCATACGAACACACCGTGTGATCTTCTTGATTAAACAACCGAACACAAACACACTACCTTTCTTATGTTAAATCGAATCACACAAAGATATGAATCACATCATGCAAGATGGCTTCAAGATCATTCCCAAAGGTATAAGGTAGGTAATTGTATATTTGCTTTCAGTTTGTGTAACCGAACACAAAAGAAGAATGAAACCGAATGGTTTTGTTCTTCCTTTTAATAGAGTTCGAATATTATCAAGAAGTTAAACCTTTAAATAGATCTATGATGGTTTATATTTCATGTGTTAGATCCTTTTAAGATCTTGAAATACCATGTTAAACACGAAATAAAACTGAGGTCGTTTTATCTTTTAGTTTTGGATCTATGATGGTATCATTTCGTGTGATAAGATCTTTATAAAGATCTTGAAGGTTATTTGAAAAGCATGAAAGACACTGAGATCTGTCCATTTAATTTCGTTTTGATTGTCTTCGGATCTATGATGGCTTTGCGTCAATCTTGTAAAATCTTGAAAGGTTTTTTATGACAAGTTGACATATCTGAGATCTTGAGTTGTTGTGTGACAAGAGGAGTTGGAGATGGAATTAGGATAGTTTGGGAGTTGATAGTTTGGGAGTTGTTTGTTTATGAGGTGGATGGGATTTTAGGATAGTTATGGATTTATGGTTGTTGACTTGTTATTGGCTGTGGTTGATTAACAGTTAACATAAGAGTCTCGTATGGTTTTTCATTTTGTATGTGACTAGTGCTGGTAAAACTGAAGTCACAAAGGTTTATTTGATATATGGTTTTGGTCAACTGCTTCTTCATCTTATTTCTGTCACAAGTTCGATGAGTCAAAGTTCTAAGAGTCAAACTTCAACAAAAGTTTGATGAATCAAGGGTTTGATAGGCCAAAACTTCGATGGATCCATGTTCGATGGATTCAAGTTCAATGAATGGTCATTAGACCAAGTTCAATGAAAGTTCGATGAGTTTGACTAGTCAAAAGTTCGACGAACCCTTACAAGTTCGACGAACCCTCATCTAAAGTTCGACGAACCCTCATCAAAAGTTCGACAAACTCTCATCTATCTAACTTGTACAAGTTAGTAGATTTATCCGTAGTCGAAGTATTTCACGTTCTTATACAAGCAAGGAAATACTGAGTTCTCGTTGAAGCGCGTAGATGTTTTCCGACCAGTTTTTTCCGACCAACTTTTTCCGACCACGTTTCTGACCACTTTTTGACCCCAAAAGTCTTCACGGGATGGTACAAAACAGTCACAGAATAATACAAAACTGTTTCACGAGACAAAAAGACCACATGATATATGTTTGTATAGAAACTATGAATGAAAAAAACCATGTGACTTTTTGACCATATTTGATGTGAATACACTTGAAGAAACTGTTAAACCCAAAACTATGTAAAAACAGTTAGTAATTTGGTATAACAGATTCAAAGTGAGGATTTTTTGACAAGAAAAACACCACAAAATCAAACAACAATAACAACCTTGCTCTGATACCACTTGTAGGATCGTGTTTAATGTTGATTATTGTGATTCGTGAGGTCGGGGATGATGAAACCATGAGTTAGCCATTGTTAGAGAGAGAGTAGAGAGAGAAAGTAAATGTGTGTTTATTGATAAAGGAAAATGAAAGAGTTACACACAAAGTCTCACCTCTCTATGGAAGTATGGAGGGGTATATATAGGCTAATATACGCACCACTTTACAATAATGACGTTTCTAGTACCTGTATATATGCCTTACAAGATAACTAATGTGCATGCATGTAGGTGATGAATTATAAGATACTAAGGATAATATGGTATGGTGAGTTTTTGGGAAGTGGTAATTGTTGGAATCAGCCAATGTGTGTAGAATTTAAGGGAAAAGAGGTCAAAAAGTGAAAGCAAATAGTGAAAATCCGTCTTCCCAGTGGACGGTACCACTAAATCATCCACGGTACCACTAAATTTAGTGGTGCCGTGGCACAATTAGTGGTGTCGTGACCTGCTGGGCACGATTTTCCCAGTTTTGCAAGATTTTGGGCAGCCTAAGGGAGTGTTTTAGTGAGACTATTTGCAGCAAATCCTAGTGCCTCAATCTAATACAGAATAATCACATAAAGTTCTTAAGTTTAGCTACAACTAGCATCAAACATAAACATGTGAGTTGCTAAATTAGGCTACTATTAAGCATGCAAAAATAGAAGTTGCATAATCATCCAAACTTATGCAAGAAAAACTCATGCAAAAAGATTAATACTAAGTCAAGCAATAAGAGAAAATTAACCAAGAAATAATCTTGATAAAACAATCGGTGGTAAAATTGAACGGCATGAGCTTTGTGCGACGTTGTGATCCACCAAGAGGTTTCATGATGGGGTCGACAAGAAAGAAATCATCACTTTGGAGGTGTGGATAATTGAGCATGACCCAACGATATAGACAAGTAAGCAACATACCGTAGGGCATGAGCTTATCGGACCGACCATGTACATTGGCAATCCTTTTTGCCATGTAGTATGCAAGATTGTAGGGTGTTTCGGTACTGAGACAATAGAGCATATGGGCACAACATGCTAGAACATGATCACAGTTTCCCGCAAGAGACAAGACGTTTTCATGAAGAATTTGTTCCCAATGCTTGAGATCGGGAAGGATTTCCTTGAGATCGATCCTGTTTGGGCCGAAATAAACAAGTGTAACATCACGCTTTTTATATGTGTTACTGACTCGAGGAGTTTGGACATGATGTTTGATTGTTTATGGATCGGGAATTTCGGTTAGGTAAGGACCTCCGTTTTCTATGTTGTAAACGAGAGAGTCTAGAGAATGATCTTTCGTGTAGGCACATTGACCTACAAAGGGGACACCAAGGATATCACCGAACTCGGGAATAGTCAAAGTGATATGTTGATTTTGAATCCAAAAACCTAGAAAGACATTGTTGTCAAGATCATTGAAGGTACGGACACGACTATAAAAGTCGAGGATGAAACGAGGACAAATTTGATCATTTATTGTGTATAAACAATCAAAGTCGATGGTTGGAAAACATACATTAATGCCATCCAACGGAACAAAGAGAGCATCAACAACACGACCCTCGTGAATGAATCGATGTTGGACGCGTTGATAATGAGCTTTAAGCTCAATGGGAATGGTTGGATCTTCGGTGAGTAAAGGGATATAAGATCGAGTGTCTTAATAATCATTACGAGGCATTGTTACCTATAAGAAAAATAATATAACTTTATAAGTATATATGTTTATTTAGTTAACTCGTGTTCAATTGTTAGTGAGCACGTGCCTAGTGTGTGCCTATATGCAAACAATGTGGAGGTGCGGTAATCTCGACTCTAAAAGAAAAACAATGAGATTACCCAAACGCTCCTAACTTTACTATTGCTCAATCGAATATGTAAAAAAATACATATTGGTTATGTATTTCGGCTAATATTCGTGAGATCATGTATGTATGAGGAAACGTTTTTAGGTTTTATTAACAATGCACGAAAAATATTTCATGATGATCCTGATTGCGTGAAATTTTTCGAAAACGAAATTGGGGTGTTTGGCTAGTTCAAAATTTTGGTGCAAAAAATTCCTAAAATTGAAAAACATGAATGTTAATGATTTCTAATTCAATTTTAAGTTTCCTAAACATGATTTCACCAAAAATGACTAATCCAATTCGAATTTTAATCACAAAATTCGGACCAAAAAGAATTTTATGTGGTTTTATGCAAATCCTATGTTTGGGGAAATCATAATAGTTATACATTGTCTAATCCTAGTCCTAATTGCATAAAAACTTAAACCAAATTAAAAATCCCTAATTCGGATTTATTTGTATGAACAAACATTAGACTCAATAATTAAAGAAAATTAGAATGAATTGACTTACAATTGATGTTAAGAAAAGTGTAGTAGTTGATAATCTTGTAATGCAATGCCTCGATTTTGATTTTGGATGGGTTGAATTGAGTTTTGTTTATGGTTCGGTTTGGGAGTGTTTGCAGAAAGTTATGTTAGGTTTGAATGTGCAGAGTGAGGAATAAGGAAAGAAGAAATCGAGTTTGTCAGGTCCACGGTCAAACGGTACCACTAAATTTAGTGGTGTCGTGACCTGCTGGGACAGAAATGTGTCCCGTTTTGATTTTTGACGAACAAATCTCGTTGTTTTAGTGAGACTTTTAGACACGATAAAAGAACTTATATCTAATAAATTCTTTAAGAAATAAATCCAACGGGATTTGATACGTGATGATTGACAATTAGAGATGACTTCAATATTTCAAAGGAAATATTTAAATAGTCATTAGACGTGACTCAAGGGACGTTTTAAACACATGTAAATTATGACATTTACGGAATGTGTTCCATCATTCCTAGACCTAGACAGTTGAAGGATTCTCGTTTGAGAGGTTTGGTTAATATGTCTGCGATGTTGTCTTGCGACGGAACTTTTTCGATAGAGATATTTCCTTTTTGAACGTTGTCGCGAAGGAAGTGATTACGTATTTCGATATGTTTCGTACGAGAGTGTTGCACAGGGTTTTTTCTCAATTTAATAGCTCCTTTATTGTCGCACATAATCGGGATATCGTCAAGATGGATGTCTTAGTCGATTAGAGCTTGTTTGATCCATAGTGCTTGTTGACATGCCTTTCCGGCGCTTACGTATTCGGCTTCGGTCATGGAGATAGCAAGATCCGTTTGTTTCTTAGAGAACCAAGAACTTAGACAACAACCCATGAAGGTACAAATGCCACTCATGCTTTTTCAATCCACATAATCTCCCGCATGAACAGAGTCGGCATAGACAATAGTTTTTACATCGGTCCCCTTGGGTTAATATAATCCCAAGTGCATAGTGCCTTTAATATATCGGAAGATACGCTAAACCGCTTCAAGATGAGAGGTTTTTGGATCCTCTTGGAAGCGAGCACAAAGGCAGACACTAAACATGATATCGGGCCTACTTGCTGTTAGGTATAATAAACTACCTATCATGCCCCTATACTTAGTATTGTCCATGGACTCACCTTCTTTATCCTTCGTGAGTTTCGTATCTGAGGACATGGACGTTTTCATTGGTTTAGACTCTTCTAATCCAAATTGTTAATACAAATAATGTCAAAAACGTCATTTGCATTATTCGGTCTCTTTACATTTTGATTATCACAAAATATAAAACACACGTTACGTAAAACTATACTTGATAAGTTTTTAGTCGAGAAAAATCGTTCAACAACGTATCGACTACAACATCACTTCAGGTATAAACAAACACAATACCGACATTAGTAAAGTGATCAAAAAATTTATTTTTCTCAAAACTTCACATTTTTATGTGACAAAATATTTTTACAAAAGTATTTTTGTAATTAAAAAGAAATGTTTTATTAAAGAAAATAAATTTGAATTTCAAATCTCCCAACAGCTATATTTCCCGCTTAAACCAGATAAGTGTTTCACCAGATAAACTTTCACCACATCAGGAAAAAAAAGGAGCGTATGTCGGGACGGTCCCGTAAACATGGCGACGGTCCTTTATATATACGGGACCATCTAACTTTAAGGGACCGTCCCCCACTCCTCCTGGTGCCTATAAATACTGCACTGTTTCTCTCAGAAAAACAAGCCTCTTTGCACAAAAACATTCTGTTCTTTCTTCCTCCTTTCTTTGATCACTATAATGTGTCGATATATGTTTATAAGTGATCCTGTTACCCTCTATATCAAAGTGCAAGTAAAGAACACTCGTATTCATCAACGAAGTGTTATAGTCATCACACACACGTAATTTGTGTTACGATTCTCTTCTTCCCCCAAACTCTCTTCTTTTGTGTATATTGTAAATTTGTATATCCGACTTGTGTGTGAGTCGTGATTAGGTGTGTTAGGATAAATACGGACAAAGTGTAAGTCCGTGAAGTGGTGTATCTAGATTAGGACTTTGTGTTAGTTCGTGTGTCGGTGTGTGAAGACTTGGACTTGGTGTGAGTCCATGTGTGAAGACTAGGACTGGGTGAAGGTCAGTGAAGACTTGGATTGGGTGAAGATTCAAGTGGACAGGGTGATCGTCCGTGTGAAGATTAGGACGGGGTGATCGTCCGTGTGAAGACTTGGATTGTGTGTAAATCCAAGTGGACAAGAGTGCTTGTTCGTGTAGCCGCGTGGGCTTTGTGAAGATTGATTATAGCTTGGATTAGGACTTGACATTCCGCTCAGTGTCTTTAAACTGGTGTAAGCTTTGGTGTATGGTTTGCTCCTCCTAAAGGGAGTGTGTTGACCTAGTGATTATGAACTCTCGAGTATGGTGCTCGAGGAGTGGAGTAGGGCGAAGAGTGAGCTTCGTGCCGAACCACTATAAATCTCCGGGTCTCGGTTTGGTTGTGTTCTTCCATATCTCTTGTCTTTACTTTACTTACTTTACGCATTATTATCGTGTTCATAAATATCACATAACTTTGAATCAAACGGCTTTTCGAAAAGGAACAAAAAGAAACTAAAAGTTTTTTAAAACGTAACTAAAACGGTGAAACTATTCAACCCTCCCCTTCTAATTTCTACAATTGGTATCAAAGCGGGTCACTCAAGAGCCTTAAAGTATACTGTACTTTAAAACTTGAATCATTCTATGGAGTCTAAAAGATATCTAGAAGGGCATTCTTTGAAAGAACCACCATTTTTCGAAAACAATAATTTTATTGAATGGAAAAATAGATTTGAAAGTTATATGAAATCAATAGATCAGGATCTTTGGCATGTCATTTCAGTTGATGATTTTCAACCAACGAAAATAAATTTTGAAAATCAAAGTGATAATTTTAAAAGAAAGTTTTATAAAAATATTGAAGCCAAAATAATGATTTATAAAGCCTTGCCGAGAATTGAATATGAAAGAATATTTTTGTGTCAAACGGCAAATGACATTTGGAAAAATCTTTTAAACTTTCATCAAGAAAATAGTCAAGCCAAAGATAACTGAATTGATCTTGAACATACACATGAACAATTCGTCACTCCTAAAGACGAATCAGTAGATAGATTAAATACAAATGATACTAGTTCAAGTGTTTTCAATGAAGGTAATGCCGTCAAAGACTATATGAGTAATTTGCAAAGAGAACTCATTGAAGAATCTTGGAGTGATACGGATGAAGAAGACAACGTGTGCTCTGAATACGAAATATGTCACAAGGTTGAAACTTCAAATGAGGTACACTCTGAAATCGAACACTTCTGCTATGACCCATTCATTCTAGAATTTTCAAAATTAGAAAATGAGATTAAACACTTATGCAACATAAGTCTAAAAACGTTTTCAGAAAATGAATCTTTGATGTGGGATTTGCAAGACCTCGCAAAAGGTTTTACTTCTAAAGGGATCTCAAGAAGTTTTGCAGTCCTCCAGGCAGTGTACCTGACCGTTGTAGTGTAGTATAGGTAAATCCGGGGGATTGATCGTTCTCTAGGGGAATAGTGTCGTTAGGTATATCGAGATAGGTCTAGAGGTGAGGGATGATTCTTTTTTGAATTTTTATATTATTTTAGAAAGCAAATTAAAGATCTCGGTTTTGAAAGAGTGGGCGGAATTAGTTGCTATTCAACTAACCCAAAAACTATTTATAAAACTAAAATTAAACTAGAGACAAGAAAAAAAGGTAAATTTGGTGGTACTCTTATGGTAGGCAAACGTGTTTACGTAGACTTAATTACTCCCTAGTTATCTCCTATTTATTTGTTGAATTGTCACATCCTTGTTTTAGTTGAAGCGTTGTATTCCTTAATATTGGTCGTGGGGTGGTGCCGAAGTCCCCAACTCTATTAATCTTAGTCTCCCCCAAATCCCTTAAAGTCTATTAAGTTATCTAGGATCTACAAGCCGCAATTCACGCAATAAATACAACGAGAAAAACCAATAGTGCACTCTACGGTTGCGTTTTCTAAGACGTTCAAGCTAGTTACATATAAGAGGTCAGCTAGTTTTCTTAGCCTAACGCGAGGCAATCAACTAAATAATAGACAACAAATCAATAATCAACAGCTAGGTTTCACTAGATCTAAGCAAACACAAATAAACTTAAGCTAGCATGATAGATAGAAGAAAAGATAAATAAGTAATCAAACAACACATAGACATATTGAATGATTAAATGAATAACTTATCTTCAATAAAGCATAAGGACAAAAGGGTTGAAAAACCCTTACAAAGCTGCTGAAATTCGACTAGGGTTTTGCCTCTAAAGTGTTACCAAAAAGTGTCACACCTTACAATGAAAACATTTGAAAATATATATAGGAATACAATTCTGACGGCGTCAGGTTATAGCCTTTGACGCCGTCAACTCGCCTTGGATTAGGGTTTCGTCTGTGTAATCGCCGATCTAACGGCGTTAGAAAGGGATCTGAGGCCGTCACTCGTAAAATCCTTCTAGGGCGTCTCTTGTTAACTTAAAGCATGACGTCCATCTTCATTTTGCACCTGACGGTGTTATGTTGTAAAGTCATCAAAACACTCTGAAGCGTCACTTGTTAGCTCAACACTAGAAATCTTCCATGAATTTACAAGGGACGGTGTCACGTTGTGTTTAGTGACGCCATCAGACTCCTATGTCTGACGTACTTTTCGCGACTTCGTCGTTTTCTTCACTTTATCGTCCAAATATGCTCCAAAAGTGTCGTTTTCCATAATTCTCATCCCAAATACCTAAAGTACAAAAAGAAACGATTTGAGGCAATATTTGATTACATTTACTCGGTTTTTGGCTTAAATGACCCCTTAAAAAGGTACCAAATAAATCCTTATCAAATATCCCTACACTTGGGATTTGCTTGTCCTCAAGTTAATACTGCTAGGCCAGCAGTTAGTACTGCTAGGCCAGTAGTTAGAACTACTAGGCCAGTAAATGCTGTTAGGTCAAATGGGAACAATGCTATCAAGGCCTCAGCATGTTGGGTTTGGAGACCTAGCAAACTTGATAGTGCATCAATTGTATTGAAGAAACATAATTATATTGATGCACAGGGCAGATCCAAGTCAGTAATGGCTTGGGTCCCCAAAGAAAACTAATTTCCTTTATTTTATGTGTAGGAACATCCACAAAAGGAAGAAGAAGATCTGGGATATTTTGACCGTGGATACTCCAGGCACATGACAGGAAACATGTCCTATCTCACAGATTTTATTGCATTTGATAGAGGATATGTTGCCTTTGGGGGAGAAGCCAGAGGAGAAAGAATTACTAGTAAAGGTACAACTAGGACTGGTAAGCTTGATTTTGAAGATGTGTACTTTTCTCAAGAGTTAAATTTTAACCTGTTTAGTGTCTCACAGATGTGTGACAAAAAGAACGGTGTTCTTTTTACTGAAACTGAATGTTTTGTTCTGTCTCTTAACTTTAAGTTGACTGATGAGAGTCATGTCTTACTTAAAGTTCCTAGAAAGAACAACATGTACAGTGTTGATATGAAGAACATTGTTCCTAAAGAGAGTTTAACTTGTCATGTTGCAAAGGCAACATTGGATGAATCAATGATATGGCATAGGAGGCTTGGTAATGTTAATTTTAAAAAGAATAATAAACTTGTTAAGGATAATCTTGTAAGAGGTTTACCTTTAAAACGTTTTGAAAATGACCAAACTTGTGTGGCTTGTCTTAAGGGAAAGCAACACAAAGCTTCTTGTAAGTCCAAGACTCAAAACTCTATTACTCAGCCATTATTCATGTTGCATATGGACTTGTTTGGTCCTACTTCTGTGAGTAGTTTAATGAATAAGAAATACTGTCTTGTTGTCACTGATGATTATAGTAGGTTTACTTGGGTTTTCTTTTTAGCAACTAAGGATGAGACCAGTAGCATTCTTAAGAGTTTTATTACTGAGATAGAAAACCTTGTTGATAAGAAAGTAAAGGTAATCAGATGTGATAATGGAAAGAATTTAAGAATAGAGTTATGAATGATTTTTGTGATCTAAAAGGTATTAAGAGGGAATTTAGTGTAGCTAGAACTCCTTAGCAGAATGGTGTTGCTGAAAGGAGGAATAGGACACTGATTGGGGCAGCTAGAACTATGTTAGTAGACTCTAAGTTACCTACTACATTTTGGGCTGAAGCAGTTAATACTGCTTGCTATGTGCAGAACAGGGTATTAGTAGTCAAACCTCACAACAAGATACCTTATGAACTCTTTAGAGGTAGAAAACCAGCTCTAAGCTTCATGAGACCATTTGGATGTTATGTTACAATTCTAAATACCTTAGATCATTTGGGCAAGTTTGATGGAAAGTCTGATGATGGATTCTTCGTTGGTTACTCTATGAATAGCAAGGCTTTTAGGGTATACAAAATTAGAACCAGGAAAGTAGAAGAAAACTTGCATGTAGAGTTCTTGGAGAATAAGCCTAGTGTAGCAGGAGGGTCCTAAGTGGCTGTTTGATATTGATGTGCTAACCGAATCAATGAATTATGTGCCAGTTGTTGCAGGTACAAACTCTAATGATTTTGCAGGTATCAAAGATAGTTTTGATGCAGGTCAATCTAGCATGGAGACAGGATCTAGCCAAGACTACTTTATGATGCCACTGTGGAAAGATGGTTCACTGTTTGATGCATCTTCAAAGAATGTTAGCAATGATGAACCACAACCTTCTTGTGATTCTAAAAAGGAGGATGATGAAGGTGTCAATAAAGAAAGTGGAGTTGATGAACAAGAGAGGCCTGAAATCGGTACTAAAGATGTTAATATTGCTGAGCATGTTAGTACTTCTGAGCCAGATGTTAGTACTGCTAGGCCAAATGATAATACTGCTAGCCCAACAATTAGTAATGATGCTGATTTTTCTGATGATGAACTGGATCTGAACAACATTCCTAACACCTATCAAGCTCCTACAACTCCAAATACAAGAATTTACAAAGATCATTCACTTGATCTTGTGATTGGTGATGTACAGTCTGGTATAAAGACAAGAAGAATGACAATGACACAATCTACAAATGAACAAGGTTTTCTTACTGTTGTTTATGAAGGGAAAACACATGAAGACCTTCATACTTGTTTATTTGCTTGTTTCTTATCTCAAGAAGAACCCAAGAAAATTGCCAAAGCTCTAAATGACCAATCATAGGTAGAAGCAATGCAAGAGGAGCTTTTACAGTTTAAGCTTCAAAAGGTTTGGGTTCTAGTAGATTTGCCTAAGGGAAAGTGGGCAATTAGTACAAAATGAGTGTTTAGGAACAAGAAAGATGAGAGAGGCATTGTCATTCGGAATAAAGCAAGGCTGGTTGCACAGGGTTTTACTCAAGAAGAAGGCATAGAGTATGATGAAGTTTTGCCCCTGTAGAAAGAATTGAGGCTATAAGGCCGTTTTTAGCTTATGCTTCTTTTATGGGATTCATGGTGTATCAGATGGATGTGAAGAGTGCTTTCCTGTATGGTACAATTGATGAAGAGGTTTATGTTACTCAACCACTAGGGTTTGAAGATCCTGACTATCCCGACAAAGTCTACAAGGTGGTGAAAGCTCAATATAGTTTGCATCAAGCTCCAAGAGCTTGGTATGAAACCTTGGCCAACTAGTTAGTGGACAATGGGTTTCACAGAGGAAAGATAGATCAGATATTGTTTATCAAGAAGCAAAAAGGGGATATTTTTCTTGTCCAGGTCTATGTTCATGACCATTATTTTTGGCTCTACAAAGTAGGAGATGTGTACTGAGTTTGAGAAACTGATGCATGACAAGTTTCAAATGAGTTCCATGGGAGAACTAAATTTCTTCTTAGGGCTACAAGTCAAGCAAAAGGAATATGGTATATTTATCTATCAGGATAAATATGTAGCTGATATCTTGAAAAAATTTGGGTATACTGATGTCAAGACAGCTAGCACCCCAATGGATCTAGACAAGCCTTTGCTCAAAGACTTAGATGGTGATGATGTTGATGTTCATATCTACAGGTCAATGATTGGATCATTGATGTATCTTACATCATCTAGACCAGATATTATGTTTGCAGTATGTGCATGTGCAAGGTTTCAAGTCACACCTAAGGTTTCACACTTACATGTTGTGAAAAGGATCTTTAGTTATCTAAAAGACCAACCCAAATTAGGTCTTTGGTATCCTAGAGAATCTCCCTTTGATCTGGTGGCATATAGTGATAGTGACTATGCTGGTGCAAGTTTAGATAGGAAGTCAACAATAAGTGGTTGTCAGTTCCTAGGATGTAGGTTGATATCATGACAGTGTAAGAAGCAAACTGTGGTGGCAAATTCTACAACTGAAGCTGAATATGTGGCTGCTGCTAGTTGCTATGGACAAGTACTCTGGATTCAGAATCAAATGCTGGACTATGGGTACAATTTTATGCACACCATGATTTTCATTGACAATAACAGTACTATAAGTATTATTAGAAATCCTGTTTTACACTCTAAAACAAAACACATAGAGATTAGACATCATTTTATAAGAGACTGCAATGACAAAAAGTTAATTCAAGTTGTTAAAATACACACAGATAACAATTTTGCAGATTTACTTACAAAAGGTTTTGATGTTGGAAGGTTTCAGTACTTGGTTGCAAGTATTGGAATGCTAAATCCATAAAGTTTTAATCTCTTTGTGTCTTTGTGAAGTTTTGTAAAGGATTAGTACGGTTAGATGTTAATACAGCTAGACTGTTGAGTTAATACTGCTAGTACAAATTAGTACTATTAAGTTAAAACTGTTAGTCATTCTTAATACTGTTATATAGAAAATGCTTTGGATTGTGTTTTCTTGGTTTTAGACAAACATTTTCTGGATAAGTAAGTAGTATGATTGGAATTAATACTATGAGAGAAGTAGATGTGGTGAATTGTTTGATGTCATAATTGATTCATGATAGAGAGGATTTGGGGATCACTTGACAAAGGTTTATACCTGAGTTGAGAGGCTCTTTAAAATATTTTTCTTGAAATCAACTTATGTCTATTATGTGGTATAATATACATGAATTGATGGTCATAGTTAGTCAGATAGTAACTGAGCTAACTCACTCTTTACCATTCTATACTCAGTATAGTGTGTTAGTCTAAGGACATCTAGTATAGAGAACAACGAGCAAAAGTGAATCTAATACATTTGTGTTAGAGGTAACACCTGCCACGAGCTGGAAACCATGTCAAGAAGGCTATTTTAATGAGTCTATCTGATCACAAGCAGTATTTATACTGAAAACATTGGTTCTCACACAACTAGAGGTTAAGTGCAACCGAAATTTGATTCAGTGTCTTTCTTTACACTTAATCCCTTCAAAAAGTTTGAGTGCAATATTGTTTTAAAAGAAAATTGAGTTAATACTACTGAGAAAAAGTTTTTCCAAAAATTAGTACTGCTAAGCAAAAGTTTGTACTGCTAGGCAAAACTTTGTACTGCTGGGTAACCGTTGGTACTGTTTGGTCATAACCGTTTTTTAATTATAGCCGTTGAGAAAATTTTGGTCAATTACTTTACTTAATGGTTTTCTAAATTGGATAATTCTCATTTTTTATCTAATTTATACGATTTCTTCAACCTAAAGAAACAATTTATTGAAGTTGGTCCAATCAAAACCCTAAGTGTTCGCTATAAACTCTCAATTGGCTTTACCAAACATACAATTCTCTCATAAACAATCATAACCCAGCACTATAATCAAACTTTTAATCAATTTTAATGGCTAATTTAGAATTTTGTGATAAGCACAACATGGTTGCACTCTTGGAGAAACCAGAGGGGAGTCAAGACTTCCATCAGATAGTAGATTTTCTCAATACTACCCACATCAGGTATGCTATTACAGTAAAGCCTACTATCTATAGTTCTCGAATTCAAAAGTTTTGGAAGACTGCTACTGCCAATACACTTGATACTGGAGAACAACAAATAATTGCAACAGTTGATGGCAAAACTTTGACTATTATAGAGTCATCTGTCAGGAGACATCTCCATTCAGCAGATGATGATGGTATTAGTTCTTTGCCTAACACTGAAATTTTTGAACATCTTTCCATAATGGGGTATGAGTCAGATTCTGACAAACTAACTTTTCAAAAAGGAAAATTTGACCCACAATGGAGATTCTTCATTCATACTATCGTGCATTGTTTAAGTCCAAAGAAAACTTCATGGGAGCAATTCAGTAGCAATATTGCAACTGCTCTTATTTGCTTAGCAACAAAAAGGACTTTTCACTTTTCTAAATTGATTTTTGATAGTATGGTGAAAAACTTGGATAGCAAATACAAGATTTCATTCCTATGGATAAAGAAAAAGAGAGCAGAAGTACAAAAAGAGATGGATGAGTCAGAATCTTCAATCAGGCATAAAGTTATTGAAGAAGGAGAAGAAGAAGAAAAAGAAGAGGAAGAAGAAAAATTGACAGAAGAACAGCTTCAACAGATGATGATTGTCATTCCAGAATCAGGACTGAATATTGAAGCATTACAGGCAAAGTATCCAATCATAGACTGGGAGGTCTATGTTGCAGATATAGGAAAGTTGTGGAAGATAATCAGAGTTGGAAATCATTTTGAATTATATCAACACTTTTAAGATATGTTGAAGTGTTTTGATAGAGATGATCTGATGCAGCTATGGGGATTAGTCAAAGAAAGGTTCAAGCCAGTAGATCCTTCAGATGACAAAGACAAGTTATTATGGGTTGAGTTGAAAAGAATTTTTGAACCAGATCCAAATGATAGTCTATGGAAGTTTCAAGAAGGCAATCTAGGATTGAAATGGAAGTTGTATGATACATGTGGAGTTCACCATGTATCTACAAAAGCTGGAGTTGATGTATATATGCTTGTTGAAAAAAAATATCCATTAAGAAAAGGTATTCTCATTGTGATGTTATATGCTAAACTCACAGTGGATGAAGAGACAGAGATGGCAAGAGAGTTGCTGAGAAAGATCTTCACACAAGCAGAAAGAAAATGAAGTGTTTGGAAGAATCCTCTCAAGCTTAAAGGTTTAATTCAGAAACATGATGATTTGGAGGTAAACCACAAGTTTAAGGGAGGATTGTTGGGAATTATAGTAGTTCACACTTAGTACTGCAAAGCCAAGAAGGTACTGTCAAGCCAAAAGTTAAAACTGTTGAAGTTATAACAAATAGTACTAACTGAGTTAGTACTGCTAGTGTAAATGTTAGTACTGCACACTAACAGAAGACTGCTGATGAAGATGGTACTGCGAAGGTTATGAAGACGTGTGATGTGATGTGTATAGAAGATATTTAGTGTATATCTTATATGTTTAGAAAGTGTAAAGCACTAAAAACCTAACTTTATCACTACAACTAACAACTATATAAGAACAGTAACTCGTGACACTCAATAGATATATGAATAGATGAGAGACATGGATCGTATGAATATAACATGAGTCAAATGTTTATTAACTTGGGAAATAAATAAAACAAGCACACACTTAGAGGACACACACTATCACCTACACACAACAATGAGGCACACCCTAAATGAGGTAAGAGTGTGGTATTTATAGACATGGTAGGATGCTCTAATGTTCTTGATGGGCTTTTGGATGCGCTTTGTGTTGGACTAGGATATTTAGTCATTACATGGACTTTTCTAATACATACTCATAAAGTCCAACACAAAGCCTACTTATACTATTCTTACTTATATGAACTTGTTCTTGACATCTTGATTAGCTTTTTGACTTTGTCGTTACACTCTGTCTTTAACTTGATCCTTTTGTCTTGAACTTTTTACACTTGAGCTTTGTTGGGGATGTTCTTCTTAAGTATGAGTAAGCTGAGGTGAAGATGTTTGATGTATCTGATGATGGTTGATGGGTGTTTGTAGTTAGCTGCATAAAACTGTTAGTGATAAATCATCCAGCGCTTACAGGTTTAGACTTCGAGATTGTCAACAGCATATTGTGAAGACTTTCTCTAATCTTAACCCAGGCCGTTCTGAACCGGATACCCCCGAGAGGGCTTACACGGACACACCGAAGTGCACCCACGATTCAGTGAGTCGCTGGAGATCACCCCACGACTGTAGGCCGTTTGAAGCATAGTAACCATCATGATATAAATGGCAAGATCCTTAGATCTCATTAAGACTTATGTACACCTTGTGTCCGTTTTGGTGAACACAAGGGTATTCTTATGGAAGTGTTCCTAAGAGATATTTTAATGAATCTCATGGCTCTAGACTCGATTGTGCGTTTTAGTTTTAGTAGTCGGAGGCATGGAGCAGAGTGCCACCTTTTCAATATCAACACATCTCGGAGTGAGAGGCCGATAGATTATGCAGTGTTCTCCGTGAGAAATGAAACAAATATCTTTTAAGAGATATCTGAGTGGCTAGGAGGGGTGGTGCAGTGCGTCACTGGGTCCATGACGTCTTGTCTTCAATATTAGTATCACCTTAGTGAATACCAATAGCAGATGTATTGACCCGGTTTCTGCCCTAAGTTTTCATGGAGGGCTATTTCTTTTCACCCTTTCATTCAACTTTTCTTTTTAATTCTTCAACCCCTTCTTTCCCTTTCTCATTTACTCCTTTTTTCAATCTTACCTAAGGACTTCTAATTCTAATCTATTGGAATTGTCCTTGGGTAGATCCCTCCGGCTCTGGCGGATCATAGGACATAACCTAACCATAATCACCTTATTACTCCATGATTATCCTAGATTATCGATCACATGCCATAAAACCTTTTATGAAAATATCTCAAAGTGTTTATGAGTAAAACACATTTATTTAACACTTCGAGAGTTTTGCATTTTTAAATACTCCCCCTTCACATGTGCTCATGCATTTTTGGTATAAATTTGCACATGTTGGGTAGAGTTCGCACATTTGAAATGATTGATTTTCAATGAACATGACCATTGCGAGACACATTTACATCACTAGTTAGACTAGCTTGAAATTATTACCCGTCCCGGTCATATTCAATGATCATCTCTCGAATTGGTACATTCTACTCAGACAAGTCCTTTGCGGGACACGTTTACATCACTAGATAACCAGCTTGAAATTATTACCCGTCCCGGACAAGTCTTTTCGATAACGGACATTTAGTTTTTGTCAATTCGAGGGTTCATGCTGAGTCTTTTTGAAGAGCTCATTTGAGATTCAATCCACGATCTTTAAACTTTTGATCACATTTTAATCACGTCTTCTCCCCCTCAAAAATAGCATGCAGTGATATTTTTGATATCAACTGATTAAAATGAGAGCTTTTTGTTGAGATAGACGGATCATTTTAGCATGATTTGGAATATTTTGAATTTTCTTTTTAGAAACCCCCCCCTTAAATAAAGCATATTTTTAAACATTTGAGTTTAAAATCATTTAAGGGTATAGAGGGAGTTTTCTTTTTTGAAGAATCTTGAGCACAAAATTTGGAGAAAGATTTTGAAAAATATTTTAAAAAAAAATCTTGATCATGTGCTCAAGGATTCTTTGTTTTCTTTTGCCATTAACAATGCGAGTCTTGATCTGAAATAATCAGAAGTCATCTAATAACGCTCATTTTGTACATGTTTTTATCGCGTTATTTGTATGTTTTTGCATATTATTTAGTTATATTTATGATCATTTTACGCTTAAAAGTTGTTAAGGATGTGTTCAAGTCTAGGTACAAGGAAATATCAAGAAAGACGAAGAAAAGCTACAAAAATCAAGAGAATATTGATGAAAAGCTCGTCAACAAAGATATTGATTCATGATATGATTATTTCTGTTGTACATGAGAAGGATGAAAAGATGAAGTCAAGATTAAGTGCTAAAAAGTGTGTTAAAAGTTGAAGTTATATGCTAGCTTAGAGTTGAAATTTATGTGCAAGAATCGGTCTCAACCCAAGGTTGAAGCTGAGATTCAAACCCAAGGTTCAAGAAACTCAACCTTAGGTTCAGCAGACATTCCAAACCGCAGGTCCATAGTCCAAACCGGAGGTTGAGAAAATTCTGAGATGAAGATTTGCATTAACTCTTAGCTTTAACCACCATTATGACTAGAGTCCGATCATTACCCTCTCTTTTATGGATATTCAAGGCCTAAATTAGTTTTTGGGGAAGAATTCAAGTATAAATAAACCCCTAAGCACCCCATGATATATACAACACTTACAATCAAGCCTTACACCATAAGGACTTGATCACATTACTTACTAAACCCAAAAGAGCTTAATAATCTCTGCCATTCTCAAGAAAGATTCCAAGTAGAAACAAAGGAAGAGTTGGAGATACTTGTTAGAAGAGGTGGAAGATTCCATTGTTCAATTGGAGGCCCTAAGGAGTGCTATAACTCTTTTATTACTCATTGTAATCTTACTTTTGGGTAATTTTCTTTACTTTAAATAATCTTGTTAAACCATTTGATGTTGAATGCAATGATATGTTTTATGATGATGATTGTTATGGAATAATTTGTGATGCTTGTTTGGGAATGAGGTAACTTTCGTATGAATGTTGGATGTTTAGTCGGTTAGAAAAAGTGATTAATTTCATGAGTTTGTTTAAATATAATTCGTGTTCTAAAACTTGTTGGTTAAACATTATTGGATTTAAGGGTTGAAAAGATTTCTAATATTGTTTGATTCCAAGAAGTTGGTGCACAAATGGATTGGTATTTGATAAGTGACGAATATTAAGTATGCAAGTTTTAAATGAATTTGGAAATATTTAATCACGAGATTGGGTTGAAAAGACTCGTAAGAACTAATTTAACTAATCATCTTTTTCATACATTTGATCACAAAAAGAGCTAGTGTAATGGGATGAGAGTAGGCCGAAAGGACTCACCCGTGAAACTAGTAGAAACATGGATTTTCTTGATATGACCCATTGACTAGAAGTCCTTGTGAAAATTGACATGTGCCTTCTAAGTTTCACCCAAACATGTTCAACATTCTATCACGATTAGTCATTGTTCCTAAACAAGTATTTGTGTGTTTGATTGATTTGATTTGAAACCATTGTTTGTTTAATTACTTTAAAGTGCTTAAGAGCGTGACAATCTTGAGTACTATTTCTTTTGCTATTATCTACATCTCTTAAACCAAAACTAGTAGTCTTTTGGGACGATCCTTATTTACCCCCAACCATACTACAATCGAACGAGTATACTTGCTCGTATGTGTTTCTTAAAAAATGGTAAAAAGGTATTTTATAAATTTAAAATTTGAGTGAAATTAGGATATAATATATACACCTTATCGGAACGCACATCATCAGCATTGTAGCTTGGGTTTCGTACTGAAATATACGAAAGCCGTCATTTAAGTGCCGGTTCCGTACTGAAGTATACGAAAGCCATCATTTAAGTGCGGGTTCTGTACTGAAGTATACGAAAGCCATTATTTAAGAAACTTTAAGAAACGACATGTTTTAGAAAAGTTTAAATGAACTCTCGCTCAAGCATCTGTACATGCCCGTATCATTGTTGAATGACATTTCTAGGTACGTACAAAATATCGATTATACGAGAGACATGTCGTGAGAAGAATATTTTTGGTTTTTATATTTTATATTGTTTTTGTATTTTTGAAATTTTCTATTTTTATATTTTGTTTTGTTGGTTTTTCAAATTTTGTATTTTGTTTTTCAAAAATATTTACATGCGAAGCTTTTTGAGTTAAAATTGAAGTTTCGAGAAGACTTTCTAACTCTTCGGGAGTTAGACTTCGCATGCCAATTCGTCGAACTAAGTTATCAAACCTTTCTTTTGGAAGGGCCTTAGTAAATAGATCGGGGAGTTGGTATTCAGTCTTTACGAAAAATAATTCAACATTACCCTCTTCGACATGTTCCTTTATGAAGTGATAACGGACTCTAATATGCTTGGTCTTCGAGTGTTGCACGTGATTGCACGAGATGGCTATGGCACTTTTCGAATCACAGTAGATAGGAATGCGATTGAAAGAGAAGCCATAATCTGTGAGTTGTATCCTCATCCATAGAACTTGGGCACAACACGCAGATAGAGACACATACTCGGCTTCTGCGGTTGATAATGCCGTACAGTCTTGTTTCCTTGATGACCAGCCTACTAGCTTTTCTCCCAGAAATTGTGCTCCCCCGGATGTACTTTTTGCAGTAACTTTGCATCCAACATGGTCAACATCTGAAAAGGCTGTTAGTGTAAACTCCGAATCCTTCGGATACCAAAGTCCCATGTTAATGGTTCTTCGTAGGTACCGGAAGATCCGTTTAACCTCTTAGAGGTGAAGTTCGGTAGGCCTTGCCTGAAACCGTGCTAATAAACAGATAGCAAAATGTATATCGGGTCGACTAGCAGTTAAGTACATGAGAGACCCAATCATGCTCTGATATTTCTTCGGATCAATGGGTTTCCCATATAAGTCTGCGCCTATTTTGGGTGAAGTGACCATTGGAGTACCAACAGAGTCACAATTTTCCATTCCATGTTTTTTCAAAATCTCAATTGTATATTTAGCTTGATTTATGGAAATGCCACGATGGGATTGATGGATTTGTAGTGCAATGAAGAATTTTAATTCACCCATCATAGACATTTCAAATTTACTTTTCATGAGATTTTCAAAATGTTTTGAATGTTTCGGATTAGTGGACCCAAAAATTATGTCTTCCACGTAAATCTGAACAATCAAAATATCATCTTTGAATTTTTTAGTAAACAAGGTCGGGTCAATTGTTCATTTGGTGAAATTGTTTTGAATTAGGAAAGAGGATAACTCGTCATACCATGCCCGTGGGGCTTGTTTCAAACCATAGATAGCTTTCTTTAGTTTGTAGACGTAGTCGGGATGATCTTTGTCAATGAATCCATCTGGCTGACTCACGTACACCTCTCCTTTCAGAGTTCCATTCAAGAATGCTGTCTTGCTATCCATCTAATAGACCGTGATGTTTTTATGAGCTGCATATGCTAAGAAAATCCTGACCGCCTCAAGCCTTGCTACTGGCGCGAATGACTCATCAAAATCTATTCCTTCTTCCTGTCTAAATCCCTTGGCCACGAGATGAGCTTTGTTGCGAATTACAGTCATCTCTTCATCCTTTTTGTTCTTCCATAACCACTTAAGATCAATGACAAGTTTGTCGATTGGTCTTGGCACTAAATCCCAAGTGTCATGTAATTGATATTGGAGAAGTTCTTCCTGCATCGCTTCAATCCATGCATTATCTGCCATCACCTCCCGAATGTTCTTTGGCTCTTTTAGATTGACTGAGCAGACATAGATGCACATATCAGAATCGGTGGCGAGTTGTTTCCTCGTCTGAACTGGCCGTGAGGGTTCACCAATGACTTATTCTATTGGATGGTCTTTTGTCCACTGTAACGTTGAAGGGTACCTTGGATTTGACGAATGCCTGTTAGTTGATTCATGTAACCTAGAAGAAGATTCAGCAGAATCTGTTGCAAATGGGTTTTCAAATGGTTCTTCTTCTAACACAGCATCGTTTTGTTGTTGTTCTTCTTGAATTGGTGTTGTTTGGTTTTGCTCATCAACTCTTGGTAACACACTCTCAATCACTGGAGTTGCTGGAGTAGATGTTGAGGGAGTTGGTGCGTCAGCTTCGAATGTTGTGGATGCAACTTGTGGTGGTGGTGGTGGTGGTTGATGTTGTTGAGCGGGTGCAGCGAAACGTTGTTGTGATGCATTTGTCAAAGCTCCACCATAGTATTCATCATACATATACTCGAAGAAAGTGTCCAGTTCTTGATTTGTTGGTTTGTCAGTATTAGTTGACTGAGCTCCTTGGGGTACGAGTCCTGAACTGATATGTCCAGAAGTCTGACTGTTTGGTGCGGGTCCTAATCTGGTATGATTAGAAGCCATCGGGTTAAGCGCGGGTTCTAGAGCGAGTCTCTCAGAAGCCATTTGTGAAATCTCTTCAAATTTCACATTCATCGTCTCCATAATCCGTTTCGTTCTCCTGTTATACACCCTGAATGCCCTCGAGTTATCTGAATAACCAATGAAGATTCCAACATCACCCTTAGCTTTCAGCTTCCCCAGATCTTCTTTGTCGTTCGTAGGATAGCACAAAGCGCCAAATACATGAAGGTAAGAGATGTCGGGTTTTCTGTTGTTCACTAATTCGTATGGGGTTTTATTGAATCTTGGATGGATTAGGGATCGGTTCTGAGTGAAACAAGCAGTGGCAACAGCATCAGCCCATAAGAATAACGGGGCACTGGAATAAATCAGCATTGTGCGAGCAGCTTCCATAAGAGTTCTATTTCTTCTTTCAACTACCCCATTCTGCTGTGGAGTTCTAACAGCTGATGTCTGGTGAGTAATTCCAGTATCTTCAAAATATGTTCTTAACTCCTGATTAGTGAATTCCGTGCCATTGTCAGTTCTTACTATCCTAACTGGAGCTTGAAGTAGGACTTGAATTCGCTTCAGAAAGGTGATGATGATGCCTGGTGCTTCGTCTTTTGACCTTAGAAACCTTACCCATGTATATCTTGAATAATCATTGACAATCACAAGAATATACTTTTTCCCATTGATACTCTCAACTCTCATTGGGCCACATAAGTCCATGTGCAATAAATGTAACTTATCAACCGAACTTGGTACGGTTTTAGGTTTATATGTTGCCCGTTTGCTTTTGCCTTGCTCACAGGATGGACATAAGTGTTCTTTGGTGTATTTGAATTTTGGGAGACCGGTGACGATGTCGTCTTTGGTAAGCTTTGTTAAGGTGTCGAAGTTGAGATGGGATAAACGTCTGTGCCACAACCAGGACTTAGTTTCGTCAGCTCTTGTCATGAGACAAATTGGTGATGAAGAGGCCATTTGGTTTATGTCGATAGCATAGAGATTGGTTCCACAATTTCAGGTTAAGAGATCATCTCCAATCAAATTCCTAACGAAGCAAGTGTTCCTTTTAAATGCAACCTCTAAATCTGCATCGCAAAACTGTCCGACTGAAAACATATTATGTCCCAACCCTTCGACATAGTAAACCCGAGTGATTAAAAAATTCCCGAACTGAAGATCTCCATAACCCAGAATAGCTGCTACATGATCATTTCCAAACCGAACTGTTCCCATGAACTTCCATACATAGTTGATCAGCAGCTTCAGATTCCCGGTCATGTGCTTGGAGCAACCCGAGTCAACGATCCTAAGACAAATTTCAATGACCTACGAAGAACAGATGATTTTGTATATGGAAACCGTTTAACATTTGGTTTGTTGGGGTTAGAGGTAACAGATGAATCACACTTAGAGAATGCTTCTATTTGATCTTTTGGAGCAATTTCTAATGTGCCATTCTTAAGTGTAAACTTTCTACCCGTTGGTTTCCATGTGCAAAACTTAAGATGGTCCTTAGGCAATATGGTACTAGTGGTTGACCTAGCTAGTTTAATAAGTCTTTTAACATATCTGGTCCTAGCACTAGTTCCTGAAGGCACATCTTTCTGTTTAGGCATGGCATTCACATTCACATCATTAGAAACAATATCATCACAAACATTTTCAGACAAAGATTTCTTGTTCATTAAACAAACAGATTCATTACATGCAATTGAAATATTGTCCTTAACATTACATCCAGATGATATATGTTTCTTATTCGAAAGCGATAAAATCCTAGGGTGTTCTTCTACTCCTTCTGTTTTATTCTTGATTTCACTCTTAGATGCAGGCGAGACTCTATTCCTTGTATTGCTCTTAGGCTTTGGTCTGCTGCTCCTAGAGGTACTTTCTACTCCTGTAGAAGGTAAGGCACACACATTAGGATTTATCTTGTTGTCATTTGAATTTGTTTTAGCATTCCTAGTCTCTTTTGGATTTTCTTTCACACTTTTGTCTATCACCCTATATGTTTGGGATGTAGAGGTAGATGCAGTAGTGGGACTAATCCTATAAAGGCCAGGTGCTATCACTTTTGGTGTTTCGACAACTGCTTTCCCTTTATCAACATTTGTTGATTTTTCACATTGTTTAGGCAAGGGTATAGAAATAGACATTTTTGGTTTCGCAGCCATAGTTTCCTCACCCTTCCTATTTTGAATTTCAAGCTGAGACTTCGAAAGATCAATTTGCTTTTGCATGTTTTGGTAAGAACGTTCGTACGATAATTTGTCATACTTACATTCTTCCTTTTTCCGATCAAGTTGTTTAAAATATGTTACATTTTCTTTTTCAATCTTAGCAAGCGAATTTTCATATTTTGCAACAATTTCAGAAGTCTCAGCTCGAAGTCTTTCATCATCCTCTACAGAATATGTTTGATAAATAATGGACATAATTTCAGTTGATAGAGCTACTTCGAAGAGAGTGTCATTGTGTCTTTCCAAAACTTTGTTGTGTTCAATGTTTTCATTAACTTCCTTCACCAAGGATTTGTGGTCCTTGATAAATTCGGCTGATTCTTTCAGAAGATTGTTTTCAACATTAAGAACTACCGCATAAATTGCAGTGATATGAGGATTGATTTCTGTTTCAAACATCTTTTTCTGTTCAGTATGAAAACTTGAAAACCAGTCATTGTAATTACTATTCATTTTGGATGCCACAATCATTTGAAGTGCTTCAACTCTCTTCTTAAGATCATCCAAATATCGTCTAGCTTCACTTGTGTTACAAGTGTTCTTAGAGGACATTTGTTTGATGTTAGAAAGATGTTTTGAAACAACTTTTCGTTTTGCGACAACCACTGGTCTTTTGTAAAACATTGGTGACTCTTTTTGAACAAGATGAACCCCAGAATCTGTATTAAGCTTGTTATAATCAATTGGTTTAATTTCTGGGTTCATTTGTCTCATTTTAACACGACTCACTTCGGCAAGCTCAATCATTTCATAGGAATCACGAACCTCGGGAGGATCATGGTTATCATTTAGCACACTACCATTATATAACACATTCTGTTGTTGCTGAGCTTTCTTGAGATAATAAGGGTTTTCACAACCGATAGCCATTTTCTTCATTGTATGTAAAATCGGGTTTGGATCTTTGATGAGCATATTTTGAGTTTGAACAGAATGACCCGTTTTTACAAGCAACTCTTCCAACTTTTTAATGGTTTCTTGTTTGTCAATGATTTCATCAAGAAGATCAATCTCACGTTTTGAAAACCTTGCATTCAACTCTTTCTTTTCTTTTTCAAGATTAGAACAAGTTGATTTTTGTTTAGAAAGCTGGTTGGTTAATTCAGAAATTTCATTGTTTAAAGATTTGATTTGCATATTCAACTTAACATCGAGTGTGTCATATTTGATTTGCAAATGTTTTTCTCTTAAAACAGAATCTCTATAACCAATTTCAAGTTCTGACTGTCGTTTGTTATTAAATTCAAAAGCTCTTTCATTAACCTTATATCTCTCAAGCTCAGCGGTCAATTTTTCATTCGCGGCCTTAACATCGCGATTGATCTTTTTGACCTTTTCAATTTCAATACTACAATTTTGCAATAATGATTCAAATAGAGCACGTGTTTCCTCATCATTCTCAGTATGTTGAGACTCGAAGCCTCCATTAAGATCCATAACTGGAGTAGCCAAATTTGTATTGCTACAACTTGGGGAGTCCATATATGTATCGTAAGTGGTTGCAGGAGTCGCAGGATGCTGTTCATTCTGAGTTGTCATATCAAATATTTCATTATTGTGACATGTAGCATATGGTGGTACCTCAGAGATTCCATTGACATCATAAGCAGGTGGTGCTTCAGAATTCATGTCATACTTTGCTTCCTGAAGGTTGGCCATGAAGATGCAGTTGGCATCAATATCTTCAAGATCTTCCATATCATCCATTAATTCCATGAAATCATTCTCCTCTACACTCAACTGTAACCCGACCGTTTTCTTCTGTGACAACAACAATACTTTCTGCAGATAAGCTGGATCTTTCTTTTTCGGTCTTGTGGGACAGTTCCTTGCCATGTGACCAGTTCCTTGACAGTTGAAACACTTTAACACATTCCCTTGATTCATATTCCCAGCATTCCCAGCAACTGGAGCAGCAACATTTCCAAACTGATTCCCCATATTCTAACCCCTTTGATTTCCAGCATCTTGACCCAACTGATTCTGATTACCCATATACTGACCCCTCTGATTGCCTGCATATTGCCCTTGATTACCCATCTGAAATCCTGTAGCATATCCTTGCTGATTCCCATAAACTCCAACCATTTGTCCTTGATGACCCATATTGAAACTCGGCTGTGCAATCTTCCTGTTGCGAGTGTTCGATGAAAACCTTTGGTTGTTGTTAGTTGGTGCAGAATAGCGTCCTTGGAATACCTTTGATAGAAGGGTAAATGCTTGAGACAAAGCAGCACTGTCATCATTGTAATCGTATTCAGGTTCTGGGTATTGTGGGTATTGTTGTTGTGGCATGACTTGTTGTTGTTGTAGGTAGAATGGTTGTTGTGGAACATATTGTTGTTGCGTGAAGTTCTGAGTGGAAGTGGATGATTTTGGTTGTGTATTCACTGTTGTAGGTGTTGGTGCTTGAGCAATCAATGCTAGAGGATCAGGTTGTTTGTAGCTTCTCTTTCCTAACTTCATCTGCCTCTTTCTGGTTTTTCTTCAAAAAGTCATAGAGCTGATCATAGTTCACCGTATGAAGGTTCTTTGTTTGGTTGACAATAGTGACATATCGTCCCCATTCCTCTGGTAGATTGTTGATGAACTTGAGGTTTTGAACAATTTGGCTTGGTGTCAACTTGTTCCTGATAAGCTCGTTCATGAGAGTACAAAACCTTGTATAGTAAGATTCAATTGGTTCAGCCGGAGTGGATGTGAACTTCTCCCATTCAGTTAGAAGCTTGTTTTCAGTGTCTTGTTGACCAATTTTTGTGCCATGACAAAGCCTTTTAACTCGTTCCCACATATCATACGCAGTTTCACAACTGTCTACAGCATAAAATATTTCTCGTGGTAAACCAAGTTGAATTAAGTGCATTGCCAAGTCATCAGCTTCAATTTGCTTCCAATCTTCTGCTGTGTATTCTTCTTCCTTTTGATCCCGGAAGGTCGGTGGAACGGGAGGTGTTGCATCTGGATTGCCATCTGATACTTGAATCTGACGAGGCTTGAATGGACCGTTCTTGATGGAGTTAATCAAGAGTCTGCCTTGACCATTAGGCTTGGTTTTCATGTATCGGATCATACGACTTGTCCATTGTATGTCACGTTTAAATCTCAAACACACACTCGTTAGGAAAAATAAGCACACGATCTACTACTATATTAAGCTACGTATGAAGAGAGAATAAGCTAATAAGCAATACTAAATAAGATAAGAGAATAAGAAGAAGAAGAATAAGAAGAATGGTCGGCTTTCTATTAATCAAACGTTACTTGAGCAGAGCTTTCGCACATATACATAAAAACCAACAACTAAAAATGCATCCCATGCCTTCTATTTATAGGCAATGGGAGAGGAATTATTCTAAGAATATTCCCTTGCATGTGATAAGGATAAACATTACAAGTGTGACCGGTCCATGGACTACTAATGGACCGGTTCATAATTACAAACAATATAGTCCTTAAATGTGCAACATTTATCGCATTTTATCAAGACTTGAATATTACAAAACGTGTTCCTAACAATCTCCCCCTAAGTCTTGATCATCAATGTTGCACGACGTCTTCTTTGCTTCTTGGGCTTCTGACGTCTTTATAATCTTTGTTTCTTTGTTCTTGAATAAAGATGGTATGATGTTGTCTCAACCTGCCAATCTTCAACGTCTTCTTGTCTTTTCCATCATGCTCATATGTCTTTGACTTGTTTCTGTATCATATGTTGAACTTTTGATGTTACTGAGTCTTTGTGAAAAAATCATTACTTCAAGATATGAACATGATGGAGTCTTGATGGTCGAACTCCAGCTCCTCAGCAGCAGCAGCAGCAGCAACAGCAGCAACAGCACGAACCTACCGGTACTTACAGGCTCAGACTTGAGATCATCAACAGCATAGTGTGAAGACTTTCTCAAATCCTAACCCAGACCGTTCTGAACCGGATTCCCCCGAAAGGGATTACACGGACACACCGAAGTGCACCCACGATTCAGTGAGTCGCTGGAGATCACCCCACGACTGTAGACCGTTTGGAGCAAACACTAAGCGTAACCCACAAGGAGTTACCGAAGTGACCTGCTGACAGAGTTGTTTGATGTTGCTCTGGCAGGATTTCCATTCAATCATTGATGGATCGTGTTTTGGTTGATTTATTGTAAATCAGGAGGTCGTGGATGATGAAAGATCATCATCTCCATGGTAAAGTTAGAGAGAGAAAGTGTAGAGTGAGAGAGAGGAAACTATGTGTTTATTGATAGATAATGAAAGGTGAAATTACACACACAAAACTTCAACCCTCCTAGTGAAGTCTAGGAGGTGTATTTATAGAGCCAAAACACATGACTTTACAATATTGACGGTTCTAGTCCATGTGTTTTTGGCAAATAAGATAACTAATGTAATCACACATATGTTGTCACATTTTGGTGCGAGAAGCGTACCCAACAATCTTCCCCCAATGTGGCAACATATGGGATTACTTACATCATATCCTACAAGTAAAAAATACAAATAAAGAAAGGTCTTCATAACCTCTTCATGTGTTGAGGATGATTACAGTTGACGCTCTTTGTCTATATCTTGTACCTCGGCTTGAGAACTTTTCTTCACTTGTAGCCAAATGATGTAATAAACATGAATTGGATTAACTTCCCCCCAATTCATGCTGCATGTCTTTAACGGCTTCTTCGTACACTTCTTATTGGTGAAGTTTCTGAATCAGCTTTCCCCCAAACTGACAACCATCTTCAGCAGATTCGAAACTTTGATGTAGTTAACACGTCTTCTAACTTTTGAAGGTTGTAAGTACGCAGCGGAATTTGTAGATGACATCGTAAACCACACCAAGGAAATCTGACTAGTACTCAGTAACGATTATGCTCAATGCGGAAGTTCCGTTCGGGGGTAACATGCGAGAAATTTAGCAAGATCTTCTCACATTAGTAGGCTACTTCGCACATCACACTCTGGGAAAGTTGAAACGAGTACACCAAAATCACTAAACTGAACCACTGATCATCTCTGCGGATGTCTTCCAGCAATAATAAAATTGTAAGCTCGATCACGTGAGTCTGTTATGCGTCCCTGATGTGCACATTTCTTCCCCCTGAATGCAGATCCATCTGGAAAAAGAGTGTTTTCACAAAAAATGCAAAGAAAGTCAAAGAAAGTCAAAGCACATCTACTCTCTCTTCCCCCATGATGTCTTTGCGGAATCGGAAGCATACACACTATGGTTACGATGGAAACGGAGGCAGCGTACACCCTGTATGTCCAATTTTGTCGAAGATGTGTGAAGTAAAAAAAATAGCCCGTGAGAATCAACTGCCGATAAAATCTCTACTCTTCAATACTCTTCTCATCTAACTCTTTACCGACCCCATTATCATTCCGACGGCTTTTTGTAGTGACCACTGATGGAGAAAACCCAGTATTACGAACTTGAGACTGAAGTAAAATAACCCAAGCTTGTGACTTAAACTTGCACTATTGTCTGATTAAGTACCTATACTGAGCACTACAACGTAACTCCTTAAAGCATAGGTCGATTCATATACCCATCCAACCATCCTTTACTGTATATGAATTCATCTTGAATAATCCACATCTTGTGTGACACTTGAGCACTACAACGTAACTCCTTTAAAGTGATAGTTATTTTGTAATAGGTAGAAAGAAAAAAATAACTAGATATCCAAGTCTTCGTCATTGTAAATGTTGAAAGCTCGAACAAGGATCTCGAAGAATCTTCATCCAACCAACCCCGATATCTTCAAGATACTAAGTACACGCACCCGTGATATCCCACTTCAACCTCAAATAAATAATAAAGAATTATCCCCGTAGTCACATCTTGCGGTTTAATACCCAACACTAGCCTTTTGACGGTTAAAGTGAACTATGATAATGGTTTTATCCCGATCTTGTCAAAAATCGTATCCCCGTGAAAATTTATCACTTTGTCGCTATGAACCCCAAATGACCATTTAACCACATTATATATCAAATGTTAATCATTTAATAACAACAAAACTGGCCAAAAACAAAATTCATTGCAATTAAATATGAAGAATCGTTTAGTACTTTTGATAGCCCATAATTAATCACAATGCATTTTTGTATTAGGTCCATGAAGTCCAATTAGCAATCACAAGACTACAGCCCATGTAAGCCCAATCGCACAACAAAGTGAAGCCCGATCCATATCCATCACCTAATTACCCGGTTATAAATAACACATTTAACCCAACTCACAAACCCTAATCTCACATAAACACATCTGCGCCCCCACTTTCATCATGTATCTTAAAAAGATACAGTCAAATTTAATCTCCATCAACTCTCAAACCTATTAACAAACTCACCTTATCTCATCTCAATCCCATCATCACCAAGACTGAAACAGCCTCAATAGATCAATTGTTAAGCTCGTTAAACCCGACTCCCTAAGGCAAAGCAACTCCCTTAAATTGGCATGTCACAACGACTTCAAGATCTCTTGGTGAGGTCTCGGGTAGGTTTATGATTCATGAGTTGTTTCGTATTCAATCCGTGATGATATGTGTTCAAGTAAAAAAAAAATCTTTAAAAGATTTGATACAAGATTGAACCGATTCTGAGATTAAGTATGTATTTCATTACTGTTTTGATTCTTGTTTGTGTGATTGTGAGTGTTGGGGAGTGACGTGAGGGTCATGATTGTGTCTATTATAGGATTGGATTTTTGTTGTAGGATAGATGTGTTATACTGTTAGTCCGATTGGTTCGTCTAGTGGTCTTAAGTTCATCTGTACATCATCTCCATCTTATATCTTTTAATTACTAAAAGTATGACTGTTGACGTTTGACCGTTGACCGATGACTGTTGACCCGTTGACCCGAGCAACTGCGATAAGTGGTCTTGTCCCAACTGCGATAAGTGATCTTGTCACAACTGCGATAAGTGGCTTGTCACAACTGCGATAAGTGGCTTGTCACAACTGCGATAAGTCCAACAGCGATAAAGTCATCGAGTTTCTTGTACAAGAAATCGAACTCAGATAGAAGAGGGTTTTATCGCATTTGCTTTACAAGCAACTTCGATAAAAAAGGGTTTTGACTTTTTTTGACCAAGAACTCCGGCGAGCTTCCGGCCAAAAATTCCGACCATTTTTTCGTCCACCTTTTGCAACCCAGATCTGACCACTTTCATCTGACCATATAGACTATTTTTCCGATGATATTTTCGACTTTTCCGGCCAACTTTATATATTCCCAGTTATATCCGACTACCTTTGAACCATTTTAACGACCAGCATATAAGCATTAGACTTTTCACGGGAATAATCCAAAAAATTAGTCAAAAAAATAATAATGATAAAGTAACTACGCAGGACTGAATATGGATAGATAAGTGGACTAGATTCATTAAAAAAACTATTATAGTATTATGACAATAAAAAATATTATCACACTTGCAACAGTTTTGAAAAAAAATCAGATCCACACACAAAAAATACGAATTTTGACAAGAACAAATCACTCAAAACAACCAAAACTAATACCATGGCTCTTGATACCAATTGATGGATCGTGTTTTGGTTGATTTATTGTAAATCAGGAGGTCGTGGATGATGAAAGATCATCATCTCCATGGTAAAGTTAGAGAGAGAAAGTGTAGAGTGAGAGAGAGGAAACTATGTGTTTATTGATAGATAATGAAAGGTGAAATTACACACACAAAACTTCAACCCTCCTAGTGAAGTCTAGGAGGTGTATTTATAGAGCCAAAACACATGACTTTACAATATTGACGGTTCTAGTCCATGTGTTTGTGGCAAATAAGATAACTAATGTAATCACACATATGTTGTCACATTTTGGTGCGAGAAGCGTACCCAACAATCATTGATAATCACAATTGTGACTTTTCTCATGAATGTTCTTGGCAGATTGCTGAGATCTGCGAAGGACACTTTCTTAATTTTACATCCGCTGCCCATGATGTAGAACAGCAGAGTAATACTAAGTGTACCTAAGAGATCTTTTATGAATCTCATGGCTCTAGACTCAATCAGTGCACATTTGTTTGGTCATCGGAGGCATGGAGCAGATTTCCTCCTTTTCAATATCAACACTCTCGTAATGAGAAGTCGATAGATTATGAAGGGTTCTCCGTGTGAATGAAACAAATGTCTTTTGAGAGACACTTGAGTGGCTTAGAAGGTTTATTAGTGCGTCACTGGGTCCATGACGTCTTTAATCTTCAATACCGGTGATGCTCATCAACCAGTAGATTATGAATTGAACCCGGTGTCTGCCCTAAAGTTGAACAAATGGAGGCCTATTTCTTTTCACCCTTTTCTTTACTTTTCTTTTTAATTCTTCAACCCCTTCTTTCTCCGTTCATTCATTTTCTCCTTTTTTATATCATACCTAGGAATTTCTAGTTCTAAACTATTGGTATTGTCCTTGGGTAGATCCCTCCGGCTCTGGCGGATCATAGGACGGTTTTCCCTAACCTTAGTCACCTTATAACTCCATGACTATCCTAATGATGCCATAAACCAAACCATTGAAAATCTCTCAAAGTGTCGATAATTGTAAAGACATTTTGTTGACACCTTGAGAGTTTGATGATTTTCAGAAATACTCCCCCTTAACATGTGCGCATAAGTATTAAATTTTGAAATTTGCACATGCCGGAAAGAGTTGGCACTTTTTGAATTGATTGACTTTCAATGAACCTGATCGTTGCGAGACACGCTTACATCATCAGTTAAACTGGCTTGAAATTATTACCCGTCCAGATCAGATTCAAAGATTATCGCTCGAAATCGATACATTCTACTCAGACACATCCTTTGCGAGACACGCTTACATCACCAGTTAAACTGGCTTGAAATTATTACCCGTCCGGGACATGTCCTTTCGACTACTGACTTTCCTATTCGTCAATTCGAGGGTCAATTCTGAGTTTGAGCACACGAGATTCCAGCAATTGAGACATCATATTTTAATCATCTTTTTCTTCTCCCCCTCAAAAATAGCATACTCATGATGTTTTTGAAAAACGTTTATGATTAAAATATGCTGTTTTTGAGTTTTAGGGAAGAATTTCAAGAACATTTATCATTCTTTGAACAAAGATTATATTTTCAAATACTCCCCCTTAACAAGGGAATACTTGTCCTTATGAGCAGAATGTTTGGAAAAACTTTAGAAAACATTATGGTTTTAATTCTGCTCATAAGTAAGAAGCTTTCGCTCCTTTTTCAGGATTGACGAACATGAAGTGTACCTCAGGGTCCTTTCTTTGGGGTCCGGGTTGTACACTGTTATGTGTGCACAAGCCGTAATGTACAGGCCAATTATGGAAAGAAGAATGATATGATGAAATTTGAGAATTGATTCTTACATCATCCACCTTTACCAAAAGTTGTGAACACTGGGTCAGTTCGCTGAAATAGTCTGATGGCGAATGGTGGACGACCCCCAACATAGCTTTCTAGCCTCCTCATATGATCCCGATGGTATAACCGTGTTGGAGTATGCTCGTGTCATAATCACTAATTATATGGCTAGACATATGTGAGCCTATGGGGTCACACACTTATACACAGAGACACCATTTTATAGATTGTATATATCGTATTTACAATATATAAACGACTACGTAACTCGAGATCGACAACGGGTCATTAAATACTAAGTTAGACTTAGTGTTTTTGGACCGGGCCAACAACGGGAAAGCCCATTGTGGGCCCTTAATGTGGCCGGCCATAGGGGAGGTCTAAAGGGGATTATGGAGCTTGTCTAGGGGTCTTAATGTAAGATAGTAATTGATAAGATCAAAAGTGATTTGATCAAATCAATTAGGGATTACAATTAAACCTAAACAAAACAAACTCTCCTCCTCTCTCCCTCTCCAAATCCACGGCACAACACAAACACCTCTAGGGTTTTGTGATTTTGATCTTTTCTTGATATCATCTATTGTAGATCATAGCAAGAATCATTGTTACGGGGTTTAGACTAGCATCGGGTGGTGATCAAGGACGTGTAGTGTGTTTCACACATAGAGGAGATCAACTTCATTGGTCTCTTGGGGTTTCATATACAAGTCGACACATACATATTGTAGGTGACTCCCGGATCACGCTTCAAAGGTATATCTCACTTGTTTATGTGTTTATTATATTTGATTGATCATATGGCACTATGGATCCGTTGTGTGGTGATGTTTATCCGCTGCGTTTATATGTTTAATATGATTATTTATTTCATACATCACCTATAGTGGTATCACGAGCCATCATATGTTGTCATATGATCATCTTGTATGCGTAAAAATGGCTAAAAACGTTGTTTTTTAATGGATTTAAAAGTGTGATTTTAAAACAGCCCCTAGGGCTTGAATATTCTGAATATGTCGACTTTATGAAGGTCTTAAGATCTGGACTTTTTGATCCTATGGCCATTTATTATGCATACATTGTTTGTTTACTTGATCGGTACCCGTAAAATGGCCTGAAAACGTGTTTTTTGAGAGATTTTTAACCCAATTTTTAATCAGCCCATGAGGCTTATTTTTCTGTGGTAAAATGGTGTTAAGAAGGTCCTAATATCAGTGGGTTATGAGTCTATGGCCATTTGTCACGCGTACCATTCGGGGTTTTAATTCTTGTTAATTATTTCTTCGATTCGTTGGCTAACAATTTAATTCTTGTTATTTAATTTGTTATCCATGGCAAATACATGCATGTTTGTCCATGGAGTTAGCCAACACCATGTAATAATCTTTATTTGAATGTATTATTATGTGTTTATATGCAAAGCCGATGAAAACCTAGACCACTTGTGCGTTGTGATTGTGATTGTTGGTTGGTTTTTCTTGTTTTGGGGTTTGCCATTGTTTCGGCACTTTTGTAATGTATTTCAATTTTGGTTTTGCCAATGTTTGGGCATTTTACAGTAGATACAAAGTAGATTAGTTGTATTTTACTTTATATGTATTGTAAACAAGTGCTTGGAAGCAAAAGGCGAAAGATTGAAGAGTTGTAGACTGAAAGTTGCTGCTGGACACCTGTTGGGAAAACGTGATTACCTGCTGATTGGTAAGGTATTTTTTTCTAAAATTTTTGGTGCAGGTCCACAAGACATAGGGCTACAACTTTGTCAACTGGGCCGAATCATGAGGAGGTGATCTTCCTGGACTTTTGGGACTTGCAAAACAGAAAAACTGGGCTGACAGAAACTGAAGTTCAAGTGCATAATGGGCCTTTACTTGCTCATGATTGTCTTGGAGCAAGTGGGAGCCCTCCATGTGGTTGTGATATAAGTCCCTAGTTGACTCTTGGTTCTTGTGATGGCTCACAAGACCAAGCATAGGATTTTCATCGGTTGAGGCTTTGCATATTGTGGTTGTATGTTTGTTTGGTTGTTTTTTGTATGGTTGTGACTACATGAAAAACGAAAATTGTTTTCATAAAACTTAAAACAAAACATAAACCATCTTGAACTAAGTCTTATGATTTAGTTTAACTAAGTTTAAATATGATTTGAAACTTAAAATCATTGTTTTCTATATAAACAACACTTAAACCGGTTGAGATTGTTTGTTTATTTATTTATTTGTATTGTCCAAACTAAATAATAATCCACATAGGATATATATTAGTCTTGAAATGGACAACTTGACACACATAAATTGAAATAATGATTAGACTTAAGTTAAGAAAAGTTTTTAACTTGTGCTACGAAGAATGAATGCATGCTTCTTTCGTACACGCTTTTGATCCACATCAAAATATTTACCCGTCAAAATTTAAGTCATGCCGTCCAATTTGAGGACCCTTGCAATTACTTTTTGCCTATGCGTTGGACCTAGGTTGAATTGTAACCCAAGGTGACTATTCTCTATGCGTGAGACCTAGATATATTCTCACACGTTTTCAAATTGGATGACTTAATCGAGTTAAGCGGTTAGACCTTGACCCGAGGCAAAGATGGGACTAAACATGCCAGCTTGACACTAGTTGCTTGTTCACTAGTGCCATGAGTCCCATAAAGATCTAAGAGTTGCACATGTAATGCAATTGGTCGACGTTACCTACCTATTGAATTCACCATTGCTAGCAGATCAACTGATGTGATGGTGGAACCTCAATGAGGATCTTAGCCTTTTCGTAAAATTAATTGTTTTAATATGCTTAAACTTGGGTAGTTAATTTTAAAAAAAAAGGATTAATTATTGAAACTTACTAAAATTTGAACTTTGTTTGTTTTGTAGATGACAACTCCTAATCATACCATTAACAACTCGTACATCAGATCAATTCTTGAAAAAGAAAAATTGAATGGTAATAACTTTTTGGACTGGTATCGCAACCTGAGGATTGTCCTCAGGGCTGAACAAAAGTTTTACCATCTGGAAGAACCTTTACCTGAAGCACCTCCTGCTAATGCCTCCGCTGCTGTTCGTACCGCCTACACTCGTAGGGTTAATGAGCAGCAAGAGGTTGCTTGTCTTATGCTTGCAAGCATGATCCCTGAGCTCCAAAAGAACTTAGAGAACCTTGCAGCATTTGACATGCTGACCGAACTGAAAACTATGTTCGAGCAGCAAGCTGAGCAAGAATTGTTTGACACTGTCAAAGCTTTTCATGCATGCAAGCAGGAGGAGGGCCAAACGGTCAGTAGCTACGTCATGAAAATGAAGGGCTACCTAGACCAAATGGAGCGTCTTGGATACCCCATGCCTCAGATCCTTGGAGTGAGCTTGATACTTACCTCACTATCAAAGGATTATGATCAGTTTGTGCAGAACTACAACATGCACAGCATGGGCAAGACCATTCCTGAGCTGCATAACATGTTGAAACTTGCAGAGAAAGGAATGCCCAAGAAGGCTCCTATGGTCCTAGCTATAAAGGAAGGACGAATCCAGAAGAAGAAGCCGAAGGCAAATGGCAAGGGAAATGGTAAGGGCAAGGGTAAGCTTGCTTACGCCCCCAAACCAAAGATCCCCCCACCTGCCAAGAAGGAGCACCCGGCAAAGGACTCTCCCTGTCACCATTGTGGAGTGAAGGGGCATTGGAGGCGGAACTGTCCGTCCTACCTAGAAGGGTTGAAGAAGAACAAAGCTAGCGCAGCTAGCACATCAGGTATCTTCACTATAGAGCTCTACACTTTTCCTAACAAATCCTGGGTATATGATACTGGTTGTGGTACTCACATTTGTAATAATGTGCAGGGGCTTAGGGGAAGCAGAAAGTTGAAGCAAGGAGCTTTGAACCTGTACGTTGGTAATGGCAACCGTGCAGCTGTCGAAGCGATAGGGAGCTTTGATCTCATCCTCCCTAATGGTTTAGTTATTGTTTTAAATAATTGCCATTTTGCACCTACTATCACTAGAGGTGTTGTTTCACTTTCACGTTTGAAAGATGATGGTTTTATTCATACTTTTACGGATTATGGTATTGCAGTTTCTAAGGATAATGTATTTTATTTTAATGCTATTCCTCGTGATGGCATTTTTGAAATTGATATGCATGATTCTGTTTCAAACGTTAGTTCTATATATAATGTTAGCAATAAGAAATCTAAACGTAACTTAGATTCCACTTTTCTATGGCATTGCCGTCTTTGTCACATAAACAAGAAACGCATTACGAAGCTGCAACGCGATGGGCTTTTAGAGTCAACCGACCATGAGTCGTTTGATAAATGCATTTCTTGCATATCTGGTAAAATGGCACGAAAGCCTTTCTCCCATGTAGGAGAAAGAGCTAAAGATCTACTTGGACTCATACATACTGATGTATGTGGCCCATTTAGAACAACGTCTAGGGAAGGAGCTAACTACTTCATTACTTTTACTGACGATTTCAGTAGATATGGTTATGTTTACTTGATTAAACATAAACATGAAGCCTTCGAAATGTTCAAAGTCTTTCAGAATGAGGTAGAAAATCAACTCGGCAAGACCATAAAATCACTCCGATCCGATCGAGGAGGTGAATACATGAGTCAAGAGTTTTTAGATCATCTAAAAAGGTGTGGGATTGTCTCACAATTCACTCCTCCATATACACCACAACATAATGGTGCATCTGAAAGGAGAAATCGAACCTTGCTAGACATGGTTCGATCCATGATGAGTCTAACAACATTGCCAATGTCCTTTTGGGGTTATGCTCTAGAGTCTGCTGCACGCATTCTCAATATGGTTCCAACCAAGAAGGTAGACAAGACACCATACGAAATATGGCATGGGAAGGTCCCTAATTTGTCTTACTTGAAAGTCTGGGGTTGTGAGGCTCTCGTGAAACGAGACACACCTAACAAACTTGAGCCCAGAGCTATCAAATGTATCTTTGTAGGATACCCAAAGGAAACAATGGGTTACTACTTCTACTACCCACCCGAGAACAAAATATTTGTTGCTCGGTATGCTGAGTTTCTTGAGAATAGTCTCATTTCACAAGAGGCAAGTGGGAGCAAAGTAGACCTTGATGAAATTCAAGAGGAAGATGCACAACCTTCTGGTAACACTAGTGAGCATCAAAATGAGATTGAACATGAAAATGTTGAACCTCATCAAGATGTTGCTCCCATTCGTAGATCCGCAAGGATACCTCAAGCACCTGAGCGATATGGTTTCTATGTCGATGCTGAGGAACATGAGTTAGGGGATCATGGTGAACCCGCTAACTATCGAGATGCATTATCGAGTCCTGAACACGATAAATGGATCGAAGCTATGAATGCGGAGATGAAATCCATGAAAGACAACGATGTCTGGGTCGAAGTTGACCTACCTCCTAACGCTAAAACCGTTGGGAGCAAGTGGCTCTTCAAAAAGAAGACCGACATGGTTGGAAAAGTACACACCTACAAAGCTCGTCTAGTAGCAAAAGGTTTCACTCAAACCTACGGGGTTGACTATGAAGAAACCTTCTCGCCTGTTGCAGACGTAAAAGCTATTAGGATTCTTATAGCCATAGCAGCGTACTATGACTATGAGATTTGGCAAATGGATGTCAAGACAGCTTTCTTGAACGGCCACCTGAACGAAGACGTTTATATGGTGCAACCCGAGGGCTTCGTGAATCCTAAACATCCAACTAAAGTATGCAAGCTTCAAAGATCCATTTATGGATTAAAGCAAGCATCTAGAAGTTGGAATAAGAGATTTGACGATGAAATCAAGAAGATTGGTTTCACTCAAAATCTCGATGAGCCATGTGTATACATGAAAACTAGTGGAAGTATAGTCGTGTTCCTAATCTTATATGTCGATGACATATTGCTCATGGGAAACAACATTCCAATGCTACAAGATGTAAAATCCTGGCTTGGAAATTGCTTTGCCATGAAAGATCTAGGAGAAGCCGCGTACATACTTGGAGTCAAAATCTATCGTGATAGATCAAAACGATTAATCGGCTTATGTCAAAGTGCATACATTGACAAAATCCTGAAGCGATTTAGGATGCAAGATTCCAAACGTGGAAATCTTCCAATGCAACCAAATACAGTATTGAGTAAAGCTCAAGGACCCTCCACACCTGATGAGGTGAAGAGGATGAAGGGAATCCCGTATGCTTCGGCTGTGGGATCCATAATGTATGCGGTTAGATGCACTAGACCTGATGTAGCGTTCTCTCAGAACCTAACGAGTAGATTTCAACAGGATCCAGGAGAATGTCACTGGACTGCTGTTAAGAACATATTAAAGTATCTACGAAATACTAAGGATATGTTTCTTGTTTATGGTGGTGATGTCAAGCGTGAACTCGGTGTTACTTGTTACACTGATGCAAGCTGGGAGACGGATCGTGATGACACCAAATCCCAAACGGGATATGTTTTCATCATGAACGGAGGTGCTGTTGACTGGAAGAGTGCCAAACAAAGCACTATCGCGATGTCCTCTACAGAAGCTGAATACATTGCTGCTTCTGAAGCTGCTATGGAGGCGATTTGGATACGTAAATTCATTTCTGGGCTTGGCGTTGTCCCCAGCAATGAACGACCTATGGATATGTATTGTGACAATACAGGTGCCATTATCATAGCCAACGAACCAGGTGTTCAAAAGGGTGCCAAACATTTTCGTCGGAAAGTTCACTACATTCGAGAAGTAATCGAAAGTGGTGATATTCGTCTTCTCAAAGTTCATACAGATGACAACATAGCTGATCCTTTTACGAAACCAATGCCTTGTGCCAAACATGTCGAACATGCTAGGAGCATTGGACTTAGACCAGCTAGTAGTCTCATGTAGATCTGTATTTTTAGTATTTGAATAATTGGAACATTAAACAGTTTATATTTATAATGAATTGATGTACTGGTTATGATCGTTTTCATTTCATATCAACTGTGTTCTATATTTGCATGTTTAATCCATGAATAATTTAATTGTTCTAAAATTATCCATTGTCGGTTGACGATACGGGAGTATCATCAAATTAAGGCAAATGTGAGCGTGTTGGTGATTCATTTGCCAAACTCACATGTTGTTCATTGTGATGAACATTGGATTGACCCAACCTACGAGAATTCACTACATGGATCGTCGTCAATAGTGAATCTCGCAAGAGGTTTTGTCTCTTATCCTTAGACTTGAGATGCAAGCAGGTCTTGCATGTGTGGAATTTCATTCCTTGATATGGTTAAACGCTGTCCTGAATAAGGTAGTTATAAAGGCCATTATCAGGAGTGATATGAAGCATGTGAATGACACGTGTAGTCAAAACAGGATTTGTTCCTCCACATGTTATGGAGTTAGATACTATTGGGCCCCTCGATGAATTGAACAGATGTTTGTATGGCCGTACCCAAATGAGATTAAGATGAATCTTAATTCACTTGGTAATCTTGTTCAATATCCGTATCGAGAAACATAATAGTTGAACAATTAGAATGACATTTGATCCATGTCTAATGTTCAACACGGTATCTGCAACAAAAGGATAGATGACATATAAACCATCTGAAATGAGACGTTTAAGAAACTAACCTCACATATTTCTAGGGGCTTTGGCGTGTTGCTAGACGCTAACCATTGCTTGTATAATTTCTTGATTATTATGACGTCGCAAGTGGGAGCTGTTGGAGTATGCTCGTGTCATAATCACTAATTATATGGCTAGACATATGTGAGCCTATGGGGTCACACACTTATACACAGAGACACCATTTTATAGATTGTATATATCGTATTTACAATATATAAACGACTACGTAACTCGAGATCGACAACGGGTCATTAAATACTAAGTTAGACTTAGTGTTTTTGGACCGGGCCAACAACGGGAAAGCCCATTGTGGGCCCTTAATGTGGCCGGCCATAGGGGAGGTCTAAAGGGGATTATGGAGCTTGTCTAGGGGTCTTAATGTAAGATAGTAATTGATAAGATCAAAAGTGATTTGATCAAATCAATTAGGGATTACAATTAAACCTAAACAAAACAAACTCTCCTCCTCTCTCCCTCTCCAAATCCACGGCACAACACAAACACCTCTAGGGTTTTGTGATTTTGATCTTTTCTTGATATCATCTATTGTAGATCATAGCAAGAATCATTGTTACGGGGTTTAGACTAGCATCGGGTGGTGATCAAGGACGTGTAGTGTGTTTCACACATAGAGGAGATCAACTTCATTGGTCTCTTGGGGTTTCATATACAAGTCGACACATACATATTGTAGGTGACTCCCGGATCACGCTTCAAAGGTATATCTCACTTGTTTATGTGTTTATTATATTTGATTGATCATATGGCACTATGGATCCGTTGTATGGTGATGTTTATCCGCTGCGTTTATATGTTTAATATGATTATTTATTTCATACATCACCTATAAACCGTTCTTCCATTTTCTGAATAAATTCCTTGACTTGTCGCAGCTCCTTCGAATTCCATCTTCTTGATTTTTCCAACATCGAATCTCGAACTCTATTAGCTAACCCATCACGTACACTCTTTAGGGTATCATCACAGAACTTGTGAATTTCATTGAATGCCATGAAGCGGTGAAAATCAGTTGTGCTTCTGTAGACGAACCCAAAGTTTGGACGATGTAGCATGGTGTACTGAGGGTCCTTTTTGCTGTTTAGAAGGAATTGTGGTTCAACAAGGTTAAGCTGAGTCTGATAACTTTCAACACCAAGCTGGAGATCTTCTACACGTTCTTTGAGGATGGTTCTCCTGATGTAATGACAGAGGGAAGTACTAAGTGCATATCAAAGCTTATTGGTCAGATGCTGCAGTTTGCCTTGGACCTTCATTAGATACATGTCTTCGATATCATTCAGATTTAAATCAGGAAAATCCGCCTCTGAGAATGTGTAGAGATTGTTGTCGATTCTTTTTACTGTGATCTCTTCTAGAAATATATAATCGCATCTTCTGGATCCACTCACAGTGATGACGGCCATTATTCTGAGATCACAGTAAACTGGTTCTCAGGATTTCTGGAGAGCAAGTTTGTACTTGTACCAGCTTTGTCGTTTAGAGTACCAGTGATGAATCCCCAACTCTGCATCACGATCATATTTGACGAGCTTTTTAACAAACAGACGTCTGTTAATAGCTTCTTCTTCAATAGCTGATTGTGTGTAATGAGCCGCTGGTGTGAAAGTGATAGATGTAGCGTACTTTGTCGTCCCTTGAGCTCCATTCTTTAGAAGTTCCAGATCTTTATTGAAGAACATTTGGAAAGGAATTTCCGAGTGATGAGATCTTCGAATCACGGACAGTGGCTTAGTCCAATCAGTGATGAATGGTTGATTCTTGCCAACTTTCCTGACGACGTCTGGACTAGCCCAGTCAAAGTCACTTGACATTGCACGTGAAATGTTTTCAAGGTGATATTCAAGCTCTGCTGCGCTTTTGGATTTATCTTTAAGAAGAAGGAAAGCATCGTTCTTGATCCGACGGAGTTCCCTTTTGGTCATCTTCTTAATGTTAAGACTTCTTTTAATTTCTTGAGTAACAGCAAAGGTGCTGTCTTCAACTCGGGAAGCTTCGTCTGTCTGAACTTGAGCACTTGCTAGATGATCGAACCAGTCATTTCCTAGCTCATCCGTATCATTATCCAGCCATGTGACAACCGCTGGTCCAGTAGATGACTTTTTGCTGTGTGAAGGCTTGGACTTGGATGGCTTTGGTTTTGGTGATGATGATGGTGAATGAGGTTGATCATCTTGTGGCTGGAATTCCATATCTTCAGTTGTAAACTGCTCATGGTGATGTTCGGTTTCAGTGGGACCAGAGGATTGATGTTTAGGAGGCAGAGATGTTGATGTATGTCCAGTTGGCTCCTGAATATGAATCCCTGGCCCGCCTTTGTGTTTCTTTTGTTCGGGTTTAGGGTCCTGATCATCCTCATCATCTTCTCGAATGCGTTTTCCTTTGTTAGCAGTTTCCTTGCATGATCTCTTCTCAATATGTGCTTGAAGAGCCACAATCAGGTTAATTTCTTCTGGAGAAGGAGAGGTGATTTCAAAGAGTCGGTCGAGAAGCACAAGCTCGATGTATTCAGTGGTGAGTTCAGGAAGTGGTTTGGTTTGGGAAGAAGAAGAGACGGCTTCTTTGATCTTTTCTTCAAGTTGCGAATCAATATGTTCATTTATGTTTTGTTGAAGATCAGGCAGAAATTGCTTAACAAATTTCTTTGTCTTGCGTGTCATATGATCTTTGATATTGAAACCGAGGAATTCATCTATCTTCTTCTTGCTTTCCTGCATCTCTTCCATTTGCTGAGACAACTTCTTGACCAAGCTTTCCATTTCAGCCAATTTTGTTGTAGCTTGGTTGTCTCGTTGTGCTTGTGCTCTCTTTACTGCCTTTTTAAGTTTCTTAGCTGCAGGAGACACAACTTCAACTTTTGTTACATGGACGATTCTTCTCTTGCTCTTTCCTTTGTAGGCCTTAAGAATATTCTCAGAAACAGTTGCTTTTGATTTTGATTTTGGTGATGAAGATCGCGAAGATGATGGAGTGAGTGAAGGGATTGGTTCATCAGATTTAGTAGTTGATTCCTTTTGAGGTGAGGGTGGAGGTGTTGGATTCTTAGGCGGTGATCCAGGAGGTGTCTTGGGTGAAGAAGCAGATGAGGGCTGAACTAGTGGTTGTTCTTGCTGCTGTTGTGGGTTATGAACGACCATAGCCAGTTTAGATTCGGTTGTGTCCTTTGGAGGGGAAGGAGGAGGTGTTGGAGTATGAGAACGAATGTAGCTATCTGCTTCCAGGTTAGCTTGAGCCTCCTCCTTACGCTGCCTTTCTTCTTCCTGTTTAGCCGCTTCCTCAAGATCCTTGGCTGCTTTAGTTGCTTTGTCTCCAAGAATGTCTTTTTCTTCTTCTATGTTCCAATCGTCTGTATCATCATTGCGTGTTTGTTTCTCGGGATTGTCGTCAAACATAGAATCAGAAATATCCTTGTCAGATAAAACAATGTTGCTATCCTGATCTTTTTCCTTCTCCTCCTGAGTTGGTGCTCCCAAGTCGGGTTGATTAACCGAACTTGTTTGCTGTGAAGAGACCTTTGTTGATTCAGCTCCAGACCCTCCGGGTTGATTAACCGGATCATCTTGGGTCAAAGCTGCTTTAGGAACAGTTTGTGATCCTCCAACTCCATGTGTTCTTTCATACTCCATCTGTTGTTCCAATACTTTCTTTGCTCTACGCTCTTCATTTTCTTTAAGTGATTTGAGACTTTGTTTTTGTGCATTCTCATGAGAGATCTTATTGTGAAGTTCAGCCTCTTCTTCAGTCATAAAGACATGTTCTTCTTCGGATTCAGATGATTCAGAGTTAGATTTTGTATCTTCATCAACGATTCTATTCGGTTCAGGTTTTGGCTGTGGTTTACTGGGTACTCTCCTCTTGATGAATGTTGTTCTTGGATGTTTTTCTTTTGGTTTAGAGACACTTGAGGCACTTCCTGTCTTAGTCTTACCTTTTGAATGAGTCTTTGAAGATCCAGTTTCTTCAATCATCTTGGCAAGACCCACACGACGTTCACGGTATGCTTGGTCGTAATCATGATAAGCTTTTGTTTCTTTAACCTCATCAGGCATCAAAAATTCTGGCAACCTTGCACCTTGCTTTCGCGTGCTTTCTTTTGGGAAATAAACTTTGCTCATTGTTTTATCCATGCTATACTCATGAACCTCTTGATCAGTAGGACGCTTATCAAGGTCTTCATGTTGATCAAGTAGATAGCTGATAAGAACTTGGGTGTATCGAACAAATGGGATTTTCTTGGATGCTTTACGCATTAAGTACATTATGTCTTCCCAGATGAGAGCAGCAAAGTCAATAGGTTCTTGGTTTAGAAATCCCCATAAGACTTGAAGATGAGACAATCTTAGATGCTCAAACCCACTATCTCTTCCAGTTATTAAATGTGTTATGATGAAGAAGATAGTCCTCCAGGGTTGAGGAATGTATCTAGCATTAACTTTGGAGATCGTGGTTAATGGTGTGTCAGGTTGAACATCATAACCAATATCTTCCAGGAATTGCATGACCTCAGACTCTGAAGGTGTTGGGTGGTATCGGTTAGAAGCTTCAGGTGCCTCTGGAAGTTTTAAGGCTTTTCTGAGTGTAGCAGGTGTGACTCTGATCTTCTTTCGATCCAATGTACAAGTGAAGTACTTGTCATCATTGCTTCTTGTGAAGGTATCCCAGAATTGATGAATATATAGCTCTGGAATGGTGTCTGAGCTGTCAAGAAGATCCCTGCATTTGTGAGCTTTGAGAATCTCTACAGCAATCTGGCAACTGGGGTCGGAACACTTGATCTTGTCCAATTCTACCCGTGAATTGTTCTTCCCAATTTCCAGAGTATACCCACGAGGAAAGACTTCTTCTTTGGTGAGAGCAGGAAGTGGTTGTTGTTGGGAAGTTGCCATTGATGTTTCTGAATCAACAATCATATACCAATATACAGAATGCATGTTTGTTAGAAAAATTGTTAGCTTTTAAGAATAACACATAGCATCCTATTGTATTAATGATTGTTTGTTACATGCTTGGTCAAAGAATTTATCAAAAACTAGCCAAATTCTATAAAATTTGATTAATTTTGATAAGTATAAAGGATATACCTAAGGAAATTGATCAAAATTTTTATATCAGATCACAACTGCGATAAATTATGTCAACTGCGATAATTATTGTCAACTGCGATAATTATTGTCAACTGCGATAATTATGACAACTGCGATAATCATTCAATCAAGATAAGTATCTTAATTGTAATAATTATCCAACTGCGATAATCATCTCAACTGCGATAATCATCCCAACTGCGATAATTAGCCCAACTGAGATAATTAGCCCAACTGCGATAATTATCCAACTGCGATAGTTATGTCAATCAAGATAATTAAATCAATCAAGATAAGAATCTCAACTGCGATAACTATCCCAACTGCGATAATTTTGGCCAACTTCGATAAACTCTTATACAAGAGTTTACGAACATATTTGTCGATGAACATATGCTTAAATCTTTATTGTAACTCATGATTTGTGACCACAGATTTTCACAAACAATTTGAATGACTATTATGGACATTTTGGCTAAGTTATAACAAAAACGAACCACAAATAAGCATAGATCAAACTGCTAGTGTCCAAGTTCTTCTTAAACCCTAAAATCGAATCGATTCATTTAAATTGTTTCTGGGTACAAATCACGCATGCCAATATTCAATTAAGCATCAAACAACAACTTTCCAATCAACAGATTACACAAAAATACATTCACAAAGTTTTCCCCAAATCGTTGCTTAAACCCTAAAATTCGATTAGACTAATTTGTGGTTTCTGGGAGTAAGTAAGCATGCAATACAGGATTACTAACATTGTAAAAGTATTATCGTACAATCATTTTCAACTCAAACACTCTAAATCCAAAATCCCATTTTAACGCAAAACCTAGAACTAAATTTTACAATTTTGATTGTTCTAGCCGTTGGATCAAGAATCTGTTCAAGACCATTGTTAATAATCACATAATAACCATAAGATCACTCACAAAAATCGAAAGTCTTGAGCGGATTGGTGGAATGATTGTACGCCGTCGATGATGGTGGGTGGGGTGTATTAAATCCGGTTGGTGAGTTTGGCAGAGGTAATAAGTGCGATAGTCAATTTTTCTTTGACTTAAATATCTACCATTTTAACTTTGCACGTTTAACACATATAGTCCCCTAACCTTGATTATCTTGAACTTTAGGTCCTAAACCACCATCATGCTAACACTAAGTCTCATTTTTGACATTTAATGCACACAACTTTCCATCGTTAAAATCTTATCACCAAATTGCACAACAATTTCTGAAAATATGCAAGTACAATTTAAAACTTGTGGAAAAAATGATGTCTCCCCCTCAACACGTGTTCAAAAAGAATTTGTGACATAAAAAATGAACAAAGTGTTGGATAAGAGATTGTACTTGCATTTTTTTTTTTTTTTTTTTTTTTTTTTTTTTACAAAGATAGTTTGGATATTCGACTCATTTATTTGTTTTTGAGAAAGTTTGTCAATTCTTGGGGAGTCAAACATCGCATTCCAATTTGATGAACCAATTTCACAAAACGATCATGAGGTAAGGCTTTCGTGAAAAGATCCGCCAATTGGTGTTCCGTTCCCACGAAATACAACTCAACGGTACCCTGCTCCACATGCTCCTTGATGAAGTGATATCTGAGAGCGATGTGTTTGGACTTGGAATGTTGGACTGTGTTGCACGAGATAGCGATAGCACTTTTGGAGTCACAGTACATCGGGATTTTGTTGAATATGTAACCATAATCCATCAGTTGTGATCGCATCCAGATGATTTGAGCACAACAGGCAGACATGGCTACATACTCTGATTCCGTGGATGAGAGAGACGTACAATCTTGCTTCTTGGACTGCCAGGACACCAGCTTATCACCTAGGAATTGAACACCACCGGATGTGCTCTTTCTTGTATCAATACATCCCGCATGATCCGCATCTGAAAAAGCAGTTAGTGCAAAACCAGAATCCTTTGGATACCAGATCCCCAAATGAATGGTTCCCTTGATGTATCTAAGGATTCTTTTAACAGCAGATAAATGTCTTTCTGTTGGGTTAGACTGATAGCGTGAACACAGGTATGTGGCAAATACAACATCCGGTCTGCTAGCGGTGAGATACATGAGAGACCCAATTATGCTACGATAATTTGTAGGATCAGTGGGTTTCCCATGTATGTCAGCATCTAGCTTCGGGGATGAGGAAGACATAGGGGTGTTATAGGTGTCACTAGTTGTCATGCCATGCTTTTTTAATATCTCTTGTGCATATTTGGACTGACTCAAGAATATACCACGAGGTGATTGGTGAACTTGTAATCCTAGGAAAAAGTTTAATTCACCGATCATGGACATCTCAAAGTTTTGTTTCATAAGTTTTGCAAAAGCGTTTGAGTACTTTTTATGGGTAGACCCAAAAATGATGTCATCCACATAAATTTGTACGATGAGAATGTCCTCCCCGTGTTTTTGTATAAACAAAGTCGGGTCCACAGATCCTTTAGTAAAATGATTAGCAAGCAAGAATGCAGCGAGTTTATCGTACCATGCCCTCGGGGCTTGTTTAAGGCCGTAGAGAGCTTTCTTAAGCCTGTAAACGTGTTGTGGATGTTCTGGATCGACGAAGCCCTCTGGTTGTGAAACATACACCTCTTCACGAAGTTGTCCGTTCAAAAATGCTGTCTTCACGTCCATTTGGTAAACTGTGATGTTCTTATGAGCCGCGTACGCCAGAAACATTCGCACTGCCTCAAGCCTAGCTACTGGAGCAAAAGATTCCTCGAAGTCGATTCCTTCTTCTTGGCTATACCCTTTAGCAACCAACCGAGACTTGTTACGAATAACCGTTCCTTCTGCATCCAGCTTATTTTTCCAAATCCATTTAAAACCCACAACATACACTCCATCTGGTTTTTCAACGAGTTCCCAGACTTCCAATCTTTTGAACTGATCCAACTCCTCTTGCATCGATTCAATCCAATTGTCATAAGTCATGGCCTCTTTGATATTTTTCGGTTCAGCTTGACAAACGGTGAGAGCATAAATGCAGGTTTCACCATCTGTGTGGAGTTTCTGTCATGTCATAACTGGTTTATCTGGATTGCCAATCACATTAACTAACGGATGATCCCTCGTCCATTTATGAGTCGATGGGTAGTGTTGAATGTTGTGATGATGATATGACGGGTCCATGTTGCTCGAGGATGATTCTCCGGTATCTGGAACGGTTGGTGGTGGAGCAAATGGATTAAAGAAGGCGTTCCCGTCATATCCTGATGGTGTTGGAACATTGTTAGAAATGGGGGATGAATCTTCAACTGCAGGTTGAGGTGTTTTCTCCATTGATGATGATGATTCAGGTTGTGGTGCATCATCAACAACTACTGTAGAGGTAGATGCTGATGGATCAGGTGCTTGATGTGGAAGTTGTTGAGCAGCGGAACTGGTGGAAGCATCTGATGCACTAGTAACATGAACGTCATCAAACATTGGTGCAAACAAATCTTCCAAATCCTTCTTGTTGAAAGGTAGGGGTGCAGCCGAAGATTCAGGGAAGTTAAGACGGTTGTGTGCGGGTTCCAAGCGGTCTTGCTCAGAAGCCATTTCAGTGAGTTCATCAAAATTAGCGTGTATGGTTTCTTGAATATCCCCGGTCCGACGATTCCAAATTCTGTATCCCTTGGAGTTCTCACAGTATCCTACAAATATCCCAATATCTGCTTTAGCCTTAAGTTTACCAAGATCATCTTTATCATTCTTCGGATAACACAATGCTCCAAAGAATGAAAATAGTTGATGTTTGGTTTTCTTCCTTGTATAAGCTCATATGGTGTTTTGCTGTGTCTTTTGTTGATCATGGCACGATTCTGAGTATAACAAGCAGTATTGACAGCTTCAGCCCAAAGATAATCCGGTAATTGAGCATTGATCAACATAGTTCGAGCTGCTTCCACGAGCGTACGGTTTCGTCTTTCAACTACACCATTTTGTTCTGGAGTGCGAGCTATTGAAGTCTGATGAACAATACCCTGTTTCTCAGTGAATTCCCGAATGATTTGATTCTTAAATTCAGTCCCGTTGTCTGTTCTGATGATGCGGACGGTGTTGCGGACTTGAACTTGAATCTTGGTGAGAAACGTGATGAGGATAGAAGGAACTTGATCTTTAGTCCGAAGAAAATAGACCCAAGTCCATCGTGAGTAGTCATCAACTATTACCAGAATATACTTCTTCCCGTTAATACTCTGAACTCGCATCGGACCACACAAATCCATATGAAGCAGTTGTAGGACATGATCTGTGCTGTGTTCTATTTTGGGAGGAAAATGAGCACGGTGACTTTTCCCTTGTTCACACGCAGAACACAAGTGATCCTTGGCATATCTAAATTTAGGTAGACCGTCAACTAATTTATTCTTGGCAAGGTCAGTGATGGTTTTAAAATTGAGATGAGACAATCTTTTGTGCCATAACCAAGCCTTTGTGGGATGAGCCTTGGAGAGTAAACAAATAGGAGTAGAAGCTGTCATGCCTTCAAGAGAGATAGTATACAGACTGGTTCCGCGTTTCCCTTTCATGAGGTCGTTGCCTTGAAGATCACGAATAAAGCAAGTTTTCTCCCTGAATGCTACTTCCAAGTCTCCATCGCAGAATTGTCCCACGGAGAATAAATTATGACCAAGGCCTTCAACATAATACACACGGCTGATTTCGATGTTCCCATTAATGTAATCCCCATAGCCCATAATTGCAGCGAAGTGATCATTCCCGAATCTGACCATTCCGATAAACTTAGCAATAAAGTTTTGAAGAAGTTTGAGATTGCCGGTCATGTGCCGGGAGCACCCGCTATCAACAATCCAAAGGACGATTTGAATCACCTGCATCACAAACATTGGAAACAGGTGGAGAATTGATAACGGTTGGATCCGCTGGGTTAGTAACACAAGAGGTTAGTACTTTAGGTAACCATTTAAAACCAAAAGTGTGCTGTAACCAACGTTGCCAGGTCCAACTAGTCTCTGCCTGTTTCCTAATGTATGCACTAGGTGAGGTAGTTGTTTTGGATTTGGGCGTGTCCATTGTCTTCTCAGAAACATCTAGTGGGGGCATTCCTAGAATGGACTTTGCACTGGTTTTACGCCTAGAGGAAGCGCCACTAGTTCGTTTCTTTCTCTTAGTCATCAAAGTTTTAGCAACACATTTTGTATGATCACCAGATAATATGCTATTACGACAAAAAACACACGTAGCATCAACCATAACCTCTTCATTAATATTTAAAGATTTAACATCTGTTACATCAATCTTAGAACTAGACTCAGATAAGTGCAATTCTATTCCTGATATTACATTTGTCTTATTCAAACTACTAACTGGAACTTCTTCAGACTTAGATAACTCCTTCCTAGGTTTCTTGACTCTATTCTTCCTCTGTTTCTTGTGAGTCTTGACCTTAGATGTGGTTTCTAGTCCTGTGGAAGTACAAGTAGCTGAATTAGTGGTTATATCAGATGCCTGGGTATGTGCTTTGTCTACTATATACATCCCGGGGGCAATCTTATGAACATTTGCTTTGCTGTTGTCTAAAACTCTGATTTTCTTTTTCAGATCAATAATGGCGTGTTGAAACTCTTGATTTTGTGAGTCTAATTTTCTGTTGAGGCGGACTGTGTCATTTCTGTTTTGAAGGATTTCAGCCAGTTCCTTTTCATTTTCAAACTGTTTAATTCTTAAGAAAGCTTTTGTTTCCTTAAACTTTTCAGGAACTTGACTGTTTTGAAATGATAAAGACGCTAAAAGATGTTGAAATTTAAGTTCAAATTCAACACTCTGTTTTTGACACCAGTCAAGCCTTTTTTGAAGATGAAAAACTTTGTTTTCCACATCATTATTGATCTGTCGAAGAATCTCATTCTCATGTACCAGATTATCAATCTCCATACGCAACATCTTACTATCCACAGCATGATCATTCACAATTACAGCATTACCAGATTCATAGAGCGAATTCATAATCACAGACACTACGTCATAACACAAAACCTTTTCCAAGAGTCGATCATTTTCTTTTGCTAAAAATTTCCTTTGAAGTTTTTGACGTTGAACCTTGTCATCTTTAGCTTTGAAAATGGTTTGCATAGATGCTACTTCCGTTTGTAACTCCTCTTCCCATTTTGTTGCGCATTTCTTCAGATTTCTGACATGAGGAAGAATTTTATTTTGAAGAATCTCTTTCTTTTCTTTTTGAACAGGAGAAAGAAAAGAAGAGACAGGAATTTGAGAACTAAACTCAATTTCATTCTCCAAAAGAGAAATGTCGTCCATAAATGTCTTAAAATATCGAAGAACCCGACATTTTGGAGGCATTTGTGGATCAGCAAGATCCTCTGTCAGACAATCTTTGAAATGTACAGCAGTCGTGGGGACAGAAGTTATAGACGAAGGGCACTTATGTTTGTGTATGTTAACGTTTGTTCTGGATGGTCCTTAGGAGGGACAAATGATTTGCTCAAATGAGGTCGTGCATTATAATCATAATGTATCTTTGAAAATTTTGGTTGTGAATCTGATCGACCCTCAATCTTGTTTGCAAGAAAATCAGTTTCTTCATCAACAGAATACATAACAACACGTTGAAAGGTATCATCTAACAGAAATGTTGCATTGTATAACTTGGGATTGTCTTTGAGTGCTTTGTGTAAATTACGGGGTGTGTCACTTCCAAGTGCAAAACTTACTCCTTTAGGACTCGGTTTTACAACATTCTTTTGAATTTGTGTTACAGAATTACCCGTTTTATACACAACATTTTGAAATTCTTTGAGTTTGGTTTCCAAATCCAGAATTTGATCAAGATATGAGTCAACACATTTCCTAGTGGCTTGCTTTTCTTCAAGAAGAGCCTGCTGAGAAGTTGAAAGCTCAAATTGAGTTTTTAACAACTCAGAAGTTAAAGCATCAATTTGTTTTTGAATTCAAATTGATCCTTTTCTTTTTGAGAGAGAAGCTCAGCTTTGGCAATAGTTAGCTCACGAACTTGACTTTCTAAATTTTGAACTTTGACATATTCTTGTTGGAAAGCTATTTCAAAACCTTTTTCACGTTTATCTTGTTTAAGATAACCCGAAAGTTGTAGTTGGTAGCACTCATTATCCTTTGTTAACAATACAATTTTATCTTTGAGCTTCTGATTGATGTCATTGCATTTTTCTATTTGTGACTGGGTGGTCAATAACAAGGCCTGTATCTCCGAATCTTGATCAGTCAAAGGATCTGTTTGATCAAGATGATCACAATTGTCATCATCAATGAGATCATCAAATGAAACAACGGTATTATCATCATCAAATGATACGACCGTGTTTATTTGATCATCGGATGGTGATGAGAATGAATCATGTTGATCAAACATTTCATTTGTAGATGAAGATGCAACTGGTAAAGCAATTTCATGGATGAGACATGTAGGATCAGGTACCTGAGAAAGACCATCGGTATCATATACCGGGCCTGACTCGGACATATTCATTTCTTGCATATTAGCCATAAGCATGACTGCAGCATTTGCCTCTAAATCTTCCATTTCATCATCTGATTCCACATTAGCCATAAAACTTTGATCATTCTGAGTCAACCTTCCAGCAGCCTTTTCATCTTTGAGTGCCATCAGAAGAGCCTCTTTGTGATAAGCACTGCCCATTGTTCTTGGCTTCGGACAAGCATTTGCCATGTGACCGTTCCCCCCACAGTTATAACATGTGATAGACGTATTTGCAATGCCTCTCTGAACATTCCCAACAGTCAAATTTCCTCTCTGATCATTCCCCATATTGTTTCTGTTTGCCCCTGCAGTATTGAACCTATTTCCTCCTGACTGAACCCTTTGAGTACCATATCCACGATTTCCCGAACCATATCTGCCTGAAGACCTGTTTTGAATTTCTACTCTGCCATCATTAACAACTGCCTGATTCCTGGTATTTGAAGATGAACGAAGACGGTTGTTGGATTTGGTGAATCTGCCAAAAGCTTTAGCAATCAATCCAAATGCTTCATTAAGAGAGTTAAAAGCATCCTCTTCTTCATCATAATCTGCATTTGAGTACATGACTGAATCGGTGTTGTTGTATGGAACCATCTGGTTATCAGAGTATTGTTGTGGTGCTTCATAGGAAATGATTTGATTATGAGGTTGGGGTGGAAGGTTTGGTTGAAAAGATGATTGGCCAAATTCCTGGTGTGGTAAAGAGAAGTTAGATTGAGCAACGAGAGCAAGTGAGTTTGATGTTGGTGCGGGTGTGAAGCCTCCTCGTGCTGCAATTTCTTTATCCACTTCTGATTGATGTTGTCGGAGGTAATCATACATAAGTCCATATTTGACATCACAAATTTTCTTTGTCTGCCTTACAAAAGTTGCATACTTCTGCCATTCAGGACCAAGACAACCAAGGAATTTGGAGTTGACAGCAATCTTTGGTAACTTTATATCATGACGATCAAGGTCATTGATGATGTTGGTGAAACGGTGGTAGTAAGATTCAATGGTTTCCCCTGGTTCCATTATGAAGTGAGTGTACTCCATATACAATTTTGACTCAAGATCTTCCTGGTTTAACTCTGTTCCTTCCATGAGAAGATGAACATGTTCCCACATATCTTTGGCTGTCTTTTGAGCATCAATACTTCGATAGATAGGATTGGGAATCCCTTGAAGTATGAAAGACATTGCCAATTGGTTTGCTTCTTGTTGTAATGTTTGCTCAGTTGTGTAGTTTGCAACAGGAGTGGGAGTGGTTGTTTCTTCTCTCTCTGTAGTTGCTGGAACAATAGTAGCTGGAATAGGATAGGGTCCTTCTTCAATGACTTTCTTGAGATAGATACCATGAGGTTTTTTCAGTTCAACGAATCTGAGGAATCTACTAGCCCATTGCACGTAGTTACCCGGAGTTAACATTGGTGGAGTTTCTTGACTTCCAGCTTCATGACGTGATTGCTGACTACTAATTGCCTCACACATCTTGTTAAACCAATGAGGTTCTCTGGAGTAGGATGAATAATTCTGCAGTTGTTGATTCTGTTGCATGATCTGTTGTGGGGATACTTGTGGTGGAGGGAGAAATTGATGTTGTTGCACGAATGCTTGTTGTTGTTGATACTGAGGATGAAATTGCTGTTGTTGTGGATGTTGCTGTAGCTGGTAGTAGTAATTGAAATGAGGTGGTTGAGACATATCTGGATCTTTTAAGATAATTAAGATATGTGTTGATGATGTAAGTTAAGTTGGTTTAGAAATCTAAAGATTTTGTCCAAATGCGATAAAGTATTGTTCACCAAATGCGATAAGACAGTTCACCAAGTGCGATAACCAAGTGCGATAATGACAGTTCACCAAGTGCGATAAGATCAGTTCACCAAATGCGATAAGGACAATACACCAAGTGCGATAACCTTCAATAGCGATAACGAAAGTCGAAAGTGCGATAAAACTATCAAGTGCGATAAATAATGACAATTTAAATATGTTATCTTAAAGTGCGATAATTTATAGCAAACTGCGATAAAATATCCAACAGCGATAAGATAATATATCAAACTGCGATGATTTATGGCAAGTGCGATAAATTTATCACAAATCCAAGTTCGATAAATTCTCAACTCTTGTACAAGAGAAGAGAAGCAACCAAGTCGAAGTATTACAACTTTCTAATACAAGAAAGTACAATACTGAGTCCCAAATGCGATAATTGAAGATCTCCCAAATGCGATGAAACCCTAACTTATCTTGATTTGAACTGCGATAAAACCCTTAGTTATCTTGATTGCCAACTGCGATAAACCCTTCAACTGCGATGAAACCCTAACTTGTCGAAGTTCACTCAGAAACCAAAACTAGCACTTTTCATCAACTTTTTCAATACGCTAATAATACGGATTACACCAAATCGTCTAAATAACCAATAAACCCGATTGTTTTTGACCTTAAACGATTAGTAATCAAAAGATTTAATGAAGATTAAGCTTTGTTAACGTAGAAAATATGAAAAACGATGATGATTAGTGAAATTTGGACGAAATCAAAGCTATTTTCAACAAAAAACGAGAGTTTTCACGTTAAGATGTGAACAAAACTTTTCGATAACTATAAAACCAACGTAATTAACACTACTAATGATTCAAACACATGATCCTAATTATCCCTTGGCGTATGATACCACTTGTAGGTCACGTTTAAATCTCAAACACACACTCGTTAGGACAAATAAGCACACGATCTACTACTATATTAAGCTACGTATGAAGAGAGAATAAGCTAATAAGCAATACTAAATAAGATAAGAGAATAAGAAGAAGAAGAATAAGAAGAATGGTCGGCTTTCTATTAATCAAACGTTACTTGAGCAGGGCTTTTGCACATATACATAAAAACCAACAACTAAAAATGCATCCCATGCCTTCTATTTATAGGCAATGGGAGAGGAATTATTCTAAGAATATTCCCTTGCATGTGATAAGGATAAACATTACAAGTGTGACCGGTCCATGGACTACTAATGGACCGGTTCATAATTACAAACAATATAGTCCTTAAATGTGCAACATTTATCGCATTTGATCAAGACTTGAATATTACAAAACGTGTTCCTAACATCCATGGAAGATAACCACCCTTTTCAAGCATTGGAGGACGGTTTTCAGCACCGGCTGCATGGATATCTTGTTGAGTTGCCATTGATGATGTTGTTGTATGATAAAGTTGATTCAGTTGATTCAGGATCGTTGCAAAGAAATAGGTGTTGTGGTTGATGAAGGTTAAACTTAGTTGTTGTTGTGAAGCCTTGGTTCTTTGTTGATGATCGGTTGAAGTTACTTTGCAATTTAGATAGACTATTACAATTTAGATAAACGAAGCAATTTAAATAAAGTTACTAAATTGGACTAAACTATAATTTAGGCAAAATCAAAAGTTCACAAATTCGACAAAGTTATGTAAATTACAATTTAGATAAAATGACAATTTCTGTAGAAATTTCAATTTAAACCAAAATTTATACAAATTATGTCAAAATTTCAATTTAGATAGAATTTATCTAATTTATATAAATTTGTAATTTATATAAAAATCTAACTAATTTATACAAACTAGTAGATATCCGTTTGTCGAAGTATTCGTCACACTTATACAAGCGAGAGAATACCGAGTCCGCAAGCTTTGATGTTGTAGAAATTACGTTCGAATCAAATTTATAAAAATTATTTAAGTTGTAAACGTTTAAAATAATTGCGAGGACTAGATTTGCCAATAGCGAAAAGTCTGCCACACTGTTTGCGAGAAGGGACCAAAGTTGACAACGTGCGAAAGAAGTTCAATCTGCCACAATTTTGATAAAGGACCAGAGTTGCCAATTAGCGATAGTTGTTACAATTTCGATAAGGGACCAATTTTGCCAATCTGTGAAAGTTCTCCTACAATTGCGATAAACAGCAAATCGCACAATTTCGATAACACAGCAATTTACAATTGCGATAAAATGTCTTTGCACAATTTCGATAAAAGCTGGTTGTCACAATTTCGATAAGAGGATCTGGCACAATTTCGATAAAGTGAGTTTCCCACAATTTCGATAACTTGCACAAATCCTATAAACCCTCTTTTTTTATCTAAATTCTTATACAAGAACTTAGATTTTTTCGTGTCGATGTAGTCCCTTTTTATCACAATTCTTATACAAGAAAGTGATAAAAAAATAAAGTCTGCAATGAAGATTGATGTCGCACCTCTGTTGTAGCACTTTTCCTGCGATCACAAATTCAAAATCACATGTTAACCACAAAAAGCTTACAACTTTTTTCAAAACTGACGTTAAACCCAAAAAGCTTGAACCTTTTTTCACTTAAACACACGATAAACTTAAAAAGCTACAAACTTTGTCACTAAGACTTACGTTAAAACAAAAAAGTACCATATTTAACGACTAAAGATGCAACTTTTAAGCTTAAATGATAAAAAACAACGACACAACTAACCTAAATCCTTGTTTGGCGGATGATACCACTTGAAAAGCACTAAAAACCTAACTTTATCACTACAACTAACAACTATATAAGAGCAGTAACTCGTGACACTCAATAGATATATGAATAGATGAGAGACATGGATCGTATGAATATAACATGAGTCGAATGTTTATTAACTTGGGAAAGAAATAAAACAAATACACACTTAGAGGACACACACTCTCACCTACACACAACAATGAGGCACACCCTAAATGAGGTGAGAGTGTGGTATTTATAGACATGGTGGGATGCCCTAATGTTTTTGATGGGCTTTTGGATGGGCTTTGTGTTGGACTAGGATATTTAGTCATTACATGGAATTTTCTAATACATACTCATAAAGTCCAACACAAAGCCTACTTATACTATTCTTACTACATATGGTTCGACACACAATATAAATAATTAAGATACAAATGACCATCACTTCACATATAAATTAAATGCTAACAGAAAGATACGTACATTGTAGATTTATAGTTATCTTGTAAAGGACTCCTTGTGCCTATAAAAGGAGATCCTAGGTTAAGCTGTTAGAATAATCATAATCATTTAATCTCTTACGTATAAGCTTCAAGGTTGTAAACTCTAGTGCTATTCAGAGTACTCGTATTATTATTCAAATAATATTGAAGCGTTTGGTTATATTGTTTGTTCATGTTTACTATTTCATTAACATTGTTAATATTCTTCTAAGTGTTAAAGAGTAGATTCTGCATACTCTTTGGCATTCACAAAGTTTCAAACAAAGTTGATTTGGATTTATCCAAGGTAACTTAACCTTACAAGCTCAAGGAATCAGTCTGTGTTTGGGATCAACAATATATGTAGGAATACAATTCTGACGGCGTCAGGTTATAGCCTCTGACGCCGTCAACTCGCCATGGATTAGGGTTTCGTCTGTGTAATCGCTGATTTGACGGTGTCAGAAAGGGATCTGAGGCCGTCACTCGTAAAATCCTTCTGGGGCGTCTCTTGTTAACTTAAAGTATGACGTCTATGTTCATTTTGTACCTGATAGCGTCAGGTTGTAAAGTCATCAAAACTCTCTGAAGCGTCACTTGTTAGCTCAACACTAGAAATCTTCCATGAATTTACAAGGTACGGCATCACGTTGTGTTTAGTGATTCCGTCAGACTCCCATGTCTGATGTACTTTTCGCGACTTCGTCGTTTTCTTCACTTTATCATCCAAATATGCTCCAAAAGTGTCGTTTTCCATAATTCTCGTCCCAAGTACCTAAAATACAAAAAGAAACGATTTGAGGCAATATTTGATCACATTTACCCGATTTTTGGCTTAAATGACCCCTTAAAAAGGTACCAAATAAATCCTTATCAATCTTCAAAATCTTTTGAAAGTAAATTGGAAAAAGAAATCATGTTAGAAGATAAAATGTCTAGACTTGAAAGTAGTATAGAAATTGATCTAGAATGTAAAATGTGTCAAGATTATAAAAGTTAACTTAAGAAGCTTAAAGAAAAGGCAAAAATATTAGCTAAAATTGAAAAGAGTTTTCAATCTCTTAAGGATTTACTAAATAGTCAAAAGGCATTCGGAGATAAAACGGGCTTAGGTTTTGATTCATGTGAGTCATCAACGAGCAAGTCAAAACAAATTAAATTTGTGAAACCTCTTAGACAAGTCTAGATTTGCTATTTGGAAAACTAATTTTTCTAAAAAATCTCGTTTAGCACTAATGGATCTTAAGTAAAACATCTTCAAATGAAATCTTTTATAAAAGTCAACTAGACATGTGTCTATGGAAAGTTTTGCTTGCTAACAACATCCTCATCTTATGCATGTAAATGCAAATGATGTTTATTACTAACCATCTCGGACCCATGAGAAACTGGGTACCAAGTTTTCTTGCAAGTTATGTCTTTAGATGCACGAGGGAAGCAAATAAAAGGTATGAATTTACATTCATATTCTCGTCGTACGTGTGAAGACTCATTGATACTAAAATCTTGCATCACACACAACATCTCTCATGGTAATGTATCCTTAGGAATAGCTAGCGGCAAAGGTACGTGTAATACCCTGTAATTTCCCATGTCATTTATTAATGTTAACTACCAAGTAATTCTAATTTAAAGTTGAATAACCTATTTTTACGGGTTATTTTTTATTTTATTTTATCAAGCAACACTCACCAGTCACTCTTTAACGATTCCGAGACTTGTCATGAATAGCTCACTTGCGCACCGGCACTAAAAGTTATATGAACTACGAAATATATCTAACCAATCAAATTAATCTATATAATACAAATACAAAATTTATTCTTGTTTTATTTCACCATCTATATTTTTTTTTCTTGGGCCAAAGCAACCCAACTCCAAGCCCAACCTATATTTTTCTTTACTTCTTTTTTTTTTAGTGTGAACCAAACCCCAAAGCCCAATGTGATTTAAAAAAAAAAAAAAAACTCATCAGTACATATTTTTGTTTGTTTCTTTCTTTGCTCTCACTCAACATAGCCCACAAACACAAACTACAAACATCAATTGTCAACACACTACCCTTTCTTCTTTTCCTACCACGCATGTGAGACAAAAGCAAGGCCAAGCCAAACTAAGCCACCCTAGGACCTAATCTAAAATAATAAACTATATCATACATGGCTAGCCAAGGGATTGTATGTTCCTAATTCCATAACATGCTACATACCATTTTCTTTCTTTTCATTAGAATAAACTGAGAAGTACTCCCTCCATGTTGACTTTCCATCTTGTATCACATCATGCCTCATCAAAGTTTACAAGCTGCCAACACCACCCTTTCCCTAAGACTGCAAATCGACAAGACCCTACAACTTTGACACCTTTTTTCTCCCATTCGACAAGAACAATACATGCACTACTCTTCCATCCTTTTTGAAACCATGCAAAGGAGGATTAAACAAATCCTAAAGTCGTGACTGAATCCCTCTATATAAGGCCTCCAAACTTCCCATTTACTCACGCCCTGAAAACTCACAACCACATAATAAAAATACTTCGAAACCTTCTTTGTTCCAATTATCGAGCTAAGTAGAAGCAAGCAAAGGTCTTGGACACATTCTAGTTTTTATAAGTTCTTTGGGTATTCATTTGGAGCGTTGGGTGTTTGTTCGAAGAAGGGTTAAGGTCTTAACTCGTGTCTCGTTTTCTTTACTCTCGTACCACAATCCCATTTCAACTCTTCACCACCCCTTGGCGTTGTAAGTATACTCGACCTCCTTTTTCTTTCTTCATTATCGTTATAGAACGTGTAGCTTGCATCTTACAACCTAATATATCGAATAGACTCAAAACCCATGCATGTAAAAACCTATATATACACATCGACAAAAAAAGAAAAAGGACCAAACACAACTCTTGCTGTGACAGAAAGTAAATATGTATTAACCCTTTTAAAAACCAAAGTAGTTATCAAAGAATCATACACTGTGAGACCAAAACCCACGCATGCGTTTTCTTTTAGGAAACGAATAAACTATATAAATATTTGAGCATGGGAACAAAGCCTCATCGAGTCATCAACCATGCAAACCCATGCATTCCCCTTTTCTGTGACAAAAAGGGTGCATGAGACTCGACCATTGTTGGGATTTCTTGATCGATACACGGTTAAGGTGGTTAAACCTTTTGTACTTTGTGAATGTGATACTTGAGTTAATATGATCAAGTACCCGGAATTTACTTAATCACACTTAGAAGGTAGTTTTTTGTGTGGAAATGGAACAGTGATGCTTATGAGATTAACAAAGAACACAAAAAGTATTTTCACCAAACGATTAATATTATTGATAATGATACAAAGGTTTGATGTTGTTCTTGTTGTATGTTTTAGTAAAGTTCTAAGTAAGCACACAGTAAGCACACTTGACTACTAAGCTAAAGATCTTCTTTTATAGAACAAGAAGATCTTTACAATATATTGTTAAGTCACATCAAGTTCAAATCGAACTACTTGCTATCTTATCTTATGTGTGTAAGAAACTAAGATACAACATGTATCTATGTTTACAACTTGTTCTGTGAGAATAAGATAAGGACTGAGCACATGGGGTAAGATATTATCTACCGTGTATATTTGACTTTAGTCAACCAGATTTAACTTTGAACGACCAGACTTAATTCTGTATTCACCAGAATTAATCACGAGCAGACTTAATCTTCAACGACCAGACTTAACCAGGTAGCAGACTTAACCATGATTAACACTAGCAGACTTAACTACCAGACTTAATCACTTAGAGAATTTCCCGATACTTAATCTTCAGAATATTTAATTCCCAACAATCCTCCCCTAAACATGTGAACCCTTTCCAACATGTTTTCTGAATTGAATTTCTGATTGTGAGGATCTTTCAAACACTTCTCTATTCTGAGAGATCAGTAACTCATCTGCTTTCTGTTCTTTGACATTAACAATATCAATACACATCTTCAGTCTTCAAACATTGACCTAAAAGATAGTGCAATTTCCTTGGATGGAGAAATTATAAGAGGCAATGGTGCTATGTATCTTGGATGCTTGTTTCAACAAGTGAAATCATCTTTCAGCATGCCTTTGCAAGTGATGAACAAACGTGGTGAACTGAAATTGAAACTGAAAGCTCCTAGATAGAACTTTCTCCTTTGAAATGCTTCATCCCTTCTGAATATATAAAATACACCATATCATCTTGTATGCTCTTGTCTTTTCCTCCCTTTCATTGGTTAATCTTCCTCGAGATATTCCTCCCCTGAGTATAACATTTCCTCCCCAGTGAGTGTCTTTCCTCCCCTGTTTGAAAGATTTCTCACCATCATCCCATCATCATCTGATCTACCAATTAGAACTTGTTTTCAGACAATGTTGTACATGAAGCCATTAATTCCTTAAGAGTTTAAGTTTCTGCCCTCATCACTTCTAGGTGTGTTAACTCCTATGAGAGGTGATTCATTGGACATTTGACTCATGATCCATCAATGGACGGTTTTTCTGAATCCTTTGAAAATCCTTGTTTAAGAAATTATTTGACTTAGCAGTATGTTCATGATTTTAGAATTGAAAAATCATACTGCTTTCAACCATTTTGAAGGGATTAAGTGTGTAACAGACACTTAATCAAAATTTCGGTTTAAAGCAACCTCTGGTTGTATGAGAACCAATGCTTTTCAGTTATAAATAACTGCCTGTGTAAAGATAAACCTATTCAAAAGGCTTTCTTGACAGGGTTTCCAACTCATAGCAATTTTTGCCTCTAACACAAGTGTTAGATTCACTTTTACTAGCTGTTCTTTCTATCAGATGTCCTTAGACTTGCTCATTATACTTAAAAGTATAAAATGATAGAAAGTGAGTTGTATCAGTTACTATCTGATCAACTAAGTCGTCAATTCAATGTGAAATATCATAATCAAGCTTCAAGAAAGAAGTTTTAAGGAGGTTTGAAATTCCCAAACTCTTTCTATCATAAACCTATTATGTTAGCGACTTTGTATAACATTCTGCTGCTTCCGTTTCACTTGAAACATCTTTTTGCTCAAAGTTCATTCCTGAAAATGTTAGTCCAAAACCAAGAAACAATATGCAAAGCATATGTCTTATAGCAGCATTATCATATGACTAACAGAATAAACTTTTGCAATTTACTAGTATCATTACCAGTAATTCTGAAACCCATTCCTTCTTTGATGGTAACATATCCAATGATTTAAAAAATGTGATATGTTGTCAGTTATGTGACTTGAACATTCATTATTTGAGTATCCATGAAATCCTTGTTTAGCATTTGAATGTTCCTGCACATGTATAAAGAAATTAGTTTTCTTTGGGGATCCAAGCCATTACTGACTTGGATCTGCCTCTTGCATCAATGTAATCAATCCCTTTTAAAATGATTGATGGACCATTGGGTTTAATTGGTCTCCAAACCCAACATGCTGAGGACTTAACAACATTTTCTTTCTTTTCCCTAGCAGTAGAACCTTTAGGTTTCCAAATTTGTTTTTGAATCACTGCTTTTGATTAAAAGGCCTTCTAGTAGTTTTTAATGCATATTTAAACGTGGATTTTGCATTTTTAACTGTTGGTTTTGGGTATACAGACTTAAGTGGTCGAACAGACTTAACTTGTTTTAAGCCAGACTTAATTAAATTTGTTTTGGGTTTAGTTCTGTTAACTTTAGAACTAGAGTGAAAGTGAGTTTGAGGAGTTTGCCTTTTGAAATTCACCCTATTGTTTTCATACCCAGATACCCATTGGTTGCAGAAAGCTGTAAGATGGTCAAAACTTCCACAAGTGAAACAAGCTTTGTTGTAAAATCCAAAGTCATCATTTTGGTGAGACTTAAAGGTATTCCATTTTCTATGGTCACCTTTGAGCTTGTTTGTGGACCTATATTGTTCACAATGTTGATGCAAATAATGTTCTAAAAAAGTTATTTATATCTTTCGATTACTTCACGTTTTGAGGATGACAAAATGTGAACTCACGTTATGTTAAAATTAACGTTAATAAGTTTTTAATCGGAAGATCCCGTTTCTACGCAAATCACTCTTGAACAAAGTTACAACTTGAACTAGTGATCAAAGAAGTGAATTTATGTTTTGAAAATTCACATTTTAAATGGGACAAAACATTTTTTTTTCAAAAATACACATGACAAATTATTTTTGAAATATTAAGAAATGTTTTAATGGAAAAATTAGTTTAAAAATCACAACAGCTATTTTCCCCCCCAAAATCAGCTCCAACCTTCCCCAAATAAGTTTTTACCAGAAAAGACAAAATTTGGAGCGTCCTAGTCTACCACGGCTCCACGGTACCGTTAAATTTAACGGAGCCGTGGGTTATTTAAAGGAGCCGTCCGTACCATTTTTTATGTAATGTTCAGATTTTCTTTGCCTATAAATACCAACCCCTTTCACAGTTTTAGGCACCCTTCACACACAGAAAAATCCCTTAGCTAAATCCTCTCACACCTTTCACTTCTTAGGTTCATTTATATTAGTTTTTCTTTGTTTCAAGAGTGATCCAATCATCCTTCAAGTGATCCTCTTCATACCTCTTCACTAGCAAGAGAAGAACACAAGTATCCAAGTTGATACAAGGTGTTGTCATCCCTCTTCATTAGCAAGAGAAGAACTCAAGTAATCAAGAAGATACTAGAGTTATAGTTGATAGGTTTTTGTAACACTTGTTACAACCTTGCTGTGTCTTAGCATACATCAAGTTTATTTCCTTTTTGTGAGTGAGAGTGAAGATCAAGTGTGATCTATAGAGATAGTGAACATCTCTTGAAGCCATTGGGCTTGTGCGATTGATCAAGAAGATCAAGGGTCATTAGGTTAGTGTTAGTTGAGTAGAGTGAAGTGAGTGTTGATCATTGTGATCGTGTTGAGATCTTGGTGATCTCTTGAAGCCACTGGGCTTGAGTGTTTGGTCACGTGGACCTTGGTAGATTGGTGCTAGCTAAGATTAGCACTCGACATCTAGCTTAGTGTCGGTAAAAGGATAAGCGACGTGTACGGTTTTCTCCGCCTTAAGGGAGGTTGTTGACATAGTGCTTGAAACTCTCGAGTGTGGTACTCGGGGAGTGGAGTAGGGCGAAGAAGAGCTTCGTAGCCGAACCACTATAAATCCTCTGTCTCGGTTTGATCTTTCCAACTCTACTCTTTACTTTTATTATTTATCATTAGTTAGGATAGAGTCTAGTTCATATTGGTGTTGATTGATTACATATAAGTGTTCGAATTAAAGTTTCCAATATCATACTTTTAAAACAAGATTTTTAAAAGAAGTTTTTTAAACCGGTAAACTATTCAACCCCCCTTCTAGTTTCCCACAATTGGTATCAAGAGCCACGTCAGTCAAGATTTTAAAGTATATTGTATTTTAAAACTTGAATCGATCAATGGATTCCGAAAAATATCTAGAAGGGCAATCTATGCAAAGACCACCACTTTTCGAAACCGATTGTTTTATTTATTGGAAAACAAGATTCGAAACGTATGTGAAATCAAAAGACATTGATCTTTGGCATGTTATTACCGAGGGTGACTTTCAACCTATTCAAATGAATCCAGAAACTAAAAAGGATGAAATTGTTTCTTATGATAAACAAAGTGATGAACTAAAAAGAAAATTAGCCAAAAATAATGAGGCTAAAATGATGATTTATAATGCTTTGCCTAAAAAGGAATTCGAAAGAATTTTCATGTGTAATACGGCAAAAGATATTTGGAAAACTTTGTTAGTCACTCACCAAGGTAATAACCAAGTCAAAGAGAACAAGATAGATATTCTTGTTCAACAATATGAACAATTCTCCATTTCGGAGGATGAGTCAATAGATAATGCTTTTGCTAGAATTAATACTATTATCACTAGTCTTAAAGCTCTTGATGAAGGTTATTCTAGTAAGAACTATGTTAGGAAGTTTCTTAGAGCTCGACATCCTAAATGGAGAGCAAAGGTCACCGCCATTGAAGAGTCAAAGGACTTGGCGGCATTGTCACTCGATGAACTTATAGGAAACTTGAAAGTTCACGAGATGATCATCAAGAAAGACTCCGACATTGTCAAAGGCAAAAGTGAGAGAGTTAGATCTCTAGCATTAAAAGCCAGGAAGGAGTCTAGTGATGAGGAATGTTCGAGCTCCGATAGTGAAGATGAGGAATATGCATTAGCGGTTAGGGACTTTAAAAAGTTCTTTAGGAGAAGAGGTAGGTTCGTTAGGCAACCTCGTGATGAGAAGAAGACATCACAAAAGAACCATGTTGAAAAGAAAGGGACAAGTGATAGGAAATGCTTTAGATGCGGAGATCCTAATCATCTCATAGGAGAGTATCCCAAGCCACCGAAAGTCAACAACCAACGAGCTCTCATAGGAGGCTCATGGAGTGATAGCGGTGATGATGAAGAAAAGAAGCCCAAGGACGAAACATGTCTAATGGCTCACGCTTCAAATGAGGTACGTTACGACTACCCTGATTTCATAGATGATAATTCGTCAATAGATGATAACAAACTAAAAGACGAACATAATAATCTATGCAAAATTGTCTCAAAAATGTTAAGTAGAAACAAATTACTAAAATCAAAATTGCATGAACTAGAAGTGAAAATGTTAGAACTAAAGGATCAAGTCAAAGGACTTGAAAGATATAAAGAATTAGACATAGGATGTGAGTCATGCATAAATCTTAAAGTAGAAAATGAAAAACTCAAGGAAAACACAATTAGAATTACTAGTTTTGAAAAGGAAACAAAAAATGCTTTGACAGGTAAAACTAATCAAGCAAAATCTGTTAAAACCTCAAACTCTGTCAAAACTCCAGACGGCACCACTAAAGGTACCAACGGCTCCATTAATGTTAACGGAACCGTGGTACCGTCCGACACTAGAGACAGAACTGAGTCAAATTTCAAAAATGAATAAAGTCCTAAACCAACTCACATTGTTGTTAATGGTATAAAGGTCTCTATTGCTAGTATAGAGGAAGTTAAAAGATTCTACAAACCTATGTCAAAACCCAAACCTAGATTTGTAAAATCTGACACTAGGTCTAAGACTCCTCCACCTAGTAAAACAAACACTCCCAAACCTCGGTCAAGAACTCCTCTACCGAGACGTAACTTTAGAAGACAAAGCTTTCCAAGTGAATATCCCATATCTTGGAATGACCGTCAACTACAAAGTTACTTGCCATGGGAAATTTGCCCACCATTTCAACATCCTAACCACATGCGAATGATGCATGGGATGTTTAATGCTAACCACTTTGGACCCATGAGATATTGGGGACCAAACGTTTGAATGTTTATCTTATGCAATAGATATGCTTGGGAATCGACTTGGAGCCTGATGAATGGGTCAAGGATAGTGGATGCACTAACCACATGACGGGCAACCGAAGTCTATTCTCATCATACAAGGCATACAACGGAGGTAATGTCACTTTCGGTAGCAAACTTAAGGGCAACATTATTGGCAAAGGTACGATCACTCAAAACTCCCTCACTATTAGAAATGTTGAGCATGTAGATAACCTAGGATTTAATTTGCTTAGCATTAGTCAAATGGTAGATAATAGGTGTAGAGTTATATTCTCTGAAGAGGGTAGTGAGATCATTAAGGATGGTAAAACCATAGGAAAAGGAGTTAGGAGAAATGGCCTATTTGTTATGAAAATAGGAAATAAGCCTCAGGATAGGATATGCTTAGCAACCATAGATGATAACTCCACCCTATGGCATAGGAGATTAGGTCATGCCAATATGCGCTTGATACAATCATTGGTGTCTAAGGAACTAGTTAGAGATCTACCTAAGATTAAGTTTGATCAATACTTTTGTGACGCTTGTAAAGTTGGAAAACAAGCTCATTCTAGTCACAAAGCTAAGAATATAGTCTCGACCTTTAGATGCCTAGAACTCCTTCATATGGACTTATTTGGTCCATCCGCCGTACGGAGCTACGGAGGAAACTACTACACCTTAGTAATAGTTGATGACTACTCTAGGTACACTTGGACTAGATTTCTTAAGAATAAGACTTAAGCCTTTGAGGAATTCGAGGTTTTTAGTAAGAAAGTCCAAAATCAACTAGGATGTACAATAGTTTCCATTAGGACGGATCATGGTCGGGAATTTGATAATGAAGTGCAATTTGGAGTATATTGTGATGCTAATGGTATTACTCACAATTTCTCAGCTCCACGCACTCCACAATCAAATGGGGTAGTAGAGCGGAAAAATTGTACTCTACAAGAAATGAGTAGAACGATGTTGAATGAACAATCAATTCCGCAAAAGTTTTGGTGTAATGCGGTGGACACCTCAACTTACATACTTAATAGGATTTTAATTAGGCCTATCTTAGGAAAAACCCCATATGAAATCATGAAAGATAGAAAACCTACTCTTGATTATTTTAGAGTGTTTGGAAGCAAGTGCTTCATACTAAACACTAAAGATTACCTCACCAAGTTTGACCCAAAGTCTTACGAAGGTGTCTTCCTAGGATACTCCCAAAATAGTAAAGCTTACATTGTCCTAAATAAGGAAACAATGAAAGTCGAAGAGTCACTCAACGTGACATTCGATGAAAGCCCTCCACCAACTAAGACATCACCCTTGGTGGATGATGACTTAGATGAGGCAGAAGCCGTTAAGGATAATGGCAAGAAAACCTTAGATGATGACATTGAGGATGAAATAGTTGAATTTGACGAAACTGTCAACATTAAGGAATCCAAGAACCATCCTATTGAAAATGTCATAGGAAACTAAACCAAAGAACCCTTAGGTCACAAGCCCAAAACAAAAGTAATTTCTTTTGTTTTATATCAACCGTAGAACCTAAGAATGTCGGTGAAGCGATTAAGGATGAAAGTTGGATACTTGCCATGCAAGAGGAACTTAATCAATTCACTGCAAACCAAGTTTGGGAGTTGGTATCTCCTCCTAGGAATCAAACCATCATAGGAACTAAGTGGGTGTTTAGGAATAAACTCGACGAAAATGGCGTCGTGACTAGGAATAAGGCAAGGTTGGTAGCACAAGGCTATAACCAACAAGAAGGAATAGATTATGATGAAACCTATGCACCCGTAGCTAGATTAGAATCTATTAGAATACTCCTTGCCTATGCGTGTGCCTTAGATTTTAAATTGTACCAAATGGATGTGAAAAGTGCATTCCTAAATGGTTATATCAATGAGGAGGTATATGTTGCACAACCTCCGGGATTCGTTGATTTCGAACATCCGAATCATGTTTATAAACTCAAGAAAGCTCTCTACGGTCTTAAGCAAGCTCCCAAAGCTTGGTATGATAGACTGAAATCATTCTTGATTGAACATGAATAAACCATGGGAGTTGTTGATAACACACTTTTCACAAAGAAAAGAGATTCACATCTCATCATTGTTCAAATATATGTCGACGACATCATATTTGGCTCGACTTGTCCAGAACTGTGCAATGATTTTTCTAAGATCATGCATGACGAGTTTGAGATGAGCATGATGGGGAATTAAATTTCTTCCTTGGTTTACAAATTAAGCAAATGGAAGATGGTATCTTCTTTAATCAATCTAAGTATAGTAAGGAAATGCTTAAGAAGTTTAGTTTAGAAGAGTCTAAGCCCATGAAAACTCCCATGTCCACGGAAATAAAACTCACGAGAGATGAAGAAGGTGAGTCCGTGGATAGCACTAAGTATAGAGGTATGATAGGTAGTTTACTATACCTCACGGCAAGTAGGCCCGGCATCATGTTTAGTGTCTGCCTTTGTGCTCGCTTCCAAGAGGATCCCAAAACCTCTCACCTTGAAGCGGTTAAGCGTATCTTCTGATACATTAAAGGCACTATACACTTGGGATTATTTTATCCCAAGGGGACCGGTATAGAAATTGTTGTCTATGCCGACTCTGATCATGCGGGAGATTACGTGGATCGAAAAAGCACGAGTGGCGTTTGTACCTTCATGGGTTGTTGTCTAACTTCTTGGTTCTCCAAGAAACAAACGGATCTTGCCATCTCCACTACCGAAGCCGAGTACGTAAGCGCCGGAAAGGCATGTCAGCAAGCACTATGGATGAAACAAGCCCTTAACGACTATAGCATACACTTAGATGATGTTCCTATTATGTGTGACAATAAAGGTGCTATTGACTTGAGCAAAAACCCTGTCCAACACTCCCGTACTAAACACATTGAAATTCGCCACCACTTCCTTCACGATAATGTTCAGAAAGGAAATATTTCCATTGAGAAAGTTCCTTCTCAGGACAACATCGCTGACATACTAACCAAACCTCTCAAACGAGAATCCTTTAACTACCTCCGTCTAGGTCTAGGAATGATGGAACATATTCCATAAATCTCATGACTCTTGAAGTCATCCCGTGTGTCTCGTCTAGTCAAGTTTAGGAACCCCTAGTCATAAGAATTTGTTAGGTACAAATTCTTTCCTCGTGTCATAAGATCTCACTAAAACAGCGAGACTTATTCGTCAAAAATCAAAATGGGACAGAAAACAGTCCCAGCAGATCACGGCTCCACTAAATGTGGCACGACACCATTAAATTTAACGGTACCGTGGAACCGTGCATCTGGAACATTCAGGATTTCAGTCCCCTTTTTCCACATTACTCATCACAAACCCTCTCAATCTCAGCAACTGCTGTCATAACCTAACCTCACAACCCAAAACTCAATTACACCTCTTCAAGATCATATTCAAGACATTGATTTCAAGATCTTCAATCATTTTACCATTTTCTACATAAGTTGTAAGTTATCTTACTCTAATTTATTTCTAATTTTGAGTCTAGGGTTTGTTCATTGATGAAAATTGAATTGGGGATTTCCACCTTTTTCTATGAATGTTTCAAAATTAGAAGTCATCAACACTAAAACACCCCAATTCCATCAATTTTAAAATTGTTGATGCAAACTAAAAACACTTTCTCATGCATTCATGATCTCACAAATATTATTCGAATTACATAATCAATATGTACTTTTCGACATATTTGTTTGAGCTAAAGTGAAATCAGGAGTGTTTGGGTAATCTCATTATTTTTCTTTTGAGTCGAGATTACCGCACCTCCACATAGTCTGCATATAGGCACACACTAGGCACGTGTTGTATGCAACTGGTTTTTGTTCTAAATTTTTCTTAAAATTTTCTTATAGGACACAAAAATGTCTCATGAATATGATTTTGATCATCTCCTAACCGATACCTATACACCCGAAATCTCACGTGAACCCACTACACCCGGTAACCACATTCGTGCCTATGTCAATCTTGAAACCCGTCGGTTTCATGAAGGCCGTGTCGTTGATCCATCCCTAGTTTACCACCAGGACATCAACACTTCCTTTAGAGCTATAGGATTCGATTGTCTACTCCACATTAACGAGTACATTTGTCCTCGCTTTGTATTGGAGTTCTTCCGACAAGTTGAACTCGTACGTAATGAGGATCAATCCTTGTCACTTTGGTTTTGGGTCAAAAACTTCAAATACGTTCTAACTCTTGAGCAATTTGCTCAAATCCTTAGAATACCCAATCATGGGCAATGTGCCTATACTGAAGATTGGTGTCTTGAGTCTCTCTTTCACTGTCGTGAGGAGAATAGTCCGTACTGTTCGTACATACCCTCTCTAACCGAACTAACCAAAATCATCCGTACTCACCCTCACCCACATCCAACGAAAATTCGTTTGGAAGAAGTGCGTCATGAACTACTTTCTTGGGCAGTCATCCTGTGAGAAAATGTTCTAAGTCTCACAGGAAATCATGAGCAACTCCCGGCGTGTTGTGCTCATATGATTTACTGTCTCTTAACCCAACAACCTTACAATCTTGCTTACTTCTTCGCTAAGCGAATTGTTCATCTCAAGGGTAACAAGAATAAATTGATACCCTATGGGATGTTCCTAACCCGTCTCTATCATCACTTCATGACCTTTCACCCTTACCTTCATGGTCCTCAATACTCCCTCTTCACACCTGTCATGAAACCCATAACCGAGTCATATGTCTCAACCATCCTCATTTCCGAATTCACCACCCACTATGCACCCTTTGATGATCCTAATCATGAGAATGAGACAAATACTCAAGACGAGAGTGTGACAAGAAGGGGGAATGCTCAATTCATAAGTAGTTAGGAAGAGATTTATGTCTCTCACTAGGGTTTATTACTAATAGATAATTTTAGGAATTAATGTTCAAATTATCTAACATGCTTACATGAATATTCTATGTGATATTTGAATGATATTTTATCTTGTCCTTTTATGCTTGCATGCTTATGATTATTTAAGAGCATTGCATGATCATCCTTATGTGCTAGATGTAGCATTGTATGGATATATTAGGAAAATAAGTACCTAGTGAGTTGAGGCACTCTCATTTCCAGGAATTAGTTTCCCTAGAAAATTCCCCCTAGCTGCCCAAAACTAGCCTGCAAAGAAATTTTCGTGCCAACAGTGTCACGGCACCACTAAATAAGGACGGCACCGTTAAATTTAACGGTACCGTGGGGTATTTAACGGAGCCGTGACCCTGTATAACGGATTTTTCCTATTGCTGCTACTTCCCTATCACCCTAACCTCAAACCTGCAAACCTTGCACCCTCACATGCACCCTAAGATTCCCCTGCTACCTCCTAACACCCTTCATTTCACTTTAATTCAAATTTCACCTCACTTGCCTATATAAGGCCACATCCTTGCAAGCTTACCTTGCTCATCATCTTCAACCTCACATCACATTAACACCATGTCCTCACCACAAGGATCAACCACCCACATCTCAAAGAAACCTAGGATAACCGTAAGACCACCTTCCAAACCACTCTTTGTAGATCTTACAAAAGATGATGAAGCAATAACACCACCTTCCTAAGCCACTCCACACTCACCATCACCACCTTATGCACCCTCTAAAACATCCTCTACCTACACAACATCTTCATCATCCTTCTACACTACATCATCCATGGAGTACACACCATCCCCCTTCACTCCATTGGACAATGCCATGCCAATTTCACCTCCAACAAACCTACCACAATCACCATCTCCTATCATGGCACAACCCAACCAACCACATCCCTTTGAGCTACATAGTGCTAATTGCCTATGTTGTCTCCATAACCGTAATCTCATCTACTTCTTAAGAGATGAGATTCATTTCATGTTCTACTTTATAGAACATCTCTTGACACCTCCACCACCTCAAATGGGGCCCCAATCTCCACCACCTCCTATCAAAACAACTAAACACTTGCTTGTTTAGTCCTCCACAATAAACTCTTAGGACCCCTCTTGGAAATGAAGCTTGTCTCTAGTCATTAGGAATTTAGGCTTCTTGTTATCTTCCTTTGTGCTTTCTATGTAGTCATACATTACTATGACACTTGTTTGTTTTATGAATGAATGTTTTTATGTGGAGGTTTTCCTTTTAAGGGATTGGTTATTTGTCACAATGTGCTACTTGTTAGATATTGTATATTTGTCGTCTAACTTTGTTTTGTAGCACGATCCATTGCTCGATTCCTTGGTATTCTCCAAATGAGGGGGAGTATACATCAAGGGGAGCCTTAGCCACCTTTTTGATTTGACAAAAAGGGGGAGAAATGGGAGTAAACTCATTAAAAACTTGTTAAAACTAATTTTAACCTAAAATGAGTATATATTTTGTCATCATCAAAAAGGGGGAGATTGTTGATGCAAATAATGTTCTAAAAACGTTATTTATATCTTTCGATTACTTCACGTTTTGAGGATGACAAAATGTGAACTCACGTTACGTTAAAATTAACGTTAACAAGTTTTTAATCGGAAGATCCCGTTTCTACGCAAATCACTCTTGAACAAAGTTACAACTTGAACTAGTGATCAAAGAAGTGAATTTATGTTTTGAAAATTCATATTTTAAATGGGACAAAACATTTTTTTTCAAAAATACACATGACAAATTATTTTTGAAATATTAAGAAATGTTTTAATGGAAAAATTAGTTTGAAAATCACAACAGCTATTTTCCCCCCAAAATCAGCTCCAACCTTCCCCAAATAAGTTTTCACCAGAAAAGACAAAATTTGGAGCGTCCTAGTCTACCACGTCTCCACGGTACCGTTAAATTTAACGGAGCCGTGGGTTATTTAAAGGAGCCGTCCGTACCATTTTTTTTGTAACGTTCAGATTTTCTTTGCCTATAAATACCAACCCCTTTCATAGTTTTAGGCACCCTTCACACACAGAAAAATCCCTTAGCTAAATCCTCTCACACCTTTCACTTCTTAGGTTCATTTAGATTAGTTTTTCTTTGTTTCAAGAGTGATCCAATCATCCTTCAAGTGATCCTCTTCATACCTCTTCACTAGCAAGAGAAGAACACAAGTATCCAAGTTGATACAAGGTGTTGTCATCCCTCTTCATTAGCAAGAGAAGAACTCAAGTAATCAAGAAGATACTAGAGTTATAGTTGATAGGTTTTTGTAACACTTGTTACAACCTTGTTGTGTCTTAGCATACATCAAGTTTATTTCCTTTTTGTGAGTGAGAGTGAAGATCAAGTGTGATCTATAGAGATAGTGAACATCTCTTGAAGCCATTGGGCTTGTGTGATTGATCAAGAAGATCAAGGGTCATTAGGTTAATGTTAGTTGAGTAGAGTGAAGTGAGTGTTGATCATTGTGATCGTGTTGAGATCTTGGTGATCTCTTGAAGCCAATGGGCTTGAGTGTTTGGTCACATGGACCTTGGTAGATTGGTGCTAGCTAAGATTAGCACTCCACATCTAGCTTAGTGTCGGTAAAAGGATAAGCGACGTGTACGGTTTTCTCCGCCTTAAGGGAGGTTGTTGACATAGTGCTTGAAACTCTCGAGTGTGGTACTCGGGGAGTGGAGTAGGGCGAAGAAGAGCTTCGTAGCCGAACCACTATAAATCCTCTGTCTCGGTTTGATCTTTCCAACTCTACTCTTTACTTTTATTATTTATCATTAGTTAGGATAGAGTCTAGTTCATATTGGTGTTGATTGATTACAAATAAGTGTTCGAATTAAAGTTTCCAATATCATACTTTTAAAACAAGATTTTTAAAAGAAGTTTTTTTAAACCGGTAAACTATTCAACCCCCCCTTCTAGTTTCCCACACACAATATCTTACTGGTTGCCTAACATGTTTTACATTGGACTTAGGCCTATCAGTATGATTTCTAACCAACTTAGGAACACTTGTTCCTACTTTCCTAACCACTTCAGGTTTAGACATAACCTGTTCTTCTTCATCACTATCAGTTGTACAGTCTTCAACAAATATAGCATCTAATTTCTTAACAAAGGACACATTGTCCTGATAAAGTAAAGTTTTGTTCAAACTTTCACTTACTTTTTCTATCTTAAGACTCTCAGTAGTCTTAGAATCATATTCCATTATTGGTTCTTGAAACTCAGGTAAGCCTGAATTTTTTAAGTCAATCCCTGGGGGTTTTGGGATGCCTCTATAAGGAGGTGGAACACTCTTATATCCTAATCCTGACTTAGCTCTATTATACACTTGACAATCAATCATGTTGTATACACCTCTAGAGGCATGTTCTAGAGTTTCTACAGTCAAATGAATGTTTCCATTTGCTTCTTTGATCCTATCATAAGCCTCTCTCAAAAGCTTAATTTCAGCATCTCTAAAGCATATTTCCTGTCTTAGGAGAGCTTTATCATCAGAAAAAGCTAATTCATTTTCCTTATAGTGTGTGATTTGTTTCTCTAAATCTCTAATCCACACTTATAGTTTACAAAGTTTTGAAAAGTGCTGCTTAGCTCTTTCTTTTGTTCATCATAATGTTTGATTAAAGTTTGTAATTCTTTAAGAGCAGTACAAGCATTTGAACAAGCTTTATGAGATTGTACCTCAGTAGTAGAAAAAGCCATAAGTGCCATATGAGTAGGAGTTTCTTCTTCATCTGTCATGAAGCTCCAATCAAAACCTAAACCATCAATAGCTACCATAGCTTTTGGCTCAGAAACCTCCCTTGTTTTGGATGTGCTTCCAAAACCTTTGTTCTTGCTATCCTGCTGCCTTGGCCTTCTACATTCTCTTGAGAAGTGACCCATCATGTGACAGTTATAGCACTCTATCTTTGACTTATCAAAACCAGCAGTATCAGTGTTGCTGATTAAGAGCTTCTTCCCCGTCCTTTGATAGAACTTCTTGGCTCTCATGCTAAGAAGAGAAATTTGCCATTTTAGATCCATTTCCTCCAGATCATCATCATTGATCTCTTGGAGGTCTTCATAGGTGAGCATGGACCCATTATTTTGACTTGTAAGAAATGCACAACAAGTCTTTTCATCTAAAATACCCATGGTACTGCTTGATGAACTAGCAGCATCAATACCATCAACAATTTTCACCTTTCACTGGATTTTGAAGTACTAGGAGATGACATAAATGCCAAGTTCCCAGTACTTGAACTAGTACCTCCTGTTTTCTTTAAATCATGTTCCACAATTGATGCGTGGTTTTGCGACCTTACAACAGGTTTTACCTCTCGAGGGATCTCGGGAGGCTTGCAATCCCCACCTGGCAGTGTACCTGACCGATGTAGTATAGTGAAGTGGCAAGTACCGGGGGATTGATCGTTCTCTAGGGGAATAGTGTCGTTAGGATTGAAAAACTACTCTAATAGGTCTAAGGGTGAGGGAAGATTCTTTTTGTATTTTTATATTTTTTTTATAAAAGCAAGTAAAATCTCGGGTTTGAAGGAGTGGGCGGAATTAGTTGCTAGTCAACTAACCCAAATAACTACAAGTGCAAATAAAATAAAATAACTAAAAATGAAAAGGTTGTGAAACTTATATGGGGAGAAATGTGTTTACTTAGATTTCCTTACTCCCTAACTATCTTTTACCGGTTGATTAGTGTGTATTAATTGCGTGGATGACGGGTGTATTCCTTAATACCAATCGTGGGGTGGCGTACGTACTTCCCCAACTCTACAAGCTCCTACTTCACTCCTATGTCGAGCCGGCTAAGAAGCTCCTAACATGGGATCACTAGAATTCGCTCATGCATTAAATACAACCATAAAAACCTTAGTACGCATTGGTTCATGTTTCTTAAGACGTTCAAGCAAGTTACCAAATAGGAGGTTAGCCAGTTTTCTTAAGCCTAACATCGATAAATAATCATCCAATACAATTAATAACACACTGATAACCAATAATCAATAGTTAGGTTTCATTAGATCTAAGCAAAGACAAGATAAATCTAGCCTAGCATGTTAATCAAAAGACAAGAACAAGATATAATCAAACAACACATAGACATATTGATTGATTAAGTGATTACTTATCTTCAATTAAACATGGGAGATCCAAGGGTATAAAACCCTTAAAAATGGCAGAAAATTCGTCTTAGGGTTTCTCCTCACAAAGTTGCACACTAATGACTAAAAATTATGAAAGTATATATAGGAAAACAGATCTGACGGCGTCACCCTTTTGGTCGTGACGCCGTCACCTCGCCGCGGTTAGGGTTTCTTGATGGCCTTCTTGACGCCGTCCCTCTTTAATCCTCCAAAATCCGCTCTGGCCTATCAAGGGTTGACGCCGTCAGAATAGTGCTTGACGCCGTCTCTCTTTAACTTAAACCGTGATGGCCTTGATCACCTTAAAGGGTGACGCCGTCAGACTTTCCATTGTAAAACTCTCTGGCGCGTCACGTGTATTTTGTCATATCCACCTCTTTTGCCAAGCCATGACGCCGTCTGGAACAATTCTTGACGCCGTCAAGTGTACTTTTCCAGAAACTTTGAAGACTTTGTCGTTTTCTTCACTTTTATGCTCCAAAAACGTCCAAAATGCTTCCTTTTCCAGATTTCTTCTCCAAAGTACCTAAAATGACAAAAGGAACGATTTAGGGCAATATTTGATCAAATAATCACGAATTAGGGCTTAAATGACCCCCTAAAAGCGGTACACTTTTCGTCTCATCAACAATCTTGAAGCTGCTATACAATTCCTTAAGAGTTTAAGTTTCTGCCCTCATCACTTCTAGGTGTGTTAACTCCTATGAGAGGTGATTCATTGGACATTTGACTCATGATCCATCAATGGATGGTTTTTCTGAATCCTTTGAAAATCCTTGTAAGAAATTATTTGACTTAGCAGTATGTTCGTGATTTTAGAATTGAAAAATCATACTGCTTTCAACCATTTTGAAGGGATTAAGTGTATAACAGACACTTAATCAAAATTTTGGTTTAAAGCAACCTCTGGTTGTGTGAGAACCAATGTTTTTCAGTTAAAAATAACTGCATGTGTAAAGATAAACCTATTCAAAAGGCTTTCTTGACAGGGTTTCCAGCTCATAGCAATTGTTGCCTCTAACACAAGTGTTAGATTCACTTTTACTAGCTGTTCTTTCTATCAGCTGTCTTTAGACTTGCTCATTATACTTAAAAGTATAAAATGATTGAAAGTGAGTTGAGTCAGTTACTTTCTGACCAACTAAGTCATCAATTCAATGTGAAATATCATAATCAAACTTCAAGAAAGAAGTTTTAAGGAGGTTTGAAATTCCCAAACTCTTTCTATCATAAACCTATTATGTTAGCAACTTTGTATAACATTCTGCTGCTTTCATTTCACTTGAAACACCTTTTTGCTCAAAGTTCATTCCTGAAAATGTTAGTCCAAAACCAAGAAACAATATGCAAAGCATATGTCTTATAGCAGCATTATCATATGACTAACAGAATAAACTTTTTCAATTTACTAGTATTATTACCAGTAATTCTCAAACCAATTCCTTCTTTGATGGTAACATATCCAATGATTTAAAAATGTGATATGTTGTCAGTTATGTGACTTGAACATTCATTATTTGAGTATCCATGATATCCTTGTTGAGCATTTGAATGTTCCTGCACATGTATAAAGAAATTAGTTTTCTTTGGGGATCCAAGCCATTACTGACTTGGATCTGCCTCTTGCATCAATGTAATCAATCCCTTTTAAAATGATTGATGCACCATTGGGTTTAATTGGTCTCCAAACCCAACATGCTGAGGAATTAACAACATTTTCCTTCTTTTCCCTAGCAGTAGAACCTTTAGGTTTCCAGATTTGTTTTTGAATCACTGCTTTTGATTGAAAAGGCCTTCTAGTAGTTTTTAATGCAGATTTAAACATTGATTTTGCATTTTTAACTGTTGGTTATGGGTAAACAGACTTAAGTGGTCGAACAGACTTAATTTGTTTTAAGCCAGACTTAATTAAATCTGTTTTGGGTTTAGTTCTGTTAACTTTAGAACTAGAGTGAAAGTGAGTTTGAGGAGTTTGCCTTTTGAAATTCACCCTATTGTTTTCAAACCCAGATACCCATTGGTTGCAGAAAGCTGTAAGATGGTCAAAACTTCTACAAGTGAAACAAGCTTTGTTGTAAAATCCAAAGTCATCATTTTGGTGAGACTTAAAGGTATTCCATTTTCTATGGTCACCTTTGAGCTTGTTTGTGGACCTATATTGTTCACAATATCTTACTGGTTGCCTAACATGTTTTATATTGGACTTAGGCCTATCAGTATGATTTCTAACCAACTTAGGAACACTTGTTCCTACTTTCTTAACCACTTCAGGTTTAGACATAACCTGTTCTTCTTCATCACTATCAGTTGTACAGTCTTCAACAACTATAGCATCTAATTTCTTAACAAAGGACACCTTGTCCTGATAAAGTAAAGATTTGTTCAAACTTTCACCTACTTTTTTTATCTTAAGACTCTCAGTAGTCTTAGAACCATATTCCATTATTGGTTCTTGAAACTCAGGTAAGCCTGAATTTTTTAAGTCAATCCCTGGGGGTTTTGGGATGCCTCTATAAGGAGGTGGGACACTCTTATATCCTAGTCCTGACTTGGCTCTATTAATCACTTGACATTCTATTATGTTGGTGACACCTCTAGACGCATGTTCTAGTGTCTGGGTAGTCAAATGAATGTTTCCATTTTCCTTTTTGACCTTCTCAAAAGCCTCTCTTAAAAGCTTAATTTTAGCATCTTTAAAGAATAGGTTCTGTCTAAGAAGAGCTTTGTCATCAGAAAAACCTAATTCATTTTCCTTATAGTGTGTGATTTGTTTCTCTAGAGTCTCTAATCCACACTTATAGTTTACAAAGTTTTGAAAAGTGTTGCTTAGCTCTTTCTTTTGATCATCATAATGTTTCATTAAAGTTTGTAGTTCTTTATGTGCAGTACAAGTATTAGAACAAACTTTATGATTTTGTACCTCAGTTGCAGAAAAAGCCATAAGTGCCATCTGAGTAGGAGTTTCTTCTTCATCTGCCATGAAGCTCCAATCAAAACCTAAACCATCAATAGCTACCATAGCTTTTGGCTCAGAAACCTCCCTTGTTTTGGATGTGCTTCCAAAACCTTTGTTCTTGCTATCCTGCTGCCTTGGCCTTCTACATTCTCTTGAGAAGTGACCCATCATGTGACAGTTATAGCACTCTATCTTTGACTTATCAAAACCAGCAGTATCAGTGTTGCTGATTAAGAAGAGAAATTTGCCATTTTAGATCCATTTCCTCCAGATCATCATCATTGATCTCTTGGAGGTCTTCATAGGTGAGCATGGACCCATTATTTTGACTTGTAAGAAATGCATAACAAGTCTTTTCATCTAAAATACCCATGGTACTGCTTGATGAACTAGCAGCACCAACACCATCAACAACTTTCACCTCTTCACTGGATTTTGAAGTACTAGGAGATGACATAAATACCAAGTTCCCAGTACTTGAACTAGTACCTCCAGTTTTCTTCAAATCATGTTCCACAATCTTGAAGCTGCTATACAAGTCCATCAGTTCCATGGTGTCTAGGTCTGGCTGTTCTTCTTCATCACTATCAATTGTACAGTCTTCAACAAATATAGCATCTAATTTCTTAATAAAGGACACCTTGTCCTGATAAAGTAAAGTTTTGTTCAAACTTTCACTTACTTTTTCTATCTTAAGACTCTCAGTAGTCTTAGAACCATATTCCATTATTGGTTCTTGAAACTCAGGTAAGCCTGAATTTTTTAAGTCAATCCCTGGGGGTTTTGGGATGCCTCTATAAGGAGGTGGAACACTCTTATATGCTAATCCTGACTTAGCTCTATTATTCACTTGACAATCAATCATGTTGTATACACCTCTAGAGGCATGTTCTAGAGTTTCTACAGTCAAATGAATGTTTCCATTTGCTTCTTTGATCCTATCATAAGCCTCTCTCAAAAGCTTAATTTCAGCATCTCTAAAGCATATGTCCTGTCTTAGGAGAGCTTTATCATCAGAAAAAGCTAATTCATTTTCCTTATAGTGTGTGATTTGTTTCTCTAGAGTCTCTAATCCACACTTATAGTTTACAAAGTTTTGAAAAGTGCTGCTTAGCTCTTTCTTTTGTTCATCATAATGTTTGATTAAAGTTTGTAATTCTTTAAGAGCAGTACAAGCATTTGAACAAGCTTTATGAGATTGTACCTCAGTAGTAGAAAAAGCCATAAGTGCCATCTGAGTAGGAGTTTCTTCTTCATCTGCCATGAAGCTCCAATCAAAACCTAAACCATCAATAGCTACCATAGCTTTTGGCTCAGAAACCTCCCTTGTTTTGGATGTGCTTCCAAAACCTTTGTTCTTGCTATCCTGCTGCCTTGGCCTTCTACATTCTCTTGAGAAGTGACCCATCATGTGACAGTAATAGCACTCTATCTTTGACTTATCAAAACCAGCAGTATCAGTGTTGCTGATTAAGAGCTTCTTCCCCGTCCTTTGATAGAACTTCTTGGCTCTCATGCTAAGAAGAGAAATTTGCCATTTTAGATCCATTTCCTCCAGATCATCATCATTGATCTCTTGGAGGTCTTCATAGGTGAGCATGGACCCATTATTTTGACTTGTAAAAAATGCACAACAAGTCTTTTCATCTAAAATACCCATGGTACTGCTTGATGAACTAGCAGCACCAATACCATCAACAATTTTCACCTTTTCACTGGATTTTGAAGTACTAGGAGATGACATAAATGCCAAGTTCCCAGTACTTGAACTAGTACCTCTAGTTTTCTTTAAATCATGTTCCACAATCTTGAAGCTGCTATACAAGTCCATCAGTTCCATGGTGTCTAGGTCTGGCTTGTTCTTCCAGACAACAACATGCATAGCCCACTCTTCTGGTAAGCTTCTCAGAAATTTTGAGTTCAAATCTTCTTGAGGTATTTCAACCCCAAGAATAGCAAGTTGGCTCACAATATTCTGAAGCCTGTTAAACATATGGTCAAGAGATTCATTGTATGTAGAGGAGAAGTTTTCAAACTGCTGCTTGAGCAATGTCTTGTGGGTTTTCTTGGTGGCTTCATTTCCACCATATCTGGCAATAATAGCTTCAAATAATGACTTGGCATCTTTGAACTTGCTGAAGTTTAAAAGTTGATCATTGTGAATGGTCATCATCGGCATGCTTCTTGCCTTCAAGTCATTTTTCTTCTTTATTCTATCTTCTGCAGTTGTTGGCTTTGTCTGCAGAGTTGACACCACTTTTCCGTCCGCTGTTGATGTAGTGGTGGTAGGCTTGAAAGAGTCTCCATCTTCAATAATTTCCCACAGTGCATAGTCTTGCACTTGGAAATATTGCTCTATCCTCAGCCTCCACATCTCAAACTCATTCTGTTTGAGAATGGGTATCTTTGCAGCAACATTCGTCTGAATAGATTCAACGTCCATTTCTTCTTCTTCTAAATCAAATATCAGCCTGAGCTCTGATACCACTTGTTAGGTTTTCTTGGTCGATACACGGTTAAGGTGGTTAAACCTTTTGTACTTTGTGTATATGATACTTGAGTTAATATGATCAAGTACGTGGAATTTACTTAATCATACTTAGAAGGTAACTTGTTGTATGGAAATGGAACAGTGATGCTTATGAGATTAACAAAGAACACAAAAAGTATTTTCACCAAATGATTAATATTGTTGATAATGATACAAAGGTTTGATGTTGTTTTTGTTGAAAGTTTTAGAAAAGTTCTATCAAGTTCTAAGTAAGCACACAGTAAGCACTCTTGACTACTAAGCTAAAGATCTTCTTTTATAGAACAAGAAGATCTTTACAATATATTGTTAAGTCACATCAAGTCTAATCGAACTACTTGCTATCTTATCTTATGTGTGTAAGTAACTAAGATACAACATGTATCTATGTTTACAACTTGTTCTGTGAGAATAAGATATGGATTGAGCACATGGGGTAAGATATTATCTACCGTGTATATTTGACTTTAGTCAACCAGATTTAACTTTGAACGACCAGACTTAATTCTGTATTCACCAGAATTAATCACTAGCAGACTTAATCTTCAACGACCAGAGTTAACCAGGTAGCAGACTTAACCATGATTAACACTAGCAGACTTAATCACTTAGAGAATTTCCCGATACTTAATCTTCAGAATGAAACTATACTGTCTTCCCCTTATGAAAAGCATAATGATAATATTGACGGAATATTCTATGAAAGAAACAATACTATCACAACAAGGTTTTGCCAACTTCACCGTTTGTTATTCCAACTAGCCCCAATGCTATGTGATCAAGTATAGCACGATTACAATCTAATTAGGGATCAAAGATCCCTGAGGCTAAACAAACCTAACATCATTAGACCCCATGTCTAATGTTCCCACACACACTCTTTTAGGTGCTTTACATTTTAACACAACTTTGTGTTATTGTAATTTGTAAGTACGAAGCACCTTGGTGATTAACATCTAACCACTAATCACTCACTATTTGATGTTTTACATTTTGACACCCTTTGGTGTTTAAATTCTAAGCATACTAAACACTTGTAAAACATACTAAATATCTAAGTTATGATCTCCTTTTTATAGAACAAAGGAGATCATTACAAAGTTGATAAGTCTTGTCTACTACTTGCTTGTGTATGTCAGTCAATAAGATACAACATGTATCTTTTACAATTTGTTGACTGAAAACATATCTAGATATTATCTATTTGATATACTTGACTCAAATACAAAATATCTTCTTCATCCTTATCCATCCAGCAGTAGTATGACTCACAGTAGCATCTGATACACTAGAAGACTTAACTGTGTAATCATCAGACTTTACACTAGAAGACTTAACTGTGTAACACTACCAGACTTAACTGATTAACACTACCAGACTTAACTGAGAGAAGACTTAACGACCAGACTTAACTGAGGAGACTTAACTGAGGAGACTTAACCACCAGACTTAACTGGGTAGTCACCAGAATTAACCACTCCAGCAACCAGATTTAATGTTTCATTCTTCTTGTTTTTGTATCATCAAATCTATGAAAATATAATTCCCAACAACCACTTTGAGACCAACGTGCTCTTTGTCGAATTGGACGCAAGCATAGCACCATCGAGCCTTTGGCTCAATGGTTGCGTCTTTGGTTCGTCACTAGATCAACCCACAATCGAACCATATTGGTCGTCATGAAAACTCATAGTTTTCCCTTCTGCTTGTTTTGCTACTACTCGACTTTGCCAAAAACCAAACATATAAAAACCATGCGTCCTATATTTTTCTCTTCACTGCTTGCTATTCTTTTTCTTAAAAACCATGTAAACGTATTACTTGTACGCTAACATGAAATAAAACAAGCATAATAAGTTACTATATAACTGATGCGCGTGATGTGTCGTTGCGGTTTAGCAGTTTTAATGCCTACTCAAGTTTTAAATTTTTATTTAGCCGACTTATCAATAACACACACACTTAACGAGCAGTGTACCCGGTCAGTATGAATATAATGGTAAGTAGAGTGTCGATCACTAAGAGTGGAACGTATTATCTCGTTATTCTAATCAGTATTTTAATATCCTAACGCAAGGGGGTTTCAGCCTGAGAGACTGGCACGGTTTGTTTGCAATTAAATAATAAAATAAACCAATAGGCACGAATCAGCAAGTAGCACACACGTACACAGATAGATACTTGAGACAATAAGAGGGCTGTCCTTATGATTAAGTAGATTGTCACTTGTTTTATTGATAGCTTTATATGAAGTGTATGTAGTTAACCCTTTCTCGTTGGTCCTAATCTTATCGGCGAGTAAACCCTTAATGATTACTTATGTCTAAAAGTTATTCCTAAGTAATCAATTTAGTAATAACCGTGGGAGCCACATTATGTCCCGCAGTCAAATGCCCGCAAGCCACTAATAGACACAGAGGTTATCAATGCACTAATAAGTAGTAACCAAAGACATCAACATATAAACTTTAATTGATGGGAAAGCAAGTATTAAAGGGAGTGCAATCTTTCGTTGTCACATTACACAAGCCACCAATCCTGATGAATTAAAGTTTGCTAACACAATAAAACAAAACTACTTAATGAATTAAATACATGCAGCACCTTCTTACAGCTCTTGTATCTTTGATTTGGGTGTGTCTTGTGCTGCCTCCTTGACTGAATTCGTCCTAGGGTTTTTCCTGTTCGGTCTTCGAAACTCTGATAATTGCACCCGAAATTCGTCTGGTCTTGGGGTATTTATAGTTTCTGTCTGAGGGAAGATGCGGCGCATCTAAGGAGTAGATGCGGCGCATGTACTTAACTTCGCGTGGGGTCCAAGATTATAATATTCAGGAATATTCGTACACCGCCAGAAGATGCGGCGTAACTCCATGATTAGATGCGGCGCATGTCCTCTTGTATCTTGGATCGTATCTGGTGATATCTTGATAGAGATGCGGCGCATGTCATGAGTGAGATGCGGCGCATCTGGAGCAGATTAGTCTTGATCTTCTTCATTTCAGTAGACTCTTAACTTTATGCATGTTTTGCTCCATAATCAGTCCAAAATCGCTAAGTTTCACCAAATGCTTGTTTTTACCTGAGAATTACAAAAGTAAACGATTAAGTATCAATCCTCATACATAATATAGTAAAACAAGTCAAATTAATAGGATAAATGATAGTAATAAAATGTACTTATTTGAGTTCATCAAATATCCCCCCACTTGAACTTTACTTGTCCCCAAGTAAACCTTAGAATTTCTTTTATGAAAATGTATCCTAAAAGATGTTAGGATTTATTTTTATATTTAAGCATGTATTCGTTTATTTCATAATCACACAACTAAACACTTAACGAATTAGAAGTATAATAAAATAATTTGATAAAAGCAAATCTAATCGTTTAACTGTCCAGTCGCGACGAATATTCTATCATAAGCTTGGCAAGTATGCACATCTCCTCCACTAAAGCTAAGGAATAACAAGTCTAAAGCGGTAAAAAGGGTTTGTAGGTATAAGGGTTAATTATTCTCTTTTCACTATCGATCTCAAATTCCAGAAAAGGCGACAAAATCACAAATACATGATCGAATCCACGAACACGATACTTGCAATTGCTCAAATCCTTAACTCGAATAGGCTAAAGATAGGTCCAAACTTCACCAATAATAATATATCAAAAAGGGCGACAAAATCATAAATACATAGCCGAATCCACGACTACGATACTTAAGATTGCTCAAATCCCTAATCTCAATAAATCAAAAGTTTGGTTGGATAAAGAATAATAAAGGGTATGGATAACATTTGGGATATAAATTGGTGTAAAAATAAAAAATAAACAAAACAAATAAATTAAAATCCTAAGTGTGGTTAATCACTATCCCAACCATCCCATGAATAAGACTCATATCATTGAATAACTCACGCTTTAACACTTGAAACACACGCTTTAGGTAGACACGAATTATACTCAACAAGATCTTAATCAAAGAATAAACCTTAATTGGCGTTCCCACAACTGCCAATTCCCATTCAATCCATAAATATAGTACAACAAATAGTGGTGATATCAACCACTTACATAACTTTACATAAGTTGGTTAAAACTAACTTTCAACTTTTCTTTCTTTCTTTTTCTTTTCTTATTTTTTCGATTTTTTTTTTTTTTTTTTTTTTTTTTTTTTTTTTTTTTTTTTTTTTTTTAAACTTGAAACATAATTATAGATGTGTAAAATTTCACCACATCACTACAACTTTCTTTCCGGATAATTTTTCCATACTTTTCATACTTCAGAAATAACGGTAATAGTGAAAGTAGTAAACACACGAAAAACAAACTCAAAGATATACAATATTTACTTTCACTCCAATTGCATTGTGCAATTTCCTGACCTAACCAAAGATAATGAATTACGCACGCGAACACAGGTAATGTAAGGAAACACACTTTGCCTATAGCAATTAACCAACCACGGATTCTAATCTACAGGGTAGGCTAAGGTGTAAGGGTGTAACGAAACAATTTAAAACATAGGTGTAGGAAACGAAAGGAATGGCTTTGAAGGTTTTTCTAGGGGTATCTTACTCTAAAAATGAGAGTAACAAAAGGGTTTATACGGGGGTTAACTAACCAGTGTAGTTAGCTAATAACACATAACATATAAAGGCTATTTGGGTGTAATCCTAGAATTTTACCAATTTAGACAAGTCATTCCAATTATATAAATATAATACTTATTATGGTGGTCTCGAATAGTATACAAGCCAAGTTCTAAAGTTTACAAGTCACCGGCACACTCATAGATTTGTGAATTTTGAAAAATCACAATTTTTGAAAATAACGTCATGTGTGCAGCTATGCAACTTAGATCTTAAACAAAAACATGCTAAATTTTTTTTTAAGTTTGATATATTAAGCACATTTTAAGCATAATTTTTGAAAAAGTTTTAGGACAAGTAAGTGTTAAGTGTTCTAATTCTCCAATCCCCCCACTTAAGTTAAACAACGTCCTCGTTGTTTGTATAAAAGGTTAAAAACTGGAAAATAAAAGAATTAGAACAGAAAAACTCCCCTGAGATTTGCTCGGTATGATCCTCCATTAGTATAAGAGCAAAAATCATCTTTCTTGTGGATTAGAACGTTAAAACTTCATACTTGATGTATCCACAGGAAATCCAGGAAACTATAATACCACCAATACTTTAAAACACACCTAAGATAAGAAAGGTTCAAACTTGCATAATACATTAGTAGTTAGGAAAAATAAAACTTTAAAAATTAAAACTGAAAATCATCAGGTCAGTCGATGCGCCGTATCTTATGAAAGAAGATACGCCGTATCGAGCCTGGAATTAATACGGATCAGAATAAAGATGCGCCGCATCCTTAACCAGGGATGCGCCGCATTAAAAATAAACTGATAAATAGTTTTAAAGTCGAAAATAAAAATGCAGAAAAATTAAAATAAGATATGACCATTGCAGGAGATGCGTCGCATCTCAGAATGGAGATGCGCCGTATCTTCGTGCGGCCTGGACTGACTCGACACAAACAGAATGATAAAAGATAAATCCGGGTTGTCTCCCGGTAAGCACTTGTCTTTATTCCAGAGTCTTCAAGTTAGACTCACGTTCAGCTCTTTAATATCGATCATTGATTCCTACATTGCCGCGTAGGATCCATTTAGCAACTAATTCGTCACGTATATATTCAGGTCCCAAGTTCAAAACTCCTTTATAGAATCCTTCCATCATCTGATACGGGTATTCAATCCCTCTCTTCATGTCATCATTACTAATAAAAAGGAACGGAGAGAATTTGTAGCAGACCCTATTAGTAGCATGTTTAAATCCAGGGTGAGTTCGGGGCATCATATAAGTGATAACGTCGCTTCCACATTAAAAGGTGATCTTTCCTTCAAATCGCTTTGCATTAATAGTGATCTCCCTACAGAATGGTTTTCCAACAATCACGTCGCCCATACTGCTGTCACGATAGGCATTCATGTCTTCAACAACGGCGAACTCAGTAACAATAGTAAAGCGTCCAACGAAGATCGGGACATTAATGAAGGCTCCAACTACATTCTTTCCCCTATACTCCACTTTATTTCTCATAATAGAATTGTAAAAGCTTCTTGACATAACATTGATCGGCAAAATAGGAAAGAAATTGGCGTCAATACATTTGTATCCAATCATGCATGGGAATTGCAAATTGTAAGCACAATTGGCGTGGATCCTTCTACCATAATCCCAAGAACCATCATATCCCTCAAATTCATCGTAATTCCTAGTATTAATAACGTTGACTTTTGGACTATCCACAATTTCTCCTTCTTCTAACTCAGATTCAGCATCATCCATGAACAGGTCATTGGATTCCAACGGTCCATTAAGGTCATTAAGTTCAATGTAGTCCCCATCGTAACGTTCGAGTGATTTATCATGCACTAATACTTCATTCATAAAATTGGCTTCGAAGTCGAAGTCAATTAGTTCTCCGAATCCTTCCATTTTCCTTCTGAAATAATCACAAAAGCATCAGTAGGATCTGTTCGCTAAGAAGAAAAATTAATGAATTTAGAAACGGATATAAGAATAAAAATAGCTGATATCTGCAGACGATGCGCCGTATCCAAAAAGTTGGATACGCCGTATCTTATAATCGTTAAAATTTAATCAGACTTTATCCAGAAAATAGATACGCCGCTTAGAATTTACGAATGCGCCGTATCGAATTAATTAATCAAAAACCAACTTATCTAATTAAAATTAAATGCGTCGTATTAACGAAAGTTAATGCGCCGTATTTTCGTTACGTTTAAAAATAAATATCGATTTTTTGATTCAGAAAGATGCGCCGTATCGACAGAGATCGATACGCCGTATCTGTTTAATAATTCGCAAACTGTTTTTAATTAAAATAATAGATACGCCGTATCTGCTAAAGCAGATGCGTCGTATGGCGTTAACGTTTAGATTTTTTTTTTTTTTTTTTTTTTTTTTTTTTTTTTTTATCAAAAACAGATACGCCGTATCTGCTAAAGCAGATGCGTCGTATTACTTTATCGCTTAGAAAAAATTTCTTATTAAAAACAGATACGCCGTATCTTGGGGAAAAGATGCGTCGTATCGAATTAATTAAACGCGTTGTATTTTAAAAAAAAATTAAACGCAATACGCCGTATCTGAGAGATCAGATGCGCCGTATCGTTTGATTTAGCACAGTACAACGATAGCAGAACAGAAAAAAATACGAAAAATAAAAACAAAAAAAACACACAAAAATAAAAACAAATAAAGCAAACAAATAACACAAAACAAATAACACACAGTACAACAAATATGCAAAATAATACAATGATGCAATTAATCTAATAAAAAGAAAAACCTAATTAAAATACTAATCAAATTAACAGATAATAACAATTCACTCCCCGGCAGCGGCGCCAAAAACTTGATGGGCGTGCGTTGGAGTAAAGTTTTGGCATGTTTTAATGCCTACTCAAGTTTTAAATTTATATTTAGCCGACTTATCAATAACACACACACTTAACGAGCAGTGTACCCGGTCAGTATAAATATAATGGTAAGTAGAGTGTCGATCACTAAGAGTGGAACGTATTATCTCGTTATTCTAATCAGTATTTTAATATCCTAACGCAAGGGGGTTTCAGCCTGAGAGACTGGCACGGTTTGTTTGCAATTAAATAATAAAATAAACCAATAGGCACGAATCAGCAAGTAGCACACACGTACACAGATAGATACTTGAGACAATAAGAGGGCTGTCCTTATGATTAAGTAGATTGTCACTTGTTTTATTGATAGCTTTATATGAAGTGTATGTAGTTAACCCTTTCTCGTTGGTCCTAATCTTATCGGCGAGTAAACCCTTAATGATTACTTATGTCTAAAAGTTATTCCTAAGTGATCAATTTAGTAATAACCGTGGGAGCCACATTATGTCCCGCAGTCAAATGCCCGCAAGCCACTAATAGACACAGAGGTTATCAATGCACTAATAAGTAGTAACCAAAGACATCAACATATAAACTTTAATTGATGGGAAAGCAAGTATTAAAGGGAGTGCAATCTTTCGTTGTCACATTACACAAGCCACCAATCCTGATGAATTAAAGTTTGCTAACACAATAAAACAAAACTACTTAATGAATTAAATACATGCAGCACCTTCTTACAGCTCTTGTATCTTTGATTTGGGTGTGTCTTGTGCTGCCTCCTTGACTGAATTCGTCCTAGGGTTTTTCCTGTTCGGTCTTCGAAACTCTGATAATTGCCTTCGAAATTCGTCTGGTCTTGGGGTATTTATAGTTTCTGTCTGAGGGAAGATGCGGCGCATCTAAGGAGTAGATGCGGCGCATGTACTTAACTTCGCGTGGGGTCCAAGATTATAATATTCAGGAATATTCGTACACCGCCAGAAGATGCGGCGTAACTCCATGATTAGATGCGGCGCATGTCCTCTTGTATCTTGGATCGTATCTGGTGATATCTTGATATAGATGCGGCGCATGTCATGAGTGAGATGCGGCGCATCTGGAGCAGATTAGTCTTGATCTTCTTCATTTCAGTAGACTCTTAACTTTATGCATGTTTTGCTCCATAATCAGTCCAAAATTGCTAAGTTTCACCAAATGCTTGTTTTTACCTGAGAATTACAAAAGTAAACGATTAAGTATCAATCCTCATACATAATATAGTAAAACAAGTCAAATTAATAGGATAAATGATAGTAATAAAATGTACTTATTTGAGTTCATCAATAACTCACTGAAACATGGAATAGAAGTAGAAAATACATGTGTTTCCTTATTTTGAAAAGACCATACGTCTCTTTTTTTTTTACTACAGACCATACATCTTCTCTGTTTTTCTTTCTACTACAAACCAAACGCAAGCCATATTGGGCCTAAAGCCCACTAACATTTTTGTGAAGACAGTCAAGTGCTAGGGTGAAGCAAACATAAGAATTTTCAATAGATATAAAAGCTATAATTTAATTTCATAAGCTTGAGTAAGTTAAAAATGATAACTTTTATAAAAGTAAAACTAACTTTTCGAAAAGTGACTTTTGGAATAACTTTGCAAAAATTATGACATTAGGGGTATAAGTCGTTAAACTTTGAAAGTTAAGGGATCGAAACTGAAAATAGGAAATTTGGATAAAAATTGAGGGTAGAAACTGCCAATATGTTAAACTTAAGGTAAAAAGTGTAAAACAAGGTTTTTGGACTAAAAGCGCAAATATTTTAACGTAAGGTTATAAAGTGTAACTTTTATAAAGTTGAGGGTAAATTTTGTATCTATATTATAATTTTTGACAAACTTTACTTATTTAGTTTTTATATAAATTTTGTTGTTATAAATAAATAATATTAAACTCACGATAACTTAAAAATATTTGAAATAAATATTTTTACTAATATGTTTAAAAACTAATAATAAAGACACAATTGAACTCTAATCGATAACATTTTTGTAAAATCACAACAACAACTATAATAAGTTATTTTCGAAGCTCTAAACATATTAAAACACACAAATACGACACTATCATATTCGGAGATTTCCACACTCATCATTTCACTCATTGAAAACTAAAAGCCAATGATAACCTAAACAAATCACATTTAATCAGGTCGCAAGTCCGGAGCTATTCACTGTTCTTCATTTGAGCACTAATCGAAATCAACACTACTAAGGTGAGTTCATAGTCCCACATTTCTATGTGATTTTTAAACCGTGGGGAGATACATGCTTTAAACCCGAACACAATTATTTTTCTGTATGCTATCCTGAATGATATTGCCTAAGTTACCGATATTGCCAAAAGTCCCTCATATCATGAGCGATTAATCACTTGCGAATGAACGCGAATATTGTGGATAGATCTATTGGGGTTGACGACCCCATTTGTGCTACGAGGGCCCCTTTTTACTTGCATCATTTTTATGCTGTGAGTTTTATCATTTTTATGATACTACACTAAGTCAATGTTTGCATGTCATCAGACTTAGGGCAACATATATATTTGATACACAACGATATCACCGTTGTGCTACCGATCAATTCAATATTTATGTTTTATACAACGATATCACCGTTGTGCCACTATCAACTTGTGTTCAAACTATTTAAATTTAAACACTATGGATTCACTCAACCTTTGTGTTGACATTTTAAGCATGTTTTATCTCTGGTAACTAAAGATTTCAAGGCACGGAGTTGGCAAGGGCACTAGAGACTTACCTTTTTATTTCAAATAATTATATTATTCTTTTCAAACTCGCCATCACTTTTGTGAAACCTTATTTCTTTTGGGAAAATGTTTTGTAACTCTGAATATTGAGTTTTCATTTAATGATATAAACACTACTTTTGGATGGTTTATCTATACTTACCACTGTGATCTAATAAGTAATACCCCGTTTAAGTCTTCCGCTGTTACCAAAAATTTTACAGGGTGTTACAGTACGCTCTCTTAAAACCTTGATTGTCTTAATTGCTATATGCCTATCTGCTATGTGCTTATTTGTTATGTGTTTGCTTGCTATATGCTTATATGCTACATGATGATTAAGTGATAATATGTGTGATAGATAATATTTAGAATTAGACTCTATGCCTAAATGCTTATCCTCTTTAGGATCCAAGTAAATCTTTGGAGATAATGGTGTTACCACAACCATTATCAATAGCCGACTATGCACGTCTAACAATCACTATGAATGACGCACACTCTTAACGTCCTCGATATCTCTTCTCTCTTCTATTTCTCTTCTATGACATTTATTCTTGTCTCTATTCGCCATAGACATGATTGAATTCTAAACTGCCCGGTGCAAGCCTCGTATTTTATTCTTGTCTCATCTACATCTCTTCTACTTCTTCTGTCTCGATTCTCCTCAATACCCATTCCTATAGACTACTCGTGCGTATTGTGTCTCCTCCGTTTCCTCTATTCCGTGTCTAGAATTCCATGTTATCTGAATTCTTGTTTCTGAGAGTCCTCAACAAAATACTCGTTCTAAAACTAAAAATTGGAAACCAGTCAAAATTTTCTATCTCTAAAAAACCCTTACTGGCGACGGTCGCCCAATAGGAGACGGTCCCATAGATGGTCCCTTATCTTTAAAAGACCGTCTGTGTTTTTCAAAGGGTAACCCATTTTCATTTATTCCTCTTGTAGAAAATCAAAACCAAACACTCTTTCTTACTACAGCAACAATGAAAACAAACCAAAACATCCAAACCCTTAAATCTTTAATTAAAACTCAATTCAAACTCTATCAATCAAGCATTATCAACCACAACACTCTAAGTAACATCAATTTTAAGTCAATTTCCTCTTTAATTCAAAACTAGGGTTTATAAGAACATGAAATCAAAAATTGGGGATCTTCAATTTTTCATATAATTGTTTGAAATTAACAACAAAACTTAACAATGTACAACTCTTATAACTCACCTAGATGTAGGAATTGTTCAAATAAATGAATTTTGAAAAAGGTCAAAACATTTGATAATCCCTAATTCAATCTGTTGTAATTAATCTCATTTAGGAACGTAACAAGAACGCAATTAAGCATTGTTAATACATATAAAAAACGTTTTTCAAACCATGCATTAACATTAGTCAAGTATATCAAAATAAATGATATGTACAAAATATTCATAGTGTGTTCTTCTATAGTTTATCATGTCTAATAAAGGCTTTCACATGTTTGATTATGATCATGAGCTCACTGAAGAATACATTCCTAAAATTTCACTAGAATCGAGTACTTCATCGAGTCATAATAGAATCTTTCGTAATCTTGAGTCTCGTTTCTTCCACGACGGACGAGTGGTTGAGTCTTCTTTCTCAAACCATGACCACATTTTCACAATGTGTAGGTCCATAGGATTTGATACTTTGCTCAACATTAATGAGAAAATTTGTTCTCGATTTGTGCTAGAATTCTATAGTCGAGTCAAAATTATTTATAGCAATGATCTGACTCTCTCTGTCAAATTCATCATAGGTAACACTGTCGTGTCCCTCACTCTTGAGCAATTTGCTCAAATTCTTGGTGTTTCGTGTCATGGCCAATGTGCCTACACCGAAGGGTGGTCACGTAGATCTCTTAGAAATCACCCAGAAATGTCAGGTCCGTACCTCATGTTCGTACCTACTCCCTCCAAAATCAAAGAACACATTCGCCTTCCTCAAACGGTCTATGGATCTCTTAAGGAGGATGGACAAATTGAGTTTCGTGAGTCACACGACTATGAATTGGATCCACTCAAAATTTGCGTCGATAAATTGAATCCATATCTGCGCAGATGGGTAGAAGTCATTAGTGAAAATTCCTTTTGTCTTCCTCACAAACGTGAGCACCTTCCGGCATGTTGTGCTCATATGTTGTATTGTCTTGTCACTGAGCAACCACACAATCTTGCCTATTTTGTGGCAAAGAGAATTGCTAATGTCAAGATTAGACTAGATAAGGCATTGCCCTATGGCATGTTGTTGACTCGGTTGTATCGGTTTGTCATGAACTCTTTATCACAACTTCGCAACAATGAATATCTTCTTGTTGATACCGTCTTGGCTCCTTTGAGCCATAATACCTTTAGATCACTATTTTGGGAATGCACTTCGACTCATGAGGCTCATAATGATGATTCGGTGTCATGCTATGATGTCTCGACTAGTGAATACGAGGAAGAAAGCAGTTGAAGTGGGCACTAGTTATGGAAGAACAAAGTAGAATGATCATTAGATTCATTAAGAAGAGATGCTTGTATCTCTTAAGAATTGTAGTTGTTTCTAGACTTTACTTACCGTATTATGCATGTTTATTATCTGACGTTGTATAACTATGATTAATCTTGGTTATTCTGTAAGATGTTAAATGCTTCCTAGTCTATCGCATAATTATATCTTGTATGAGTTATCTTATATACTTCTGCAGTTATTTGGCATATTAGATAGTATTTCTAGTTGCAGGTTGCAGAAATGAAAAACTGGGTGGAAATCTGATCACCTACCGGTCATGGTCCCATAAAGGGACGACGATCCAAAGCATTTAAAGGACCGTCCTATGTTTAAGGGACCGTCATATGTAGGTCACGGATTTTGCACTGTTTTCTCATTTTCTGCAAACCTTAACCCTATTGCATGTTTATCACCACCATTTCCATGTTTAGTTAAACAATTTTATGTGCCATAATATGCTTAATGCATGCTTTGCCCAAATGACAGTCACATTTGATTATTTAAACCTCTATCGTCCTTCTCATGTTCATTATCACCTTCCTTCTTCATCTCCACTTCATCTTCTTCATTCCTCACAATGACATCTTCTTCAACCTCATTGTTCCTCACAAACAAAAAGCCTAAAATCACCATCACACCACCAAAAACCAACTTCATTGATCTCACTCAAGAAGACACTACTCCTTCTCCAAAATCTCCACCATCATCCCCTCAAGCACATAGTGCACCAATGAAAACTCTATCCACAAATGGAACATCCTTCTCTTCTTCTAGACCATCATCTTCTCAATTCTCAACTTTCATTGGTAATTTCTCACCTTATCTTGGAGACTTGTCACCTCCACCAAGAAGTTCACATCCACTTCCACAAAATACCTCTTTGTCTCTATCACCAAATGGGCCTTTGGACTACACCACTTCTACTCCACCACCATCTCTAATCATGGGGTTTCCTATTCCTTACAACTTTGTGAACAACCATACCATGGGTTGTGCATGTTGTTTTCATAACTTCAACCTCATTTCTTCCCTAAGAGGTGAAATCCACTACATGTTTGCCTACATTGAGTATCTTCTTTCTCAACCCAGTGTGCAACCAACTCCTCTTGCCACCATGCCACCTTCTGCTCCACCATCTTCTCCACCATCATATTCTCCACCTTCTAACTAAACATCTGTACATGTTTAGTTAAAAATAATCAATGATGATCTTTTGAGCCAAGCATGTTCTAGGAACTTACCTTTTTCTAAGAATAACTTGTAGTTTTTCTTAACTTGCTTGTATTGTATCATGAATGCCTTTTTTCTATCTATCTTGTATGGCTTCTATGTATGATCTCTTGCTTTGATTAATGAAATTTTACTCCTATGTGATGTGATATTTGTGCTAATTCATAATATTAACTTGGGTTAACATGAAACCTAGGCTTTTATGTTGTAATACATGCTTTTATAACCTGAGAAATCAAATATCTTTAAAATGGGTAACACTTATATAACAATATTTTGCCTAAAACACGCCCACTGGCGGCGGTCCCTTATACAGGGGCAGTCCCCCATATTTAAGGGACCGTCGGTGTATATTAAGGACCGTCCCCAGTCAGTATTAAAATTCTGATTTCTCTTCTCTTCATAATCTGTATTATCTAGTTCATGCTTAATCTATCTGATTTCATCTTCCTCTCATCATTTCTTCTTCTTCTATCTCCTTCTATCTATCTTAATTCTCTTCTCATCCCCTCTAATTCTCATATAAATATGTGTATGTGCATTGTATTCTAACTTGTTTTTGTAGCACAACACCATAGCTTGATTCTCCGGGGCCCTCATCTAGGGGGAGCATTGAACAAGGGGGAGCATTAGTACCGTCGATTTCTTTCCTCTCTGCACATCGACGGTCCCATAAACATGGCGACGGTCCCTTATATATACAGGACCATCAAACTTTAAGGGACCGTCCCCCGCTCCTCCTGGTGCCTATAAATACTGCACTGTTTCTCTCAGAAAAACAAGCCTTTTTGCACAAAAAAATTCTGTTCTTTCTTCCTCCTTTCTTTGATCACTATAACGTGTCGATATGTGTTTATAAGTGATCACGTTTCCCTCTATATCAAAGTGCAAGAGAAGAACACTTGTATTCGTCAACGAAGTGTTATAGTCATCACACACACGTAACTTGTGTTACAATTCTCTTCTTCTGCCAAACACTCTTCTTTTGTGTATATTGTAAATTTGTATATCCGACTTGTGTATGAGTCGTGATTAGGTTTGTTAGGATAAATATGGACAAAGTGTAAGTCCGTGAAGTGGTGTATCTAGATTAGGACTTTGTGTTAGTTCGTGTGTCGGTGTGTGAAGACATGGACTTGGTGTGAGTCCGTGTGTGAAGACTAGGACCAGGTGAAGGTCCGTGAAGACTTGGATTGAGAGAAGATTCAAGTGGACGGGGTGATCGTCCATGTGAAGATTAGGACGGGGTGATCGTCCGTGTGAAGACTTGGATTGTCTGTAAATCCAAGTGGACAAGAGTGCTTGTCCGTGTAGCCACGTGGGCTTTATGAATATTGGTTCTAGTTTGGATTAGGACTCGACATTCCGCTTAGTGTCGTTAAATTGGTGTAAGCTTTGGTGTACGGTTTGCTCCGCCTAAAGGGAGTGTGTTGACATAGTGATTGTGAACTCTCGAGTGTGGTACTCGTGGAGTGGAGTAGGGCAAAGAGTGAGCTTCATGCCGAACCACTATCAATCTCCGCGTCTCGGTTTGGTTGTGTTCTTCCTTATCTCTTGACTTGACTTTACTTACTTTACGCATTATTATCGTGTTCATAGATATCACATAACTTTGAATCAAACGGCTTTTCAAAAAGGAACAAAAAGAAACTAAAAGTTTTTTAAAACGTAACTAAAACGGTGAAACTATTCAACCCCCCCCCCCCCCCTTCTAGTTTCTACACAAATTTCTTAAGCATTTCTTTAATATATTTAGATTGATTAAAGAAGATACCATCTTCCATTTGTTTTATTTGTAGACCAAGGAAGAAATTTAATTCACCCATCATGCTCATCTCAAACTCGTCATGCATGATCTTCGCAAAATTATCGCATAGTTCTTGACAAGTTCAACCGAATATAATGTCGTCGACATATATTTGAACAATGATGAGATGTGAATTTTGTTTCTTCGTGAAAAGTGTATTGTCTAGCATCCCCATGGTATATTCATGTTTAAGCAAAAAAGCCTTTTGATGCGAGATTTGTAAGACCCCGAAATGAGGTTTTACAATCCTCCAGGCAGTGTACCTAATCGCTGTAGTGAAGTATAGTTAAATCCGGGGGATTGATCGTTCTCTAGGGTAATAGTGTCGACAGGTCAAGATTTATGACGAGATAGGTATAGAGGTGAGGGATGATTCTTTTTGTAATTTTATATTTTTTTGAAAGCAGTAAAAATCTCGGTTTTTAGAAGAGTGGGCGGAATTAATTGCTAATCAACTAACCCAAAACTAATGATAACTGAATTAAACTAATTAAAAAGAAAGAAAATACAATTGGTGACTTTTTATAATAGGGAAAGGCGTGTTTACTTAGATTTAATTACTCCCTAGTTATCTCCTATTGATCTGTCGAATTGTCACACCCTTGTTTTAGTTGAAGCATTGTATTCCTTAATATCGGTCGTGGGGGGGTGCCGAAGTCCTCAACTCTATGAATCTTAGTCTCCCCTAAAAACCTTAAAGTCTATTAATTTTTCTAGGATCTACAAGCCGCAATTCATGCAATAAATACAACGAGAAAAACCAATAGTGAACTCTACGATTATGTTTCTAAGACGTTCAAGCCAGTTACATATAAGAGGTCGGCCAGTTTTCTTAGCCTAACGTGAAGCAATCAACTAAACAATAGACGACAAATCAATAATCAACTACTAGGTTTCACTAGATCTAAGCAAACACAAATAAACTTAAGCTAGCATGATAGATAGAAGAAAAGATAAACAATCAATCAAACAACACATAGACATACTGAATGATTAAACGAGTAACTTATCTTCAATGAAACATAGGTTTTGAGGGTTGAAAACCCTTACAAAGCTGCTAAAATTCGTCCTTAAACCCTAATCCAAGATGTACCCAAAGATGTCACACTAATAATGAAAAACAAAGGAAAATATATATAGGAATACAACTCTGACGGCGTCAGCTTATGGGTCCTGACGCCGTCAGCTCGCAATGATTAGGGTTTCGTCATGTGCAAGTCGCCATTATGACGGCATCACTTAGTAACTCCAGACGCTGTCACCTTCAGTTTGACGCCATCCTCTTGTAAAGTGTCTGGGCCGTCTCTTGTTAAATTAACACGTGACTCTCAACTTCAATTTACACCTGACGCCGTCAGGTTGTGGGTCTTCAGATTTTGTCTGAGGCATCTCTTGTTAAACTTGAACCAAAAATCCAGCATAATCAACAAGTGACGGCGTCACGTTGTAGCTTGTGACGCCGTCAGAGCTCCAGGTCTGACAGGTTTTCGCTACTTCATCGTTTTCTTCACTTTTTCGTCCAAATACGTCCAAAAAGTGTCGATTTCCAGATTTCTCGTCCCAAGTACCTAAAATGCAAAAAGAAACGATTTGAGGCAATATTTGATCATATAAATACGATTTTGGGCTTAAATGACCCCTTAAAAAGGTACCAAATAAATCCTTATCAAATATCCCTACACTTGGGATTTGCTTGTCCTCAAGCAAATATGCTTTTATCCTAATCAATCTACAAGTTAGGGGTCATTTATCATTAATATAAAAGTAATTACAACACATGTTCGTTCCACGTTAGTCAAAACACGCACGAAAATTACATACTAGCACCTCTCATATAAGTGTTTCGATTCTCACATCTCTCGGGTGTATAAAGTTATATAAGAAATGGAAATGGGAAAATATAACACTCTCTACCTGTCATAGCACATAGATTACCATAGGCTTGAGAACGGATCAAACCTCCACCACTTTGGCGTAAGCACCTAGGATAAACTATCAAAGAGGTCTTTTAAAGGGTTGTAACGTTAGGTGTAAGGGTATGGAAAACACGGTTTTGTTGGATAAAGGAAATTTACTGGTGGCAAGTCAATCATCTTAGTTAATTACACGTACAATGAGGCATTCCTAAGCCAAGACTCGACTCGCCTCGCTAACTGCTAACTCTTTTTGTATTTTTCAAGACACTATTTTGACTTAAACAAAAATGAAAGACGGGATGGTAGTCGCGTATGTTTTTTCTCTTGTGTTTTTCTACTTTTTTTTTTCTTTTTATCATTTTTTTCATTTTTTTTCTCACTAGCGTAAAATATAGGCTCTGAGGGGTGTACTAGGGGTATCGTGTACTAAAAGTGAGTACATCGCAAAGGTGTGGGAAAATTATTTGACTTTATTGGTCAAGTAACTTGGCTCATCGGTCAAGTAATTATAAAACAGGTTTAAACAAGGGTTATCCTAATGCCTCTTATCATTTAGTAAATCCTAACTACACAAATGTAGTCTCACTAGCGATATCGGGATGCATCACAAACACAAGTTCTAGAATCTATATACTACCGGTACACTCATAAGCATTAAAGATAAATGCTTTTACCTAAAGAGCTAAAGGCAAACCTCACATTTTTGGGGTAGAAATTTTTGAGTGGAAGGGTTTTTGTGCTAGCTATATAATTCCTATCAATGAGACGCTTATTAAAACTAAATTTTCACTCCTACATGTTGTAAAAAATTTAAATTTGGTGCCAAAATTACTCTAACAAGTATTTCTTTTAGTTTTATTACATATTTACTCTAAGACAAAACAAACATCAAGCGAAGTTATAATTTCTAAGGTATCTCATTTTACCCCCTACACTTAAATTGAACATTGTCCCCAATGTTCTTGAAAAGTATCAAAGTTATGATAACAGGAAAAATAAAATAGAGAAAAGAATCTAATACTCCCCTGATTTGCTCGGCATGGACGATGTGAAAACATGGTTAAATCCTCCTCCAAGAAAATAAATGCAACAAATGCTCATCATACTTCATCTTTATCTTCTTATCCGATATAACCTGTAATTCACTAAGAAAATAAACACAAAACCTCGCATAAAATCGGCGGTAAACACTATATATAGAAAAAATAATTCCTAGAAAACAATTAAGATATAATGCTTGCAAAATAAATATCTACATATTCTTGGAAATTTAAAATTCTGAAAATTTGCAAAAATTTCTAACAGAAAAACAAAATCCCGGAAAACTGTGCTGCTACAGTGCATGACGTCGTCAGGTTATAGATCCTGATGCCATCAGGTATGACCTGACAGTATTTTTGCGTTCTGTTTTTGGAAAATTTCTGGAAAAATCTGATTAATAAAACCTGGAAAACTGCAGAACATTCATTGTGACTCGATACAAGCATTTGACTCTAACAAACACACAAATATATATGCTAATCAATAATTGTTAACTTTCATGTTCGAATTTTTTCTTTTAAACCTGTTGGGCAAAAGATATGCCCACTGATCCCTGACTAGGATTTGTTCATAAATCAAGCTAAGTAAAGAAGTCTCCCTGATAGGGACTTTAGAGAGCAGATCAAGAAGAACTCGCTGATATCAAAGTTAGTAAGCCACTCCATGAGAAGTTTAAGTCACAAGACATCATCAAGTTTACTTGAAGTCATGCTCTCTAGCTGATGCAGGTCAGTCAGTATGCACAAGGAGCTCTAGCTGAAGATTATCAGGGGTGGCAATACCCTGATAAGCCTTCGATTCCCTGATCAGACCAACAAAGCATAGCTCATATCTACTGAGATTTAGGCGGGACTTTTCACTAAGATGTTTGAGCGGGATAAAGTAAACGTTAGTGATAAGTCAAATCAAGTATGAGTTGGTGATAAAAGTAGTGAATAGTTGCCTGCACTGTTCACTAAAGCAAAGAAAGAGCGTTTTCCTAATGTTGATGGCTTCAATGGAAGATGTACCTCTTTGTACCTCATCCATTGGAATTGTGACACGCACATACCTAACCCCACTTGGATCTACCTCGTACTAATATAAATAGGATTGTTGGTCGGAGTGAAAAAATGTTGCTTCAAACTACATTCTTGTAATCCTTGAAGCACACACTCCCTGATAGAACTTACAAGAATCTCCCAAGAGATCATAAATTCACAAGCAAACTTTGAGTCGTTTCACTCTAAGTTTGCTTGTTTAGAGAATTGGTTTTACATTCTCATTCAATTAAGTGTTTTTCGCACAACACTTTGTAATTCTTTGATTCTTATCAATAAAGAGTTATACATTGAAAAATTACATTCTTGTGTTGTTACTTAAATTGATATAAATCATTATTTTCGATAAAAGACATTTTTTGGGTCCAACAAGTGGTATCAAAGCGGTTTGATTTATAAAACAAGTTTTATAAACCGTTCAAAACATTTTTAAAATAAAGATCCAAATGTCTGAAAATAACGACAATGTTACAAACCTTGGTCCCATGTCATCGCCACCCCTACAAACTGGAGGTGATAGTGGAAATGGTGACTCATCCAACAGAAATGTAGGTGGAGGGGCAAATAATTTCATCTTTAGTGTCCCTAGCTATGACCAACCACAACTCTTAGATTTAAGGGGGGGGGGGCTCATGTTACTTTTGTCCCTTTACTAGAGGCAGAAGATTTCCTAAACTGGAAAGATAGGTTTCTAGTCTACCTAAATGGATTAGAACCTTATCTTTTGCATGTTCTAGAAAATGGCCCATTCATACCAGAAACAGTCACATCCACACCCGAAAACTTTTTGGCTAAGCCACAAAAACAATGGACTCCTGAGGAAGCCAGGCTAGCCAATCAAGACAATAGATTAAAATATATCATCATCTCTGCACTTCCCAGAGATGCGATGAAATCTGTTGTCAGATGTAAAACGGCTAAACAAATGTGGACTGGCCTGATTCTTGAACACGAAGGACCCTCTGAAACAAGAGACACTAAAATCTCAGCCCTTAGGCTAAAATTGAATGCCTTTAAAGCACTTGAAGGAGAAAAAGTGTCTCAAACCTTTTCAAGAATGAAATTTTTACTTAATGAACTTTCAAACCTAGGAGTTGAGATACCTCAAGTTGAGGTCAATGCAAATTTTGTAAATGGTCTTCCCATGAAATGGTTGAGTTTTAATCAAACTCAGAGAGCCAACAACTCTTTAAAAAATGACACCCTAGCCGCACTTTATGGAAAATACAACTATGAGGAGGAACTCATTGATCAAATTTATGAGAATGATACGAAAAGAAGTATTGTTCCATCCTCTATGTCAAACGCTTTGTTTTCTAACTTTAAAGTGCAGGACCATGATAGTGACTCTGATGTTGAAGAGGACACAAGAAGTAGTCAGGATTTCATGTCTGAATTAACTGCTGAATTTCAAAACAGTGCTCTTCTAGCAAATCAGCGAAGATTTTATAAACGGTTAGGAAGAGTTGGAACAGCCAAGGGAACTGAAGACAAGTCTAATAAAACTTGCTACAGATGCGGAAAAGCTGGTCATTTCCAAAAGGACTATCCTGGCAACAAAACCTCCACCCCATTATATCCATCCAAATCAAATCACTATACAAGCTCATTCTCTAACCAAAACCTTAATCACTCTAGAAAAGACTATAAAAGTCTATACAGAGAAAAGAAAGCTGAGGTTGTTGTCTTAAAACAAAAACTCTTTGATAAAGAGAAAAGTGAACAACCTTCAACATCAGGACAGAAGGGTAGAGACAGGGAGAGCAAAGGGTTGGTCGCCAAAAATCATGACTGGGATACAGAAGAACAATCCTCAGAAGATGATATCCCTCACATGATAAGGGAATACATGGCACTGGCAGATGATGAACCATCAGTGGGAAAGAATAATGCCAGGTCAGGGCATTGGGTTGAAATCGCCGTAAGAAAGGTACAAAAACTTATTAATATGGATAATACTCCTGATAGGAAACATGCACTTGACTACACCATTGTTGATCTCCAGTTTGTGGAAGAACATAGAGCAAATTTGTTCAACAAATTTATCTCTCTTCAACAAAGATTTGTTGAGAGCAGAAATGAATTATTTGACCTTAAAAACATTAAAAACCACTGTATAGCTCTTCAGAGTACCAATGATAAGCTCATAAAGACTAACCAAGAACTCAGAGACAAAGTCTCAGAGTTAGAAGTAACCATTGACAAATGGAACTCATCAACCAATCGTATGGAAAAGCTTATCAGAAATCATGTCTTCGTCAAAAATTCAACAGGGATAGGTGGAAAGAATCAGATAAACGATCAAAATTTTCCAAAAGCAACAAAATTTGTTAAATTTGATAAATCTTATTTAAGTAATTCATCCTATACTTTTGAAGAAAAAACTTCTCTAAATACGTGCCAACGTTTGACGCTGAAAGAGTATTAGATTGTTAATACAAATATCGTCCTAAAAACTTTATTTATATTTTACGATCTTTGCTTAATTTTGTTAATGACAAATACAAAGCTTAATTTTGTTAACGACTAGTAGATCGGACATTATGTTTAGTATTTGTCTATGTGTACGCTTTCAAGAAGATCCCAAAACATCCCATCTTGAAGCCGTTAAACGGATATTTAGGTACATAAAAGGCACTACACATCTAGGATTATGGTATCCCAAAGGGACGGGAATGGAAACAATAGTGTATGCCGACTCAGACCATGCTGGTGATTATGTTGATAGGAAAAGTACAAGCGGTATTTGTACTTTTGTAGGACATTTTCTCACTTCATGGTTTGCTAAGAAACAAACAGCCCTCGCCATATCAACAACTGATGCCGAGTACGTGTCAGCAGGAAAAGCTTGCCAACAAGCACTGTGGATGAAACAAGCTCTCGTCGACTATGGAATTGTACTCAACGACATTCCCATTCTTTGTGACAACAAAGGAGATATCGATCTTAGCAAAAATCCAGTCCAACATGCTAGAACCAAACACATAGAAATACGTCACCACTTCCTATGTGACAATGTTCAGAAGGGAAACATCTCAATTGAGAAAGTTTCCTCAGAGGACAACATTGCCGATATCCTCACAAAACCTCTCAAGAGAGAACCTTTCAACTATCTTAGACTTGGTTTAGGATTAATGGAACCTAGTGAGTAAATTAAACATTAACTCGAACCTTAGATTAACCAAATGCAGGAAATACCAAAATTGGTGTTCTGATCCTGTGGATCCAACCGACAACAAGGGCGGATCCCTTGTTTTGGATCCACCAGATCCGTGGCCTGTTGAGCCAATTTTCTGTTTATTTAATAAACTTCCTGTACTATTCATCACACTTCCCAACACTCAAACACCTACTGGAACTCGACCCATAATTCACCACACTCACAATTTAGGCCATCTTTCTCAACTAAATTGAGCTCTAGACATCACTGTAAGTATCCTTATCATGTATACATTCCTGATCTGCGTCTAGGATTTCTATTTCATGCACAAAACCAAAACTGGGGGTTTATGCATAATTCTTGAAAAATCATGAAGCATATTTACTAAATTGCATAACAAATCATGTTTTTCATAGTTAGGAATTGCATCTTGTAGTACATTATCATTATTCATCAAAAACCCCATGAGAAATTTTTGCTAAAATCTTCTCACGACTAGGAAAAACGGTTTTTAAACATTGTTCATACAAATACAAAAACGATATGTTTTAAACATCACTTTCATAATGTCTCTTGAATGCTAAAGGGAATACATAACTAATATGTATTTTTGGGTACATTCAAATGAAGCTACATTGAAGTAGGAGCGTTTGGGTTTTCTCTCATTTTATCATAAAACTTGCATAAACAAAATTTTCATGCATCAAAAGGAGTCGAGATAACCGTACCTCCACATTGTCCCCATGTAGGCACACACTAGACATTTTTACGTATTTTCGATAATTTCAACTAAACTATATATTTTTCTTGTCTAGGATAACTATGCTTCCCGCAACTAATTATGATCACAAAAACACCATCAAATACCTTCCCAAACACCAAAAAACCAAAGGTCTCACCGAAGCTCAAGTAAATATTTTTAAAGCACTAGAAAAACGATATGTCCATGAGGGTAGGGTTGTAGACCCCTCATTCTATGAAGGTACCATTCTTCGCGAGCAATTAGCCACGATTCATTTCGATAGTCTTCTAGACATTGATGAGCCCATCATCCCTAGGTTCATTCTCGAGTTCTATGCTTATGTAGGACTTAGTTCTAATGATCATGGATACATGAACATTCACTTTAGAGTCAATGGATCCCAATTCAACATTCCCTTAGATCAATTTGGAGATGTCTTAGGAGTTCCAAGTCAAGGAACATGTGTCTATTTGGATAAATGGTCATTGACAATCTTAGAATCAAACCTTGATCGAACGGCACCATATGCCACACCTTTGACCGCAAAAGAAACCATTCGGGAGCATCTCTTCTTACCTAGGAACAACCCAACTAGGTTGCATCGAGGTCGTCAAGTAAATAGAGATCCTTTTGCCATGGAACTAAATGAAATTAAGCCCGAATTTAGAAAGCTAGAAGATGTGTTAAGAGCAAATGTCATAAGCACCGTTGGGAATCGAGATCATATCAACGCTTGTCTTTGTTATATGATGTATTGTGTGTCAACCCATCAACCTTTCAACCTTGCATACTATATCGCTAAACGAATGGCCGATATTCCAGTACAAGGTACCACCGCAATGCCCTACGGGATGCTCTTGACTCGTCTCTATAGAGCCTTTGAACCCATTCCTAGAAATGCTTTAGGATTTGTTCCCGACTACGCCGAGATAGAACACACTTTCGTTCCTCTAAGTGATCATAGGGTAGCGGTAGCAAAAGGTAAACGTCCACATCCTCCTACATCATCATCATCATCATCAATAAGTGAGGATGACGGCTTGCCAAACTCTAGGATCGCTCCACCTGAGTACTTGAGTCATCTTCCACCAATCCCTAATGAATCAGCGGAATTTCGGCAAACCAAAGGAATGGTGAAGAATTTGGGGCGTTGGATCATGAAACTTCACAAAGGTTACAAGAAATTGAGCAAGAAGTTAGGTTGAAATGAGGGTTTGGGTTTAGACTTTATTAGACAATGATGTGTTAAACATGTATGTTTCTTAAGACATTATGTTAATACTTGACATATGTGTAAACTAACTTGACATTGCAGGCCGATAACACATGGTGTTATCAATTTTCCGAGATTAAGCCACCGTTTGGCTTAACTCCTATTATGGTAAGATATGATGATCGGATTAATTTATGTGTATACGTGTGTTAGAATCTATATATTTAGTATATTTGTATCACATATTAGCTATTACATATGTTTTAGGAGATTTTTCGGGTTTTGACCGAGAAACGAAAATTTTGACATATGTTCTGTTAAGTAACTAACTTTCCATATGGCGGATTTGGCGGATCCCAAATTTTGGATCCGCCTAGTGTTTCCTTTGGCTCCACCAATCCTGAACCTGCGGATTCGACCCAAATTTTGGATCCGTCTTTGTTGTCGATTGGATCCGCAGGTGCCTACAGTAACATTTAAAAAAAAATCCCGACTAATCCCGATAGTTAGATTTTGGATTATAGTCTTTAGGAACTCTTTACTGATCATTAGACTCTTTAGAATGTTTTAGGAAACCCTTAGAACCTTAAGAAATCAATTTCCCACAAAAATTTGAATTCTCAAATTTTCCATGTGAGTTACCTTTCCAATACAAGCAAGGAACCCTTTTCTGGGATCCGTCAAATCCGTGGGAACATCATATCAACAGATTTTCCACTTACTCTTTGCATTAACTACAAATCTTCTACAATTCACTCAACTTGAGCTCTATGGTTTGACTTAAATGATGTGACTAGCACAAATTTCTGTTCCAAATCATTAGGAACCAACATTCTCCATTGGATTTAAATCAAATCCAAACACAACTTTCAAAAATCTTACTGTCTATAAATTAGGATGATCAGGATGATCAAAACTCACTCACTCACCATCCTCTCTACATATTTCTTGTACTTTCTTAGCTACACTATTAATCTTAACCATGACAAAATCAAGTAACTCATCCACTAGCAGACCCCCAAAAAGAACTGCTCGTATTAGTGTTAATTCTTGTTGCTTCATAAACTTAGCTAACTCATCAGAGGAGGAATCATCCCCTCTTAACATCTCTTCACCAATCGCAAATGAGAATTTTCTCAATCTTGCTACTTCAACACCATCTCACACCACTATCTCCACACCACCACCAACAATCACACCTGTTGCTACAACTCCACCTCCTGCTCCAACTCAACCTAGCAAATCACCTTCACCACCAAAGTCACCACAACTTCAGCCTCTAGAATTATTTAGGACTCCACCTACATCACCACATCCATATCTTGATGACTTGGAAGACCTTCCACCAAGGTCAACCAATCCTCCACCCATGACCTTTGAAGGTCAAGAACCAATGCTTTTTCATCCGCTTTATCAGGATATCCACGGTCCTTTATACCGTGATGCACCACCACCTCAACCTCAAATACAACCTCTCTCACCCACATCCACACTAATTGCCATTGATGAGGTAATGTGGATAAATGATCCACAAACCCAAGAAGAGATCAATGAGGAACTCGCCCGCCTCCATGCTCTCTCTAATATGGTGGATTCCCGCCTTGATGAAGCAATGGATCTCCAAACTATCTTGATGAACTCCATCCCAACTCCACCACCATCTCACCAACAACCACCACCACCATCAAGCAACCAATCACCACCACCACAAAACAATGAGCCTACCCTTCCTCCCGGTTTTCCAAGACATGATTGCTCTCATTGCGAGAGGACCGCTCATTTGGCCCAAAGGACCAACATTTTGGTCCATGAGCTTTAAAATGAAATGAGGTTCATCTTGAACCACATTCTCGAGCATCTCAATGCAATCTCTCATCCTCCTCAATAGGAGCTTTTTCGTTTCCTCTTATAGGAACTTTTAGGATGTTGTTTTAGAATTTTTCTTTTTTTATGATTTATTTTCTTTGTTTAAATGTAACATCATTTTTTCCAAGTAATGAATGTTATGTTTTTATGCTTGTGGGTGATCAACATTAAGCATATTATCTTTTTTTAGATTACTAACATCATAGTATAGTTGTTTTTAACTTCACATAATGCTTTGATCAAATGTACATTAAGTACTAAATTTTGATTAGACACTTCATTTTGACTTTTTAAAGTCAAATGGGTTGACCTTCTTGTTTGGTTGACCATTGCATATGCATTTTGCTTCTTGATTGAAGTTGTTCATTACTAACTTTTATTTTATAGCATCTCAAACTCTTGAAATGTATACATTGGTACTCTAGCAATGGGGAGTATACATCAAGGGGGAGCATATCATATTCTAACCATTTGTTTTGTGGGATCATACATCATATCCTTGGCACTCCATTTAGGGGGAGTATAAATCAAGAGGGAGCTTTAAAGTTCTCAAAATCACATTCCGCTACGCATATCTTCTTTTTGTTTCGACAAAAAGGGGGAGAAAGGATTAAGTTCTCATCACTGTGAAACATCACAGTACATACTTTTTACTTAAAATAGATTTTAAAACTTGCATAAACTAACTTAATCTATATTTTTAAAAGACCCATCCTTTATTTAAGTTCTTTACTTAAAAATACACTTTATGTTTTGTCATCAACAAAAAGGGGGAGATTGTTAATACAAATATCGTCCTGAAAACGTTATTTATATTTTACGATCTTTGCTTAATTTTGTTAATGACAAATATAAAGTTTATCTTTAAGCAAAAGCATAAATATAAGAATAAGCCTTTTACATTTATAGTGATAAGTCTTTTAAAAACACATTTACACATTACAAGTCTACTAGGGATAACATTACATACATTTACAAGTTTATTCCTTAAAATAGAAACTTTATTTTTTAAATATTAGGATGAGATCATGGCATGCATCATGAACATAATCTTAGAAAGATTTTGAGATATCTTGTTTAGATCTTCAAGCCAAAGAGTTGACATTTGAAGATATGGAAAGATTGTGCAAGATATGGAAAGATATGTGAATATCTTAGCTAGCCTGACACAGCGGATCCAAAGCCATACAAAGGCGGATCCAATTTTTGGGATCCGCCAACTGTTGTTCAGCTTTGCCTATAAATAGCAAGCTGATTATTTGGACATTTTCATCACTCATATAGCTTAAATACATACTCATTCATTTACATATCACTAACCCATATCATTCTTTCATTTCATTGATCTTTCCTTTTGTAGCAAAGAAGATTACAGCATATAAGGATCAACCTTCTGTTGTTATACTTTTAGTATAGAGTCTGTGTGATTTTGTTTTAGTTCACACATCATTGTTTGTATCATTTATTTAGTAGAGTTTGGTTAGTGTTTTAGTCCTTAAAACACAAAGAGTATCGGGAGTGGTTGTACCCTTGTGAAAGAACCAACGGGAGTGGTTGTACCCTTGTAAAGAACCAACGGGAGTGGTTGTACCCTTGTAAAGAACCCGGTGTTTAGCTTAGTACCGGATAAAGAGTAAGCGACATGTAAAGGTTTTCTCCGCCTAGAAGGGAGCTTGTTTCTTAGTGAAGAAAAACTCTCGAGTTAGAGGCTCGAGGAGTGGAGTAGGGCAAGGAAGAGAGTCCTTGTAGCCGAACCACTATAAACATCTGTGTTGTGTGGTTTGATCTTTTCTCTCTTTACTTCTTTACTTATATTACTTGTTTGTGTGCTTGATTGTTTACTTTACTTTGGAATCACGTTAAGTATACATAAGCGAATTAATTTTAAAACGGTAAAAACTATTCAACCCCCCTTCTAGTTTTCCACAAAGTTCATCTCATCAAGTCTCTGAAAGTTCTCAGAGCACTTATGACGGTCTCACTGATAGTGAATCAGTGAGTACTAATAGTCTTACCAGTCTGTCCAAACTCGTAGGTGTGAATCCAAAAGGTTCCACCAAGAATGTAGGCAATGTCTCTCTCTCAGGAAAAACCTTCGAAGAGAAAGATGAAGTTGCCAAGGTATCTGTGAGAAAAACTTCTAGTAGATCTTCACAGAAGAAAACCTCCGACAGATTATCAAAAGTGATCACCCTCCCTGAGCAACTCTTGACAAATCTTGTTGAAGAAGTTTAAGGGTTAAAAGAGAAAATTCAACCACTTACCACATCACCATTAATCACTGACACCTCAACACCTCGGTCAGGATGTTCAGGCTCAACCTCTGTTAAACATAAACATAGATGTAATTTTTCCACACTATGTAACGTATGCAAAGGAACTGATCACCTGGCCAAGGAACATCAGCACCACATGGTTATGCTGAGAACACTCAGACATCCCAAATCTCAAAGTCCACATGTCAAACACTTAAAAACTTACAAACAGTGTAAGTACTGTGGACTTAATAATCATCACTCTGATGAGTGTGCTGAATATCCAGGTTGTCAAATCTGTGGGAGCTATAATCTTGAAGCAAGATTTCACATCAAAACGGCTCACACCCAATATGTTCCTCCTTTGAGGACATCCAAGACTGCTACAAAGTAGTCTCATGAACCCATTGAAAAGTGGGTTCATAAAAGAAACTAACCATTTCAAATGTAACTGTGCAGGGTGATATGGAAATATCAGTCTGGTATCTAGAGAGTGGATGCTCGAGACACATGATAGGAGTAAAGCAATATCTGCACAGATACACTGAGAAACTAGGTCCAACAGTGGTCTTTGGGGACAACTCAACTGGGAACACTGAAGGATTTGGTTTACTTAACTGCAATGGTATAAGTTTCACAAAAGTTGCCTATGTGAACGGACTAAAACACAATCTCATCAGCATTAGTCAGCTGTGTGATGATAACTTTAAAGTTCTATTCACCAAGAAACAAGGCACAATTTTCAATCAAAGAAATGAAGTTGTTTTAATCTCTCCAAGAATCAGGGATGTATACGTTATCAGCATGACATCTGCTCAAGCAAGTTCAAAGACTTGCTTCTATGCCAAAGCCTCAATTAGTGCAAACTGGCTCTGGCACAAGAGACTATCACATCTCAACTTCAAAAACATCAACATCTTAGCCAAACACAACCTGGTTGCTGGTCTTCCTTCTCTCACATACCCAAAGGACAAATTGTGCTCAGCCTGTGAGAAAGGAAAACATAAAAAAGCTTAATTAAGACCGAAGCAATCATTTTCTATAAACAAATGCCTTCACCTTCTTCATATGGACTTGTTTGGTCTTGTGGCACCCCAAACAATCAATCACAAGAAAAGTGATGCAGCTGAGTATATCATGTCATTTATCAGATGAATGGAAAACCTCAATGATGAAAAGGTGAAACAACTAAGAAGTGATAATGGGACAGAATTCAGAAAAAGCAAGCTTGAGAATTTTTGTGGTGAAAAAGGAATATCACAAAACTTTTCTTCCCCATGTACTCCTGAACAAAATGGAGTGGCAGAAAGAAGAGACAGAACACTGATTGAAGCAGCCAGAACCATGATCAATGGATCATCTCTCCCTAAACAATTCTGGGGAGAAGCCGTTAATACTGCCTATTACACCCAAAACAGATCTATCATCGTTAAGCGATACATGAAGACAACTTATGAAGTGTTTCATGGAAGAAAGCCTGACATAAGTTATTTTCATGTGTTTGGCTGCCAGTCTTCATTCATAATCATTAAGATCATTTGGGAAAGTTTGATGAGAAAGCAGATGATGGATTCTTTCTAGGGTATTCCTTGGACTCAAAGGCATTCAAAGTATTTAACATCAGGAGACAAGAAGTTGAAGAAACATTTCATTTCACCTTCGAAGAAGGTGAAGAAATTGTAAATCGATCGGGAACTGAAGCTAAAGACATACACTTCAATGAAGCAAAAAAATTTCCTGCTGACAAGTACTCACCAAATAAAATCAAAAATACTCATCCAGTCTACACTGAAACAATGCCATATATTCCTGCCTATGATCCTCTGTCAACATTGTATCAGGGAGAAACCTCAAAAGAAACAGATGGTAATCTTGAATCAAATATTGCTAATCCTACTCAACAAGAAACCCTCCCAGCTCCAAATCAACACATCACATTATCACTCCCTGATACTCATACAGGCAATCATATGGAATCCATACCCAACTCCAACCCAATTCTATCTCACTTTCATCATCCGTCAATCACTCTACTCCCTCAAGACAGGTGGTCCAAAGAAAAGGGCATTGAATTAGTCAATATTCTAGGAGAACCAACTGCTAGAATAACCACCAGAAGTTAGCTTAAAGCAATTAAAGCTGCCTCAACAAATGAATGTCTTTATGTTAATTTCTTATCAGAGATTGAACAAAAAAGTGTCACAGAAACTCTTAAAGAAGAAGGATGGATTTTAGCTATGGAAGAAGAACTTAATTAGTTCGAACGAAACAAAGTGTGGAAGTTGGTTCTTGCTCCTAAAGGAAAAATGATAATTGGGTTAAAATGGATCTTCAGGAACAAGTGAGATGAAAAGGGGCTAATCATAAAGAATAAAGCAAGACTGGTGGCTCAGGGTTACAGACAAGAAGAAGGAATATACTATGACGAGACATTTGCTCCTATTGCAAGAATTGAAGCAATAAGGATCTTCCTAGCCTATGGAGCTTACAGAGACTTCAAGATCTATCAGATGGATGCCAAGAGTGCATTTCTAAATGGAAAGCTTCAAGAAGAAGTCTACGTCAAGCAACCACTAGGGTTTGAGAGCAGTGATCATCCTGAGCACGTCTACAAATTAGACAAAGCTCTTTATGGTCTGAAACAAGCACCTAGAGCTTGGTATGAAACTCTCTCTTCATTTCTCATTCAACATAAGTTTATTCGTGGTACAATAGACAACACCCTGTTTATCTACAAAAAGGAGGGTGATGTCTTACTTGTTCAAATATATGTGGATGATATCATTTTTGGGTCAACAAATGAAACACTTTGTCAACACTTTGCTAAACTAATGACCACAAAATATGAAATGAGCATGATGAGTGAGTTAACGTTTTTTCTAGGTCTTCAAATAAAACAAAGTTCCAAAGGAATTTCTATTTGTCAAGAAAAATATGTTAAGGACTTGTTAAAGGAATACAACCTCACTGATTGTGCATCAGCCAAAAGTCCCATGTCTCCCCCAAAAAATTTAGGTCCTGATGAATCAGGGAAATCTGTAAATTAAACATTATACAGAGGCATGATTGGTTGTCTGATGTACCTAACTGCGAGTCATCCCGATATACAATTCTCCACATGGCTTTGTGCAAGGTACCAGTCTAACCCCAAGGAATCCCATCTAGCAGCTATTAAAAGAATTTTCAGGTATCTCAAAGGAACTCCATGCTTGGGACTATGGTATCCTAAAGGATCAGGTTTTGATCTTAAGGCATATTTAGACTCTGACTATGCAGGATGCAAAACAGATCAAAAAAGTACATCAGGGAGTTGTCAAATGCTTGGTGGAAAGTTAGTGTGCTGGAGTGCAAAGAAACATAACTCAGTTGCAATGTCATTAGCTGAAGCTGAATATGTGGCTGCTGCTGGTTGTTGTGCTCAAGTCCTCTGGATAAAAAGTCAGCTGGCTGACTATGAGATTCCTCCAATCTTCTGTGACAACACCAGCGCGATCGCCATCTCTAACAACCCTGTTTTCCACTCCAGAACCAAGCACATTGATGTCAGGTACCATTTCATCAGGGACCACATCATGAAAGGTGACACTGAACTTCATTTCATTCCAACTGAATCTCAACTTGCTAATATCTTCACCAAACCTCTGCCTAAGCCGAGCTTCACTAGACTTGTGGCTGAGCTAGGTATGTTGGATATTTCTCAAGTGGTCCCTGAAAAACAAATCCTTTACTCTTACACTGATCAATAACGATTCAAAGTAAATGGGTAGCTAAATAATGACCATAGTTAATATGGAACAAACATTCCTTCATTTACTATAGAATATTTTTCTGCCAAGTGTTTTATGTCTAGGGATATGGTACAAAACGGCATCACGAGAGATTGTGGGTCACCACTTCGGTGAATAATGTGCCACTTGGTATTCAATGCGGATATGAAATAATTTTATGTTTTTAACATAATAATACTTTTAAAACCGCAGAAGGGTCCAACCTTTCACCTTCATCTCTCTCACAAAAAACCCTAAACCTTATTTGAAAATCTCTCATTATCCCACAACTTCTCCAAACCTTTTTCCGATCATTCTTAAATCCAGCAAAGATAAATGGCATCTGAAATCTCAAACACTGAAACATCCCCACACATTCATCATTCACTGGATTCTGATAGATCCATGTCAAAAATGAAGGAAAAAAGGGCGAAGAATGTTAATTTCCTTAAAAAGGATTGTAAGATTTCTTCTTGCAACTACTTTGCTAGACTTGAACATCCTCATCCATTTTATCAACCTATGATACAGTTCATTCAGAACTGTGACATTGCCGAAGCCTTCATCAGAAAACCCATTGAGTTCTATACAGAATATCTAAAAGAATTTTGGTACACTGCCAAAGTAGATCCTATTCTCAAAACCATCACCTTCACAGTTCTCAATGGAACCAAAATATTCACATTTGACATCACAAAATTTTCCTTAATCACAAGCTTAGGCACTGACAGTCCATTTGTTTAAAAAGAACCCTCAATGGAAACTGTGAAAGATAAACTAGCCTCTCTAGGACTAGTTGACATGGAAGAACCAGATGATAAGAGATCGGATCCCACCACCTTAAGTAAAGCCAATCCTGTTAAAATCAGATACTTCTCCCCTACTTGGAAAGTATTACTCGCACACATCGTTAGGGGGTTGAGAGGAAAGCATGGATCACATGATCAACTCAACAATGATCATCAACTCATGGCTTACTACTTAATTTGGGGGGTTAAGCTGAAGTTTGCACAACATGTGTTTAATGATCTCTGTGACAAACTTACTTAGGAACCTAGAAGCCAAAATGTCTGGTACATTAGGTATATACTTTTGATGATTGAACACTTTCTAGGAGACGAATATGTAAAATCAGAGCTGCACACGTTCACTAGGCCTCAAATAGGTGTTGCCACCTATAGCAAGAACCCCAGAGCTAATGAGGTACCACTAACCTCACACATGTGTGTCATTGCGGGAGTCCCTGAGAATTATTGGCAAGCATTTGGAACAATGAAGGTCTCCAAGGATTCCTTAAGAAACTCCACTAGATAGCTCACCATCAAGAAACCCACAGCTGGCTCACTCACATCCTCTCCAAAACCACAAAAGAAAAGGAGATTGGTCAATAAATCTACAACACACCATGCATCAGGGACTGAGAATCCCACTTATATGGAGAAAACAAGTAGTTTACCAGTCTCAGAAAGTGACAACCACAATTGTCACAAGGATGACTCTGCCAAGCTAGATGATGATAACATGATTCAAGGGAATCAGGGGATTCAGCTCAATCTTAAGTCAGCAGGTATCTTCTCTTAGAACCAACTAGGATAATTCTCTGTTCTACTTTACCTTCCTGACTTGCCTTAGCATGCTTAGCAATGATCTGTTCCCTATCATCATCTATCAGTGATCTGAGCCACTCTCAGTTACTGATATTACAAAAATCATTTGTGTACATGACTAACAAATCCAAATCAGTCACACTACCATGCCCACTTTTTTTTCTTTTTTTTTTTTTGCAAGAACTTAAATTTCAAAATGATACCACAGTATCAAATTTTCAAAAAAAAAAAAAAAAAAAAAAAAAAAAAGAAAACAATCAAGGGTAAATCACAACCTGTGACTCAATTTTTTTTCCTAAGACTCAGATAGCTGCATCAACTGGATTTCATACAACTCTCTGACAGGAACATCCTTTCACTTCCCTACAATGATATTGGCAAATCACAACTAATATCTAATGGGAGAACATGATCCTATATCCTCAGGGAGACATCACTATCTCACTAAGAAGGGGATCCACAACCATTCACATCCCCAAAATGACTTTGACACATCTTAGTCACTGTCTAGGGAGTAACAGGGTCCTATATCCTCGGTAGGAAAAGAACAATCCCAATGAGAAAGGGACCCACAAAAAATCACAATTATCCAGTGATGACATTCGCCAGTCACATCTTTTGTCAGAGGATCACCTAAAAGACTCTCATTGACTTAGAGAGACAAAAACAACTCTATAATGAAAGGGACAACAAAACATTTATTGGCTCTAACCTTGTGTCTTAAATTACAGATGCAGATGTTGCAATCTCCTTCACAGGCACTGACACTGATTTAGAACCAATAGATACCTATGTCTATGAATTAGGGAAGGATGATATTGAGAGAACACTACTGCTGATCCTTCATCTTTCCAATTGGATGATACATCCACGCATTAAGAACACATAGAAATTGCAGCTGAGACAGACCACTATGATCATATGTATGATGAAGCTGCTCAGCCCTGGCCTACCATTTCAGCTTCTTCTCAAGTCACCATTTCACTGGAAGAGACACTAAGTTCACTCTTACCCGAACTCATCACATCAGTGCTTCACAAGACACTTCCAATCCTGATGAAACCTTATGTAGCTGACGTGTCGACTCAAGCTTCTAAGGTAATCAAAGAAGCTCTTAAACCGACACGCCTCAACAAACTTATAAAACCACTGATCAGGGAAATACATTTGAGTAACTCACTCACTTCTCACAGATTTCACACTCTGGAGACTCGCCTCACTACCTTTGCCATCAAGGCCTTAGATGAGCGCCTGCTCAGTCTTCATGAGTCATTGTTCTACAAGATCACTCCAAATGGAATCAAGCCATCAACCACATCATTGAACAAAACACCCTGATCCTTAAAGTGGTGGTCCTTCTCGACAAACTTCTTGGTGAACAGGTCGATCTACCTCAACAGGTGAAGGATCTCTACTCTGCTCTCTGTAGGTCCTGTAAAGTCTTCTCTGGTACCTCGGAACATCTGGCCACCCTCTTTAAGATGGTCCTGACAGCAGCAACTCCTTCTACAGTTTCTGCTGAGGGGGAGAAACACTCGGATGATGCTCCACCTCAGATCAAGAAGACTGATTCTTATGCTTCCACAATCATCTCAACCAAGCCCTCATCAACTAAGGGGGAGCATAAAAACAAAATGGATGCAGACACCAGTAAAGAACCTGCATCAAAGAAATAAAAAACAACAGCTTCCACACTCACTGGTATAATTCAAATACAAGAACCAACCAGTTCAAGGTCTCCTCCACTAACATACATGTCAACAACTTTAGCTCAGATTGAAGGACAAAGACTGAACAAAGGCAAAATCAAAGAGTATGAAGGAGAGGAAAATATGGCCGCTCTATTGCAAGAAGGGGGCTCTAACCTAAAACTCCCTAAGATCAAAGGAGTACCACAAGAAATGTTGATCGAAGGACTGGAGGCTGAAAAACTCAAAGCAAATGAAGAAGCAGCAAGAAAAGCCACTGAAACATTCTTGGCAAAACTTGATGCTGACAAAGTGGCCGCTCAAAAGAAAGCTATAGAGTATCATGAAGCCAAAAAGATCAAGGAAAGACAACTTCTCTCTGACAAGTACAATGAAGTCATGAACAAAAGAGTCAGTAAAGGAAGAATCAACAGCGTCAAGTGCATACTGAAGAAAACCGGACTTGACCTAAAAATCTTCCGAGACAATCAGAAACTCCATTACGATGCCCATGAAGAATTCAAGATAATGGAGTTGGGGTTCTCAGAATGGCTTGAACTCCATGATGCTATCAAGAACATGACATCTAGTGTTGCAATGCAACTCAAAAAGAATCTAGTAGAAAGGTTCAAATGGGTCAACACTGATTACACAAGCTAACTAAACAAGACTCAACACTACTTGATGTATATCAAGATACAACAAGTATGTAACAAATGTTACAAGTGCACTATACTACTACTACAACACTTGGTATCTTCTTGATACTTTGTGTTCTTCTCTTGCACTAGTAGAGGAATGAAGATGATCACTTGGTTGGATGTTTGGATCACTCTTAAACAAAATAAAACTATCTAAACAATCAAGGAAATGCAAGTGTGATAGAGGGATTCAACTCATAAAGTTTTGTGTGAAAAAGGATGCCTAAAATCTGTGAAATGGTCTAGTATTTATAGGCAAAAGAAAAATAGCCGTTACAGAGGGACGGGACCACTAAAGTTCACACGGTACCTGTAAATTTAACGGTACCGTGCCTGAAAAGGATGCTCCACATTTTGTTTTTAGTGGTGAAAGTTTATTTGGGAAAGTTTGGAGCTATTGTTTTGGGGGGGGGGGGGATAGCTGTTGGAAGATTCAAACTTATTTTTCAAATTAAAACATTTCTTTTTTAATTCAAAAATAATTTATAAAATGTATTTTTGAAAAAATGTTTTGTCACATTAAAAATGTGAAGTTTAGAACACAAATTTAATTCTTTGATCATTTGTCAAGTTGTAAATTTGTTTGTTCTTATCTAGAGTGATTTACGTAGAAACGGGATATTTCGACTAAAAACTTGTTTACGTTAATTTTAACGTAAAGTGTTTTTACATTTTGTTATCATCAAAACTTAGAGATGTCGAAAAATAGAAATAACATTTTAAGACATTATTTGTATCAACAATACTTATATCTCCTAGTGGCACAATAGCCTCCACAAAAAGATTATTACTCTCTTCCTCATTTACTCAACCACCTACCCCAAATTTCATCTTCTTCATTTACTCTCTCCAATTTTTCACACACACTCACTTCCAAGTTTTCACATCCAATTTTTCGTACACTCACTCTTTTTTTTCTTTGTTTTAATAACCGAATCACAAACATGAGTCCACATTAAAACAAAAACAAAAACAAAAAAAAAAAAAAAAAAAAAAAAAAAAAAAAAAAAAAAAAGTTGTGGCGTGAGCTAGTTGCCACGGCGCGAAGGCCGACCAGCCCATCTCCGGTGTGTTTCTTGCGCCATAGATGTTGGATGGTCCGACGGTGCCACCCACCAGCCCAACGTACCAGGCACTCTAAGAGGAGTGTATGTTTAGTATCAAAAAGAATGTATGTCAATGATGACTTATTGATGACTCGATCAGAAATCTATATTTAAAGAAATTATGTGAGGAATGCAAGAAGTAGGCGTGTGTCACGAGCTATTTTAGGGATAATATTTTTTTCAAACTAGAGGGTGTTAATAAATCAAACCTATGAAGTTTGGTTTGGTTTTAACCCATTTAACTAGAGAGGTGTTGATAAACCGAACCAAATAAAAAACGAATTTGAATTTAATTTGGATCTTTTTTACAAAAAGAAAAAAAGATACACCCCCTAGTAATAAGCCTGGCCCACTACATACATGTAGTGAGCCGTAGGGTTAGGGCTGCTAGCCCACTAAATACTCCTCATTATAGGTCTTTGTAAAACACAATACACACAGTACCAAAAACCCATTTTTCGCCGTTAAGAGAGAGATCATGATGGTATGCATATGAACCCTAGCTTTTTATATAGTCGATATATTTAGTTTTTGAAATGTGATATGTTGATAGTTTTGTTAATGATTTGTATAACATGCTTATTTTCGATGAATTATAGGGGAATAATTTTACTTTTAGTTCATAGTAAACATTTTTTATATGTGAAACTCTAGTTTATTTTTGGATTTGGATATATTTTATATAAGGGTAATTTTATATCTCCCCTCCTTTTAGTTGGAAATTTTATACATACCCAAACATGCATTAAAAACATTGTATATTATGCATTCAATACTTGCACTTTAGGTATATACGAAATTAATCATGAAAGTAGGGTGATATATGAAATTAATCCTTTTATATAAGTATTGGGTGGTTTTGTTGAAGTATTTTTTGTGTTTGATGTTGGTATCAATGTTTGATTTATGTGTATGATGGATGAGTTGTTATCCCCTGTAACAACTCATCTATCAATAACAAATCTCATTGATATCAAGCTTTGATATAAGTATTGTGTTATTGATATCACAAATTTGTTATTAATAACAAATCCCCTTAACAACTCATCTATCAATAACAAATCCCATTGATATCGATCTCTCTCTGTGAGTTGTTCTTAACTCCCAATTTGCCTAGTTGATTGGTTAACTATATTTCATTTCTTAAGTGATTCCTAATATAGAGTATATCATGAAGTTGGAAAAAAATACAAGTGACTACCCACATTCAAACAAAAAAAAATAGAGATCAAATACCAAACACAAACATCCAAATCAAACCACTCAACACAAACATCCAAATATTTAAAAGAGTCAGCCAGATAAAAACATATTTTGCATTTTTCATACACATTAAATCAAATACCAACATCAAACACAAAATACACTTCAACCAAACCACCCAATACTTATATAAAATATATCCAAATCCAAAACAAACATAAAAAATGTTTACTATGAGCTAACAGTAAAATTATTCCCCCATAATTCATAAAAAATAGGCATGTTATACAAATCCTTAACAAAACTATCTACATATCACATTTCATAAAATAAATATATCAACAATATAAAAAGCTAGGGTTCATATGCCTACCATCGTGATCTCTCTCTTAACGGCGGAAAAGGGTTTCTTGGTAATGTGTGTATTGTGTTTTTAAAAAGATCTATAAATAAGGAGTATTTAGTGGGCTAGCAGCCCTAACCACACGACTCACTACATGTATGTAGTGGGTCGGGCTTATTACCAGGTGTTGTATCTTTTTTTTTTCTTTTTGTAAAAAAGATCCAAATTAAATTCAAATTCGTTTTTTATTCAGTTCGGTTTATCAACACCCCTCTAGTAAAACGGGCTAAAACCAAACCAAACTCCATATGTGATGACAATCTTTTGGATCAAATAACCATTGCTGCCAATCAATCATTTTGTATTTCTTCGATTTTCGTACCATGCACTCGTAACTTTTTAATTGGATGTCTTGAACGATTTTATTAGTACTTGCTACTTTTCTAGCGAACATACGAGCATTTCTTTCTTTTCAAATATAATAGCCGGATGTCCAAATGACCGCTTGCCAAACAAGAGAAATATTATTAGGGACATTAACGTTTCCATAAAGTGAGAAAATTCATCAATGGAAAAAGGAGAAATATTTCTTCGATCTTCGTACCATGCACTCGTAACTTTTTAGTTGGGTGTCTTGAACGATTTTATTAGTACTTGCTACTTTTCTAGCGAACACACGAGCATTTCTTTCTTTTCAAATATAATAGCCGGATGTCCAAATGACCGCTTGCCAAATAGGAGAAATATTATTAGGGACATTAACGTTTCCATAAAGTGAGAAAATTCATCATTGGAAAAGGCGTTAACACCACCCATCTTCCACCATCCAAAGATCTTATCCTACATGCTCATTGGGAATAGAACCGAATCCAAGTCTATACATCTTTTATCTAGCCCCTCCTGAACCAAAAGTCTCCCTTTGAAAGCTCTCCACATGAAAAAATTAAACTTTTTCAGAACCAACTTGTTCCAAAGAGTTTCTCGTCCTCCGCTTTCCATGTGTAGAATCTTTCCCTCGATCATGCTTGATAATTCTTTGACCTCAAACTCACCATCATCGAATATCTTCTGTGGAAAACTAGAGGGGGGGGGTTGAATAGTTTTCCCGGTTTTTACACTAAACTATCTAATGTAAATAATAAATGTAAAGAAAAGAGATGGAAAGATCAAACCGGGACAAAGAGATTTATAGTGGTTCGGTCACGAAGCTCTTCTTCGCCCTACTCCACTCCTCGAGTACCACACTTGAGAGTTTCAAGCACTATGTCAACAAACCTCCCTTCAGGCATAGAAAACCGTACAACGTCACTTATCCTAATTTTCGACACTAAGCTAAATGTCGAGTGCTAATCTTGGCTAGCACCAATCTACCACGATCCATTTGATCATTTCTACTTCACACAATCAACACTCTTGACTCGATCTACCCGATCTACCCTTGATCCACTTGATCAATACACTAGCCCACAAGCTACAAGAGATCTCCAAGATCTCGACAAGATCACAATGATCAACCCTCACTTGACTTAATCTACCCTATCTACCCTTGATCAACTTGATCAACACACTAGCTCACAAGCTACAAGAGATATTCAATATCTCTATAAGATCACAATGATCTTCTCTCACAAACTCTCAAAAGAAAAATGAACTTGATGTATACAAAGATACAACAAGTATGTAACAAGTGTTACGAGTGCTCTAACTTCAACTACAACACTTTGTATCTTCTTGGATACCTTGTGTTCTTCTCTTGCACTAGAAAAGGAATGAAGGTGATCACTTGGTTGGATGATTGGATCACTCTTTAAACAAAAGAAAACTAAACTAAATGATCTAGAAGAGAAAATGTGATAAGAGTATTGAACTCAGAAAGTTGTGTGTGAAAAAGGATGCCAAAAAACTGTGAAGAGGGCTGGTATTTATAGGCAAAAAAATATGACCGTTACAGGTACACGGTACCACTAAATCACCCACGGTACCACTAAATTTAGTGGTACCATGCCAGTCAAAAACGCTCCTTTTTTTGTCTTTAGTGGTAAAATTTTATTTGGGGAAGTTTGGAGCTGATTTTGAGGGGAAAAATAGCTGTTATGTTATTTGAACTTATTTTTCCAATAAAACATTTCTTAATTATTCAAAAATAACTTCTAAAGTATATTTTTGAAAAAATATTTTGTCACATTAAAAATGTGAAGTTTTAAACACAAATTTACTTCTTTGATCATTTGTCAAGTCATAAATTTGTTTGTGCATACCTAGAGTGATTTGTGTAGAAATGGGATCTTTCGACTAAAAAATTGTTTACGTTAATTTTAACGTAATGTGTTTTCACATTTTGTCATCCTCAAAACGTGAAGTTATCGAAAGATATAAATAACATTTTTAGAACATTATTTGCATCAACATCTTCCACTTCCAACTATCCTTGCAATTATTAGAAACAAAAACATATTGCAAAACACCAACCAAATCATCTAACTCCTTACAAACCCTACCCCTTTTACCCCATTCCTAATCCCAATTCCAAACCCACTGATGTGCTTTTTATAGTCTATAATTTTCTACCAAGTTTTAAATTTATTTATTGTCGAACTAACCTATAGACTCTAAACACTAACGAGCAGTGTACCCGATCAATGTAGATAGGTTCTAGGTAAGCAAGGGTCATTTACTAGGAGCGAAGCTAAAGTGATCTAAAGGTATTGATACTAATCTAAACTAAACTAAACTATCCTAACCTTGAAAGCAATTAAAGATTAAGGGGGATTAGCCTGAGAGACTAGCACGAGTTTTATATGTTTTCTAATTAACCTAATTGCAAGAAAGTAAATAAATAACTAACTTAAACTAATACAAAGTAAAATAAATCGATATCGATAAGGAAGAACGGGTTAGCCAAGTTTAATCCATTTTATAGTTATACATGCTTATGTCTACTTGTTTTAATTCATTCAATTGTTAATCGGCATATCAGTTATGAAATTCTGTCACAATTAAGTAACTAGCCATGGGGCGGATAAGACGATAGATCATAGTGACTCATCTAGCATCAATACTAACTTATTGCTTTATACCATCTAACCTAGTTCGGTATTACACACTACTAGTCCTATTAGGTTGTAGACAAATTCCGTTTATGCCATACAATAATTCGTAATAAAGATTTGGGTTAACACACATATGACTTAACCAAAGTAATCACTCTTGTAGGAGGTTAATTACATCAATTAAAATCATAAGGATCATAACCTAGTTACATAGACTTCTTCTAGTAATAAGCAATAAACGAGTTTTTAACGACAAGCACCCAGTCCAATAGCAAAGTAAATCAACTCGACACAAACATATAAACTAATAAAACTTCATAAACTTGGATAACACCTAAGGTTGTTAGCCCATAATCTTGGCAAAAGATAGAGTATACATTGAAAGTAAACATAAAGAATTCATAGACAAATTATTATACTAACCGAATTATACACAACGTTAAGTCTTGAGATGTTCTTCGTCGATCTTTAAGGAATGATGGAGGAAGTGTTAGGGATGGTTTGGGGCTGTCCCCAACTAATAATGTGATGCGAAAGTCGTTCTAGGGCTTTATTATTTATAGGATTAAGCAAGAGTAGCCTCCAAGGTTTACCAAAAATAATCTGCTACTATTCTGACCCTGATACAGTGTATCCACAAATCTAATACGCCATATGGGCTTCAGGAACAGATAGGTTTCCTTTTTCTCTTCATGTGGCTACTTGAATCAACTAAAACGGAGTCCGGATGAAGATTTTATGGCCAAAATAGTGAATCATCCTCTAAAGTTGTTACGTAAACGTTATATCTTCATTTGGCTTCGCTCCTTCACTTGGTTTCTTGGTTAAGGCTCATATACGGCGTATCTAATGGATTGGATATGCTGTATTCAATGTAATCCCGTCTTGGTCTTCAAATAGCTAGGGCTTCTATACAGCGTATCCATAGAATCCGATAGGCCGTATTCTTTAAATATCTCATGTTCTTCAAATCGACCAAGTTTCATATATGGCGTATTCCAAAAGATGGATACGCCGTATTCATCAAAGTCAGTCAAGGTCTTGAAATCTTCTAAGTATATGGATACGGCGTATCTAATTAGCATTGATACGCCCTATTGAGTGTCTGATCAGTAGGCATTCTTCAATATCTTCGTTTTTGCTCCAAAACACGTCTTTTTCCATAACTTTCTCCAATTGCTTGATAATAACTGAGATTTACAAAAGTAAGCGATTAAGTATCAAATCTCATAAAAAGTAATATAAAACAAGCAATAAACATAGGATAAATGATGCTAATAATATGTCGTTATTTGATGTCATCAAATATCCCCCCACTTGAACTTTACTTCTTCTCAAGTAAACCTTAGATTAAACTTATGAAAATGTATTTTAGACAACTGTCTGGGATTTTTATAGTTAAACATTTATTCGTTTAATCTCAATTGCACAACCAAACACCTCACGAAATAGGAAAATGAAATCACTCAAATCACTCAACTAATCTATGTGGTAATATTTAAGTAATTCGCTCAATTGCTCGGTCGTGACGAGTATTCTATCATAAGCTTGGCAAGGATACACATCTCTACCACTAAAGCCAAGGAGTAACAAGTCTAAAGTGGTAAATTTGGTTAATATGATAAGGCTTAAAGGTTGTATCTAGCTTCTGTTCAAACATCGCATACACAAACATAATAGATCGCTGGCGCGAATTCCTGATTTACTCAAACAACGGATGGTCACTAAGGTGGAACCTTAGATCGCTGGCGCGTCATTCGATTAGTCAAAAACCGGATGGTCACTACAATATTTATGAACTTGACATTCTTACTAAGCCATTACTTTATCCGGATGCTCGAAAGCTAACAACAAATAAAGTAACTTGGTAAGGTAAGGATAATATTTGGGAATTACATAAAATTGGTGTAAAAATAAAACAAACAAAAGAATAGATTAAGTCCAAACAAATGTGGTTAATTACTTCCCGACCTTCCCTTGACAAAGACAAAAATCATAGACTAAGACACGCTTTAACACGGAAACTTACGCTTTAATAGGTAGACACGAATTAGACTCAATGATATCTTAATCATCATCTCAAAAACAAACCTTAGTTGGCGTTCCCATAACGGCCAACTCCCTTGTAATCCATAAATATAGTACAAGAAATAGTGGCGATATCTCCACTAATACATAACATTACATCGTTAGTTTATAACACGTACCAATGAATAATCGGTTAGCTCAAAATATAAAGTCGGTTAAGTTTAGACAAACCGATTATCTCACTTTCTCACTTTTTTTCTCTCTCTTTTTTTTTTCCTTTTATTTATTTTATTTTATTTTTTTATTAAAAAATCATAAAGAAACAACTAATGGTGTAAAATATCACCACTTCACCATCATAATAAATCTGGATGATTTTTTCATTTACTTCAAAACTTCAGATATAAAAATAATAATGATAGTATTAAACACACGAAAATAAAAAATAGCTACTATCACATTCCCAATTGCGATGTGCAATTCCCGACCTAACCAAAGATAAGAAACACATACGAACACAGGAAATACACACTTTACAAAAGAACCAACCATGGACTTTAATCTATAGGGTAGGCTAAGGTGTAACGAAATAAATTAACATAGGTGTAAGAAACGAAAGGAATGGCTTTGAGGGTTTTTTTAGGGGTATCTTACTCTAAAAATGAGAGTAACAAATGGGTTTAACATTGGGATTAACTAACCAATGTAGTTAGTTAATATAACATAACATAAATAGGCTATTTGTGTGTAATCCTAGAATTTTACCTAGTTAGACAAATTACTCCAATTATATCAATAATACTCATTATGGTGGTCTCGAATATTATACCAAGCCAAGTTCTAAAGTTTACTACAAGTCACCGGCACACTTATATTTTTGTGGAATTTTGGGTAAAATAGTGGAAATGGAATAAGCTTAATTCTCACAATATGGAAATAAGGGTTATGTGTGCGGGTTATGCAACTTTGATTTCTTAAAAACATGCTAAATTTTTTTAAATTTAGGCATATTTTTGAAAAATTAAGGACAAATAGTGTTCTAATTCTCTATCCCCCACTTAAGATATACAACGTCCTCGTTGTGTAAATCGAAAATTAAATACAGGAAATAAAAAGAATTAGAACGAGAACTCTCCTGAGATTTGCTCGGTATGATCCTCCAATGTAAGTTTGCAAGAAAATGAAAAGATGAAGTCCATCAACACCATAAATCATTCAAACCTATCAAAATATAAAGACCACAGAAAAATAAACTCGAGAACATCTTGTTAATCATCGGTTAGAAAACAAAAATACGAAAAGTGACAGGCCAGAGTGTTGATACGCTGTATCCATGGTATATTGAATGCGCCGTATCGATTACCTGTAGAAAATAATAAAGTACAGGTCAAAAATTCCAATACGTCGTATCCAAGAATATGAATACGCCATATTGAAGAGTCTCACACATTATTAATTTTAAATATGAAAACTGAGCATACAGGTTTATCGTCGATACGCCGTATCCATAGAATATTGAATACGCCGTATCGATTACCTATATAAAATACCAAAGTGCAAGTCAAGGGGGAAATACGTCGTATCCACGAATAGTGAATACGTTGTATCGCCCTTCAAAAAAAATACTCAGTTCAAAGTTTAAACAAAAACTAAATTAAAAAATGACATAAATTAAAAGATGCGCATGGGTTGCCTCCCATGAAGTGCTTGTTTTTGTTTGAGTCACGAGCCTGACTCCACCCTTATTTACCATGTAATAGGGTGTTTTTCCCTCCACTTGTAATCAAGTGCGGGGGATAGTAGCAATAAGCCCCATACAGGTGTAAATTTGCTACTAAAGATGGAAGAAATAAATAAAGATCATACCTTGGCAATATATGTACTTCTTTCTTTACCTTACCCGGTTTGGTTGATACCTTGGATGACTTGAGCATTCCATGTGAAAGAGTAATATGCAGAGGAAAAATGAATCTCCTTTCTTCTTGTTAAGTCTCTTTGGTAGTAAGGTGTTCCATAAAAGATGAGAAAGGATCTTCGGCAAGTAAAAGCTCGAGTTCCTCTATATCCTTCATAGGATTGAAACTATCATCTTCTTTGATCATGGTCGTGTCCACCAGCTCATCCTTGAATTCTTTCTCGAGTTCAACCAAAAATGGGTTGATAACAGGTACTTTATGTGCTTCATTAGGTGGCGTGGTATGTTTCACCTCATCATTCTTTTGTTTTTGCAACCTTTTAAAGAAAACTAGCAAGATTATAAGTAACGGGATCTTTAATATTTAATAAATCTATACCACTTTGTGTTGTAAGTGACTCCAATTCATCTTGTGAGTCTCCATCTTCAACTAGTGGTCGTGCAATTTCATCCTCGTCCCGAATATCTGCCTTGAATAAGTCATCCCAGATTTCTTCAAAATCCCTCATTGGGTCAAAATCTGGCTTATCTGTTCCACACCGGAATACTTCCTTTTTTTGTGGTAATTGCGGTATGTCATCGTACACAATATCATCAAACCTTTCAATATTAGAATACTCATTATCTTCATCCGAGGGAATATCATCATGTTGTTTTGGATAAGATGAGAATATATATTCCAACTCGGGTGGAAAGTCACATGCAATTGCGGCATACTTCATTATTCCAGATTTATCTACTTCCTCTTTGGCAATTTTCGATGAATAAGTGTCTGATGACATCAAATAGTCCTGATATTTTAGTGTCAATTTCCCCCTAATATGTTCATCATTTGTACCATTTTACTTGGATAAATGCTTTTATTTCTTTGTATTTCATTTCCAGGTCATGGATGAACATAGGGACGTAAAGACGCAGAATTGGAAGATTATTATCAAGATATGCACAAGTATGCTGACTAAGAAGAAGTTACGGCGTAACTCCCACTCTCACTTACGCCGTAACATGGATTTACACTATGAATACCAAAGTCAACGTAACTGAAGGTTACGGCGTAACTTGTCCTACAAGTTACGCCGTAGTAATCCAAGGACTTAGAAGAATTTTGTGGTCAAGAAGATTACGCCGTAACCAACCTACAAGGTTATGACGTGTTGGGAATTAAACTAACAGTTAGTACGGCCAGGCGTAAATTAGTACTGATGAAGATTCGTTCAAGATTACACTAACAGCACTAAGTCAGTTAGTACTGTTGGTACAAGAAGTTAGTACTGTTTATAAGATAAAGATAGAGTCGTGTATGGATAAATATAGAATAGATATGATGTATATCTTATTATTATAGATTTATACGTAAAATAGTTTTACTTGTATAGGACTCCTTGTTCTATAAAAGGAGATTCTAATTAGGGTTTTATATATAACGATAACACATCCCTAATCCCTAAGTACGATTTTATTGTAAGAGCTTCAAGGTTATCGAACCCTGGTGATATTGTAGATCATCTGTATCAATATATTGAAGCTAATCGTTGTGTTAAACATTGTGTTTTTGTTTTCCACTGTTACACATTCATACAATCACATTCACATCACCAAACACAAAATCTTCTAAGTGCTTTGTAGTAAGTTCCGCGTGCTACTTAGCATATACTCAAAGTATCTATCTAACACAAGGTGTGTGTTTAGATCCGGTCAAGTGGTATCAGAGCCAGGTTTCTGATACTTTGATTTAGAAGATCCAGAAGTACTTTCTCTCTTGTAACCAAGAAGATAGACATGGAGACACCACAAACCTCAATCCTTGCTAAACTCCCCATGCTAAAACAGAATAAATACGATCTATGGCGGCTCAGAATTAAGCAATATTTCATGGTGCAAGACTATGCATTATGGGATATCATAATCAATGGTGATTCCTTCAAACCTACTACTTCTGAGGAAACACATGCTGATGGTTCCAAGACCACAAAGCTTAAAACTGAGCCTGTTACTAATGATGAAAGAATAAAGAAGAAGAATGATCAAAAGGCTAGGAATCTGTTACTCATGGCAATACCTAATGACCAAGTGTTAAACTTTAGCCAATATGAGACTGCTAAGACACTCTTTGAAGTAGTTGTGGAGAGATTTGGTGGTAATGAAGCCACCAAGAAGGCGCAAAGAACCTTGTTTAAGCAGAGTTATGAGAACTTCAGTGCCTCAAGTTCTGAAACACTTGATCATATCTTCAATAGACTTCAAAGGATTGTCTGCCAGCTTACTGTTCTAAAAATTGTGATTCCAGAAGAAGATCTCAATATGAAGTTTCTCAATAGTCTACCTGTTGAGTGGAGCACCTATGTGGTTGTCTGGAGCAATAAGCCAGAACTGGAAAAGATGTCACTGAATGAATTGTACAACAATCTCAAGATTGTTGAACAAAAGGTGAAGAAAGGAGGAAGCACTGGTTCTAGTTCTAGAAACACAACATTCTTATCATCTTCCAACAATAACAGTCCTGATGATGTTGAAGCAGTTGGTACTGCTAGCCCTAAAGTTAGCACTGCTAGTGTAAAAACTAGTACTGCTGGCTTGACTGATGAGATCATATATGCATTTGTGTCAGAACAATCTGGTGGGTCCCAAATCTTCAATGAAGACCTTCTTCAGATTGCTGAAGATGATTTGGAAGCTATGGATTTAAAGTGGCAGTTGGCCTTGATAAGTATTAGGGCTAAGAAGTATTATCAAAGAACTAGGAATAAGATTACCTTCAATGAAAGAGATGTTGCTGGGTATGACAAGTCCAAAGTGGAGTGCTATAATTGTCATAAAATGGGACACTTTGCCAAGGAATGTAGGAGCCCAAGACAACAAAATAACAAGGGTCAAGGGTTCAAAAGTCAGCAAGGAACAAGGAAAACAGTGAATGTGGAAGATGGTTCTTCCAAAGCAATGGTGGTTGTTGATGGAGCTAGATTTGATTGGATCTTCATGGATGAGGAAGAGCAGGAACCAGCTAACTTGGGATTAATGGCTTTCTCAGACTCTGAGGTACATATTGTTAAAAAAATGTTCAAATTCCTGTTCTGCTTTAAAAGATTATGAAACTCTTAAGAAACAGTATGATGATCTTAGAGTAGAATTTAATCAAGTAAATTTTAGTCTGTCTAATCATAAAAGAGGACTAGCTGTTTTGGAAGAACAACTTGATTTTTATAGAAAGAATGAGTCTAACTTTAATGATGATATAGTTGTGTTAAAGAGAGATTTGCAACTGAAAGATGACAAGATGCGTGGACTTGTATATGAACTAGAGACACTTAAGAAAGAAAAAGAAAATATAAAGTTAAGTGTTGACACTCTAGAGTACACATCAAAAGGGGTATAGAAAATAGTAGAGAGTCAAATACTTAATAAAGCTAAATCTGGTTTAGGTTACAAGTCTGTTGCACCCCCAAATAGAGGAATGTTTGTCCCTCCAGGAATTGATTTGGCTCATACAGGTTTAGAAGAGTTTAAGGATATGGATTTTCCTAGATATGGTACTAAAATTAGTGAGAATCCTGTTAAATTTGTTAAGGCTGAGGATTCTTATGTTAGTGCAAGTGATAAACCTCTCTCTGAGGAAAAGATGTCTTCAGGTAGGAACTCAGATGCACCAACCATAGAGGATTGGACATCTGATGATGAGGATGATCAGGTTAAGGTTAAACCTGATGTTGTTAAGGTAGAAGTTAAACACGCTCCTAAGGTGGTTAAAACTGAAAACATAAAACCAGTTAGGAAAAATGTTAAGTATGCTGAGATGTACAGGTCTGGCCATAGTTCTTCAGTTCCTAGGGGTAACCAGAGGAACTGGAATGGTTTAAAATCTAAACAACTAGGAGATGAGTTTGCGATGCAAAACAAAGTATGTTTTGTATGTGGAAATTTTGACAATGTGGCTGCTTATTGTGACTTAAACCCATGAAAAAAGAGGGTTTTTGGGAATTCAAGAGTGAATAGGAATAACAATGCTAGGGTAACTCAAAACAGTCCAACAAGATTGACTGACCCTAATGTGAATCATAAAATGTCACCCAGAACAGTTATGTTAAGGTCAGGCATCAAAGCAGTTTCAACTGTTTGATCAGCAGTTCCAACTGCTAGACCAAACAAATGGTTCAATAACAGACAAACTGTTACAAGTGCAAAACCACTTTCAAATCATGCACAAACAGTTAAAAGGCCCTTTTATCAGAAAACATCTTTGAGTAATCAAAAATGGGTGCCTAAAGTTAAACCAGCAGTTCCAACTGCTAGGCCAGCAGTTCCAACTGCTAGGTCAGCAGCTCCTACTGCTAGGCATGTGAGTATTAAGGGTCAAAGGGGCAATGTTGTAAAGGCCTCAGCACGTTGGGTTAGGAAACCTACCAAACCCAATGGTGCATCAATGATGTTCAATAAATATTCCTATATTGATGCACGAGGCAGATCTAAGTCAGTGATGGCTTGGGTCCCCAAAAGAAACTAGCACCTTTATTTTGTGTACAGGAACATCCTATAAATAGTGAAGAAGATAGAGGATACTCAGACAGTGGATGTTCAAGGCACATGACTGGCAACATGTCATACCTTTCAGACTTCATAGCCTTGGATGGTGGACCAGCTGTTTTTGGTGGTGGTGTTGGTGGTAGGATTACTGGTAAAGGTGTAATTAAAACTGGTAATCTAGACTTTGAGAATGTGTATTTTGTACCAAAGCTAAAGTAAAACCTTTATAGTGTATCACAAATTTGTGATAAACAAAACAAGGTTTTATTCACTGATACTGATTGTCTTATTCTTTCTCCTGATTTCAAGCTATCTGATGAAAGTCAAGTATTGCTTAAAATCCCCATAAAGGGTAACACATACAGTGTTGAGATGAATAAACTTGTTCCCAAAGAAGGTCTTACTTGCCTTGTTGCAAAAGCCACATTGGAAGAGTCAATGTTGTGGCACAGAAGGCTTGGTCATGTTAATTTCAAAACCATTAACAAAATTGCTAAAAATGGTTTGGTAAGAGGATTACCTAACAAGACTTTTCAAAATGACCAAACCTGTGTTTCTTGCCTTAAAGGTAAGCAACACAGAGCTTCTTGTAAGCCAAAGATGCATAATTCTAATAATCAAGCTTTATAATTACTTCATATGGACTTGTTTGGTCCAACTTCTGTGAATAGCTTGAATTTTAAAAGATATTGTTTGGTTATAACTGATGATTATTCTAGGTTTACTTGGGTTTTCTTTTTGAGAACTAAGGATGAGACTAGTGAGATCCTTAAGTCATTTATTGTTGAGGTAGAAAACCTAGCTGGTAAGAAAGTAAAAATAATCAGATGTAATAATGGAACAGAATTCAAAAACAGGGTTATGGATGAGTTTTGCAGAGAAAAAGGTATTAAAAGGGAGTTCAGTGTAGCTAGAACCCCACAGCAAAATGGAGTAGCTGAAAGGAAGAATAGGACTTTAATAGAGGCTGCTAGGACAATGTTAGCTGACTCTAAGTTGCCTATTTCATTTTGGGCTAAAGCAGTTAGTACTGCTTGCTATGCTCAGAATAGAGTTCTAGTAGTGAAACCTTACAATAAGACTCCTTATGAGCTTTTTAGAGGTAGAACTCCTGCCTTAAGCTTCATGAGACCTTTTGGTTGCCATGTCACTATCCTTAATACCAAAGACCAACTAGGAAAGTTTGATGGGAAATCTGAAGAAGGTTTCCTTGTTGGTTATTCTCTGAACAGCAAAGCTTTTAAGGTATACAATAAAAGCACCAAACATGTTGAAGAAAATCTGCACATTGAATTTCAGGAAAATATACAAAATGTTGCAGGTATTGGTCCAGATTGGTTATTTGATCTTGATATGTTTTCAGATTCTATGAACTATGTGCTTGTTACAGGTACAAATACTAACCATGATGCAGGTTCAGAAGAAGATGATGAAGAGTATATTTTGATGCCAATTTTGGAGGATAGTCCAGTATATGATTCTTCCTCAAAGGATGCTAATGGAGAAAAGAATGATGGTGCCTACAATGGACAAGCTGGAAAAGAAACAGAAATTCCTAAGAGCAGTACAAGTGGAATTAATACTGCTGATCCAAATAATCATACTGCTGAGCCAAATGTCTCTACTGCTGAACCAAGTCAACCTATTCTTGATTTACCAGTTACTACTGCTCAACAAGATGATGATATTGATTTCTATGGAGTTGGTTTACACAATATGCCCAGTACCTATGATATTCCTTCTACTCCCCAAACAATAGTTCACAGGAATCATCCACTTGCCAATGTAATTGGAGATGTACAATCTGGAGTAAAGACAAGAAGACAGATTCAAGATCCAGATCACCATGGTTTTCTTAGTGTTGTGTATGAGGAAAAACATCATGAAGATGAGCATGAGTGTATTTTGTATGTTTCCTATCTCAGATAGAACCCAAGAATGTGCTAAAGGATTTAGAAGAATCAAGTTGGGTTGAGGCAATGCAAGAAGAACTGCTTCAATTCAAAATTCAGAAGGTTTGGGTTCTGGTTAATCTACCAAAGGGAATGAGAGTGATTGGCACTCAGTGGGTATTCAGGAACAAGAAGGATGAAAGAGGTATAGTTATCAAGAACAAAGCAAGGCTTGTAGCTCAAGGCTATACTCAAGAAGAAGGGATTGATTATGAGGAGGTTTTTGCTCCAGTTGCTAGGCTTGAAGCAATAAGGCTATTTCTTGCTTATGCTTCCTTTATGGGGTTCATGGTCTATCAAATGGATGTGAAAAGTGCCTTTCTATATGGTACTATTGATGAGGAGGTATATGTATCTCAACCTCCAGGTTTCATAGACCCAGACCATCCTGACAAAGTTTAAAAGGTGGTTAAAGTTTTATATGGATTGCATCAAGCTCCAAGAGCTTGGTATGAAACTCTAGCTAAATATCTTTTGAAGAATAGGTTTCACAGAGGAAAGATTGATCAGACTCTCTTTATTAAAAAGGACAATGGTGATATTCTATTGGTTCAGGTCTATGTATATGATATCATCTTTGGTTCTACAAAGAAGGAAATGTGTAAAGAGTTTGAAAAGCTTATGAAAGATCAGTTTCAGATGAGCTCTATGGGAGAGCTTACTTTCTTTCTAGGACTTCAAGTACAGCAGAAGTCAGATGGAATATTTATCTCTCAGGATAAATATGTTGGTGAAATATTGAGGAAATTCCAATTCACAGATGCCAAAGTTGCTAGCACACCTGTTGATAAGGAGACACATTTGTTATTAAAAGATCACAGTGGTGAAGATGTGGATGTGCACATGTATAGATCTATGATTGGGTCTTTGATGTATCTTACATCATCCAGGCCTGATATTATGTTTGTAGTTTGTGCTTGTGCAAGATTCCAAGTCAATCCTAAGGTGTCTCATCTGACAACAGTAAAGAGAAACTTTAGATACCTTAAAGGTCAAGATTCCAAGTCAATCCTAAGGTGTCTCATCTGACAACAGTCAAGACAAACTTTAGATACCTTAAAGGTCAACCTAATTTAGGTCTGTGGTATCCTAAAGAGTCTGCTTTTGATTTGGTGGCATTCTCAGACTCTAATTATGCTGGTGCTAGCATGGATAGAAAATCTACAACAGGTGGTTGTCAATTCTTGGGTTGTAGATTAATCTCTTGGCAATGCAAAAAGCATACTATGGTGGCCACTTCTACTGAGGCAGAATATGTAGCAGCAGCAAGTTGTTGTGCTCAAGTTCTCTGGATTCAAAATCAGATGCTTGACTATGGGTACAATTTCTTAAACATAATTATATACATAGACAATAGCAGTACAATGTGTATCATTAAAAATCCAGTTCAACATTCAAAAACTAAACACATTGAAATTAGACATCATTTTTTAAGAGACTGTGCTGAAAAGAAGTTAGTTCAGGTTGTCAAAATTCACACTGATGACAACTTTGCTGATTTATTAACAAAAGGTTTTGATGTAGGAAGGTTTCAGTACTTGGTAACGGTATTGGATTGCTTAATCCTTCAAAAGATTAATGTCTAAGTGTTTTTGGTTTTTGTACTTGATGTTATATTTTTGTAGTGTATTATTTTTCCAAGGGTAAAACTCAACGTATGCGTTTTCCCCGGGTCGTGTCCCAACGAAGGTCGAATATCGAGTCTTTGTTTCGGTGTCGAATACGTGTAGTGAATGTGTGAAAAAGAGTGATTGATTTGTGATTTTATACTACGAACAATAAAATAATAAAAGTAAACACTTAATTAAGCTAATGAAACAATTAAACTAAGCATACAAACTTAAAAACGAAAATTTGAATTTAAAAACGTTACGCGACGAATTATAAAACGTAAATAAAAATGATTTTGTGAAATTTAAAACCTAAAAATATAAAAATAATTTTCCTATATTAAATCTGATAAAAGAAAATTTTTGGAAAAAGAAAAATATTTTTTTGACTTTTTAATAATTTTTTATGAATTAAAAACTAATTAAAACTATTTAAATGATTTAAAAATAGTAAAACAAGTTGGAAAAATCTGAAAAATTCTGAGTAAATCTAAAATTAAGTTTTTTATCTAGAAAAAATAAAATCAGAACTGAAATACACCTAAATAAGCAGATCAGTCAAATAAGCACTTGCAATAAGCACTAAAAATAAGCAAATCTTATCCAGAAATTCCACAAAGTTCAAATCCCAACAAACACACTTTATAAAGCTCAAATCAACTTTTAGAGACCAAGTAAGCACCCAGAATTAGCAAATAAGTACTTAAATAATCCAAAGTTGAGACAGAAAAGTGTGGCTGATCAGCCAACTTTGGGGCCTCAATAAGCAGTCAATTAAGCCACAAAACTCAGATCCCAGATGTTCTACTGAAAGCCTACCAAGCAAACTACTTGTAAACCAAAATTGAGGTCCTCAAATTAAGAGATTAAGCCACAATATGAACTAGATCAGCAGCAGAAAAAGGGTCAGAACTGCACTAGCAGTCTGATGCAGCAGAGTAGAAATTTAACCTCTAAACTTTGCAAATCTTATTGAGACTAAACCATAACTTGGAACATGACTAAACAAACTATAATGCACCAATATTTCACAAAAATAGCACCAAAGAATGTTGACTTATTCAGAAACTTGTTAAGGCAGTGATGCCTCTACTATTAGTACTTAATGGTTCAAAACCTCAAAACTCATCAAAAACACTTAAAACCTATTGAATTCAGCTTGTTTAACCTTAATTATCATGGATCAGAACATCATCAAGTTGCAAGTGAACAGTGCAGCTCTATATATTATAGCAATACCTCATACCAAACATCCCTTATAAATCCTATTTTGAACTTCTACACTTTAACTTCTGAAATAAGCTATGAAATCCAATGACTACTGATTAACTATCTATATTATCAATTATTCAGCAATAATCAAACCCTAAATAAGCACTAACTGTTAAAATAAGAAGTAGCTCAATAAGGAAAAATTATGAACCAATTGAACTTACAAGCTAAGCTGAAACAATAAGGAACCAGGTCTGAATCTCACTAAACCATACCCAGGCTTATCTCCTAAGCCAAATAACAACACAGATCAGCTCATATACCCAGCTTATCCAAAGCTTATTCCCACAGTTGACTTCTGTTGACTTTTGGATTTTTGTGTATCAAAGACAGAGTTGAACTCAAACAAAGCTCACAGTAAGCTCTCAAAGCTTATATGAGCTTATGCAATGTGAAATTAGCTTATTGAAGCTGGAATTGTAAATATTTTTGTGTTTTTTCAATATATTTGGAATTATTTTTTCTTTCAAGAGAGATTTAACAAAAATTTTAGATTAAAACAGAAATAAGATTGAAATAAGATTGAAATGAACTAATGACAACTTCAAATAACTAAATTCAGACAAACAAATGAATTAAAATAGAATCAAATTAAAACTAAAATGAAATTTTCATTAATAAAACTCAAAGGTTACAATAGAAATTTAAAATTTTGCAAAACAGAAAATAAAATTGGCAGAGTAACACTATATTAAAAACTAACTCTCAACTCTGAAAATCATCTTCTATTTATAGCCAATGGAAGAACCTTCTAGCCTCTTTGCCAAGTCATCAATCCGAGGGAGATTGTGCTTCTTCTCAGCCATCTTCAGCCCTTGATCAAATCTAATCATCAATCTTTCAACAACGACCCTTGGATTAGCTTTAGTGAGGTGTTCGGACCAATGATAGCTTGCCACGTATCATTCTTGAGCTCTGCTGCTTCCTGACACCTCTGACACCTTCTAGAAACCAATCAATTGTACGAATTTGCCCTTACTTTCGGTGAATTTTGTACGGTTATATTTTAGGGTTCATCTTATCTGGGTTAATTGGGGGTAAAAAGGCGGGGTGGGAGTGTTTGTTTATTTATTTTATCATTTGACTGCTATTTAAGGGGTTGACCGGGCGGGTAATGGGTAGGATAGTGGGTGGATTGGGTTTATTTTCGGGTTCGGGGTAAAGGGTTTGTAAGATTGGGCTAGGATAATGGGTTGGGTGAATGTGGGCTGGTGGGTTTTGGGAATTAAGTTGGGTTGAGTTAGTTTAATAGAACCGGATTTGGTGTTTAAGGATTTTAATGTTTTAACTTCAAGGGACCAATTGTGTAATTTATGGATTTTTGAGGGACCAATGCTGCCATTATTTAAAAGATAATCCAAGGGCTGAATTTGACAACTTCCGATAGATGGAGGACCTTGGTTGACTTTTTGACCATAATTACTTCCCGGCATCGGCTAAAAATAACACTTCCATATCTCGTGCTCGGTTTCCCGGTTCTTTGCTTGATTTTGTCCTTTTCTTCGATATCCGTGCCTGCATATGTAAAAACACAAAAACACAATATATTTGGCATTTTGGTCGGGTTTTTGGTCATTTTGGGTCCGGTTTTGGTCGAGAAATGGTATGTGTTTAAGCACATACCAGTACTGCTAGTTGTGCTATTTGTATAATTTGTACTGCTTGATTATTTTTAGGTACTGCTTATGGAATTTGTTAGTCATTTGTGATAACTGTTAAAAAGAAAATATTGTGTATTTTGTTTTCTTTGGTTTTGGACTAACATTTGCAGGTTGCATAAGCAAATTGGTTGGAATATGTATTGTGCTTTGGAAAGAATGGTGGTTTGAAATGTCAGGTGTGAAAGCTTGTCACACAACAAATGGTAATTGGTTCACCATGTCTAATCCACATAAGAACCAACTAGTCCAGATCAAACGGTTTCTGGTAAAGACTACTCAAATCCGTTTATGGTTGACAATTTGTCAAAAATTGTATGGTAATCAACTCACCATATCTTACAGTGAAGAGTTGACTAGTCCAAAGCAAACGGCTATTGGTAAAGACATATCAAATCCGTTGATAGCTGATAGTTTGCTAAAAACTATAAGTGGACAAAAATGTTTTCAAAAGTCCACATTGCTCAAACTTGGTTGAATGTGAGCAGTTTAAAGTTTTTGAAAATATTTTTAATCAACAGTTTGTACTGATGGTTTACATTTGGTTTACGACTGAGTTTATACTCTATGATTCATCTCTCTCAGAAGGTTACACATCTGGAAGTGATGAGAGTAGTTTGAAATTACAATGAATTGATGGAAACTTGTACACATTGTCATATTGGAAGCTGAGCTTAAATGTCATATGTTCTAGTTAATCTGATGGTGAAGATTCTTCCAAAAAGGGGAGGAATTAAAGTTTGTTCAGTTGCTGTTAAAGATGATTATGTATCTCAGGGGAGGATATCAACTCAAAATCAAAGATAAGTGTGGAGTTTATATTGGAGTACTTACTGTTATGGTTTCTTCAAAAACTTATATCTGAAGAAAATTCTCAAGTGATTCAAGATTGAAGATAAGTGTTTAAAGAATCCACCCCATCATCAACATTGGAGTTTAATTTGAAAAACTTAATGATTTACACAGAAATCATAAGTTTAGGGGAGGATTGTTGGGAATTAAACTAACAGTTAGTACGGTCAGGCGTAAATTAGTACTGATGAAGATTCGTTCAAGATTACACTAACAGTACTAAGTCAGTTAGTACTGTTGGTACAAGAAGTTAGTACTGTTTATAAGATAAAGATAGAGTCGTGCATGGATAAATATAGAATAGATATGATGTATATCTTATTATTATAGATTTATATGTAAAATAGTTTTACTTGTATAGGACTCCTTGTTCTATAAAAGGAGATTCTAATTAGGGTTTTATATATAACGATTACACATCCCTAATCCCTAAGTACGATTTTATTGTAAGAGCTTCAAGGTTATCGAACCCTGGTGATATTGTAGATCATCCGTATTAATATATTGAAGCTAATCGTTGTGTTAAACATTGTGTTTTTGTTTTTCACTGTTACACATTCATACAATCACATTCACATCACCAAACACAAAATCTTCTAAGTGCTTTGTAGTAAGTTCCGCGCGCTACTTAGCATATACTCAAAGTATCTATCTAACACAAGGCGTGTGTTTAGATCCGGTCACGACGTAAAAGTCATCTAGTAGAGATTATGCCGTAACCCACAACAAAGGTTACGACGTAACCATTATTTCAAAGACTACGGCCGTAACCTATTTATAAGGTTACGCCGTAAACATGTATTATTGGATAAGATCATCAGAGATACAGAAGTTACGGCGTAACCACTTCCTTAGGTTACGCCATAACTGGATCAAGCCCTATAAATACAAACCCTAAATCCGGTTTTTAAATAACTTTTAAACCACAAATCACAAGAGGATGAAGAAGGGTTTTCAAAGGACATGTTCCAACATCATATCAAGCATCTTCCAAGGGAGAATTCACGACATTACTCAATAAGTTTTAGTATTTTCGTATCAAACATTGTCATTTAGTTCCATGTCTTTCATTTTCATGTCAAACATTGAATTTGCTGTAATGTTTAGTATGACTGGTATAACACCCCTAATTTTGGAACGCAGCAGAATACAACATGGGGTGCTATTTATTAGTCACATAGTACAAGTCATAGGAAACATCGAAATAATTAAAGATGTTCTTAAACAAAATTCACATTTGATATAATCAGAGTTTAACGAAGTTAGGTCCCAAAAGTTTTAACCAGGACAAGAGTCCAAAAGATATGTAATTTAAACACAAAATAAGTTTTTGAGTTATTAAAAGTTCCATCAAGTGTGAAATAACACGTGTCCATCCATCCATGTCCTTGCACGCCCATCCAAGCATTAAACATCAATGGACTTGAGATAAAACATGCTAAAAAGTCAACACAAAGGTTGAGTGAATTCATAGAGTTTAATAAGTAATAAGTTGAATACAAGTATTATTCATCGGGCGACAAGTAATGCATATACAAGTCGTGTAGTTTGATTATAGTTTGAGCTCATGGCACCGAACCTTAACTGTGATAAATAATGTCCCTCAAGTGGTAAGTTTGCCAATTTTACCAAGATCTTCTAAATATTATGCTAACCGTTTCAATATGAGCGCGACTCATCCAGACAGGCTTGTCAGGCCAAATATGCATATTCATAATACTAGCGTTCCCAACGGAATTAATGGTTCATGAAATTTGGGACTTTAAGCTGCAAAAGATTACTCAATAACTATAATCATGTATCGGGTCAAGCATACCAAAAGCTACTTGTATTCAGTTTTAAAAACTAGCATGTATCCCCCTCGCGAGGTTTATAAAACATTAAAATGAGTAAAGGCGAGGCTATGAACTCACCTTGGAATGTAGTGATGAAGTTAACACAATGATGCCAAGGAGTATGGCAGAATAGTGTAAAGATGTATAGCACAACGATACAGAATCGGCATGACCTAATGAATATAAGATTATCTCAAGATATGACACACGGAAGGTAATCGATACGTATGAGTTTCAAAAGATAGAGCGTTTTAGTTTTCGTGAAATATTTGTATTAATGTTTGTAAAAAGTTTAGTATCTCATTCGTGTGGTGGTTTAAAGTCATAGACTCAGACAAACGCACGCCAAGCATAAATCATACAGCTCAAGTATGAAAGGCAAATAAACATGTAAGTATCAATTAAGCACATAGTCAAAAGATAAGAAGATGGTTAAGTTTATTAAAGTCCAAAGATGTCAAATAAGTTATATACATTTAGCCCATTAAGGTTTATATGTTTAGCCGATAACAAATCATAAGTTATCCCATTTTAGCCAAATAAGTTAATAAGCCGAGCAATATATATAGTCAATATCACATAAGTTCAAAGATAAGCAATATATGATAAGCTTAACCAAAAATCCACTAATGTGTCCAAAACAAGTGCAAGCACAAAAGTCACATAAGCCGATACTAAACCTCAATTCCAACACAATACATACATTTATATATGCTGAAAAATCAGCATACAAACACCCCTTTGTATGCTGAGAAATCAGCAACAAACACCCTTAAACATGCTGAAAAATCAGCAACTAAACACGCTTTAACATGCTGAAAAATCAGCAACCAAACACACTTTAACATGCTGAAAAATCAGCAGCAAATTACTCCCAATTTGGGCTGTTTTGCAGCAGATAAACTCACAGAACGCACCCCATTTCATGCAGAAAATTAGGCATGTAACAACTCATTTAAGTGCAGATATTTCCATCCTATAAACACTCTATTTAGGGGCTGTTTGGCAGCCACCAAACACCCCCTTTTTATGCAGTAAAATCAGCAGTAACTTACCCTTTTTGGGGTTATTTTTTCAGCCAACAAACACCCTATATGGGCTGTTTTATTCCGAGACCGAATCATAAGCAAAATAAACCAAAATTACTAAGAAGCTTAAGCAATATTCAACTAACACATAAGTAAATACCAAGATACATTAGCGGTCAAAACGTTGTTCAAGTAAGTCAAGCATGTCAAATAAGCATATTAAATTGCCAAAGATATACAAGTCGAGTTATATAGACTAAAAATAATTAAACCAAACGCCCCCCCCCCTAGGCTGTGGTCTCGGCGGTGAGCCACAACAACAAGCATACCCTTCGGGGCTGTGGTGGCTGACCCGAACAAACAAACCAAAGTCAAATACCAAGTAACAACAACAACATCAAGATAACAATAAAAGAAAATCATACACAAACCCGTGGTCAATCGGGTTGACCCGACCCGATTACATAACCGATCATAACTAACGCCCTCAACCCAAGTTTTAATCCACACGAAACTTTACAAAAACGTTTTTATTCAAATTTTTAAATCCACGAAAACATTTAACATGATTTAAAAATCGGTTTTTAAATAAAAAGAAGTAACAAGATGAGATTGGTAATTTATCATACCAATAATACGAGGGAAATAGAGGGCTGAACAAGGCGATGGTGGTGGGACAGTGGCATCACACGAACCACAACAGAAACCTAGAACCCAAATACGACCTAACCACCACAATCTAGCCTGGTCTTGATCTTGAAAAGCCATGGCAGCGACAAGGACAAGGGAGAGCAGATTTTTGGTGTTTTGCATGTAAAATGAGGAGTTTGGAGTGAGATCTAAAGTATATCTAACTTAGGGAAGTGTTTAGTGAACACTTGTCCACTATATGGACATGTGTGGTAGTGTGTAGGCGTTACAAACAATGGAGAGGGAGGGAATAAGTTGGTTTGTGCAGATTTTTATTAATAAGAGTAGTATTGAGTGTATAGTGTAGTGTATGTTGCTCCCGGTACTCAAATGTAGGGTTTTTAAGATACGTAACACAATACCGGGTAGTGTAAAAATATAAAACTTCCAAAAATATTAAAACTTATTTCATAATATATTTTAGTAATTTAGATGAGTGGTGAGTTCATCGAAATATTTAAATGTGGTTAGAACATAAAAACGTAGGTTTAAATCGCGTAAAACGTAAAAGGTGCAAGGTTTAAGTAAAAATGGAAAAAGTGAAAAGTGACTCTTAAAATAGAATTGTAAGGAACCAAAAGTGTATAAAAAGTGTAGACTGGACATAGTCTAGTGTCAGTTGAATAATTGAACGTGTTATGTCGTACGCGGATAACTTCCGACGAAGTTAATTATAAAAAAATAATAATAAAAAAAAATAGTTAGGTAATTAAAATAGAAAAATTAGTGACATGAAATTACGAAATGTCACAACTGGCTAAACACCTTTGGTGGTAGCCTAGTTATGAAATTATTTACGCTTTGATTATGTTTTCTCGCTTTCCTTATTGCTTCTAAGTGCATGTTTTCTAGCTTTATTCGTAGAACCTCTTGTTTTGGGTAGCTTTGATATGTGGTTGTATATAATAAGCTAGGAGAATTGACCATAGGACCCTGGCTTAATAGGTTGCGAGGATCGGTAAGAATTTACCATAGGACTACCGAACCCCTTGCGTGCGAATTGACCATAGGATCACCTTCCACATAGATTTGCTTAAGAAGTTAGAGGGAACCTAAGTTCCGAGAGGCCGGGTTTCATTAGAATAAAGTCTAGATATCAGTGGTACTTAATGACTTAGCATAAATTACCCACGATCTCTGTTGATATAATGTTCTTGACCTTTGAGCCGGAGTAGGAGTTTATGTGACATAGGCTAGACGAATTGACCATAGGAGTCTTGTGACTTTTACCCCTACCTGAAGCATTAGAAGGCATTATTAGGAAAACATAATCATTTCTAAATAAGATTAGTAACTAGGCTAGCACATTTCTTCCTACTGAACTCTTACCACTTTAATTTCATGTTTTGTTATTTTCATTTCTTAGTTTAAATACAATTCAATCAAAAACCCACTTTAAAACTTGTGACATTAGACTTAAATTAGGATCCACACTCATAGCTCTTGGGACGACCTCGGCTTTACCGAATACTACACTACACATGACCAGGTACACTGCCCGTTAGTACATTAAGTAGACCTTAGGTAGACGAGAAAAATATAAATATTAAAACCTGGTCAGAAATTTTGCATCAGTGTCATTGAAAGCAATTGCTGGAATCTCATTTGCATTAAAATAATATGATTCTTCTTCAACTTGTGAAATTTCCGAAGAAAAAACACCATCAATAACAATTGCCGGAATTGGTTTCATATTATACGACTCTTCCTCATCATCATCATTTGATATATACCAAGTGTGTCGAAATGGCAATTTGTTTCTTTCTTTCCTTTACTTTTCCTGTTCCAATAACAAGTATTCTTCCATAGTAATTTCTTCCATGTTGATGAATTGTGCACCATATCTTGCTTTTTTCCAGTCATACACCTGGCTATTGCTCAAGGGTCTTTCCTCTTCAAGCTTAATATATTCTTCCATAGTAATGTCCGGATTGTCCATCTTCATTATAACCTGAAAGATAAACAACCAAGGAAACAAGCAGTAACCGAAACAAGAATAAAAACTAAATACTAAAAAATATTTTTTGGTCACAGAAGATCGATACACTGTATCCAACAGACAATGGATACACCATATACGAAACAAGTTAATACGCCGTGTCCAACAAACAATGGATACGCCGTATATGAAACAAGTTAATACGCCGTATCCAACAGACAATGGATACGCTGTATTAGCTTTTTGTAACAGATCTTTCAAACTATTTAATACTAAAAAAGTCACACAAACTAAAAAATTTTGGTCACATAACGTCAATACGCCGTATTCGCAGACAAGAATTGTTGGGAATTAAACTTAAGCAGTTAGTACGGTTGAGGAATACAAGAACAGTTAGGACTGCTGATGAAGAACAGTTAGGACTGCTGATGAAGAACAGTTAGGACTGCTTAAGAGATCAAGGTGAAACCGTGTGAAGATAATTATAGAAAAGATATGGTATATATCTTATTTATATAGAATGATACGGTTAGATGTTTTACTTATATAGGACTCTTTGCATTATAAAAAGAGATCCTTAGTTAGGGTTTACATACATCTAATATCGAACATAGATATCCCTTCATACAAATTATCAAGTGTTCTTCACGTTCATATTGTAATCGTTTGATATATATTGAAGTGATTGTTTGGTTGATATCGTTTGTGTTCTTATTGTCTTATTCAATCAATCATCAAACACAAAACATCTTCTAAGTACTTGGTGGTAAATTTCGTGTGCTATCAAGTATATACTCAAAGTATCCCTAACACAACGTGTGTGTTTAGATCCGGTCAAGTGGTATCAGAGCCAGGTTTCTGATACTTTGAGTTTAGAAGAACCAGAAGTATTTACTCACTAGCAACCAAGAAGATGGACATGGAGACACCTCAAACCTCAATCCTTGCTAAACTTCCCATGCTGAAACAGAATGAATACGATTTATGGCGGCTCAGAATAGAGCAATATTTCATGGTGCAAGATTATGCATTATGGGATATCATTATCAATGGTGATTCCTTCAAACCAATTCCTGTTGAAGAAACACGTGCTGATGGGTCCAAGATCACAAAGCTTAACACTGAGCCAGTTAAAAACGAGGAGAGAATCAAAAAGAAGAATGATCATAAGGCTAGGAATTTGTTACTAATGGCAATTCCTAATGATCAGTGCTGATTCCAATGATCAAGTGCTGAACTTTAGCCATTATGAGTCGGCTAAAACTCTTTTTGAAGCAGTGGTGGAAAGATTTGGTGGCAATGAAGCTACCAAGAAGGCACAGAAAACCCTACTTAAGCAAAGTTATGAGAACTTCACTGCATCAAGCAATGAAACTTTGGATCATATCTTTAATAGGCTTCAGAAGATCATCAGTCAACTTACTGTGTTGAAGATTGTGATACCTCAAGAAGACCTCAACATGAAGTTTCTAAATAGTTTACCTGCTGAATGGAACACTTATGTTGTGGTTTGGAGCAATAAACCAGAGCTGGAGAAAATGACAATGAATGAGCTTTACAACAATCTTAAGATTGTTGAGCAGAAGGTTAAGAAGAGTGGTAGCACCAGTTCCAGTTCTGGGAATATGGCTTTTGTATCTTCTTCAAATAGTTCGAATCATGAAGATGAAGAAGCAGTTGGTACTGCTATACCAACAGTTAGCACTGCTAGTGTAAAAACTAGTACTGCTGGCTTGACTGAAGAGACCATATATGCATTTGTGTCAGAACAGTCTGGTGGGTCTAAGATCTTTAATGAAGATCTTCTTCAAATTGCTGAAGATGATTTGGAAGCTATGGATTTAAAGTGGCAGTTGGCTTTGATAAGCATCAGGGCTAAGAAGTATTACCAAAGGACTGGGAATAAGATTACCTTCAATGGAAGAGATGTTGCTGGGTATGATAAGTCTAAGGTGGAATGCTTTAATTGTCACAAGATGGGGCACTTTGCCAGGGAATGTAGAGGTCCAAGACAACAAAGCAACCAGGGTCAAGGGTTTAAGAATCAGCAAGGAACAAGGAGAACAGTTAATGTTGAAGAGCCTTCTTCATGGAGGAAGAAGAGGAACCAGCTAACTTGGGTTTGATGGCTTTCTCAGACTCTGAGGTACATATACTTGAAAAATGTTCAAACTCTTGTCGTGCTTTAAAAGATTATGAAAATGTTAAGAAACAGTATGATGATCTTAGAGTTGAATTTAATCAAGTAAGTTTTAGTCTGTCAAATCATAAAAGAGGATTAGCTGTTTTGGAAGAACAAATTGTGTTTTATAAACAGAATGAGTCAAACTTTTCTGATGAGATAGGTATTTTAAAGAGGGAATTGCAAATAAAAGATAATAAAATGAGTGGACTTGTATATGAACTAGAGAAGCTTAAAAAGGAAAAAGAAAACATCCAGTTAAGTGTAGATACTCTTGAATATACTTCAAACGGAGTTAAAAAGATTGTAGAGAGTCAAATACTTAACAAAGCTAAATCTGGTTTAGGTTATAAGTCTGTTGCACCCCCTTTTAGAGGAATGTTTGCTCCACCAGGAATTAATTTAGCTCATACTGGTTTAGAAGAGTTTAAGGATATGGATTTTCCTGGATATGGTGTTAAGGTTAGTGAGAATCCTGTTAAATTTGTTAAGGCAGAAGATTCTTTTGTGAGTGCTAGTGATAAATCTCTTTCTGAGGATAAGATGTCCTCTGATAGGAACTCAGATGCACCAACTATTGAGGAGTGGACATCTGATGATGAGGATGCAAAGGTTAAGAATGAATCTAATGTTGTTAAGGTAGAAGTTAAACATGCTTCTAAAGTGGTTAAAACTGAAAACATAAAACCAGTTAGGAAAAGTGTTAGATATGCTGAGATGTATAGGACTAAGAACAGATCATCAAGTTCTGAGAGTAGTCATAGGAACTGGAATCACTCAAAATCTAAGAAATTGGATGATAAGTTTGCTATGATTAGAAAAGTATGTTTTGTTTGTGGAAGTTTTGATCATATGGCTGCTTATTGTGATTCTAACCCATGGAAAAAGAGGGTTTCTGGGAATGCAAGGGTAAACAGGAATAACAATGCTAGGGTAACTCAAAATTGTCCAACTAGATTGACAAACCCTAATGCAAATCATAAGATGTCACCTAAAGCTGTTATGTTAAAGACTGGCATCAAAATAGTTTCAACTGCTAGTCAAAATAAGTGGTTTAATAACAAGCAAACTGTCTTTAGTGCAAAACAATTTTCAAATCATGCACAAACAGTTAAAAGGCATTTTTATCAGAAAACAGCAATGACTAATCAGAAGTGGGTGCCTAAGATTAAAAAAGCAGTTCCAACTGCTAGGTCAGCAGTTCCAACTGCTAGACCAGCAAATCCTACTGCTAGGCACTTAAATGTTAAGGGAAAAAGGGGCAATGTTGTCAAGGCCTCAGCACATTGGGTTAAACATTCTACCAAACCCAATGGTGCATCAAAGACCTCAAACAAGTTTTCTCATCTTGATGCACAAGGCAGATCCAAACCAGTGATGGTTTAGATCCCCAAAAGAAACTAACACCTTTATTTTATGTGCAGGAACATCCCTCAAATGGCAAAGAAGATAGAGGATATTCAGACAGTGGATGTTCAAGGCACATGACAGGTAACATGTCATATCTTTCAGACTTTATTGCTCTGGATGGAGGACCAGTTGTCTTTGGTGGTGGTGTTGGAGGAAGAATTACTGGTAAAGGAGTAATTAAAACTGGTAATCTTGATTTTGAAAATGTGTATTATGTACCAGAACTTAAGTACAATCTTTTTAGTGTATCGCAAATTTGTGATAAACAGAACAAAGTTTTATTTACTGATACTGACTGTCTTATACTTTCTCCTGATTTCAAGCTACCTGATGAAAGTCAAGTATTGCTTAAAATCCTTAGAAAGGATAATACATACAGTGTTGAGATGAATAAACTAGTTCCTAAGGTTGGGCTTACTTGTCTTGTTGCAAAAGCCACATTGGAATAATCAATGTTATGGCACAGGAGGCTTGGTCATGTTAATTTTAAAACAATTAACAATATTGCTAAACATGGGTTGGTAAGAGGTTTACCAAACAAAATTTTTCTAAATGACCAAACTTGTGTTTCTTGCCTTAAGGGTAAGCAACACAGAGCCTCATGTAAGCCAAAGACCCAGAACTCTATTTCTCAAGCATTATATATGTTGCATATGGACTTGTTAGGTCCTACCTCTGTGAATAGCTTGAACATTAAGAGATACTGCCTTGTTGTCACTGATGATTATAGTAGGTTTTCTTGGGTATTCTTTATGAAAACTAAGGATGAGACAAGTTACATCCTTAAGACCTTTATTGTTGAGGTAGAAAACCTAGTTGATAAGAAAGTTAAAATAATCAGATGTGACAATAGGACTGAATTTAAGAATAGGGTGATGGATGATTTTTGCAGAGAAAAAGGTATTAAGAGGGAGTTTAGTGTAGCTAGAACCCCACAGCAAAATGGTGTAGCTGAGAGAAAGAATAGGACTCTTATAGAGGCTGCTAGGACAATGTTAGCTGACTCTAAGCTACCAGTTTCATTTTGGGCTGAAGCAGTTAGCACTGCTTGCTATGTGTTGAATAGGGTTTTAGTTGTGTAACCTCACAATAAGACTGCTTATGAGCTTCTTAGAGGTAGAACCCCTGCTTTAAGCTTCATGAGACCTTTTGGTTGTCATGTTACTATCCTTAATACCAAAGACCAACTAGGAAAGTTTGATGGGAAATCTGAGGAAGGTTTCTTTGTTGGTTATTCTCTGCACAGTAAGGCTTTTAGGGTGTATAATACAAGCACCAAGCATGTAGAAGAAAATCTGCACATAGAATTTTTGGAGAATAAACCAAATGTTGCAGGTGTAGGTCCAGATTGGATCTTTGATATTGACAGTCTTTCAGATTCCATGAATTATGTGCCTGTTGCAGGTACAAATACTAACCATGATGTAGGTTCAGAGGAGGAAGATGATGATTGCATTTTCATACCAGTCATGGAAGAAAGTCCTGTGAATGAGTCTTCTACAAAGAAAGATGATATTCCTTCATCAAGTGGTGTAGACAAAGAGAAAGATGCTGCTGAAACAAGTGGTCAGAATGGTAAAGAAGCTAAAAATCCAAAGATCAGTACCAATGGAGTTAGTACTGCTCAGCCACAAGTTACAACTGCTGACCAAAATAGTGATGCTGCTGGACCAAGTCAACCTCATCTTGATTCACCAGTTGATACTGCTTCTCAAGTTGATGAGTTTGATTTCTTTGGAGATGGTCTGCAAAACAAGCCTACCAGCTATGCAGCTCCTTCTACTCCCCATACTATTATACATAGGAATCATCCACTTACCAATATCATAGGAGATGTACAATCCGGAGTCAAGACCAGAAGGCAAATACAAGACCCAGATCATCATGGATTTCTCAGTGTGGTTTATGAGCAGAAACATCATGAAGATGAGCATGAGTGTATGTTTGTATGTTTTCTATCTCAGGTTGAACCCAAGAATGTGTTAAAGGCTTTAGAATCATCAAGTTGGGTTGAAGCTATGCAAGAAGAGCTACTTCAATTCAAAATTCAGAATGTATGGGTTCTGGTTGATCTACCAAAGGGAATGAGAGTAATTGGTACAAAGTGGGTATTCAGGAACAAGAAGGATGAGAGGGGCATTGTGATAAAGAACAAAGCAAGATTGGTTGCTCAAGACTATACTCAGGAGGAGGGTATAGATTATGAGGAAGTTTTTGCTCCAGTTGCCAGGATTGAAGCAATAAGATTATTTCTTGCTTATGCTTCATTTATGGGATTTATGGTCTATCAAATGGATGTGAAAAGTGCCTTTCTGTATGGTACTATTGATGAAGAAGTTTATGTTTCACAACCTCCAGGTTTTATAGACCAAGAGCATCCTGACAAGGTTTATAAGGTGGTGAAAGCTCTATATAGATTGCATCAGGCTCCAAGAGCTTGGTATGAAACTCTTGCTAAATATCTTCTGAAGAATGGGTTTCATAGAGGGAAAATTGATCAAACTCTCTTTATTAAAAAGGACAAGGGTGATATTCTACTGGTACAAGTCTATGTAGATGACATCATTTTTGGTTCTACAAAGAAACAGATGTGTAAGGAGTTTGAAAAGCTGATGAAAGACCAATTTCAGATGAGTTCTATGGGAGAGCTTACCTTCTTCCTAGGTCTTCAAGTACAGCAAAAGTCAGATGGTATATTTATCTCTCAGGATAAATATGTTGGTGAAATATTAAGAAAATTTCAATTCACAGATGCCAAGGTTGCTAGCACACCAATTGACAAAGAGACACATTTGTTATTAAAGGATCACAGTGGTGAAGATGTGGATGTGCACACGTATAGATCTATGATTGGGTCTCTGATGTATCTTACATCATCTAGGCCTGACATTATGTTTGCTGTTTGTGCCTGTGCAAGATTCCAAGTTAATCCTAAGGTGTCTCATCTCACAGTAGTAAAGAGAATCTTCAGATACCTTAAAGGACATCCTAACTTGGGGCTATGGTATCCTAAAGAGTCTGCATTTGATCTTGTTGCATTCTCTGATTCCGATTATGCTGGTGCTAGCATGGATAGAAAGTCTACAACAGGTGGTTGTCAGTTTTTAGGTCGAAGATTAATCTCTTGGCAGTGTAAGAAGCAGACTATGGTGGCCACATCTACTACTGAAGCAGAATATGTGGCAGCTGCAAGTTGTTGTGCTCAAGTACTATGGATTCAAAACCAAATGCTTGATTATGGGTACAAGTTCTTAAACACAATTATAAATATAGACAATAATAGTACAATGTGTATTATTAAGAATCCAGTTCAACATTCAAAAACTGAACATATTGAAATTAGACATCATTTTATAAGAGACTGTGCTGAAAAGAAGTTAATACAAGTTGTTAAAATGCACACTGATGACAACTTTGCTGATCTCTTAACAAAAGGTTTTGATGTAAGCAGATTTCAGTACTTGGTGACAGGTATTGGAATGCTTAATCTTTCAAAAGATTAATGTCTAAATGTTTTTGGTCTTTGTACTGTTAGTTGTGCTATTTGTATAGTTGAGACTGCTTGATAAGTTTTAGTACTGCTTGTGAATTTGTTAGTCAATTGTGATAACTGTTAAAAGAGAATATTGTGTATTGTGTTTTCTTTGGGTTTGGACTAACATTTCTGGTTAAGAAAAGCTTTTTGCTTTGGATTGTGCTTTGAAAAGTATGGTGGTTTGGATTGTCAAGTGTGAATGCTTGTCACACAACAAATGGTAATTGATTCACCATGTCTAATCAACATAAGAATCAACTAGTCCAGATCAAACGGTTTCTGGTAAAGACTACTCAAATCCGTTTATGGTTGACAGTTTACCAAAAACTGGTTGGTTATCAACTCACCAAATCTAAGTGTGAAGAGTTGGCTAGTCCATAGAAAATGGCTATTGGTAAAGACAAGTCAAATCCGTTCATAGCTGATAGTTTGCTAAAAACTATAAGTGGAGAAAACTGTTTTCGAATCCACATTAAACTTAAAATTTGATTTTATCTCTGAAAACTTTTTGCTAACAGTTAGTACTGCTGGGGTTAACAATTTGAACTGCTGGCTTCACCAGTTTGTACTGATTGATCAAACTTAGTTCCTACTGAGTTTATGCTCTGTGATACACCTCTCTCAGAAGGTAATACATCTGGAAGTGTTGAGAGCAGTTTGAAACTAAAAAACTAAATTGATGGTAACTTGTACACATAGTCATTTTGAATGTTGAGCTTGCATGTCATATGTTCTAGTTCATCTGATGGTGAAGATTCTTCCAAACAGGGGAGGAATAAAGTTTGTTCTAGTTGCTGTTAAAGATGATTGATGATTATAAAAGTCAGAGGAGGAATTAAGAGTTAGAGATGAATTATAAAGAAGTGCATCAAAAGTCTATTCATTACAGAGGTGGATTCATTACATAAGCCAAACCAACAAAACTAACCGACTCCTAACATCATTAACTACCAACACACAAACCTAAACCAATCTAACACATAACCACTACTCAAGCTTCCCTTTTCCTTTTCCTTGGATATCTGGCATGGTTTTGCTGCGGGCTCCTCTGCTACCCATGATGTCAGACACTTTCTTGCAAGGGAGTGCCAGCACTACTGTTCTTGGTTTTGGAACTTGTTTCTTCTCAGGAACATGGATCCTCTTCATTGATGATGCAGCTTTTTCAAATTCTTTTGTTAATAAGTCTGATAGCTTATGAAGATCATCATCATCAGATGAGTCAGAAGAGGAGGATGAATCATCCACATATGGTGGAAGTTCATCTGTTGAAGGTTCTTCGGACAAGGTTATTTCAGCCTTTTTCTTTGAAAGATTGTTTCTTGAAGTTGAAGAATAGTTTGGTGGAAAATAGTTTTTCCAACCTGAACTTCCAGAATCTGAAGAAGAGTCGAATGAAATCTCTATAATGTTTGGTGGAGAAGAATTCATTGTGATTGGAAAGTTAAAGATCTTGTGTGGATATGTGAGTTTTTATAGAGTTAATGAAGGTTAATGACATTAAATGCGGGGTTGATATGAGGAATTAACTCTTGGGTTGGTATAAGGAATTAATTCCTTGATGGAATTAAATTAATTTTGGTAATTTTTGAAGAGTTGACCAAAAGAGTATGATATGTGAAGAAAATTCCCAAGTGTTTCGTGATTAAAGTCAAGTGTTTGAAAGAATCCACCCCATCAACATAATCAAAAGTTTAATTCAAGAAACTTATTGATTTGCATTGAAATCATAAGTTTAGGGGAGGATTGTTGGGAATTAAACTTAAGTAGTTAGTACGGTTGAGGAATACAAGAACAGTTAGGACTGCTGATGAAGAACAGTTAGGACTGCTTAAGAGATCAAGGTGAAACCGTGTGAAGATAATTATAGAAAAGATATGGTATATATCTTATTTATATAGAATGATACGGTTAGATGTTTTACTTATATAGGACTCTTTGCATTATAAAAAGAGATCCTTAGTTAGGGTTTACATACATCTAATATCGAACATAGATATCCCTTCATACGAATTATCAAGTGTTCTTCACGTTCATATTGTAATCGTTTGATATATATTGAAGTGATTGTTTGGTTGATATTGTTTGTGTTCTTATTGTCTTATTCAATCAATCATCAAACACAAAACATCTTCTAAGTACTTGGTGGTAAATTCCGCGTGCTATCAAGTATATAGTCAAAGTATCCCTAACACAACGTGTGTGTTTAGATCCGGTCAAGAATACGCACCGTATTCACAAACAAGAATACGCCATATTACCTTTCTGAGACAGAAACACAGAATGACTAAATCACACAAAAATTAACGAAAACAAATAAATACCAATAAATCCAATTAAAAACAATCACTCCCCGGCAGAGGCGCCAAAAACTTGATGGGCTTTTTATAGTCTATAACTTTCTACCAAGTTTTAATTTTATTTATTGCCAAACTAACCTATAGACTCTAAACACTAACGAGCAGTGTACCCGATCAATGTAAATAATTTCTAGGTAAGTGATAGAACTTATGTACGCCATCATCAAATAAGTTCTTGGACCGTTTTGGACTCTAGGTTGTTTAGACCTTGATCTAGGATAAACAATTAGCACAATGATAATAATAAGCACAGTGGATAATCATAAAGAATATTATTATTATCAACAAGGTTCTTCATCATCATCTCCTAACACTAACAATACAAAACCTAGGCATCCGTTGTAGGAACTCGATGCCTAGACACAACCTATACCTTTAGTCGACTACATCTTGACATACACACACACACACTATTATGAATGCCTCTAACCCTCTTTATATAATAGAGGATTAGGGTTATAAAGGATATATTCTATAAATAAAAAAAGATCTTCTTCCTTTTATAAACTTTCATCCTTTGTCTCCATAAGTCCCTTATCTTTCATTGTTTTGTCTTATCAACTCAAATATAATTCCCAACAATCTTCTCCTAGTTGATAATGACAAAACCAAGTAAGCACGAACTTCCCCTGAAGTTAATATGTATAAAAGATAAACGAACTTCCCTTTAAGCCATGCATATCATCAAGGATCTTCAAGCTGCAAATAATCAAATCTTCTTCCCCTTTTTGTCATGATCAATAGGGGACTAAAGTATGCAACTTTGATCTTCATAACCACGAGCTAGTACCATACATCCAACTTAGTCTTCCAATGTCTTGAATCGCCCTCCATTAATGAACACCAAAACGCTTTCTTTTATAAATGAACCCAAGACAGAAAAATCCCAAATCTTCAGTAAAAATACCAACGAGCAATCATGAAAACCTTCACCTCGATGTAGCATATAAATGGTTAATCATTTGAACACTTAAGTTTCCCCTGCAACCCATATGTTAACCATTTGAAAGAACTTGTCGAATAACTAACCAACAATAATAACGAACACCATGTTGTACCATCCATGAATGAGCATCCTAATTCCGCATTAGGTTTGAAAGATGACAACAATAATATACGATATCAAGCTATAGTAAACAATGTAAATAGTTCTTTGGTAAAGCAGTAGAAACCATGTAGAAAAAGTAACGACCTCCAATCAGTGTTAACATGATTACTACCTCAACAAACTCTCACGAATATCCTCTGTGTGTCATCCAATATCCTATGTGTGTGTCTCAAATCTCCAATCAATCATATGTACTTCCCCTTACTGCTCGTAAATCATGCAACTATATCGAACCATAAAACTCTTTACGTGTCGCCATAAATCATTTAAACGCAGCAGTAGGAATTACAAAGAGCAGTAGTATCTAAGATGTCGAGCAGTAGTAATAAATTTCAAGTAGCAGCAGAAACTCTCGACAACTAGCAGTAGTATCATAACGCTAGCAGTAGTAAAACTTTAGCGTAGTAGTAGAATCCCAATATTGAGCAGCAGTATTAATCGTGCATTACAACAGCAGTATTATCAAGCAATATTATAAACAACAGCAGCAGTAGAAAGTTTACGAGAGCAGCAGTACTAAAATTCTCTACTAGCAGCACAACCAAATAACACGGCTAGCAGCATTATGCAAAAAATTGACCAATCAGTAATATCTTTAACATTAAATGCAAATCAACCATCTAATCATTGAACAATAACCCCACTATCGATCAATAATCCATGTGACTTTGTCAGTAATTAAATACGAATCCACAATCGACAAAACACTGTTGTTGCCATTAAAATAATACTAACCGACCCATTAATCATAGGGTCATACTATACAAGCCCCCCCTAGTATGACCCTACCCAAGCCCCCCTATAATGTTTGTCCTTTTTGCCTCATTATGTTTGTCCTTTTTGTCCTCCCTTTTGTCTTTTTTTTTTTTTTTTTCACACTTAGTTTTCATATTTTTTTACTTGTTAAATGTTACATAAATTTTTGTTAAACGAAATAGATACACGTTTTGTTAAATGATTATTTCTTACACTTAGTTTTTTTTTTTTTTTTTGTCTTTATTTCCTACACTTAGGTTTTTTTTTTTTTTTTTTTTTTTTTTTTTCTTTTACACTTACTTTTTATGTTTCTACAACACTTACTTTTAATGTGTCCCAGTTCATTTTTTTTTTTTTTTTTTTTTTTTTTTTTTTTTTTTTTTTTTGTTATGTTAAAAAAACATAATCGAAAAATATCGAGATATTTAATAGGCTCAGATTTTTGAAGGTTGCAAAGTGATAAAATATCACTTTACCGTCCATTCGGTTGCAAAATTTTTGTAGTAAATACATCATCATCGCCTTATCTCAAAATAATTGACGTCTCATCTGTTTTATGTCATGTACGAAGTAATAGTGAAGATTCTCCCGTTCACGTTTTTTTTCAGGCTTTGTATCAACATTTGAATCACTTTATGTCAAGTAAAGATTCCATTTCATAGTTATAACCCAGTGAAACACAAGCAGAAGAACATCACAATCACAAACACATCTCAAACAAGTGAAACATATCTACCAAAGGTCTCAAACACAATCAGTTTTTAGAAAGCGCAAGAACCCGCAAGTGAAACACAATCAGTTTGGCACAAATACTACAATCAGTTTGGCACAAACACAATCAGTTTTCAGAAAGCCGCAAGAACCCGCAAGTCAAACCTGCTTCCGAAAATGTCGAGTTCACCATTTTACACAGAAGAGGTAATAATAAATTTTAAGCTTTTTCAATATTTACATGTATAAAAAACATTAAAAACACATCGAGATAACATTAGGCTCAGATTATCGTTTTATCATATATGGCTGCAAATTCGAAGGTTGCAAAGTGGAAAATATCCCACTTTACCGTCCATTCGGTTATGCCACGCCACAACACAAGTTTTTAAAAAAAAATCATCATCGCCGTATCTCGGTTTTTTTAACAAAAACCAACTACTTATTCCATAATAAGCAAGTGCTATTAAGAACTGATAAATGAAGCTTATTCCATAATAAGCAACTGCTTATTCCATAATAACCAACTGCTTTTCAAGAACTGCTTATTCCATAATAAGCAACTGCTTATTCCATAATAACCAACTGCTTTTCAAGAACTTTCACCATTATCAAATAGTTAATAACCAACTAAAGCTTTATCCATCTGTCAATAGTAAATATAATCAAAACCAGTATTTTCACTATAATCATCTTTCAAAAAAACAGATAATCATCTTTCAAAAAACAAGCAGTCAACAACTTTCAAAAAAACAGATAATCAAAACCACTATAATTATCTTTCAAAAAAAAGATAATCAAAACCACTATAATTTCATTTTTTTTTTTCCGAAGGTATTTTCACCATCAATGTGCGCAACAATCTAAAAAAAAGGATCTTAAAAAGTTAATCATGCTGGCTTTTTCTGAAGGTATTTTTCCGAAGGTATTTTCACCATCAAAACCACTATAATATCAAAGGTCTAAAAAAAACAAAGATCTAAAAGTCTAAAAACAAAGATTTAGAGTAAAAGTGGAAAACAAAGATCTAAAAGTCTAAAAAAAACAAAGATCTAAAAGTCTAAAAAAAAACAAAGATCTAGAGTGGAAAACAAAGATCTAAAAGTCACGTACAAGAGGGGATAACAAAGATCTAAAAGTAAGACATGCTGGCTTAATTAATAAAGCTTAACTTTTTCAATTAAATATTTCGATCTTACCTCTATCACCTCCAAAAAACAAAACAAAGATCTAAAAGATCTTTCCAATAAAGCTTCACAGACACGTACAATACCGTGTTAGATCTAAAAGATCCGTTTTAGATCTAAAAATATCTAACAAAAATTAAGATCTAAGATCATTTGAGGACAAAACATTTCTTAGATACAAGGGGATCAATCCCAACCTTCCATTCATTTTGATCTAATGGCTGAGATTAAACCCAACATTAACACTACAAGGGCATTTTGGTCAATCATATAAACCCAAAATTAAAAAAACTCATTTTCAAGTCTCATAAAACACACACACTTACGGTGTTTCTCAATCAACCATTTCATCCCTAATTCAACTTCAACTTCTAATCATGTCATCAAACCCTAACTTCGAAATTCAATTCACCAAATTAATTATCATATTCGTCGTTGTTCATCATCATCATCATCATCATTTTTCATTCTTGTTAAACATCTTCGATTCCATTAGATTCAGTTTCTTGATTGAATCATAAAAAAAACTCATGATAATCCTAAATTGAAGCTAATTACGAGTAAGTGTATGGTGCTTTACATCTATTTTTATAAAATTTGATGATTTTTTACTATTTTTGTTATTAATTTGTTCAATCGATTCTAGTTTCTTTGAACACCATATTGGTTTGTCCATGTAGAATATACTTTAGGCAAAATATTAGTTAAATGCACACCATGTGTTTGATGAAATGCATAATTGAACTTTAAATGTGGTTAGACATATCATTGTATCTTGATGTATATTCAAACTGTGATTTTTACATTTGTAAGGATATTAATTTACAAAAATAAAAGAATACTTTACTAGTTTAAATCACAAAAATATGGTATGAGTAGAGACGGACCAACCGGTTGCTAACTCGGAACAATATGTTGCGTAATACAAACAAAAGAGAACAAACTTAAACAACAAATTGTAAGCATCAAGTCTATTAACAACTAACATGTACTCAAGTCTATTAACACTAAAAGTCCATTGACCAAATTGTAAGCATCAGATTATCACAATGCATGTTAGTTGTTAATAGACTTGATTCTTACAATTTGTTGTTTAAGTTTGTTCTCTTTTGTTAATAGACAAACCGGTTAGCAACAGATTATTACAATGCATTATCATTTATCAATTATGCTAGTTTTAGATTTCATGTACGTGTTGTATCTGTAGTACTTTGTTTAGCTTTTATGCTTGGTCAGTGTCTCCGGTTTTGTTGTATCTATTGGTCGGTTCTGGTTCTTATTATCAGTTCAGTTTAATTTTTTTGTTCATTTATAATAAGTGGAGCACATAAGCAACATGGCAGTTAACACAATAGAATTAGAGCGACGTACCACAAGTAGCAACAAGCTTCTATGCCTCTTATTAGTTAAGAACTGCGTGCATATAATGGGAGATGGTGACACAAGGAACAAGAGCCGATCTGTCACAATACCCTTAGGGCATGAATAGTACAGGACAACTGTTAAGTAGAGTGTAGTAGAAGTTAGGCAGTAGGGCTCCATGTTCTCGCAGCTCAAAAGTGAGTTAAGGGGTCTTCCATGATGCTCTGATAAAGTTCAGTGGCTATGGATGCCTACTATGTATCACAAGTGTCCTGTGGTGGCACAAGATGCTGGAGATTTACATATGTCAGAGTGGACACGCATTGGTGATGGGCCTGGTGGCATTGTAGTTTTTTCTTTTTCTTTTTTTGGGTTGAACTATTGGCATTCACTCATTAGTATTTGTTTTCGTATTGCTGCAGGTTCAAGAAACTAACTACATTAGACTATGCAAATTGACACAAAGGCTGTGGTTGAGTTACTTCGCAGTCTTAATATTCCAAATGGTATGTTACTATCTCTTGCATCATTCATTTTTATGATATTATCACTTAATCAAACTCTAGACTTACATTTTTCTTGTTCAATAAGCACTTTTAGTTGTTACACAGTCTAATAAGCACTTTTACTTATCAATGGGTCGATTTGTGTTATGGTTTATCTTCAACAGGTCAAACGACTAATATCACAACTAATCTTTTGAAATACAGCGCACATGGGTTGTAAGTTGATGTATTATAATGCTTAAAACCTCCCGACTTATTTTTTAAAACATTTAATTCATATTGAAATCTTTTTACTTTACGTATTATAAGTGACACACTAAATAACCCATGACTTAGCCTATCCGACCCACCCATTTTGTCACTTCAGGTTTATAATTCTGTTAAGATTGTGTCATCTGTATTTTCTATAGAATTTGTATACTCTGCAAGTATTTACGGAGTTTTTTATTCTCAAATCCCATGGGGCCCGTTTATATAGGTGATATTCATATTCATCAATAGAAAGCCTTATCAAAAGAATAAGTATGTGGTATTAGAGCATAATGACACTCTATTTTTGTTGCTCAGCATAAGGACTCTAAGAGAGTGCTATAAGCTTTTCATGTTAGTATGTTGTTGGGGCTTAATTGTATATACATTTACCTTATTTGTGAAAAGATTAAAACTTCGTATGATTCCGATAGGTATTCGTGCTAACCTGTAAACTTTGCATCAGGAACAACTGCATACATAGAACAATCGCTTCCATATCCAGGGGATGGGAAACAGGTTAGTTTTCCAGCATTATCTTCCTATTATTACCATTAACTTCCACCCTCTTGTTAGCTTCCACTTTGCTGTAATGTGTTCCACCCTAGTGTTATTTTGCCTCGTGGAGCATTAATTTCTGATTTCTAGAGTAGCTATTTTGAAGGCATGATAATGTTTGCATTATTTGCTTATAAAAGCACTGAACCAAATAGTAATAATTGTCAGACTCATTCCATTCTTTGCTTATAAAAACTTTGCAATGAACAACATCATGTTATACCATTGATTATTACTGAGTTTTTAATATTGAGTTTGCGTAGACTGTAGTTACCTACTTACATTATGAGGTATCACCTGTGATAAAAAATAATTTATTAGGTATAACCTGTGATACAAAATAACATATTAGCTATCACCTGTGATACATACAAAATGAGGTATCACCAGTGATACAAAATAATTTATTATGAGGTATCACGAGTGATACAAAATAACTTATTAGGTTTTGTCTGTGATACAAAATAACTTATTGGGTATCACGTGTGATACAAAATAACATATTAGGTATCACCTGTGATAGTTAGACTGTAGTTAGCTACTTGTTTTTGTAAATACAAAATATGAGGTATCACCTGTGATACATACAAAATTATAGGTGATACAAAATAACATATTAGGTATCACGTGTGATACAAAATAAGTAAGTAAAGCACAAATAAGCAAAAACGCAAATTAAACTGAAAAACGAGTTCTTACGGGAATTAAACGAGCCTAAGAAAACCTAAAAATCAAAAATTACCCCTAGATGGATACTAAGGGAACGGGAAAGAGAGATCATCCGGTTGTACTATGGTCTTGACAATGAATTCCTTACATGGGAAGATATTAGTCGAAGGTATGAAGTCTGATTCAGGTTGTAGCTGATGGGTCAAAATGGGTCACTATCTGTTATGAGTAAAACGGGTCTGGCCAGGGTGACCCACAAACATTTTATACATTATCCGTTAGTTATGACTGGTTGATTGCAAGTATAATATCATTAGAATAGTAAATTATAGTGTTTTTCAGAGAGAAGTAGAGTTTCAATCATGTTTGGGCCCATTCCCTTTTTGCAAATCTTTTCAATTTGAACCGTTAGTTATGGATGTTGATAATGGAATAGTGTCAATACCCTAGATAGACTATTCCTACAATTTGGATTTCTGTGACTAGTTTTTTGTATGTTATGTTATGTCTGAATTGACTTTGACTGCCTAATTCTTGGTTCTGTTTCTAGATCAAAGCCGGCTATGTCAAGAATAATTATAAAAGCAACTACTACACTTTTCTAACGTTTTCCAGTTTGGCATTCGTCCATACGTCTTAATAATGAAAAACATCTTAATATTCATGTATCCTAATTTTGTTTGATGGGTGTGTTAATTTCTTCTCTTGTGACAATGATATGAAATTGTAGGTCAAGATACACAGGCTTCTACTTAAATGAAGGTTTCGTACGCACAAGAAAGGAGAGGCGGATCTGTTCTTCGTACCATCCTATGTTAAATGTGTTCGGATGATGGGTGGGGTAAATGATAAAGAGATAAACTAGGCTTATGTGAAGGTATTGTGTCTGTGGTCTTGTATATATATATTGAGATTTGAAGTTACAGTGTTCAGCTCTGACTGTCTGGGTAAATGTAAAATTACCCCTCTATCTCTAGCGTTAAGTTACACATCCAAGCATCCTGATCATATATAAGAAAACTTACTCTTTGATTGAGAAATAGTTTATGTGATTCTATCTACAGCATTGTAACTTATACTTTGTAATGTTTTTAAATTGCTATTTTGCTGATCTACAACCTACTCTTATTTAACATCCAACTAAGCTTTGATATTCTAAACAATTTACTCATGACATTCATCTTTGTGAGTTGGATATGTAGTATCTAATGTAGTGCCTTCTTGCTGTACAAATTAACTATGGATTCATTTTTTTTGTGAGTTTTTCTTTTGTGTGTTTACAGTTATGGAGTTTATATGTGTGATATCACCGGTGATATCCCATGTGAAGAAGCTCAAACACCTGTGATATCACATGTGATATCACCGGTGATATCACGATATCACATGTGATATCACCTGTGATGTGATATCACACATATACACTCCATAACTGTAATACATGTGATATCACCGGTGATATCCCATTTGAAGAAGCTCAAACACCTGTGATATCACATGTGATATGTGATATCACATGTGATATGATATCACCAGTGATATCACAGGTGACCAGTGATATCAAAGGTGATATCACATGTGATATCCATATCACCAGTGATATCACAGGTGATATCACAAGTGATATCACGATATCACATGTGATATCATAGGTGATATGTGATATCACATGGTGATAGTACCTGTCACATGTAATAAATCTATGTGCTCACTGTTTTTTTTTTTTTTTTTTTTTTTTTTTTTTTTTTTTTTGCTAATGTGTTTCAAAGATTTAGTGGCGCATACTTTGTGTCATTAATCAATACCATGGCATGACCATATGCTGGTTTTAATGGCAAATATTTTGTACCATAAAAACGTTTCACAACAAAAATTTTGTGCCACAGTAACAACAATTTTGTATTTCTAGCAAGGTTTATTCGAATAGCAAATTACTTTAAACAAAGAGAAATGATAAGAACAATTCTATTAACTCGAATAGAAGTAATACATTTATGTTCTTCAATATATACAAGATAGAAATATGTAAAAAAGTTCTCAAGTCGACTAACGTTATTCTTGAAACGTGTCCAAGGCTGAACCTATATACCTAATAGACATCTAAAGCTACCAAATAACTGTCAGTTTCATCCAAGGCTGAACCTATATCCTTATCCGTCGAATCCAACAAATCTGCTGGATGCGTCGACTCCGTTGTCAACATCCTCGTCTCAAACGCACCATTATGCACACCACCACCATTCACCCCAACTCCCGACCCACTCCCCGTCCCTTGATTCAACACACCGTCAATCTCCATCATAACCTTACTAATAAAACCTTGCACAAATCCATCATCATCTCCACCTTTCTCCAACGGCTCCATCAACTCCGCAACCACAATCGGCTGAACCAGAACCGTACTGGAATCCGCCTCCATCCTCCTAAAAACAATCACAAGCATCTGAACCAACGAATGAGCCTGAATCCATTATATACAAAAAACATACAAAATTGTATGTCTGCCTTAAACAGCATAAACTGAGGAAAGAACACAAACCTGCTATTTCATTTTCATCTTAAGTTATAACCAAGCACATACGAAATTGTATGTCTGCCTTAAACGACAATAATCTTCAGCATTAGTAAATAGTAGTAGTAAACTTGTGTTTGGCAATACAAAAAATGAGGAAAGAACACAAACCTCACTGACAAGGATCATTGACAAACTAGCAAAGAATGCATCTAGAACACCAAGACCAGTATCCAATTCTAGTACAGCTTTTGGATCAATCTTGGCATTCTTTTTAAGTGTCTCCACAACAACCTGTTCAAAATACATACAAGTATTAAGATGTATTAAGTAAAATTGATTAGCGTTTTGCTATATGCACAATGTCGTCTGACGTGTAGTTAAAGCGTCAACTTTTTTCTCAATGATCAAACATGAATTTAGCAATACAACTTACATAGTTTATAATCTTTATTATGCTGCATGGGTTTGTCAACAACACCACATAACTTCAGTAGTAAACAAATAAAATGGTCACGAGTAGCAATAAGCAAAGTTAGTCAATCATTAGTAATATCATGTTGAACCAACCCCGCCCTTATAAATAAATTACTCGTTTTAGCCTGTTACCCAACCCGCCCATTTTGCCACCTCTAGCAAACAAAGTATAAATGGACAAGGAAAACTAGATCTTTAACAATTGTAAGAGAAAACATATACCTTTTTGACATTTCATCAGACTCGGTATATGATAGCGCCTCTTGTGCATTCAAACAGAATGCTGAATTTTCATTGAGATCTCTGGACAGCTGATCAAATTGTCAAACTCTTTGATGGACAATTGTCTTCTTGTTGCATCCCTTCGTCTTCTATCTCCTGGCTAACCACCTGACCAGATAAAGAGAGTGCGGATGGACTCTCATCTTCATACTGAATCTTTCTCTTTGCTCTCAGTTTACTTGTTGGCTTCTAACATTGGTTGTTGATGAATACGAGTAGTTGCCTCTAAGGATCTATTAGATGAATTGTTAATCATTCTTATAGCAGAAGTATCGATTTCACTGTAAAGCTTATTTCTGTATAAATAGTCATAAGTAAGGTACATAAGGAAGTCTAGGAAAAGGCTTTTTCCTGATGTCCCTCTTAAATATACAGCATCCTCCTTAATGTCACGATCCGCTCTTTCCATACTTTTATATGTTATTTCATCAAATTCATGGCTTATCTGCCTCAAATGCTGGCCCCACATCAAAGCCCTTTCTGGCAGCCCTTGCCTACGCGGATGTGACAATAACAAATTGGTTGTCACAGTATTGGGAACAAAGGCCAGCTTAAGCAATCTTGCAGTCAAGATCATAACACGATCCAATATATCGTAGCGGATGGCATTCAGCATTGTGTTATACATTGTTGTATTTGGAACAATCCCAGATGACAGAAGCTCATTGAACACCAATACGGCTCGATTCATCCTACGACTGCCACTAAAACCATGAATCCGAATGTTATAGGTGGTTACATCTGGGTCCCATCCGCTATTATACATTTCATAAACAAGATTGTCTGCATTGACCATGTCAAATCCTTTACAGTATCCACTTATTAGAGTGTTGTAAGTAACAAACAGATGCATGTAACAACAAATAACAGACTATAAATAAGAATAACTGTAGAATCATCAGATTTATAGACCTTAGTAACGAAGATGATTTGAGACTCAGTTTTACAAATACAGCAACGACGATCGTTACAAATAAACCGTAGCCTCGCAACACAAGTAGAACAGACGTCTTTATATTACTAGCCTATATCGACAATCAGCAAAACACAACGATAACGAAAAAGAGAAAGGAAAGACGACGCTTACCGTACTTTCCAACTATACCAGCCTTCTTCGTCCTCTTTGTCTGCAATTCACATTTTAAGAGGTAACCATTAAACCATAAGCATAAGCTAAAGAATGTTTTTTTTAGCTTATAGTTTATGTGGTTTTCACTTATGTGACATGTGATATCACATATCACAACTACATATATACAACATTTGAAGCATCTAGTTCGATATTAAAACAAAGCCGAAGGTGTCTTCTAACCACATAATCACCTCACCCAAAACCCGACACGTCCCCATACAACACCCCAAACTGCTCCCCTAACCACATAATCACCTCACCCAAAACCCGACACTCAAACAAACCAATCGCCCACCATCCTGTCAAAAGTTTGTAAAAAAATTCCGGATATCACATATGATACTCAGAATATCACATGTGATATTCAGAAAATCACTTATCAGAAACTTGAGATATCAGAATATCACTTGATATCATATTCTGAATATCACATGTGATACTCAGGATATCACTTGTGATACTCAACATATCGCTTGTGATATAGTACTGATTCCTTTTGTACTCCAAGCTTCAAGAGGAATATTAATCAGATTAATCAAGACAGGGATTTTATAGGGAGTTTCTTTCTCAATAATAGGTGTACCATTCACCGTCCGAGGACTCTGCTCAATCACATTGTTCATACCTTCTTCATTCTTAAATTTAAAAAAAATACATATCCTTTGTATATATCCACAGCTATATCACTCAACCTATACCTACTCCACATTGTCGTTATGTGATATTTTACTTCATTTACTGGCATATTACATCCAACAAAATATCCACAAAATTGTTAATTTCCATTTCTCACAACCAGCTTTAACCAGGTCCTCTTCAAACACTACAACTTCATCTCCCTTATTATTGATTACAGTGGGCACAAAAAACAATTTATTATCCAATACATCCATATTGTTAGTCAATGCTTTAACATATGCACTATCAGTTTGCTTTCCTATATTCTCAACACTATTAACATATGTAGCAACATCTATACCAGTATCAATACTAACAGAATGACTTACATTGCCTTATGAACAGTCATTGTTACTTGTAGCAGCATCGGTACAATTCTCCTTTACCTGAGCATTTCCACAAACACTTTGACTACCACTGAATTCAGTAATAACATATCATTATAGAAACAGAGATGATGCGCCTTGGCGCCTAACTAACTACTAACTGAATTACAGTCATGATTCACGTAACTATCAATTCATTAACAGAAACATACTAGCTATATCAGAATTAGGTAAATCGAGTAAAACAGGTCCAAAAATGAAAATTCAAACTGATAGGAGGAATCCTATCATTATTCAGAAACCATTAGTCGGTTTAGAATCAAAATGATAGAGTAATGAAGGATTTTGAAGGTTTTTTAATGGTGAAAAAAAAGGCGGTCGATTGAATTAGGGTTAGAAGATGAAATATGAAAGATCGATTGATCTATTGATTAATTGAATATGGAGGTTAGGTGAGAGTAAGAGAAAACTAGGAGAAGAAAACACACACACTTTTTGTGTGTGAAAAAATAGAAGAGTGATGAACTCAAATAAGTACATTTTATTACTATCATTTATCCTAATAATTTGACTTGTTTTATTATATTATGTATGAGGATTGATACTTAATCGTTTACTTTTGTAATTCTCAGGTAAAAACAAGCATTTGGTGAAACTTAGCGATTTTGGACTAATTATGGAGCAAAACAAGCAAGAAGTTAAGAGTCTACTGAAATGTACAAGATCAAGACAAATCTGCTCCAGATGCGCCGCATCTCACTTATTACATACGGCGCATCACTATCAAGATTTCACCAGATACGATCCAAGATACAAGAGGACATGCGCCGCATCCAAGAATGAAGATACGCCGTATCTTCTGGCGGTGTACGAATATTCCTGAATATATTAATCTTGGACCCCACGCGAAGTTAAGTCAATGCGCCGCATCTACTTACTAGATGCGCCGCATCTTACCCTCAGACAGAAACTATAAATACCCCAAGACCAGACGAATTCCGAGAGCTTTTAGTCAACACATATATTAAATACCAGAGAAACCTAAGGCCGAATTCAGACGAATAGGCAGCACAAGACACACCCGAACGAAGATACAAGAGCTATAAGAAGGTGCTGCTTGTGTTTAATTCATTAAGTAGTTTTGTTTTATTGTGTTAGTAAACTTTAATTCATCAGGATTGATGGCTTGTGTAATGTGACAACGGAAAGATTGCACTCCCTTAAAACTGCTTTCCCATCAATTAAAGTTTATATGTTGATGTCTTTGGTTACTACTTATTAGTGCATTGATAACCTCTGTGTTTATTAGTGGCCTGCCATTTGACTACGGAAGAGAATGTGGCTCCCACGGTTGTTACTAAATTGATCACTTAGGAATAACTTTTAGACATAAGTAATCATTAAGGGTTTACTCGCCGATAAGAATAGGACCAACGAGAAAGGATTAACTACATACACTTCATATAAAACTATCAATAAAACAAGTGACAATCTACTTAATCATAAGGACAGATCTTCTTATTGTCTCAAGTATTTATCTGTGTACGTGTGTGCTATTCGCTGATTCGTGCCTATTGGTTTAGTTTATTATTTAATTGCAACCAAATCGTGCCAGTCTCTCAGGCTGAACCCCCTTGCGTTAGATTAGGTTGTATAGCTAACTTAATATATTAAAATACTGATTAGAATAACGAGATAATACGTTCCACTCTTAGTGATCGACACTCTACTTACCATTATATTCATACTGACCGGGTACACTGCTCGTTAAGTGTGTGTGTTATTGATAAGTCGGCTAAATATAAATTTAAAACTTGAATAGGCATTAATACTGCTAAACCGCAACGACACATCGCACCGCATCAAGTTTTTGGCGCCGCTGCCGGGGAGTGAATTGTTATTATCTGTTAATTTGATTAGTATTTTAATTAGGTTTTTAATTTTTTTATCTAACTGCTAATTCTGTTGTGTATTAGGTTAATTTGCATTCATTGTATTATTTTGCATATTTTCTGTTTTTGTGTTTTATTTGTTTGCTTTTATTTGTGTTTATTTTCGTTTGTGTTTTTTTTTTTTTTTTATTTGTTTTTATTTTTCGTATTTTTAGTTTTCTGCTATCGTTGTACTGAGCTAAATCGAACGATACGGCGCATCTGATCTCTCAGATACGGCGTATTGCGTTTAATTTTTATAAAATACAACGCGTTTAATTAATTCGATACGACGCATCTTTTCCCCAAGATACGGCGTATCTGTTTTTGATAAAAAAAAAATTTCTAAACGTTAACGCGATACGACGCATCTGCTTTAGCAGATACGGCGTATCTATTATTTTAATTAAAAACAGTTTTCGAATTATTAAACAGATACGACGCATCGATATCTGTCGATACGGCGTATCTTCTGAATCAAAAATCTTATATTTTGAAACGTAATGAAAATACGGCGCATTAACTTTTGTTAATACGACGCATTTAATTTTAATAAGTATATCGATTTTTGATAATTAAAACAGATACGGCGCATTCTAAATTCCTAAGCGGCGTATCTATTTTCTGAATAAAGTCTGATTTAATTTTAACGATTATAAGATACGGCGTATCCAACTTTTTGGATACGGCGCATCGTCTGCAGATATCAGTAACTTTAATTTTTCGTATTCCGCTTTCGTTGTTAATTTTCTGATATATTACTTTCTTGAGCATACCCTACTGATATTTTTGTGTTGATTTCAGGAAGTGCATGACCAGGAGTTCTACGAAGAACTTGATTCAACCTTTCGAAGATCCTGAACGAGTCTTTCATTCGCTTAAAAGGCTTTTCAACACAAAAAGCTTTGATACTTCAAGTTCATTCGAGCTTGATTATTTTTCTGAAGAGAAAGAGGAAGAAGAAACAGAAACAATGGGCGAAAACACAACTATGGAGGAATACATGAACAAAACCCGTGCTGATTACACTTCAGGAGTTGCTAGACCAAAGTTTGATGATAAGTCAAAGTTTGAATTGAAGGGTCAGTTTCTCAAGGAGCTAAGAGAAAATGCTTTCAGTGGATCGGAACATGAGGATGCTAATGAGCATGTTGAAAAGGTCCTCGAGATTGCGGATTTGTTTACTTCAGAAGGAGTGACTGACGATCAAATCATGTTAAGAATCTTTCCACTCTCACTAAAAGGAGCTGCTAACAAGTGGCTAAGGAATGAACCTGCTAGTTCAATCACTACATGGGAAGATTTGAAGAGCAAATTCCTGAAGAGATATTGTCCACCTGCTAGGACTGCTAAAAAGATGGAGGCTATCAACAGTTTCAAGCAAGAGCCTGATGAAACTCTTTATCAAGCCTGGGAAAGATTTAAAGATTTACTGGTAAAATGTCCTCAACACTATCTAACCCCTATGCAGGAGATAATATTGTTTTATCAAGGATTGGACGTGCCTACTAGACAAATCTTGGACGCTAAGGGAGCTGTGCCTCAAATGAGTGCAACCAATGCTAGGAAAGCAATCCAAGAAGCTGCTGATCATTCTCAAAAATGGCACGATGGGACCTCTACTAGATCTAAGAGCAGCACTAATTTTGACGGGATTGCTGCTATTCAAGCTCAATTGGATAAAATTAGTAGAGAGATGAAGAAGCGTGATGAAAGAGTGTATGCTGCCCAAGTTGGATGTGAAAAGTGCGAAGGACCTCACTACACTAAGGATTGCCCGAATAAGAATGAAAGTGAGACGTTTGAAGAAGCATATCACACCCAATTTGGACAACCATTCCGACCTTCAGGAAGATTTAGGGAAGCTACTCCGGGATTCTATCAAAAGAACAACTTCAATCCCGCTTATCAAGAAAGGAGGCAGACTTTAGATGACACTCTAAAGCAAATTATGGCCGATGCTGCAAAAAGACATGAAGAGAATACTGCTATGATCAAAGAAATCCGAGCTTCAACGGACACTGTTACAAGAAATCAAGGAGCTTCGATCAAAGCACTGGAACAACAAATTGGTCAAATGAGCAAAGTTCTTCAAGAAAGGGGATATGGAAGTTTACCTAGCTCAACCGAAACCAACCCAAGAGATCATGTCAAGGCCATAAGCACCACTGAAGAAGTCACTCCTAACATTCCTTTTCCTAGAAGACCGATGAATGGTAATGATGGTGCAAGACCCGAATTTTTCTTTAATTCTTCAATCAGTTTAAGGAGACTACTAAAAGAAAAGACAAAGATTAAAGAGGAGATCAAGGCTACAATGAAAGAAGAGAGCTTTGCAACCGACTTACATGCCTTGCCTCATAAAGAAAAGGACCCAGGAAGTTTTACTTTGCCTTGTTCAATTAATAATATAAATTTCAATAATGTGTTAGCTGACTTAGGAGCTAGTGTTAGTGTTATGCCTCTTAAGACATTCACTACCCTAGGACTAGGTAAATTAGCACCAACTAAGTTACTTATTGAATTGGCTGATAAAACGGTAAAACGACCTGAAGGGATTGCTAATAATGTGCTAGTTAAGATTGAGAAGTTTATTTTCCCTGTAGACTTTGTTATATTAGATATGCCCGAGGATGTTAAGGTTCCTTTAATCCTTGGAAGACCTTTCTTGTCTACTGCCCATGCTAAGATTGATGTATTTAAAAGAAAAATCTCGTTAAGGGTAGGGAATAATAAACTGGTCTATAAGTGCCAAGATCCTGTTAAAAGCATAATTAGAGGTGTCTATGTGCTAGGATTAAGAGAGCGTATGGACCTCGATCTTGAAGCTAGGCTTATGGGGGAAACATTGATTCAAAACAACTCAACTAATCCTAATCATGAAAACTTTGAGGAATTTATTGACCTTAATGTACCTACCGAACTTAGACGCGATATTGTTAATGATTCTGATGATGAGTGGTACGATTGCGTAGTAATTAACAAACGTAGGAGAATAGTTGAGAAAACGAATTTGAATAATGATGTGTTTATTGAACTACCACCCCACCTTGCTTATTTATGCCTATATGATAATAATAATTTCCCGTCTATCATTTTGTCATCTCTGCCCGAAAGGGACAGAACTTTATTCATACAGATATTAAAGAAGAACGGCGTGGAAATTAAGGACGAGCAAGGAGTGTTCAATATTACTGAATTGGCGATGAGGGAGCGCGATGTTTCCGACTCCTTCAATGATCGATATTAAAGAGCTGAACGTGAGTCTAACTTGAAGACTCTGGAATAAAGACAAGTGCTGACCGGGAGACAACCCGGAGAAATTTTTTTATTATTCTGTTTTTGTGTCGAGTCAGTCAGGCCGCAGAGGATACGGCGCATCTCAATCCTGAGATGCGACGCATCTCCTGCACTGGTCATATCTTACTTTATTTTTTCTGCATTTTTTATTTCCGACTTTAAAACTTTTTATCGGTTTATTTCAATGCGGCGCATCCCTGGTTAAGGATGCGGCGCATCTTCTATTCTGATCCGTATTTATTCCAGGCTCGATACGGCGTATCTTCTTCCATAAGATACGGCGCATCGACTGACCTGATGATTTTCATTTTTAATTTTTATGTTCTATTTTTCCTAACTACTAATGTATTATGCAAGTTTGAACCTTTCTTAACTTAGGTGTGTTTTAAAGCCTTGGTGGTATTATAGATTCCTGCATTTCCTGTGGATACATTGATTATGAAGCTTAAACGTTCTCATCCACAAGAAAGATGATTTTTGCTCTTATACAAATGGAGGATCATACCGAGCAAATCTCAGGGGAGTTTTTCTGTTCTAATTCTTTTATTTTCCAGTTTTTAACCTTTGATACAAACAACGAGGACGTTGTTTAACTTAAGTGGGGGGATTGGAGAATTAGAACACTTAACACTTACTTGTCCTAAACTTTTCAAAATATGCTTAAAATATTCTTAATATATCAAAATTTAAAATTTTTAGCATGTTTTTGTTTAAGATCTAAGTTGCATAGCTGCACACATGACGTTATTTTCAAAAATTGTGATTTTTCAAAATTCACAAATCTATGAGTGTGCCGGTGACTTGTAAACTTTAGAACTTGGCTTGTATACTATTCGAGACCACCATAATAAGTATTATTTATATAATTGGAATGACTTGTCTAAATTGGTAAATTTCTAGGATTACACCCAAATAGCCTTTATATGTTATTTGTTATTAACTAACTACACTGGTTAGTTAACCCCCGTAAAAACCCTTTTGTTACTCTCATTTTTAGAGTAAGATACCCCTAGAAAAACACTCAGAGCCATTCCTTTCGTTTCTTACACCTTTGTTAAAATGTTTCGTTACACCCTTACACCTTAGCCTACCCTATAGATTAAAATCCGTGGTTGGTTAATTGCTTTAGGCAAAGTGTGTTTCCTTACATTACCTGTGTTCGCGTGCGTAATTCATTATCTATGCTTAAGGTCGGGAAATTGCACAATGCAATTGGAGTGAAAGTAAATATTGTATATCTTTGAGTTTATTTTTCGTGTGTTTACTACTTTCACTATTACCATTATTTCTGAAGTTATGAAAAGTATGGAAAAATTATCCAGAATTATCATTATAGTGATGTGGTGAAATTTTACACATCTATGTTTATGTTTAAAATATATATATATATATATATATATATATATATATATATATATATATATATATATATATATATATAGAAAAGAAAAAAAAAAGGAAAAGTTGGATGTTTGTTTTAACCAACTTATGTAAAGTTTTGTATTAAGTGGTCGATATCACCACTAGTTGTTGTATATTATATCTATGGATTGAATGGGAGTTGGCAGTTATGGGAACGCCAACTAAGGTTTATTCTTTGATTAAGATCTTGTTGAGTATAATTCGTGTCTACCTAAAGCGTGTGTTTCAAGTGTTAAAGCGTGAGTTATTCTATGATATGAGTCTTATTCATGAGATGGTTGGGATAGTGATTAACCACACTTAGGATTTTAATTTATTTTTTTTGTTTATTTTTCATTTTACACCAATTTATATCCCAAAATTTATCCATACCCTATATTATTCTTTATCCAACCAAACCTTTGATTTATTGAGATTAGGGATTTGAGCAATCTTAAGTATCGTAGTCGTGGATTCGGCTATGTATTTATGATTTTGTCGCCCTTTTTGATATATTATTATTGGTAAAGTTTGGACCTATCTTTAGCCTATTCGAGTTAAGGATTTGAGCAATTGCAAGTATCGTGTTCGTGGATTCGATCATGTATTTGTGATTTTGTCGCCTTTTCTGGAATTTGAGATCGATAGAGATTAAGGAGAATAATTAACCATTTAAGCCTCAAAACCCTTTTTACCGCTTTAGACTTGTTATTCCTTGGCTTTATTGGGGGAGATGTGTATACTTGCCAAGCTTATGATAGAATATTCGTCACGACTGGACAGTTAAACGATTAGATTTGCTTTCATCAAATTATTTTATTTTACTTCTAATTCGTTAAATGTTTGGTTGTGTGATTATGACAAAAATGAATACATGCTTAAATATAAAAATAAATCCTAATATTCTTTTAGGATACATTTTCATAAGATTAATTCTAAGGTTTACTTGGGGACAAGTAAAGTTCAAGTGGGGGGATATTTGATGAACTCAAATAAGTACATTTTATTACTATCATTTATCCTAATAATTTGACTTGTTTTATTATATTATGTATGAGGATTGATACTTAATTGTTTACTTTTGTAATTCTCAGGTAAAAACAAGCATTTGGTGAAACTTAGCGATTTTGGACTAATTATGGAGCAAAACAAGAAAGAAGTTAAGAGTCTACTGAAATGTACAAGATCAAGACAAATCTGCTCCAGATGCGCCGCATCTCACTTATTACATACGGCGCATCACTATCAAGATTTCACCAGATACGATCCAAGATACAAGAGGACATGCGCCGCATCCAAGAATGAAGATACGCCGCATCTTCTGGCGGTGTACGAATATTCCTGAATATATTACTAGCCTATATCGACAATCAGTAAAACACAACGATAACGAAAAAGAGAAAGGAAAGACGACGCTTACCGTACTTTCCAACTATACCAGCCTTCTTCGTCCTCTTTGTCTGCAATTCACATTTTAAGAGGTAACCATTAAACCATAAGCATAAGCTAAAGAATGTTTTTTTTAGCTTATAGTTTATGTGGTTTTCACTTATGTGACCTGTGATATCACATATCACAACTACATATATACAACATTTGAAGCATCTAGTTCGATATTAAAACAAAGCCGAAGGTGTCTTCTAACCACATAATTACCTCACCCAAAACCCGACACGTCCCCATACAACACCCCAAACTGCTCCCCTAACCACATAATCACCTCACCCAAAACCCGACACTCAAACAAACCAATCGCCCACCATCCTGTCAAAAGTTTGTAAAAAAATTCCGGATATCACATATGATACTCAGAATATCACATGTGATATTCAGAAAATCACTTGTGATATTCAGAATATCACTTGAGATATTCAGAATATCACTTGTGATATTCATATTCTGAATATCACATGTGATACTCAGGATATCACTTGTGATACTCAACATATCGCTTGTGATATAGTACTGATTCCTATTGTACTCCAAGCTTCAAGAGGAATATTAATCAGATTAATCAAGACAGGGATTTTATAGGGAGTTTCTTTCTCAATAATAGGTGTACCATTCACCGTCCGAGGACTCTGCTCAATCACATTGTTCATACCTTCTTCATTCTTAAATTTTAAAAAAAATACATATCCTTTGTATATATCCACAGCTATATCACTCAACCTATACCTACTCCACATTGTCGTTATGTGATATTTTACTTCATTTACTGGCATATTACATCCAACAAAATATCCACAAATTTGTTAATTTCCATTTCTCACAACCAGCTTTAACCAGGTCCTCTTCAAACACTACAACTTCATCTCCCTTATTATTGATTACAGTGGGCACAAAAAACAATTTATTATCCAATACATCCATATTGTTAGTCAATGCTTTAACATATGCACTATCAGTTTGCTTTCCTATGTTCTCAACACTATTAACATATGTAGCAACATCTATACCAGTATCAATACTAACAGAATGACTTACATTGCCTTATGAACAGTCATTGTTACTTGTAGCAGCATCGGTACAATTCTCCTTTACCTGAGCATTTCCACAAACACCTTGACTACCACTGAATTCAGTAACAACACATCATTATAGAAACAGAGATGATGCGCCTTGGCGCCTAACTAACTACTAACTGAATTACAGTCATGATTCACGTAACTATTAATTCATTAACAAAAACATACTAGCTATATCAGAATTAGGTAAATCGAGTAAAACAGGTCCAAAAACGAAAATTCAAACTGATAGGAGGAATCCTATCATTATTCAGAAACCATTAGTCGGTTTAGAATCAAAATGATAGAGTAATGAAGGATTTTGAAGGTTTTTTAATGGTGAAAAAAAAGGCGGTCGATTGAATTAGGGTTAGAAGATGAAATATGAAAGATCGATTGATCTATTGATTAATTGAATATGGAGGTTAGGTGAGAGTAAGAGAAAACTAGGAGAAGAAAACACACACACTTTTTGTGTGTGAAAAAATAGAAGAGTGATGAACTCAAATAAGTACATTTTATTACTATCATTTATCCTAATAATTTGACTTGTTTTATTATATTATGTATGAGGATTGATACTTAATCGTTTACTTTTGTAATTCTCAGGTAAAAACAAGCATTTGGTGAAACTTAGCGATTTTGGACTAATTATGGAGCAAAACAAGCAAGAAGTTAAGAGTCTACTGAAATGTACAAGATCAAGACAAATCTGCTCCAGATGCGCCGCATCTCACTTATTACATACGGCGCATCACTATCAAGATTTCACCAGATACGATCCAAGATACAAGAGGACATGCGCCGCATCCAAGAATGAAGATACGCCGCATCTTCTGGCGGTGTACGAATATTCCTGAATATATTAATCTTGGACCCCACGCGAAGTTAAGTCAATGCGCCGCATCTACTTACTAGATGCGCCGCATCTTACCCTCAGACAGAAACTATAAATACCCCAAGACCAGACGAATTCCGAGAGCTTTTAGTCAACACATATATTAAAGACCAGAGAAACCTAAGGCCGAATTCAGACGAATAGGCAGCACAAGACACACCCGAACGAAGATACAAGAGCTGTAAGAAGGTGCTGCATGTGTTTAATTCATTAAGTAGTTTTGTTTTATTGTGTTAGTAAACTTTAATTCATCAAGATTGATGGCTTGTGTAATGTGACAACGGAAAGATTGCACTCCCTTAAAACTGCTTTCCCATCAATTAAAGTTTATATGTTGATGTCTTTGGTTACTACTTATTAGTGCATTGATAACCTCTGTGTTTATTAGTGGCCTGCACATTTGACTACGGAAGAGAATGTGGCTCCCACGGTTGTTACTAAATTGATCACTTAGGAATAACTTTTAGACATAAGTAATCATTAAGGGTTTACTCGCCGATAAGAATAGGACCAACGAGAAAGGATTAACTACATACACTTCATATAAAACTATCAATAAAACAAGTGACAATCTACTTAATCATAAGGACAGATCTTCTTATTGTCTCAAGTATTTATCTGTGTACGTGTGTGCTATTCGCTGATTCGTGCCTATTGGTTTAGTTTATTATTTAATTGCAACCAAATCGTGCCAGTCTCTCAGGCTGAACCCCCTTGCGTTAGATTAGGTTGTATAGCTAACTTAATATATTAAAATACTGATTAGAATAACGAGATAATACGTTCCACTCTTAGTGATCGACACTCTACTTACCATTATATTCATACTGACCGGGTACACTGCTCGTTAAGTGTGTGTGTTATTGATAAGTCGGCTAAATATAAATTTAAAACTTGAATAGGCATTAATACTTCTAAACCGCAACGACACATCGCACCGCATCAAAGAGGAATTAAAATTTAGTTATTATATCTGTCAAAAATACCCTTGTAGTGTAAATACCTGTTAAAATCTCAGCCATTAGATCAAAAAAGATGAAGGGTGGGGATTGATCCCTTGGTATGTGAGTAATTTTTAGTTTCTAAAATAACTCTACTCCAAAAATTAAAACCGTGTATCAATACCATGTTTTAGATCTTAAAGATCTAACAATACCACCCAACGACCGATCAGAAACAATACCACCCAACGAGTCATTAGAAACAACCCAACGAGTCATCTAAAAAGATCTAACAATACCACCCAACGAGAGTGAATTATTGAGAGAGAGATGAGGGTATTGATGGATGGGATGGAGTGAATTATTGAGAGAGATGATGAGTGGTATTGACAGTAAAGAAGAGAAAGAGAGAGTAAAGTAGAGATGGGATGGGAAAGTGGGTGGGAAGTGGGAATATTGTGGGCAGTACACGGTTTTAGCTAGTTTTTTTTTTTTTTTTTTTTTTTTTTTTTTTTTTTTTTTTTTTTTTTCAATTTTTAAGACAATGTAAAAAAAATTGTAAAAAATTTTTGTAAAAAATGTTAAAAAAAAAGTTATAAAAGTTGTAAAAGAAGTTATATAAAAAAGTTTTAATTCTTTTTTTTTCTAAGAAAATGTAAAAAAAAATGTAAATTTTTTTTGTAAAAGTTATAAAAAAATGTTATAAAAAGTTCTAAAAAAAGGTTATATAAAAAAAATCTAATGTTTTTTTTTTCTATTTAATGTATTTTCAGGTGTTTAGGTCTCCCGATCAACTAACTGATTGGGTGCAAATTATAGCTAGAGGGATCGGTTTTGTTATTGTTAAGTATAAAACCAAATCTGAAAAGGGGTATTTGTAAGCAATCCTTTATGGGTGTTCAAAGGGTGGGGTGTATCGACGTGACGTTTTAGAAGATGAAGCTAAACGGCAAACCAGTACCTCTAAAACCAATTGTCCATTCAGATTAGTGGCGAAGTATTCAAAAACACAAGATTTTTGGAGGTTGAGGGTGAAGTGTGATAGTCATAATCATGATTTTGCAGAGTCGTTGCATGGTTTCCCATATGCAATGAGATTACAGGCTGATGAGCTCAGTTTGGTCGAAAAACTGACAGATTATCACATACCACCACGTCATATACTTTCGTCAGTAAAGGATCTTAATCCGGATAACGTGTCTGGTATTAGAACTATATATAACGCTCAAAATAAGATCCGTGGAGCCCTAATAGGTCAGAGAACTCCAATCCAAGTCCTTTACTCACATTTGCAGCGTTCGGGGTATACATATTACAAAGGGTGAATGATCTCACTAATGAGCTTGAGGAACTATTTTTTGTTCACCCCACTTCATATGCTCTATGGTGTACATTCCCGGAAATCATGCTAATGGACTCAATATACAATACCAATTTGTTCAAATTGCCATTTTTTGAAATTGTTGGATTAACTTCAACAAACAAAACATTTTCAATGGCGTTTTCTTTTTTGGACAAAGAAAAGGGGCCTAATTTTCAATGGGTATTGCAATGTGTGAAGCAGGTGATAGAGGAAAGATATTACCCGCGTGTTATCGTCACTGACAGAGATTTAGCGTTGGTTGGGGCATGCAGAGTAGAATTCCCAAACGCAAACAAATTACTCTGTCAGTGGCACATTAACCAAAACGTGCTTCAATATTGTAGAAATAGATGCAAGTCGCTAAAGGAGTACGAGTCCATTAAAATAACATGGGATTCTATGGTTCAAGCTCCGACACGCGACATATTCATGCATTATTATCAACGCCTACAAGAGTTGTTGCTCGAACATGCAGGTACTCAATTATTAATTCATTGTTATTATTATTAAATAAATAACAACTCGAATGACTTTTTGTTAATTCATTGTTTTTTCAGATATTTCTTCGTATCTGAATAACTGGCTGCAAAATTACTCTAACATGTTTATCGGGTGTATTACCGATCAATATCGCGCCTTCGGCCAGACAACAACATGCAGAGTAGAGGCTCAACACGCGTTGTTGAAATTATACTTGGGCAGCACACAGTCCAACTTAGACACGTTGTTGAGTTCGATCGATAAGATTCTCGTTTCGCAAGAAACTATGATAAAGGAATCTCTTAACAGAAGCAAAAATGAGATGATGAACAAATGTAATGTACCAATATTTCAAGAATTGTGGTATAAAGTTTCCAAACATGCTTTGCAACTCATTTTCGCTGAACTCCAACTGTCGATCGAAGCCCAAGATTGTACTCATCAGTTGCGGTCAGTTTATGGCCTACCATGCTTTCACGAACTGCTTTTCTATCAGATTCAGAGTAAGTATATTAAATTTGTGACTATTAAGTTATTTTCCCCATTAATATCAGTAATTTATATAAGTCACTTTTAATGAATGCAGATATGGCCATTCCACTGGATAGGTTGATATTTTTTGAGAACCCTATCTGTTCCGTGGCCTAGTATCAACACTGAAGCTGGTCCTTCTCGTGATCCTGACGATGATCCTGATTGTGAAGATGACATACAACAATTCAGGAGTGTTTTTGGCAAAATGTCATCGTTTGTGAAAAAAAAATATGTTAAATAAGATGAGGGGGATATACAATCCAGAATCTGTTGATACACATCAACCTGCTGTTCAAAAAAATACTCGTGGACGACCGAGCGCAAAGGACAAAAAGTCCCAGGCACCAAAAGTCCCGGACTTGAATAAAGTACCAACCGTAGATCCAAGTCGAAGAAGCACAAATATAAGATCTACAAAAGTCCCGGACTTGAACAAGCAACCTGCGAGACATAGTTCTTACATGGGTCCTGGAGTTGAAAGAAGTCCCAGACACAGGTTATACGTTGGAAATACGGAGAGCGAGTATTTCATTAAGCAGCTTCCACAGCTTTTCTGTCGATATATCACAAGTATCTATAATGTGGAAGGTGATGGAAATTGTGGGTTTTGGTGCGTTGCCCAGGGTATTGGTCAAGGCGAACACAACTGGCTCAATGTCCGAAGGTTTTTATTGCAAGAGTTGGAAATTAATCATGAGTCTTACGTACGTTTGTGGCAACAAGTGGACTATGCCAATCTTTGGAGGAGAATAAACTGGTTACATGATAGTGGTTGTCCGCAAGAACACTGGATGCTTATGCCAAACACGGGGTTGGTTATTGCCACAGTGCTTAACTAGCCGGTTGTATTTATATCAAACAGTGGATGCACTACGTGTTTTCCATTTTTTTCTGCTCCAGATGTATCACAAGGAATTGGCCCCCTTGTGATTGGCCGTGTGGGGAGTGGAGATTGTGGTCACTACATTCATCTTACGCTAGACGAAAACTCACCATTTCCATATATTCACCCACAATGGAGGCACCACAGAGTTGCCGCTGCATCCGGATGGCAAACTTTGTATCAAGATCAACTACACATGTATAATGAGCTTATACGAACACAAACATAGTACATGGTTACTGATTTATGTTGTAAATAATTATACAGACAAAACATTGTAAATGAATACTGATTTACGTTGTAAATAATTATACTGACAAAACATTGTGAATGATTACTGATTTATGTTGTAAATAACTGTTTGTATTATTTAAATTAACAATACGTTACTGATTTATGTTGAAAATAACTGTTTGCTAAAGATAATAAAATTGACCAGCTTGAAAGAAGAAACAAGATATATATAAACGTACAGTACACATTCATTTTTTTCTATATAACTTATACAACTTTCATTTTTTTTTCTATATGTATACATATATATAAATGTACAGTACACATTTACTCTAAAAGAAATATACTAAATCGAATATGGAATATTACCTGACACTTCTCAATTCAAGTTGGCAATATAATAATATATCCATGGACAGTGATCATGTAATCTTATGACAATATAATATAACCTGACACAACTTGCTTAAAAGGACGAAAAAGTACAAGTAATAATTGGGGGGGCTTGAATAACCCCACCCTTAATCATATTGCCCACGTTCTATTAAATTCGACCAATTTAATACACCATTGATTGAAGGGTTATGTTATAGATACCCCTATTAGGGGAATGTACAACCCGCGAAGCAGACAATACAACCGCATGAAGCATCTAATCATTGCATACCTCCTACAGGGGGTCCAGATAACTTGTCCCTAGATTGAATAATATTTTGCTGATCAACCGACCAATAATAAATTATCACCGTACAAATCAAAGCAGTACTAGGTTGTCCCATGTGTAATTAATTCAACCAAACAATATAGATTTAGATTTAACGCATCATGTACTAGACGACAGAAAAACTGAATCAATATGATTACCTTTCCGTGTTGTATACTGTCTTCACATAAAAACCAAAAAGGTCGATACCCCAAAAACAAATTACGATCATAATACCTGCTTCAAATCTGCTCTTCTTCTCGAAAAATAAACCTTGTAACATCCCTAGATCGAGAGCCCCCTCTCTGCTACCACCTTGACCGGATCTACCCACACTCCTTGTGTTAGATGTATACTTTGAATGATGTCTAGTCTAGCACGCGGAATTTACTAGCTAGCACTTAGAAGATTTGTTTGTTTGTGTTTTGTATTAATGAATCAACAATGAATGAACAAGGAACACAATATATTTCAACTTCAACGATTCAATATTATTAATGAATAATACGAGTGATCTCCTATCACTAGGGTTTACAACCTTGAATCTTAACAAAACATTCATACCAAAACTTTAACCTAGGCAATCCTTTTATAGACTAAGGATTCCTTTATAAGATAACTATCAACCTAATCGTATAAGATATACACAATATCTTTTTTATAATTAACTTACACAAAAACATAAACCGTACTAACTTCTTCATACAAACAGTACTAACTGCTCTTTGTCTTCAAAACTCATCAGCAGTACTAACTTCCATCTTCAGCCGTACTAACTGCTTAAGCTTAATTTTCTAACAATCCTCCCCTAAACTTATGATTTCTATCCAAATCACTAAGTTTCTCTGAATTAAGCTTCATCTTCTCAATGGGGAAAATTCTTTCAAACATCTATCACATCAGTCACTTTAGTCTTTGACTTTTCTTCGCTGTGCAAGATTGAAAATCTTTGTAACTAACAAATCTGCCATCTCAGAGTCTTCTTCAACCTTGAGTCTTCCTTGTAACATAGCTATTAACACAAATGATCTAAGTGGATAGTCCTTTTCCACCAACATATAGATTTCTATCCCATCTGGAGTAGAAACTCTATGTACTCCACACGATTCAAACAAATACCAATACACATCTTGTGCTTCAAACCTCCACATTGACTCTCTACTATCAGGTTCATAGATTCTCTTCAACTGAACCCATAATTCTTTGTCTTTGTCTTCAATAGGATCTTTATCTCTGAATCTTTCTTTTACTAAGCTCCATAGTTGATTAAGATATTCTCTGTCAAATCCTCTGAGTAAATCTTCAAACAACTTGTACCTTTCAGAAATATCACCAAGTCTGACTATCTTCCATCCTTTCATTCTTCCATCAGTGAAAACTTCCCAGTCAATGATTGGATGTTTTACTTGTAAAGGTTTGATATATGAAGATTCTGGAACAATCATCATCATGCTCTTGATCTTCTCATTGGTTAATCCTTCTTTTTCAGACTTTTGTTTCTTTGCAGCATCAGATTCAAGAACTTCTGGTTCTCTTTTTTTTCGTTGTCATGTCTTCTCTGATTGGAGTATTCAGTCTTGCATATGTTTCAAAGAATTTCTTTTCAATCTCAGCATCTGTCCATCCAGTAAAGTCACTCATCTTGTAATTAGCTTGATTCTTCAAATAGTGCTTCATGAAATTGAGTTTTTCCTTCCTGGTAGGCAACTTTGTCTTGTAACCTGACTTTTGCCTTTCTCTGATTTTGTGCATTAAGTCACTCCAAGTAGCTTCTCTGTTTGTCTTCAAGATAAATTCTTTTAGCTCCTCTGACTTTTGTTCTTCATTTAACTCCTGATCATTAAGAATCATCACAGCATGAGCTTTTATAATACAATCAGAATCCAACAAGTATTGAAGTTGCTCATTGAACTCTTCTTGATTAAAATCTTCAGTTCTTGTTCTATCCATGAAACCAGCTATGTTCCTTTCATCATCAGCATCCATTTTCCTTGCTAATTCCTCATCTTGAGCTATCTGAGCTTGCTTAGCTTTTTCATCAGCCAAATCTTTTTCTATCATTTTCCTTGCTACCTCTGCATCAAAGTCTATCTGAACTTGAGTTTTTGGTTTTAATGTCTTGAGCCTTTCAAGTTCTTGAGCTGCTTCCTCTTCCTCTTGTGTCATAGCCTTTTTACCTTTGTCAGCTCTTTTTCTTTCATAAACTAGCTCAGTTGAAGTGTCACCAGTTGGAACTGCTTCATGCTCTGTCTCAGCAGTTGGAACTGCTTCAACAGTTGGAACTTTTTCAGCTTCTTGGATATCAGTCTGAACTGCTTCATGTGTCTGTTCTTCTTCTTCCATATTTACATTACCAGAACCCATATCAAATCTCTCTTTTTCTTCTTCATTTTGCCTCCCTTGAGAACTTGATCCATCCTTGTCTTTACCAAATTTCCTCCCCTGTTTGAAAGAATTTCCACCATCAGCATCATCTGAATCATCTGAGTCATCACTAGAAGAATCATCATCCAATACCATTCTTGCCCTTTTCTGCTTGAGTTGATCTTTCAGCTTTTTCACCTTTAAAGATAACCTGGTAAAAAATTTAGCAGAATTCTCCTTGTGGGCTTGGAGCTCCTCCTTGGTGCTTGTAAGATCTGTCTCCAAACTATCAACTTTCGCAACTAGCTTGGTATATAATTCCGTCAATGCATTTTGGTTAGAGCTACCCTCATCACTTCTAGCTGTGTGACCTGCTAGGAGAGGTGAATCATGGGGAAAGGATCTAGGAATCACTCTGGGTGTTTCCATTCTCCTATAAGTGATGTGAAATTGAGATGTTTGGGTTCTTTCAGGTACTTGAGTGGATGTGTGATGGGGATTAGTTGGAACTGCTGACCCTTCACCCAACTCAGTTTGAAGCATTTGAGGAAACAATGGAACTGGTTCCCCTTGAAAAAGTCTACTAGCCATAGCCATGTTTTGAAAAACTTTTGATTGAAGGCTAGGAGTAGCAAAAATTTCTGTTGGTTTTGTAAGCAAGTATGTCTTTTTATTCAAAAGAGTTTGAACAAACCTTGGATACATTAGAAACTTGGTTTTACTGTTTACATTAGATGCCATACCCTCAAAAATAAATTTTGAAAAGTTAAAAACCTTGTTTGTAGACAAACAAATGAGAGCAATAGCAATATTGCTACTGAACTGCTCCCAAGCAGTCTTTTTAGGACTTAAACAATGTAAAAGGGTATGTATCAATAATCTCCATTGAGGTGAGAAACATCCTTTTTGAAAAGTTAATTTGTGTTCGGATGTATCATACCCCATTTTGGTAAGTTCCTGCCATATTTCAGTGTTGTGCATAGTATTGATACCATCTGAGTCTTTTAGTTTAAGATGTCTCCTAATTATAGACTCAGTAACAACAAAAGATACACCATCCACTTCAGAATGAATTTCTAAGTCCCCATCTTCACTAGTCAAGACAGTAGCATTCTGCCAGAACTGTGTGATGTGAGAGACATAAAGAGTAGGAGAAACAGTTAGAGCATACCTTATGTGAGAGTGGTTGAGAAAGTCCACAATCTCATAAAATTTTGGTCCATCTCCTTCCTCTGTTTTTTCAAGAAACGCAACCTGATCATAACGCTTAACAAATTCCAATCCAGCCATCTTTAGTGATGAAGAAAGAAAGATTATAGCAATAAGATGATCGTTTAAAGTGGAATTGAGGTTTTATGTAGTCTATTGGAGTTTATAGGTACTGTTTAGGGTTTTGCGAAATAAGCGTATGAGATAAATTATCTTTAGAAATAGAATAAATGAATTTATGGTAAAAAGATAATTATCTTCTAGAAAAATCCCTATAAATTATCTTCTAGAAAAATCCCTATAAGTACCTTAAGAATAACGGTTTTACCCCAACGGCTATAAAATTAATTACTGACAGATTTTTACAACGGCTAGTTGAGCCGTACTAACTTTGTACTAACCGTACCAACTGTCGGAAAAATTTTGTGGAGCCGTATGAACTTATTGAAAAGGATTTTAAAATACCATGGCTCAAACATAGTTTTTAGCAAACTATCAGCTATCAACGGATTTGATATGTCTTTAACAATAGTCGTTTGCTTTGGACTAGCCAACTCTTCACAGTTAGATATGGTGAGCTGATAACCATACAATTTTTGGTAAATTGTCAACCATTAACGGATTTGATTAGTCTTTACCAGATACCGTTTGCTCTGGACTAGTTGATTCTTTTGTGGGTTAGACATGGTGAACCAATTACCATTTGTTGTGTGCAAAGATCACACACTCAGCTTCAAATCACCATATAGTCCAAAACATAAAGCATTTAATTCTTTGGTGCTTATCATCCAAAACCTGCAAGTGTTAGTCCAAAAACAAAGAAACAAGATACAAGCATATGACTAACATTGCACATAACAAGAAAAATTAATTTCCTTGTGGTACCCAAGCCAAAACAGACTTAGGCTTTCATCTTGCATCAACATAATTCATCCTTTTCAAAACAATTTTAGCACCATTGGGTTTGATGGGTCTCCAAACCCAACATGCTGATGCATTCACTCCATTTCCCATATTTCCCTTAGTAGTGTTTTTATTAACACCAGTACCAATTACTCTGCTAGCAGTTGGAACTGCTGGCTTGGTAGTTGTTACCTTAGGTTTTCAAACTTGGTTTTTCACTACTTGTCTGTTTTGAAATGGTCTTTTAACAGTTGTTGGTGCTGATTTGGAAAACATTTTTGCACCTTGAACTGTTGGCCTTGAGTGAATAGGTCTAATTGGTCTGACAGGCTGAACTGCTGGTCTAGCAGTTTGAATTCGTCTTTGGCCAGACTTTAATAGAACTGTCTGGGTATCATTCTATCATTCCTAGGAAGAGTTTGAAGTCTTGCTATGCTCAACCTATGGTTTGAATATCCACTCAACCATTTATCACAAAAATCTGCAAGATGGTCAAAACTACCACACGGATAACAAGCTTTCCTATAGCAGACAAAATCATCCCCTAATTGGTAAGATTTGAGGTCATTCCAATTCCTTTGGTTACCTCTTGGCTTATTTGTGGTTCTATACATTTCTGCATACCTAACTGTTGGTTTAAAAGGTTTGGCATTTGATCTAGGCCTAACAGTCTCAGGTTTAACCATCTTTGGAACTTTTGGTTCCTCCACTTTAACACTAACAGGCTTAACCACAGCCTGATAACCCTCATCATCAAAAGTCCATTCCTCAATGTTTGGAGCATCTGAGTCCTTAGCTGAGGACACCTTATCCTCAGAAAATGAGGCATCACTTGCACTTTCATACACATGTTTATCAACTACATTCTCTTTAGGTTGAGGACCATATTTAAGTTCAGGTAGTTGAAATTCAGGTAGTCCTGTGTGTTCTAAGTCTATGCCTGGGGGTGTTGGAATTCCTCTATAGGGAAGTGGAACTGACTTATAACCTAGGCCAGACTTAGCTTTATTGAGGATCTGACACTTAACAATCTTACTAACACCCTGAGTTGCAAATTCTAGTGTGTCAACAGTCATTTGAATGTTCTCCTTTGCTTTCTTAACCTGTTCTAGCTCATGTTTCAACACACTAATTTCATTCTCTCTAAACATTAAGTCTCTCTTAATTAACAATAATCATATCATCAGAAAACTTTGACTCATTACTTTTATAATGAACAATTTGTTCTTCTAACACAGCTAAAGCCCTCTTATGATTTGCTAAGTTAAAAAAAGTTTGGGTTAGCTCTTTTCTCTGATCCTCATATCTTTTATTAAGAGTTTCTAGATCTTTTAAAGCTTCACAAGATTTAGAACATTTAGAAACTTGTACCTCAGAGTCTGAAAATGCCATGAGAGCAATCTCTGTAGATGCTTCTGCTTCCTCCTCTGCAATGTAGCTCCAGTCAAACCTTAAGCCATCAATGGAAACCATGGCTTTTGAGCTTGAATCAGTAACTTCCACAACCCTTGACTTGCTTCCATATCCTCTGCTCTTTCCATCTTGTTGTCTTGGCAATCTGCACTCCCTTGAATAATGACCTTTCTTGTGGCAATTGAAACACTCAATCTTGGACTTGTCATACCCTGCAACATCATTGTTGTTATGACAATCTTCTTGCCAGTCTTCTTCAAAAATCTCTTAGCTCTCAAGCTGAGAAGAGAGAGCTGCCACTTGATATCCATCTCTTCAATATCATCTTCATCAATCTCTTGAAGATCTGAATGAGTCAACATACTTCCATTGTGCTGAGTAGTCAAGAAAGCACAATAAGTATTCTCATCCAAGAGTCCATTAGTACTGCTTGAAGTGCTAGCAGTACCAATATTGGAACTAGCAGTACCAACTGCTCCAGTCACTTGAACTTCTTCATCTAGACTTGAGGTACTGGGAGTTGATACAAAGGCCAAATTCCCTGAGCTTGAGCTTGAGCTTGATCCAGCAGACTTCTTAATATCATGTTCAACTATCTTGAAGTTGCTATAGAGATCCATTAAGCTCAAAGAATCTATATCAGGTTTGTTTTTCCATACAACCACATGCATAGCCCATTCAGCTAGTAGACTCCTCAGAAATTTGGAGTTGAGATCTTCCTGAGGCATCTCAATTCCTAGAACAGTGATTCGTGAAAATCAATGCATAAATATTTCCTAGGAAACACAAGTGAAGTATGTGTAACCCGGGTCGTTATCCCCAACGAAGGTTTGAATGGAATTCGTGATTCGGTTCGTGATTGCGTGTTTGAATGGTGAAAACAAAGGGATTTTGGGTTTCTATGCTAAGATAAGTGAACATAAAATAAAAACGACTTAAGAAATAAGGAAAACGATAATCTAAGGAACGCGTAATTAAAAACGTAAAGAAAACTTAAAACACGCGATTAAACGTCAAAACAATGAAATACTAATCCTAGAAATGCCAAAATAATTTTCCTAAGTTCTAATTACAAAAGAAAATTTTAGAAAAAAGAATTATATTTTTCTGATAATTATTTAATTTAATATGAATTAAAAACTATTTATTTATTTATTTATTTTATTATTATTATTATTATTATTATTATTATTATTATTATTATTATTATTATTATTATTATTATTATTATTATTATTATTATTATTATTATTATTATTATTATTTTATCTTTTTCTTTAAAAGCTTAATAAGCACAAGAAAATAAGCAACTTTTACAAAAACAACTATTTATGAAAACTTGAAATAAGCACAGAAAAAGCAGATTAAGGTGGCCGCTTATAAGAGACTTGATTGAATTTTTTTATTTTTTATTTTATTTTTATTTTATTTTTCTTTGAATAAGCACATGGAAATAAGCAATTTTCAAAACTACAACTTTTTCTTAAACCTAATAAATAAGCTAAAAATAAGCCAAAAAGGACTGCTATTACTAAATGATGAAGCGAAAAGTGTACCGCTTTTAAAGGGTCATTTAAGCCCTAAATCGTATTTATTTGATCAAATATTGCCCTAAATCGTTCCTTTTGTCATTTTAGGTACTTTGGAGAAGAAATCTGGAAAAGGAAGCATTTTGGACGTTTTTGGAGCATAAAAGTGAAGAAAACGACAAAGTCTCAAAAACCGGCTGAAAAGTACCTTGGACGGCGTCAGGATTTGTTCTTGACGGCGTCATGGCTTGGCAAAAGTGGTGGATATGAAAATTACTCATGATAAGCCAGAGAAATTTGCATGGGAATTCTGACGGCGTCACCCTTTGGAATGATCAAGGTCGTCACGGTATAAGTTAAAGCGGGACGGCGTCACGCCTAATTCCGACGGCGTCAAGCCTTGATAAGCCAGAACGGATTTTGGAGAGCTAAAGAGGGACGGCGTCAAGAAGGCCATCCGGGAACCCTAAAAGCGGCGAGGTGACGGCGTCACACTCCATAACGTGACGCCGTCAGATCTGAAAGTCTATATATAGTTTTGCAATTTTTTGTCATTAGTGTGGAACTTATTGTGGAACTTTGTGTGTGAAAACCCTAAGACGATTTTAGCAGCTTCTTCAAGGCTTTTTGCCTTGAGATCTTCCATGTTACATTGAAGATAAGTTATCAATTAATCATTCAATATGTCTATGTGTTGTCTGATTCTATCTTGTTCTTGTCTTTTGTTTAACATGCTAGGCTAGGTTTTCTTTGTGTTTGCTTAGATCTAATGAAACCTAGCTATTGATTATTGGTTATTAGTGTGTTATTAGTTGTATTGGATGATTGTTTATCTATGTTAGGCTTAAGAAAACTGGCTAACTTCCTATTCGGTAACTTGCTTGAACGTCTTAAGAAACATGAACCAATGCGTACTAAAGGTTTTTATGGTTGTATTTAATGCACAAGCGAATTCTAGTGATCCCATGTTAGGAGCTTCCTAGCCGGCTCGACATAGGAGTGAAGTAGGAGCTTGTAGAGTTGGGGAAGTACGTACGCCACCCCACGATTGGTATTAAGGAATACACCCGTCATCCACGCAATTAATACACACTAATCAACAGGTAAAAGATAGTTAGGGAGTAAGGAAATCTAAGTAAACACATTTTTCTCCACATAAATTTCACCACCTTTTCATTTTCAGTTATATTATTTTATTTGCATTCGTAGTTATTTGGGTTAGTTGACTAGCAACTAATTCCGCCCACTCTTTCAAACCCGAGATTTTACTTGCTTTCATAAAATTATAAAAAACATAAAAAGAATCTTCTCTCACCCTTAGACCTATTAGAGTAGTTTTTCATACCTAACGAACACTATTCCCTGTGGAGAACGATCAATCCCCCGTACTTACCACTACACTATACTACATCGGTCAGGTACACTGCCTGGTGGGGTTGTAAGCCTCTTGAGATCCCTCGAGAGGTAAAACCTGTTGTAAGGTTGCAAAACCACGCATCAAGTTTTTGGCGCCGCTGCCGGGGAATAGTTATTGTTTTGGTTGAATTTTTATTTTATAGGTCTACTCACTAGATTCCTTTCTAGTGAGATTTTTATTTTATTTTTCTAGGTTTTCTTTAGTCTATCTTTTTTCTTCGTTTCTTTGTTCGTAACCATTACCATCCGACATCATGGAAGGTGGTAATATCCTCGATCCCAACAACCCACCACCTCCTAGAGCCCGTACTTTAGGAGAGTACTCCCGTCCTAGCCACCATGGCTATCGAAACACCATTGAGCTCACTCAAGGAGCCAATGTCACTCCCTTGCGATCCGACACCATCCGGTTGGTGCAAAGCGGATGCGCATTCCATGGACTTCGTTCTGAAGATCCTAATCAACATCTCAAGGACTTTCTCAAAATCGTTGATTCTATAGACCTTGATGTTGCCACTCGAGAGACGACCCGACTGCGTCTCTTTCAATTCTCTTTGCGGGACCAAGCTAGTCAATGGCTAGAGCGTCAACCCGCATGATCCATCACCTATTGGGATGATCTCACCACTCGTTTCCTTGCTCAGTTTTTCCCACCGGGAAGAACTACCAAGCTAAGGAATGATATCTTGATGTTCCAACAACGTCAAGGCGAAACCCTCTACGAGGCATGGACTCGATTCAAGGACTTACTCCAAAAAGTCCCTCACCATGGCATAGAACTTTGGCTCCAAGTCCAAATCTTCTATGACCATATCAATTTCTCCACAAGGCAAATCATTGACCAATCGGCCGGTGGTAAGCTACGTGATCTAAGTGCGGAACAATCATGGGCTCTCCTAGAAGATCTTGCTCTTTATGACAACGAAAGTTGGAGTGACCCCCGTGATTTGAATAAAACGGTCAAGGCAATATCTTTGCCTTCGAACAATTCAAGCACTTCCGACCGTAGGATCATAGAACTTGAAGACCAAGTCAAGTTTCTCATGAAATCCTACGAGGCTCCTAAACCTTCAAGCCAAGTGAACAAAATCACTACTTCATGTGAATTATGTAGTGGTCCCCACGACACTCGTGATTGCATGGAACTCCCCGAACAAGCTTTTGCGGACTACGCATCCTCGCGTATCGACGGAGCGGGAGACAAGTGGTACACTTTCAAACCCGAGCCAAACCCCTACGGTGATACATACAACCCCTCATGGAAAAATCACCCGAACCTTAGGTGGAAACAAAACCAAAACGCACAACAAACCAATTCTTCCAACCCACCTAATCGTTTCCAATCAAGCGGTTCCAACTCGAACCGTACTTTCAACAACAATCCTTCCGGCAATGGTAGTACCGATAACTTTGAAGGATTGATGTCTCAATTTATGGCATCTCAAGAAGCTCGTTTAGCCAAGTTTGAAGCCGATTTCAAACAAAAACAAAGCGAGATGACCAATAAGATTGACACCTTGTTGAAAGCCCTCAATGACCGAGAAATGGGAGCACTCCCTAGCAACACGGTCAAGAACCCGAAACTAAACGTCAACGCTATTTCATCGGTTTCGTCCCCTAGTTCTTGTCCACAATATTATTCGGTCAATTCCATGAGCACGTGTTTCAAACAAACCCAAGTTGTAGTTGAAACACCTCCCACTCAAAACCTTGAAGAAGAATTCAAGGAGCTCCACCTTGAAAGTCCGGTTATTGATGTGTTGGATGAGAAGAAGCTCAAGTTAGGCGAAAAAGGGACCGCCTTTGTTCAAAACAAGCTACCTAAGAAGTTAGATGATCCGGGCTTATTTGTTCTACCTTGCAAGATCGGTAATTCGGAGGCTTATGACACATTAGCCGATCTTGGTTCAAGCCTTAACCTACTTCCGTTACCTCTCTACACCTCTCTAAAACTAGGAAAACTTGAAGAAACCGAGGTGATAATAGGCTTAGCGGATGGAAGTGTTGCTTACCCGGTTGGAGTAGTTAAGGACGTGTTAGTGCACATTGGAAAACTAACCATTTTAGCCGATTTCCACGTCCTTGATATGGTTAGCGACCCTACATGCCCCTTGTTGATAGGTAGAGGATTTTTAGCGACCGCTAGTGCTATGATTGATTGTAAGGAATCCAAGATAGCGGTAGGAGAAGGAGATACTTGGTCAGTCTATGATGTTAAGAAACATGCCTATGATACTAGTGAGGAACCGACACCCCATTGGTTAGAATCAAATAGGAGACCATCTAGATATGGACCTTGGATCGATAGAGACTTCATAGGACCCCAACGCCCATTTTACCTAGAAGAGGACTTTGTTAACCGAACACATACGGTAGAGCAACTCTTAGCTAGGGACACCGAATTGGATCCGTTTGAAGACCCTCTAGTTTTTAGGAAGATGATTGATTTCCTAGGAGTTTTGCCAATTAACCTAGGGATGAATAAGTGGAATTGTGAGGACGATGATCATAAGTGGGATTGGGACAAACACCCAAAGATGGAGATGGGTCATGGCATATTAAGATGACATTGTATGACCCGGATGGAGAGAAGTTTGAAAGGATATATCGTACTAAGCGGACCAATAGGAAACTTCAATCCAAGCTTAACCCTAAAGACGTCCTCGATGACGAGCTCACTTACATAGGGTAGAAGGACTTTGAGTCTAGCTACAAGACTCGTTAATAAAGAAAAGCGCTTCTTGGGAGGCAACCCAAGTTTTATTTGCTTTGTGTGTTTATTTGTTTGTTTGATTTTATTTGTTTCCGAATGTGTATTTAAGTTTTATTATTATTGATTCATGTTAAAAAACTAATTTGTGAAAATGCTTTATCTTGTTTTTAACTTCGTCTTAACTACATATAAAGGTATTTTGCAAAAGTTAAGTGTAAGGGAAATCTAAATCGGTTTATTAGAACACAAATGAACATGAATCGTAATAATATTAAATGAACATACATATTAGTATTTGTTTGAGTCAAATGCTTGTATCGAGTCATAATGATGTTTTGCAGGATTTCCAGGAAGTAAGGTATAGGTTTTTCCAAAAATTTTCCGGAAACGTAACATGAGAATTCTGTCAGATCATTTCTGACGGCGTCAGGATTTACAACCTGACGGCGTCAGGTTTAATTTTCTGAAATTTTTTTGAAAGTTTTGTTTTTATAAAAAGTTTTTATTAAATCTATAACTTATAATCTCCAGGAATCTGCAAAATTATCATTCCACAAGCATTATATCCTTATATATAGAGTTTATCCCGCCGATGTTATGCAGGTTTTCGTGTTTGTTTTCTCAGGTTTAACAGGTTATTTTGGACAAGGAAATGTTTGTTGGATCAAGCTTTTGGTGATGCATTAGTCTTGGAGCTTTTACATTCTCTTGGAAGAAGATTTAACCATGTTACTTCATTATCCACCGAGCGAATCAGGGGAGTATTTGATTTCATTCTTTTACTTTTTTACTTTTACATTTGTTATTTGAACATTGGGGACAATGTTCATCTTAAGTGTAAGGGGGGGTAAAAGTACGATACTTCAGAGAATGCTATTACGCTTGATTTTTGTTTGTTTAATAGTAAATGTGTAATAAAACTGAGATAAATACCTGTTAGGGTAATTTTAGTGCCAAATTTAAAATTTTTTTACAACATTTAGGAGTGAAACTTTAGTTCTAATGAGCGTCTCACGGATAGGAGTTATATGACTAGCACAAAAAACCGTACCACTAAAAAAAATTTCCACCCCCAAATATGTGAGGTTCGCCCCTAGAATTGGTAGGAAAAGCATTTATGCTATGATGTGTATACCGGTAGCACTTAGATTCTAGAACTTGCGTTAGGACCATTCCGAGGCCACAAGTGAGACTACATTCGTGTAGTTAGATTTACTACATGATAAGAGGCATTAGGATTAACCCATTGTTTTACACCTGTGTTTTTGTTATAATTACTTTGGCTACATTGGTCAAGTAATTCTCCCACACCCTTTGCGTTGTACTCATTTTTAGTACACGATACCCCTAGTACACCCCTCAGAGCCTATCTTTTCGTTTCGATCTTTAAGTATTTTACTTAAAGGAAGAATTTGTTACACCCCACTAAAATATACACCCAAATCGCCTTAGCCTACCTTGTATGCACTCATTTTTAGTGCATTATTGTGACAATATTTGTTTAAAACCCAAGTTAATTATCTAGTTGATTACATGGTTGCTAAGTCGAGTCATATCCTTGTACATATTGTTTTGGGACGATTGGGACTCATGGGTAAAGTACTAGTGTAATGGAGTAATGGGGAAGAACATCATTTATTACCCCCATATGTGCTAAATATTTTAAAAGTACTCCAAGTGTTTCGATTATCTTAATTCGAGTCATTAGAATAGTTATTTGTAAAGTTATGTAAAAGTTCAAGTGTAAGGGGAATGCAACGCCCCTATGATGTATTATTTTGGATGGTAGGGCAAGAGTGTATGAAAAAAAAAATCAAGAAAAAAAAAATGAGAAAAAGAAAAATAGAAAAAACATACGGACTACCATCCCGTTTCATTTTATGTTTATTTTATGTTTTTGTTATTTTGTTTTTAGCTTAAGATTGAGTCGAGTCTTGGCTTAGCAACATTGTATAGTACATGTAATTAATCAAGATCTTTAACTCGCCACCAGTAAAATATCCCTTATCCAACAAAACCGTGTTTATCATATCCCTACACCTAACGTTATAACCCATGTAAAAGCCCTCTTTGATAGTTTATCTTAGGTGCTTACGCCTAGTGGAGGAGGTTTTCGATCCTTTCCCAAGCCTATGGTAATCTATTTGCTATGACAGGTAGTGAGAGATAATATCCGTTTTCATTTATGAGATTTATTTTGATGACACTTGAGAGATGTGAGTATCTAAACACTACTTGTGAGGTGCTAGTTTGTAATCTCCGTGCTTATTATGATTAAAGTGGAACGACTATTTGTTGCAATTACTTTTATATTAGCATTAAATGACCCCTAACTTGTATTTTGATTAGAATAAAAGCGCATTTGCTTGAGGACAAGCAAATCTCAAGTGTAAGGGTATTTGATGAGCGAAAAGTGTACCGCTTTTAAGGGGTCATTTAAGCCCTAAATCGTATTTATTTGATCAAATATTGCCCTAAATCGTTCCTTTTGTCATTTTAGGTACTTTGGAGAAGAAATCTGGAAAAGGAAGCATTTTGGACGTTTTTGGAGCATAAAAGTGAAGAAAACGACAAAGTCTCAAAAACCGGCTGAAAAGTACCTTGGACGGCGTCAGGATTTGTTCTTGACGGCGTCATGGCTTGGCAAAAGTGGTGGATATGAAAATTACTCATGATAAGCCAGAGAAATTTGCATGGGAATTCTGATGGCGTCACCCTTTGGAATGATCAAGGTCGTCACGGTATAAGTTAAAGCGGGACGGCGTCACGCCTAATTCCGACGGCGTCAAGCCTTGATAAGCCAGAACGGATTTTGGAGAGCTAAAGAGGGACGGCGTCAAGAAGGCCATCCGGGAACCCTAAAAGCGGCGAGGTGACGGCGTCACACTCCATAACGTGACGCCGTCAGATCTGAAAGTCTATATATAGTTTTGCAATTTTTTGTCATTAGTGTGGAACTTATTGTGGAACTTTGTGTGTGAAAACCCTAAGACGATTTTAGCAGCTTCTTCAAGGCTTTTTGCCTTGAGATCTTCCATGTTACATTGAAGATAAGTTATCAATTAATCATTCAATATGTCTATGTGTTGTTTGATTCTATCTTGTTCTTGTCTTTTGTTTAACATGCTAGGCTAGGTTTTCTTTGTGTTTGCTTAGATCTAATGAAACCTAGCTATTGATTATTGGTTATTAGTGTGTTATTAGTTGTATTGGATGATTGTTTATCTATGTTAGGCTTAAGAAAACTAGCTAACTTCCTATTCGGTAACTTGCTTGAACGTCTTAAGAAACATGAACCAATGCGTACTAAAGGTTTTTATGGTTGTATTTAATGCACAAGCGAATTCTAGTGATCCCATGTTAGGAGCTTCCTAGCCGGCTCGACATAGGAGTGAAGTAGGAGCTTGTAGAGTTGGGGAAGTACGTACGCCACCCCACGATTGGTATTAAGGAATACACCCGTCATCCACGCAATTAATACACACTAATCAACCGGTAAAAGATAGTTAGGGAGTAAGGAAATCTAAGTAAACACATTTTTCTCCACATAAATTTCACCACCTTTTCATTTTCAGTTATTTTATTTTATTTGCATTCGTAGTTATTTGGGTTAGTTGACTAGCAACTAATTCCGCCCACTCTTTCAAACCCGAGATTTTACTTGCTTTCATAAAATTATAAAAAACATAAAAAGAATCTTCTCTCACCCTTAGACCTATTAGAGTAGTTTTTCATACCTAACGAACACTATTCCCTGTGGAGAACGATCAATCCCCCATACTTACCACTACACTATACTACATCGGTCAGGTACACTGCCTGGTGGGGTTGTAAGCCTCTTGAGATCCCTCGAGAGGTAAAACCTGTTGTAAGGTTGCAAAACCACGCATCACTAAATAAGCTGAAGCTTATACTAAGAGGCTGTTTAAGCAGTTAATAAGCCATAAAGGGAACTAAAAAAGGCTAAGGGCAACTAATGAGATCCTAAATAAGCTATGGAAGCAAGATAAGCACTAGGGGATAACAAATAAGCACTGAAATAAGGTAAAAAGCCACATTAGGCTGCTGATGTATCATGGTGCAGGGAAAAAAGGGCTATTTTCAAGGCCTCAAAAAGCTATGAAAATAAAATTTTAAAAATATAAAAAAAATATCAATAGCTGGATAAGCCAGCTGATTATACTTGTGAAAAAATTTAGCTTCTAACAACTTAACATGAGAGAATTAAAAATCAAGAAATGGGCTGCAAAATCATGAAAAACTAAAAATCAAGTCTGCATAAACTAACATGTGCTGTTTTTGAGCGATTATGAGAACAAGGGCATAAGGCATTTAGACACTACTTGTTTTAGACTAAATGGACACAACCTATGCTAGAAATAAGGGCTTAACAAGCATAAGCTTGTAGGAAGCTTATAAGCACAGCTGCTTATCTAAGCTTCAACTAACTAACTCAAAACCTCTAAAAACTTTAAAACAGCTCAAGAACTCCTATAAACAGACGTAATAAGCTAAAATAGGAAAGATTAAAAGTCATAAACTGCACATGAACAGTGATCCTAGGTTTTTACCCGTTTTAACCCATTGACCCAAACACCCCCTTATAGGGACTAATTGGATTTTAAAACTAGAAACCACCTAATTAGCCTATGATTCTGACTTATTAGTGAATGACTAACTTGATTAAGATGATAAAAGCAGATTTCAAATTAAAATAAGCACTGAATAAGCTAATTCCTATATTAAGCTATGTTGACTGATTTTAAGTTATAGAAGTGAAAATGAGACTTAAGCTTATACTAACTAGAAAACTAACCTATTATACTTCAAATAGAACAAATAAGCAAATTAAAAGCAATAAGCACTAGAATAAGCTGTGGAACAGTACCTTTGACTTTTCTTGACTTTCTGGCAATTTTGAAATTAAGCTGCATTAATCCAAATTGACAATGGCAAAAGCTATAATAAACTTATACAAACTTAATGAAACAGAAATAAAAGCTTTAAATAACCACAAATTGGAATCACTGACTTGGCTGAAAACTTGAGATTTTATTAAACTTAGAATTAGAACACTGCTGGTTAGTTTTAGGACAAATAAGCTTAAAAGAGTTGGAATTAAAGTTTAGAACTCAAAATGAAACTGATTACATATTACAATTATTAAAACGACTATTAAGTCTAAACTACTCCTAATTAAATTAACTACTACTCCCAATCTATCTGCTGTGGAGGCCTTTTATATCACTCCCAAAAAGCTTCTCTCCAAATCCCCACCATTGGATTAGCTTGCATCAATCCCAATCGTCCAATTGTGTTTTGGCGGGAAATGTGGGTAGTGGGATTCCAGCCTTTTCTGAGCACGTGGGTTGTGGGTAGCATGTGAGGAGGGGGGTTAGAGTGTTTCAGTGGTGATAGCAGACTAGGGTGTGGGGGTGTCAGGGGAGGACATGGTAATGGTTGGTGGTTTGTTTGTGGGTTTTATTTATTTGTTTTGGATTAAAAGGGATAAGGGGTTTAGTGTATTTGGGATGAGAAAAAAAAAGGGTTAGGTTTTAGTTTTAAGTTTGGGGACCAAATTTGCCAAGTTCTGAAAATCCAAGGACCATTCTTGCCAAATCTGAAATTTATCTCCAAGGACTATTTGTGACACTTTGATATTCTTGGAGGTTGACTTTTGATAACTTGAGCAATATCCCGGTCCAAATTCGTAAATTTCTTCCCCGTCCTCGGCTTTTCACGATTTTTCAATCTTGTGTTCGGTTTTGTCCGTTTTTGCCCCGTTTTCAATCCTTTTCTACCTGAAACACATAAAAACACAAACCAAGAATATTTGCAACAATATTTGATCTATTTGGGTGTTTTTGGTCATTTTAGTGTCTTATATGGGTATAAAATGATGAGTAAATAGGCACTCATCAAACAGCCAGTTGACTCACTAGTTTTTGAAGTCTATTAAACATATGATCTAGTGACTCGTTGCTTGTTGCTGAAAAATTCTCAAACTGTTGCTTGAGAAGGGTCTTCTGAGTTTTCTTGGTGGCTTCGTTCCCATCATATCTTGCAACAATAGCTTCAAAAAGGGTTTTAGCACACTTAAACTTGCTAAAATTCAGCAACTGATCATTGGGAATAGTCATCAAAAGCAAACTTCTCGCCTTAACATCATTCTTGTGATGTGCCTTCTCTTTAGTAGTGGTTGGCTTAGTTTGCAACTTAGTTTTAGTGACACCTTCAACAACGGTTGTTGTAATTGCAGGTTTGAACGAATTCCCATCCTCAATAATCTCCCAGAGAGTATAATCTTGAACTTGGAAGAACTGCTCAATTCTTAATCGCCACATATCGAACTCATTGGGTTTAAGCATTGGAAGCTTAGCAGCAATATTAGTCTGACTTGTTGTTGTCTCCATGTCCATCTTCTCTTAAACAAATTCGTCTGGATCTTCTAAACCAAAGTATCAGTAACCTGTCTCTGATAACACTTGACCGGATCTACACACACTCCTTGTGTTAGATGTATACGTTGAATGATGTCTAGTCTAGCACGCGGAATTTACTAGCTAGCACTTAGAAGATTTGTTTGTTTGTGTTTTGTATTAACGAATCAACAATGAATGAACAAGGAACACAATATACTTCAACTTCAACGATTCAATATTATTAATGAATAATACGAGTGATCTCCTATCACTAGGGTTTACAACCTTGAATCTTAACAAAACATTCATACCAAAACTTTAACCTAGGCAATCCTTTTATAGACTAAGGATTCCTTTACAAGATAACTATCAACCTAATCGTATAAGATATACACAATATCTTTTCTATAATTATCTTACACAAAAACATAAACCGTACTAACTTCTTCATACAAACAGTACTAACTGCTCTTTGTCTTCAAAACTCATCAGCAGTACTAACTTCCATCTTCAGCCGTACTAACTGCTTAAGCTTAATTTCCTAACAGTAAGCAAGGGTCGTTCACTAGGAACGAAGCTAAAATGATCTAAAGATATTGATACTAATCTAAACTAAACTAAACTATCCTAACCTTGAAAGCAATTAAAGATTAAGGGGGTTTAGCCTGAGAGAATAGCACGAGTTTTATGTGTTTTCTAATTAACCTAATTGCAAGAAAGTAAATAAATAACTAACTTAAACTAATACAAAGTAAAATAAATCGATATCAATAAGGAAGAACGGGTTAGCCAAGTTTAATCCATTTTATAGTTATACATGCTTATGTCTACTTGTTTTAATTCATTCAATTGTTAATCAGCATATCAATTACGAAGTTCTGTCACAATTAAGTAACTAGCCATGGGGCGGATAAGACGATAGATCATAGTGACTCATCTAGCATCAATACCAACTTATTGCTTTATACCATATAACCTAGTTCGGTATTACACGCTACTAGTCCTATTAGGCTGTAGACAATTCCGTTTATGCCATACAATGATTCCTAATAAAGATTCGGGTTAACACACATATGACTTAACCAAAGTAATCACTATTGCAGGAGGTTAATTACATAAATTAAAATCATAAGGATCATAAATTAGTTACATAGACTTCTTCTAGTAATAAGCAATAAATGAGTTTTTAACGACAAGCACCCAATCCAATAACAAAGTAAATCAAATCGACAAAAACATATAAACTAATAAAACTTCATAAACTTGGCTAACACCTAAGGGTGTTAGCCCATAATCTCAGCAAAACATAGAGTATACATTGAAAGTAAACATAAAGAATTCATAGACAAATTATTATGCTAACCGAATGATACACAACGTTAAATCTTGAGATGTTCTTCGTCGACCTTTAAGGAATGATGGAGGAAGTGTTAGGGATGATTTAGGGCTGTCCCCAACTGATAATGTGATGCCAAAGTCGTTCTAGGGCTTTGGTATTTATATGATTAAGCAAGAGTAGCCTCCAAGGTTTACCAAAAATAATCTGTTGTTGTTCCGACCCCGATACAATGTATCCACAAACCTAATACGATGTATGGGCTTCAGGAACATATAGTTTTCCTTTTTCTCTTCGCGTGGCTGCTTGAATCAACTAAAACGGCGTCCAGATGAAGATTTTATGGCCAAAACAGTGAAGCATCCTCTAAAGTTGTTACGTAAACGTAATTTCTTGATTTGGCTTCGCTTCTTCACTTGGTTTCTCGATTAAGGCTCATATACGGCGTATCTAAGGGATTGGATACGCAGTATTCAATGTAATCCCTTCTTGGTCTTCAAATAGTTATGGCTTCTATACAGCGTATCCATAAAATCCGATAGGCCGTATTCTTTAAATATCTCATGTTCTTCAAATCGACCAAGTTTCATATACGGCGTATTCCAAAAGATGGATACGCCGTATTCATCAAAGTCAGTCAAGGTCTTGAAATCCTCTAAGTATATGGATACGGCGTATCTAATTAGCATTGATACGCCGTATTGAGTGTCTGATCAGTAGGCATTCTTCAATATCTTCGTTTTTGCTCCAAAACACATCTTTTTCCATAACTTTCTCCAATTGCCTTATAATAACTGAGATTTACAAAAGTAAGCGATTAATTATCAAATCTCATAAAATGTAATATAAAACAAGCAATAAACATAGGATAAATGATGCTAATAATATGTCGTTATTTGATGTCATCACCCACTCACCATTCACCGACGCCCCCTTATCCATCATACTACCCTCCTTACACCTATCTAAATGATATAACCTAGAGAATCTATCATAAAGCCTTCGATTGTCAACCCATCTATCTGTCCAAAACCTAATATCCCTCCCATCCCCAAATAAACCCATATATAAAGATATAAACTCTAACCCCATCCTCTCCAACTCCTCCCCTATCTTCACAATATCCTACCACACCCTCTACCATTCGTCCCCTCCCCCATTACCTTATAGTCATCTAGCCCCCACTGCCCCCATTGATGTTTTTAAGCACCCTAGCCATAGAATCCCACCCTCCTTCCTAAACCTCCACCACCATTTACCCAATAATGCCAATTTTTTTTCCTGTAGTGCCCCGATATTTAACAACCCCCCACCCCATGTGAAGTTAGTAACGTATCCCATTTGACCTAAGACATTTTTGTTCCCTCCCCAACCACACCCCAGAAGCTTTTTTTTTTCTAATTCTCACACTCGAAGGCACACGAAACATCGAAAAGTAATACAATGGCAATCTACCTAGAACCGATTTAACCAATGTTAGACGCCCCTCGAACGACATCGTTTTAGCTTTCCAATCGGCCAACCGACTCTTGAATTTTTCCACTACTAGATTCCGCGCGTTGATCCTTTTCATACTCTCACCAATCGGTAAACGAAAATTCCCCGATCCCACACCCCATCCAAAGTGCCATTCCGTCAAATCCCTATCATTAACCCCAATCCCATATACCTTACTTTTGTTATAATTCACCTGTAGTCTGGAAACCTCCTAGAAACACTTAAGAATACACATTAGAGATTTAGCGTTATCTTTATTCCATTCCCCAAAGAATATAGTGACATCTGCGTATTGTAAATGAGACACCATGACATTATTAGCACCTACTTTAACCCCTTTAAAAATCCTATTTTGCACCGATTCAGTTACAATTACATTTAACCCTTCCGCCGCCAAGATAAATGAAAACATCAAATAGTCCTAATATTTTAGTGTCAATTTCCCCCTAAAATGCTCACCATTTGTGTATTTTTTGCATGGATATATACTCTTATTACTCATTATTTCATTTTAGGGTATAAATGAGCATCGGAACGAAGAAACGAGGATTTGAAAGGAAAACTAACAAAGATAACCAAGAGTTTACTCACCTAGAGAAGGTTACGGCATACAACCTACGCCGTAACATGTGATATCACTGGAAGACTAAAGTCAATGTTGCTCAAACCTATTTACTTGGCTAAATCGGGCTATACAACAATGATTTTGATACATTCGAGAAGACTTTACAAAATTAGGGTGTGTGGGGTGGTAGCAGATTTTGTTTCAGATGTATGAAAATGGTGGCAATTTAGAGGGAGGGATACAAATGGTTGTCAGGTATATTCAAAAGTGTGTCGGGTTACATAAGGGTGGTGGTTTAGTTAGTGTTAACTTGAGTTGAAGTGAAAAAGGCAAAATGTCTATTATGCCCTCACACCAAAACGGAGGTTAGTAATGTAACGATAGTTGACTGAGATATAACGGTCAAGTGGACCTTGGATGATAAAAAAAACTTTATCAAACTCAGTATGACGTTTTATACAAATTCAGGAACGAACGATGTAGTTTTCTGAATATTTTACTTAGAGGTTTATCTATACTATATCTATACTACATATAAAATAAAAACAGTCAAAGTTGAAAAGTTGAATTGTTGAAAACAGTCAAAGGTGAGAGAAGAATAACTATTCAAAGAAACTTCTTAAACACAAGGTTTGTATTATGGGAAACATTGAATTGAACAATGAAATATCAAAACATATTACACGGTTTGTAATACATAGTTGACTTTGAGAGAAGAATAACTTTTAATATAGGGAATGATTTGATACAAAGTTGAAATTGATATGCCTCACACCACATAAGCACACATCCGAAAGGCTGAAACACACACACAAACCCTCATTCTCTTCCTTTCTCTCTTTCTAGCACACACACCCCTAAAGGGTGACTTCGACCGCCGCCGCCATAGACACCGCCACCACCATCAACCGAAGCCACCACCAACACTACTAGATCTTGATAAATCCGGTGGTGTTTGAGTCTAGGTAGTTTCGTTGGTGTTTGAGTGTTTTGGTGGTTTTTAAACCGATTTATTGGGTTTGGTTACTACTATAGTTAGTTTGTTGGAGGCATGTGGGTAAAAAAGTGTGATGGTTGGCTTACAAATAATGTTTTCTCAATAACTTAGTTTCAGAATTTGATGTTTATTCATGGTTCTCATAGCTTAAAGGTATTTTATATTATTCGCTTCTTTTTAAGGTTTTTGTTTATGTTATGATATTATAAGATATTTAGTTGCTATGTATGTACACCACAATAGATTTCTTGAAAACAATTGATAATGATAATTGTATGTTTTTCATGTGGGAACAGGAGCGAAAAGGAGGTGATTAATATGGGTATGCTCAAATAGGCTTATACGTTGCGGTTCGGGTGTTGTATAGTACGAATTATCTTGCTCAAACTTATCTTGATGAGAACTGGTAGTTCAAACTACATTCAAGTTTCTAACTAATTGTCTTGTAATTAGAGATATGTGTTCAAGATTTGTAGATTTTATTGACGGTATCGACAAATAAGGTCTTAGTCTTGTGGGTTTGTTGACTGTGATTTCGGTGTACTACGGTTATGTTTTACAATGGCTGAAATTAGTGTATTTTTGGTAGTTTCGGTTTTGAGTTTTGGTGGTTTGTTATTGGTGTCGCTATAGCCGTCTTTTGATTTGTGGACTTATGGATCTGACCAAGTCTAATGGTTTTGATGTTTTAGATTCAAATATGCTCTTTGAGGCTTTACATAATATGGATTTATGATGATATAGTTATGAGACCTTATAAGGTTAATGATATGAAATTTGTTGAGGCCATTTCATTTTTCTTTGTTATTTTGATTGTTTGAGGCTATTTTTGTTTTGATTTTTTGAGCCTGTGGCATTTTTATTTTTTCGAGTAATTTCTGTTTAAATGAGAGATCTTCGTAGTACATTCATTTGAAGTCAATGATTTTTTAGGTCATTAAAATGTTTCTCAAGGAGTCCATCATCATGTGGGACGGTAGTGATGCTGTGTAAGAGGTTGTTCTCTACGGGTACATTTGTTGGGTCTTTTGAATTTTGCACTCCTGGTACAAAGTCAGATGTTTTCTAAGTGTGATTGAGTACAAAGTTAGTGATGTTTTCTAAGTGTGATTGAGAATCCAATTGAGTACAAAGTCAGTGATGTTTTCAAAGTGTGATTGAGAATCCATAGGTGAGATACATACTTTATGGAGCCTCACACTTTATGACATGGTTTTCTTACAAATGCGGATTTTGTACAAACTAGACACCGCTGCCGTCAGGTGCAGGTACTTGACTAATTAAGAAAATACACGATTTATGGAAACACACTAATAATAATAATAATAATAATAATAATAATAATAATAATAATAATAATAATAATAATAATAATAATAATAATAATAATAATAATAATAATAATAATAATGTGTTGATTTGACTGGGTCATCACCCTTGACGCAAACTGGTATGGTTGATTTTGTGTCGGGTAGTGCGGTGATTGAGGCAGCACAAGATAAACGCGTCAAGTATGAGGCTAAGTGCTTGAATATTGGATATGCGTTCCTCCCCTTCTCTTTCTCTTTTTTTGGGGAACTTGAGAAGAATGCAGTGACCTTACTAAAACGAATATGAAAGTTCTCGATTACCCAAGACATTGGAGCACGTGTGACTGCTCATATCTTTAGTAGGATTAGCTTTTCTATAGCTAGAGGAGTTGGAGCCCAGTTAGTATCTCGGCTGTCCACTAACTCCTTGTAAATCTTATGAGTTTCTAATAATAATAATAATAATAATAATAATAATAATAATAATAATAATAATAATAATAGTAATAACATTATGGGGTTCCTTTCGGAGGATGGGAAGGAGCTACGGCCTGCAGACTTGTTATTATTTAATTGGCTTCAAGGTAAAGATGCATGCTTGGATGTGACTGTCATCTTTCCATTTGCTGGTATTGGGGCGACTTCATGGGCTCCTCGGGTAGCCTTGCACAATGCTGTGGAGAAGAAAAATAGAAAGTATGCATCCAAATGTGAGGATAATGGATACAAGTTCATACCTTTCGCTTTTTTTACATTCGGGGAATTCGATACAGAGGCTTTGGACACACTTTCACGTATTAAGTCTATTGCCATTAGTCACTCAAATAATGCTAAAAGTGGTGTTTTTATCTTTCATAGAGTTAGCTTTTGTATTCAGAAAGGAGTGGGAGCACAGCTTGTGGAGAAAGAGACAAAAGCTTACGCCCAGCTGATGTATTGCTCTATTCTTGGGACGGTGGGCAGGATGTTTGTGTCGATTTGACAGGGTCGTCTCCTTTGACGCAATCGGGTATGGTCGATTTTGTGCCAGGACGAGTGGTGGTTGAAGCAGCACCGGCACCAGCATCAGCATCAGCACCAGCACTAGAGGTGGCAATTTGTGCCCAAAATAAAAAAAATTTGCTAATTTTGACTACTTTGTAAAAGATTTAGGCACATGTAGCCCCCTTTTTTTTTGAAATGGGCACATTTAGCCCATTAAAAAGTTAAATGGGCACAACGAGCACATATTTTAAATGGGCACAACGAACACATATTTTTCTCTCAATTAGAGAACATTATAATCGTTTTTGAAGAAAAACTTATATATATAATATATTTAATTTTTTAAATATAAATACGTATTACGTTTAAGGAATTTATTTCTTCATTTTCTGTCTTTTATAAAGCGATTTATATAATATGTGCCCGTTTAGCCAGTTCCTGTTTAAACACGTGCCATTTACCACCTCTAACCGCACCAGCAATAGCTATTCTTAACATACCCTAAACTCGTTAATCACTTCATTTCAAATTTTAGGTAAAAAAAAAAAAAACTCGCACTTAAAAAACACACTTTTCAAAACACAGTCAGTCAATCGAAATGGAGGCTACTCAGCCGTCGTATCCCGGTGGCGGCGCCGGCGGTAAATTCCGCAAACCACCACGAAGACGTCCGTCAACTCCTTACGCCCGTCCATCCCAAACAGTATCCAACACCAACACCCAACCAGAAGAGCCTCATGACGGCGGCTGGTTATCGAAGCTTGTTGTGAATCCTGCTAGGCGTTTAATAGCTGGCGGCGCCGCCAGAATCATTCCGTCGTTCTTTGCTAAATCAGATGAGTATGATGATGAAGATGAGGAGGAGGAGGATAGTGATGGTGATTTAGGTGAGTTGTAATGATGACGTCATGTATTGTTGAAGTTAGGGTTTAATTAATTGTATGGTATGATGACGTGGCAATTGTGAATACTTTTAATTATTTGATTATGTGCGATTAGTATGTGTTCGGCTAAAGTGATTTATCAGCTTGTTCGCGGTTTTTGTGGAGATGCGTAGTGCAGGATTAATTAGTTTGTTAATGTTTTGATTACGTAGTTTAACCGGATGTTACAGGTTATCATTAAATTATTATCTGGAACATAACGTTGTTGCAAGTATGAGCACATAAAAAATAATTGCTTTCGTATTTATGGTTAGTGAGCGGATATTGGGTGAATGCTAGTTTGTTTGTGGTTTAGTTTCATAGGGAACTTTTTGGAGGGTTTACGGAACTTACATAGTTTGGAAGCACGCATACACACTCACATATATCTGATTATTTGTCTCAAAAGTGAGACATACTCACAAGTCACAACCTTTGGGTTGTAGATGTATGATTGGTGCCATTCGACATCTTCTTTACATTAACTTAAAGGTTTATGATTGGGTGAAATTGATGTAAACATGTTTGGGGTTTGCATCAAGTGATAAGAAGTAGGCATATGTACTAGTAACATTAGTTGATTAGCTGTGAGTCATCTGTAAGACATTGGTAGTTGCTATATTTTTTTTTACTCTTATGGGAAGTGGGGTTTCAAAAGTAAGAGCTGATTACCAGTTCCATCAAGTTGGTACAGGCTGCATGCCGCCATGACATATAGAGTTTCAAACTAAGCACCTGATTTATCGAGTTACTGACTATTCAGATGATAAGAGAGGAACATGTGGTTTGGTTTTCACGATTATATAGTGTAAACAAGTTATAGCACTTGAAGAGTGAATCAATGATCATAGAAAGAAATACTTCAATGAGAGCTATGCTGTAGAACTAGTGAAGTAGAGATGCCTAAAACGCATGGCGTTTGTCTTTATGAATACAAAGGTAGACATGAGAAAGCCCTTTTTAAGCTGATAGGATAACTTCACTTACTAAATTTCTTGAGTAGCGAGAATCTTTCTCAGAGGCATGGGAAGGGTCCAAGCCATAGGAAAGACATCAACTTGAGTATGGATTAGGGGAAAGGGCGCTAGTCATGTTACGAGCTCCAACGAGGAAGATGAGTATTTGTTTGGATAGTTTAGTAAATTGCCTGTTAAAAGAGTAGGATTTAAGAAGTTGTAGGAAGATACCAAAAAGAGATTGTTTAGTGAAAACAAAGCAATCAGGAATTGGGTAGTCGCTAATATTGTAGGAACCATTTTCTGTACGAAAATTGAAACACTCTTCTATTTGTCATGGTAGTGCAACTGAAAACAACATATGTTTTGAAAAGCTAAGACTGGGTCACTGATTATGAGCCGCTTATCATTTAGATGTCAACTGAAAGTACTGGGATTCATGTTTTTGATTCTGCTTATTTGTTTATGACCATTTGCTAATACACACACTTTCTTCTATTTTACAGATACAGATAATCAAGATATAGATACAACTGTAAATGCATACAGTGAAGCTAAGCATACTTTTGAGGCAAGTCCTTTTCTTCTTTATGCTGGAATACCTTCATATGTAAAAGTGTTTATTGAAATTTCTAGTTCTTACAATGTAATCAGTTTTTAATCCCCCTGAGTTAACATCCGTAGTCGTTGACAAGTAGAATGTAGTATGTCCCCTGATTTGCAATTGATGTCTAAATTAAAATATCCGAAGATTTACAGATATCTCAGTAGGCCCTTTTCATATACGCTTTCTTGGAACTTGCTGCACTAGTATATGTTTGTATGTTGTTCTTCATTAAACAAGTTTTTAAGAAAATTGCTGTCAGTTAGGTCTTAGTGATTTCGAGATTTTTTTAAATATGATAAATTGACTAAACATGATTAGCAAGTGTGATTATGTTGATGTGAAAGGTACCTTAGCATTATACAGGATTGAACTTTATGATCATGAATGTTTAAATTGAGAGACGAGTAGATGACACATATACTTTACGCCATATAACTTTAATTTCAGGCAGTACACCATCATGCACTATCAAACTCACATTGGATATAAACAATGCTAGGTCAAATGAGAATATTTATTGGCATATGCAAGGTTTGCAGTTCGAATTTAGAAACGTTCAGTGACAAAGAGCATTGAGTATTATATGGAACATATTGATGATTCCCTCAGTCAAAGAACTGTAACACGGGACTATACACACAATTGGCAGAAGTGGTTTCCTTACTTTTGCAGAATACCTTCTAGATACAAGTTACAGTGATGCTGTGAATCATAATCGTTTAGGTTTAACCGTTTAACTTTTGTATGCTGACAATGGGGGAAAGGAGATTAGTTCACCTCATATGTTCTAAAAAAGTACTTGTTGCATTTTTCACGGGTCATACGAGAAAAGGAAAGAAAACAGCTCTTATGGTGCAAAATGTTGTAGCAAACTAGCAATTTCCTGCTTATGAGTTAGCAACTCCTTTGGTTTATCAATTCATTCTTGTTCATTCAGGTCCCCTCCAACCCTGCAAAGTTGCTAGATGCCCATTTTTTTTTTCTTTTTTTTTTACCAGTGTCTGGAATTCTTTGTCAAAATGAATCACGAAAGCTGGTACAGTTTTCAGTTTTCAAATGCATAATTTGCTTGTTGGACCTACATAATCTTGAACGAAAGATTTTGCTTGGATGCATAAAGAGTCTAAAGTCCATGCTGCTTTTTTTTGAATATCTTTTTACGTTGATGAACAAGTTTTGTATCACCTTCTCAAGGGATATACTAGTCCGAAGAAGGGTGTAGCTTGCTCTACAAAAATTTAAGACTACCATCAAGTACTATGAGTTGTTTAGGAAGGGTGTAGCTTGCTCTAGATGAAGTGTGCAAGACTTAAGTGATAAGACCTACTTCGGACTAGCTAGGACATTTATGGGAGCATTCTTATTTTTTCATTGCACACTTTGTACATATGGCTCTACAAGAGGGTCCATGTGGGCATGAAATTAGTGCCATGCAAGATTCTTATTAGTTGATGGAAATATGGAATTAGATATTTCATTATCGCCATCATCTGAAAGGTGTAACTTTTGGATGGTTGGTTCTGCTTATAATTTTATGTGTCAAAAGCTTGAGCATTAACAGTTAAATTCCCGTGCTTGTGTGGCAGATGATGCACTGATTCTCTATTCACCATTAGATTTATAGCATATGAACTTGTAGCACCAGTCTAAACTCTCAACCCGGCTTTGATCTGTGATATGCCCTGCCAATAGAACATATCCACATCCCAATAGAACACGTCACATGCCAATAGAACACGACAACACGTCCACGTCAATAGGGCGCCTGACAAATCTTTAACTCAAATAAAATATCCTAGAGATTAGAAATGCCAAGGCTAAGGAAGTATGGGTGAATCAAACATAAGCAGTTGTTAATGTATGTTTTTGTATTGTATTAAGATCATATTCTAGTTGGATACTGTTAGTTTCTTACACATTCTGTGCATGTGTGTGTGTGTAAATGCCTTTTGTAACCCGTGTTGTGTTCTGATCTTACTATTGGTGGAAAGTAGCATAGTGAATTGGTAATTTTTATGATGGTAATACAGTCATTTGTATATTGTTGTGTATGTATGTTTCCTGTGACTTCTGTTTCTTATATTTCTTTCTACTGACGGTACTGACACTTGGCAGCAGGTTACATATAGATGACACCAACATAGTTTGGACCACCTTTGTACTTCAATCTATATTACTGTCCGAGTGTTATTCATTTCTATGTTTAGGGCTTTGAGGCATGTTGATATATCTTAGCAGTGAATACTTGAAAGGCCTTTTTTTTTGGAGGAAGTCAAGCACTTTGGTTTACAATCTTATTGTATGATGGTTGTACATTTTATATGCATGGGTATGTGTTTACATTATTGCTGAACAGAAGTGCATGTAATTGTGTTTATGCAGCTTGGATCGAGTGGAGATGCAGGTCCGAGTAATGAAATGGATAAGTTGAAGGGAATCTCAGAACGGAACAATGAACAAGATAAATCAAAGAGCCCGATTGCCGATCTTGGTTTGGATAAAATTGAGAACATGCTAAAAGGGAAACAATTCTCCCGGTAAAGTGTTGAGTTGACTATCCTGTACAAGTTTAACTACTCAGGATTTTTTCTATAAACATTATTTTCTGAATGATGAACTATAATGCAGGGACGAAAGCAATCGTCTAATGGAGATATTGAATTCTAGATTGGTTGATGTTTCTAATACCGAGGAGGAGAAGAAAACACCAAATGTGATTCCTCAGTGGCAAACTAAAGTGGATGTGCTGGACCGTGAAATCCCATCTACATTAGCTATTGGGAAGCAATATGATAAAGCTGTATTGGAAACCCCAAATCCTCGTTTAAGATCTAATGTGAGTACAAATGTTACGAAACCTTTCTTTTGTAGTGTACTTGTTTTGCATTCTAGGCTAAGCAAAGTATTCTGATATCTTCTAGCTTTATATGCATCCGTCTTTTGGGAGATGATAAAATATCAGTTGTTTTCATACACGGTATAAATGGAAACATGAATAGCTTGCAGCAGAAGATAGATGTCGAGCTCACAATGTTAAAATCTTCATATGTGGACATTAAAAAATGTTAGATGAAATGCTAATGTGTTTTTTTTCTTCTTTTCTTTTCCATTCATTGCTCTTGAATGTGGCTTCTGGCTTGATTAGGTTATGCAACTAGACTTATTTCACGTGCTTTCTTGTCTAGCCCTATCGGATGTGGAAGAAATGAGAGTTGGAATTTTTTGCAGCTCACTTCTATGTTTAAAATAAAATATATACTTTAGCTGTACAAAAATGTTTTTAAACAACTTTACTGTTAAGTGCTTGGTATGTTTTTTTTTTTTTTTCCTCTTTCTTTTGAAGCCTGGGATCTTGTTTGTAGGTTACTTATCTTCTAGACACTTTAAAGAGGCTCAACTCTCCCTGACATCTGCCTCTTGTGTTGGTTCATGATGTCTTTCCCTTTCTCTTCCCCCCCCCCCCCCCCCCCTCCTTTTTTTTATTTTTTTCTTATTTTTTATTTTTATTTTTTTATTATTAATTTTTATTTTTTCAATTATACTGTTTGTTGTTGAATAACCAATTAACCATTTTACTAAAGTTATTTATTTACAAGTCTAAGTTATGTGAAAGGAATATAGACTATACTGTCATGGTCACCCACATGCATTATAAAAGAGATTAATGTTTTTCTTATCATTTGTAATCTTAGTATAACATTTCTTGATTCAGATGCAGGATGAAGTTACTGCTTCACCAATAGATATCGCCAGAGCTTATATGGGAAGTCGAACGTCAGAACTAGGCTTTAATACATACAACATAACATCAACAGATAATAGAGAACAACATAATGATCTGTATCCTACAAAACCACATTTTCTCACGCCTTCTTCAAAGTCATCTACTTGTTGGCCAGGTGCCATGGTACAAGACCAACGGGGTTATATGACACCACAAAGTCAAAGAGGCAGATATGGGCTCCATAATTTTCCACGAACACCGTATTCTAGAACAGTCTATTCAAGAACCAAACCGAAAGTATGACATAGCTCTTTTACTAAGCCTATAATAAAGATTTATTTGAAATTGTAGTTACGAATATGTTTGTTTTCTTATTTACAGCTGAGTCAGTTGCAACCTGATAGCAGGCCTAATAATAGTTCTCTTACTCCGTTCCAACAATCACGGACTCCTAATCCTTGGCAGGTACTATGTTGTATGTACATTTAGTTTGAGCGTAGTATCAAACCTGTAAAAGATAAAAAGCTATTGTCACAACTGTTACAATAAATATTTAAAAAGTAAAAACTGGAATTCTACTGTTTGGACAGAAGGGTATTTATGGTATATAAAACATGAGGTGATGTAAAAGTTTGCATATGCCTTGTAATATTATGCCGTATTCAACTCAAGGGGTACTTAAAACAAGCACCTTCTCTTTAAGCTTTATCCTGCCTTGTCTATTAAGAAAAAAATGTTATGTTGCATCGATTCACCCCGTCTTACTTCTGTTTCTCTCTCTTGCAAGCATGAGACGCGCTTTAGTTTTAACCTTACAGCCTTAATTTCTAGATATCTAAAATTTAAGCTTTCATAATTTCATTTGACTGTTTCCATTATATTTTATATGATGACTTTATTGCTTCTATATACATGGTAATTATATTCTGAACAGTCTGAGAAAGTTTTACAGTTTGGATTGACCATGTTATCTTATTTTCTGTCAGACACAGACGAAGACAAGTAGTGATGTCATGGATGGTGGCTATGGATCAGTAGGACCTATTCGGCGTGCTAGGTACAAGTTTGCATCTGAACCTCAATCTGAAGGACCTAGAAGACTCTCTTCTGCTCAGATTGCTTCTTCCTCTAGTGCTTCTAGAAGTTCTGTACCTTTATTTCAAAAGAATTCAGCAACTGCTTGGACAAGTGGTACCTCAAACCTCTATACAGCAGACAAACACGAAGAACCTTCTAAAGGGGAACTTAATCCTGCTGGACCATCTAATGAGACGGTTAGAAAAATATTAGAGCAGCTTGACAGACACAAGCCTACCCCAAAAGAAAAGGCAGAAGAACTGAAGATAGCAACCGGATGGAAAAGATTACCTTCTCAAGACACGACTTTGATGCCCAGAACAAGTACCACCATTGCAACATTGAGAGGACCTGATTCACAGAGAAGTGGTGTTTTAAATGACAAAAGCTCTTCTGTAAAAGAAACCGATGGCGGAGTAAGATTCCAAGATCCAGTGACAACTGATGCAGCAAACAGAAGATCTAGCTCAGTCGATGATGCTGAGGCTGGGCCTTCATTTGGCTTCAGTAATATAGGTGCTGCAGCTGAGGTAAGTTTGCTTTCTTCATATCTTCATTGCCTTATCCATCATAACATGTCAAAGTGTTCATTTTGGTGGGCCGCTTGAGCAAAAATAAAAGAATGGGTAGATACTTTGAGTTTAGGGGATATCGGACCCACATTCTATGCATATTCAGACATCCACTAATCTTTAATATTCACACTGGGTTCTTTAGGCACACATGTGGACATAAAACACCATAATTCTACAAATTTGTGTAGAACTGTATCAACGGTAAACAAGTTTGCAAATTATGAAATGAAGCTGCGCTTATTACACTTGAAACCTCACCACTAAATACGGACCACATTTCTAAAGTTTTGGACACACTAAGTACATATTTAGAGACATGTTTAATGCTAAACTTTTAGAAACATTGTAGATAGATCCAAAGACTTGTAAAATCATCTCGGTGGAGTTGGAATAATTTCACTAGTTTTATTAGATAAAGAATATGACTTCGTAGATCTTGTTGAAAATATCATTCTTTAATTTCATTAAGATTTACAATGTCTGACAACATTTTGCTGAGAACAACTTTACTGATTTCGAGAATGTATTATACACATTATTTATAGAAATGGCTGAATTACTATGGTTCTTGCAAATATATCAAATTTACATGATTCCCCTGTTTGGTATTTTTGACATCTGCATTTCTCTTATAAACCATGTTTCACATGCAATTGGTTTGCCTTGTCATTCTTCTGATGTTTTGCTTCAAACAGAAGTCTACGTTCATCAACAGCAAAGCGCAAGAAAAAAGTCAGACATGGTCACTCGGCAACCAAATCAATGGACAGGATCTCACTAGGAAGAGGCCCTCTCAACCAATCGTAAAGCCTATTTCCTCAACAAGGCCGGACCCACAACAGATTATGTCATCTGATAATGGACGTGGATTTACCTTCCCATTCTCTGCATCCACCAGTTTAGCATTAGAGCCACCTACACCATCCTTTATGCCATCTTTTCCAACAATTGGGATACCCCAGTCAAAGGAATTGCCTGTCATACCGACTTACAGTTTTGGAACGAAGAAATCTGGTGAGTCTGTTGTTTTCAGTTTTCCTTCTACGAGCAATGCCCCTATTGGTGACGGTGAGTCTGATATTAAGTTCAACTTTGGGTCAGATAGGAAGAGGGTGTCTTTTAGTTTGATAGGAAGTGATCCCATTATTATCAAATGACCTTATTGTTTGTTGAGAGTCTAGCAAGTGTTGGTTTTTGTTCCCTTATTCTTATCTGATTGATGTTTCTTATGATGAATTATTTTTCGGTAGTTTTCCTTTTCATGGTTATAGAACTACTTAGCTGGACAAAATTCCGGTAATCATGGTTGAAAAGAGGATTTGTTAGACCTAGTCAATTTCTCCGATCCCAGAAATGCTACTGGAGCATGCTCACGGCGAAGGGACGTTTGGACCCGGAATTGTTCTGGGATGCACCTGTGGCAAAGGTTCCGGTTGAGACCTGTCACATCACAGGGCTTTTAGCTAATGACAATATTTGATACATGGTATATATGCTACTCCTGCAGTGGGCAAAATTACATAATAAGACAACTGTTTATTCCAAAGGACAAGATAACTGATTTTGTTTAAATGTATATAACTGAAAAAGAACTTCGTCCCTGGGGAAAACCTCAATATTTGAAAACCGGGGAGCAATCTTAACGTCATAGCCTGTCCAGTGACATGTTAAATTAAAGTATGACGAGTCTTCCGAAACTCGAAAGCAATAAGGGTTTTTCATAGTTATTAGCAGTGTTAAGGGGTGTCAGTAAAAATTATCTTAAGGGTTTGAGGTTGTCATCTAAGGTTTTAGAAAGAAAGAAAAAAAAGAGATATGAAAGCTTTAGGGGCTGTTTAGTTGGTGAAAAATTTCTAATTTTTTCATGAAAATTTTCATATAAAAAGGGAAAAATTGAAAATCCGTTTAGTTACACTTTTTTCTAAACAATTTTCAAAAAATGTGAAATTCTCATTCTCTAAATTTTAACTACAAATTTGAAAAGCCCATTATACTCTTTTCACTTTTTATACGTCCGTCTTAAACGTTCCGTTTTTATACTTTTAATGTTTCATCGTTTTTCCGTTTTTTACGTTTCGTCCGCTTTTTACGTTTTCATTTTCGCCCGTTTTCTTACATTTTTGGCCATTTTTTCACGCTTTCGTCCGTTTTTTTACGTTTTCGTTCGTTTTTTACGTTTTCGTCTGTATTTTTACGTTTTCATCTATTTTTTTACGTTTTCGTCTATTTATTTACGTTTTCGTCTGTTATTTTACGTTTTCGTCTGATTATTATGTTTTCGTCTGTTTTTTACGTTTTCGTCTATTTTTTTACGTTTTCGTCATTTTTTTTCCTTTTCGTCTGTTTTTATGTTTCCGTCCGTTTTTTATGTTTTCGTCTGTTTTTTAACGTTTTCGTCCATTTTTAACGTTCTCGTCCGTTTTCTTACGTTTTGTCAATTTTTTTACGTTTTTGTCATTTTTCTTACGTTTTCGTCCTTTTTCTTACGTTTACGTCCGTTTCTTTACGTTTTTGTCTTTTTTTTACATTTTCGTCCGTTTTTTGCGTTTCCGCCCATTTTTTTACGTTTTCGTCCATTTTTATGTTTTCGTCCATTTTTTACGTTTTCGTCTATTTTTTTACGTTTTCGTCCGTTTTTTTACGTGTTCGTCCAATTTTTTTTTTTACGTTTTAGTCCTTTTTTTACGTTTTCGTTTTTTTAATGTTTTCGTTCGTTTTTTTTTTTTTTTTTTTTTTTTTTTTTTTTTTTTTTTTTTTTTAATTTTTCGTCTATTTTTAACCTTTTTTTAAGTTTTCGTACGTTATTCTATGTTTTATTACGTTATCTTAAGTAAGAAAACGGACGAAAACATTAAAAAATGGATGAAAACGTAAAAAAACTGTGAAGATCGTTTAGAGCTCGAGATTGGTTAGATATCATCTAGGGTAACAATAACAAAAGGCGGAATATTCAATTAAAGAATCAATTGTTATTGTAACAAGGTTTATTCGTCATCATCTTCATAACAATACAATTACAAAACTAACAACCCCAATTCTACTTGATCAATTGTAGAATGGTTACTCAACAATAACAGGAATCATAAGATTCTTGAGGCTAAACAAAACTCTAACCTAGGCGTTTTACACAAAACCATACGCCTGGTATACACACACATTTACTGGGGTTCACATCTTGACACACCCTAAAACTCATAACCTGTATCTCTTTATATAAGTAAAATCTTCTTTGTCTTCTAAGTCCATCGTATTTTGCATTGTCTTCATTCTTCACTTATTGTTTTGTATTTATCAACTCAAATATAAATCCCAACAATCTTTCACTAGTTGATAATTACAAAACTTTCGTCTTGATCTTCCCTGAATGAAACAATCTTCCCCTTAAGCTCAAGTCGTGAACTTAAAATAACATGTACCACCAAGGATCTTCAAGTTGCAAAACATGTAAATACTTCTTCCCCTTTTTGTCATTATCCACTAGGAGATGCTAAGTAGGTGCAACTTTGATCTTGACAATCACGAACCAATATCACACTTCCAATTCAACCTTCTAATGTCTCGAATTACCCTCCATGAAGTTTTCCGCACTAATAATGAATCCAAGACAATAGAAACTTAAACCATCAGTAGTAATAACGACTTACAGTTGTTAAAGCCTTCCCCTCAAATGGTGCATGTAAATGGTTAAACATTTTAACATTAAGCTTCCCCTGAAACCCATATGTTAACCATTTCTTGAATCTTCAATTCTGTAAGCTCGATGTAATGATCACTGATGAAGAAAACTAAGTATTACAAACTTGATGCTGAAGTAGAACAACCCAAACTTATGTCTTATGTCTTATGTCTTGCACTATCCATATGACTTGGAACTTATACGAACACCATATAAGTAGACCGCAATCTCTTGACAAAATCCTCATCTTCAATGAGACACTGAGCACTACAATGTAACTCCTTTAAGTGATAGCAAAGACCTATTGCTAGATTTGACAAGTCGTCGTCACAACACTTTAAGCACGAACAAGTTACCTTTAAACGTTGTAAGCCGTTTAAAAATATGATAAGAACACGCATCCGTGAAACTCCACTTCAACTTCAAATAGCTGATAATCAATCGTCTTCGTAATCAAATATTCCAAGAAATACGAGCCTTGAACCTTTTAAGAACAAATAAACCAAAATCCAAAAATCCAAAAATCTTCTTGTGTGTGTTGCTAATATCCCTTAATAAACCGAGAATCAAAACCAAATCTATGTACATTCAAACTCACTATCTGAATCCCATAATAAATATTAGCATCAACGAACATCATGAAGCCCAAAACCTAGGGTTTACACACAACCTGAACTTGGGTAAATGTTGGGAATAAGTCTAATTAATATCAAGTGTCGGTCATTAATTTATGTAATAGGTTGCTAAGTTTAATAGGCTTGTATGTTAGATAGAGTTCACGGACCTTGTAGCAAGCCCATGGGCCGTGCATGTTATGTTAAAGTTAGTATCCTAGGCGTTTCCCTAGGTAGTGCACTATATATATCCATGTAATCATACTGTCTTATTGTTGGTTATTTTCACTAATACAAGCAACAATTTGTTATTTATGTGTGTGAAGTGATCGACCCACTATTTCTCTCTTTCTCTCATCTCTATCGTTATTATACTTGTTGTTACACCCCGACCCGACAAGGGTAAAGATGTCACAAGTACATGGTTTCACATCAGATCATACATAACATCCACGAATAAAACAGCGGAAATCATAACATAATCAAAGAGAATAAGTCAACATGACTTAATTACAAAGATAAGACAGAAATAAAGAAGTACATAACAAAATCCAAATGGTGAAATAATCCAACTAAAACAAGGCTTCACTCGTGAACACTCTTCCCAAAATCCATAACCCAGCTCCTAGCTTAAATACCTGCCGCGGGAAAAGAAACGCGGCTGAGCTACACGAGCTCAGTGAACAGATATAACGATAACAAACAAATATAATGAAATAGGGAAATGAAAGGAATCGTACATGATGTAATAATAGATGAGAAGAAATATAAAGTTTATATAGAGAGACTAGAAAGTTTGGATAGTATCATGAGTAATGGTGAAATAATCAAAAATCCCATCAAGCCCAAACATACCAAGCCCAGTACAGCGATAAGTCCAGTATCATGACATAGGGTGTCAATAATGAAAGGTAAAGGTCATAAGTCTATAAGGTGCATGGGAAACAGTAATCCTCTACGAGCCCAGAAACATGAACATGAAATCATAATCATACCACCATGCAGAGAGATGTTCCTCTCACTAATCCCAGGAATCAGAAATGGAGTAGCTAGCTCCCAGAGTGTGAAAGACGTGTATCGCACACACCATCAGTCACCATAAATAATATATCATGTAACAGGTCAGGTCAGGTCAAGTCTAGGATGCATCCATACGCCCCAGGTGGCCAGAGTCTGCCTCTACGTAAATCATAATCATAACAGGGACGGGATAGGTCATCACTCTCCTACCCTAGAGTCATGCCATCGGTGCATCGACTGACATGGACATGAAACCCTCATGCCTAGTGAGTGGCTCGTAGTATCAAACTGTGGGTTAAGGTCAGGTATCATGTATCATGTGTCAGGTGTCATGCATCAGGAATCAGTATCATGTATCAGGTGTCAGTATCATGTATCAGGTATCGTGCATCAGGAATCAGCATCATGTACTAGGTATCAGGTTCAAGTTTCAGGTGTCAGGTTCAAGTATCGGGTGTCAGGTGGTCCAGGTCATGATTTATATCAGGGTTCAAGACAGGAGATAAATCAGGAAGTTCACATCAGAGGGTTCAATATCAGAAAGGTCAAGTACCAGAAGGTTCATGTCAATTTATTAAAAGTAATCCTTTTAAAATAAAGTGGTCTTTAAATCAGTTTTCATAATGAAAGTCTTTTAAAGAAATTTTCAAAACCTCTTCATATATAATTTAGAAAAGTAGTTATAAAATCCTATGAACCTTCAAGTATCTACGGGTCTTAAATATTCAGGTTACCAGGTGATGAAACGGGTCATGTCAATTCAAAAGAAACATATTAGGGTTCAAGACAAGGTTTAGAACAAAGGATCAGGACAGGAGTTCAAACAAGAGTTCAAGTTGAATGGTTCATATAAAATATTTCAAAGTTCAAGTCAGGGTTTATAGTAAGGTTCATGACAAATCATTATAAGAAAACAAGCAAGGCTCACTGAACAAGGAAATATAAAATGAACCAGAATCCAGAAAATGAGACGAAGGCACCTTACTAGAGAAGGGCAGAATATCTGTACCTTATTGCTGATAACGGAAAATACTGGAAAGATGATCAAGAGCACAAGACTACTCCCTCTTCACACCTAGAGGAGTAACGACATGAATTACAAACCCTTCCTTTTTAAGTAACTTTCCATTTTAGCTTTTAGATTCCTCAAGTTACTCTTTTAGTCCTTTAGGTTTCATAATTTACACTTTATATCCCTTTAGTTTCAAAAGTTACACTTTAGACTCTTAATTTGTCAAAGTTTCACAATGGTCGCTCATTTTATCATATTATAAGAATGTATCCTCAATTTTACAGAATTTACATAATAGGTCCCTCTAGTTTTCGAAGTTGCATATTTAGTCCCTTATTATACAATTTCAACTTTATATTATTAATAATTACATATTAACCCATTAAATCACCAAATTTACACATAACCCCCTAAATAGATTAAATTACTCAAAACAGCCCCAAGTTTCTAGAAATTACAAGTTTAGTCCCTCCATTTAATTATTTTATAATTCGTACCTTAATTAAACCCTAGAAACATTTTAATCCTTTAAAATACAAAAATGATACTAGACCCCCCTCTTTTTATATTTTATACAGTAGGTAAATGTTCCAAAATAAGTTCTAAAAATAACCCTTAAGCTTTAAAAGTTACAAAACTCACCCAAAACATTTTTAGCAAATCGTATAACACTTTATTTAATCAAAACCCTAACCCTAAAAATACAAATCATTCACCAATCATTATACCATCATTAAATCCTCATTAAATGACCAAGAACAAGCCCTCAATCCAAACCCTAAATCGAATTACACTTTATTTCTTTTTCTTTTTAATTTCTTTAAAATCGGTAAAACTAAATAAATCAAGAATAATTATTTTAGGCCTTAACAATTCGAAATATAATTTTTTCCAGATTAGTATGATCATATGGAGTCCAAATAAAATAAATATGAATCCTCAAAAATTCGAATTGAATTATTTAGGGTTTATACACGTTTTTAAGATTTAATTCACAAATAATTGTTAGATCATGCATGGATCGACTTTTACATTTTATTTGGTGTTCATAACATATATAGGGTCTGAGAAAAATACCAAATCAAGATTTGAACGTGTGGATAGGGTGTACGAATTGTTTCCTTACGCGTATGAGCAAATCGAACAAGAATTCACCACGGCTTCAAAAATGATCTAAAAATCATGAAACCAATTTTCACAGGTCACATATAATGTGAGGAACACAAGAAAAATAAGAAACGAATTTTCCAAGATCGAATGAATCAAAAATGGAATTTTTACCTTTCGGGTTGAAATAAACAAGAATTTTCGAAAACCCTTGAATCCGGCCACCACAATTCGAAGTATTATTTTTCTAGGACTCCTTGGATGATGCTTAATCACAGAAAATTGAGTGTGGAATTTTAGGATGATCGAATGGGGCTATGCAATTTAATTTGTGTGTGTGTATTACTCGGCAATTTAGGGTTTGAAGAGGGATTAATGTGTGATTGATTTAAACAAGGTATGGCCAGTCAAATGGGGGGGTATTGGACCATAATTTTCGGCCATAAAGGCTGGAATTAAGTTTGATTTGATTTAGTCTTAATATTTCCATAATTTCCAAATTTAAATACATATAAATGCTTTAATTATACACGGTTTAGGGGTAGGGGTATTTTGGTAATTTTATCTCTTGTATAAATGTTAAATGAAATTGTTAAAATTATTTGGGATCATAACTTATGCATTGCCAGAAGTTTGGAAAATTATTTGATGCTTTACGTATGTTTTATTTAAGTTTTAAATTCCCAGGGGCAATTTGGTCATTTTACATGTTATAGAATTTCAGGTATTACAACTTCTTCCCCACTAACAAAAAAAATTTCGTCCTCGAAATTTGCAAGGACATAGAAGAGCGAACATGACAGAAACGAGACAGAATATGCCAGAGCAGATAAGCGTTACTTGCAGCAGACTTGGAATAGCATAACGGACTTCATCATGGAATGACGGAGATAACGGGTAGAGTAAAATCTCTCAGGGTAGAGCAGAATGAAGTACATACTTGGTTTCTTCCATCGGATCATGATTATAAAATACTCAGAATAAACAAATCAAGCCAAAACCTCAAAATTCAACTTGGAATGGAATTATTAGATCAAAATCCAAATATTCATACGAAAATCAAGAGAAAGTCACTGCGTCATAAACGGAAAGGAAACATGCGTATCAAATCATTCAAACAAATAGAAGGAAACAAATCATGCGGGCGATCTCTTCAGGCTGAGGCAGGAGTCGCATCGGCAGGGTCCTTCTTGTCATTCTCGAGGTTGTCCACGTTGCGGGGCTGGATTCGTACCACTCCATTCTCCTCAATGAAATTGGGGCACTTGCCTGCGTACCGAATGACCGCTCCATCTTTGTAGATCACCTGGGTGGAGTACTCTAGCACTTCTGCTCCATCTTTGTTCACTATGGTCAGCTCCTCCTCGATATAACACGGCCATATACTAGCAGGAATTAACTTCCTCCTTGCCGTTCTCCATATCTTCCCAATCTTCTTGTTGCCGGTAGGAAAAACGATAGTCCATCGTTGCTTTTTCCGTGTGGTGTACTCTCGAGCGCGCGTGGACACCATCTACACGATTAGCAGAACGATCAGAAGGAGTATATTGATGACAAAATAGAATACGAAAGGTGTCGACATGAGCAAGTAGGATAACAGAAGCAACGGAAGAGAGTGCGCGGACGGAAACCTAATGTCTACCCAGATCCTCACAGGTCAAATGGCCTAAGCCGAAGGTTTTCGGGTGCCTGTATCTCTGATACCATAAATTGTAACACCCCGACCCGACTAGGGTAAAGATGTCACAAGTACATGGTTTCACATCAGATCATACATAACATCCACGAATAAAACAGCGGAAATCATAACATAATCAAAGAGAATAAGTCAACATGACTTAATTACAAAGATAAGACAGAAATAAAGAAGTACATAACAAAATCCAAATGGTGAAATAATCCAACTAAAACAAGGCTTCACTCGTGAACACTCTTCCCAAAATCCATAACCCAGCTCCTAGCTTAAATACCTGCCGCGGGAAAAGAAACGCGGCTGAGCTACACGAGCTCAGTGAACAGATATAACGATAACAAACAAATATAATGAAATAGGGAAATGAAAGGAATCGTACATGATGTAATAATAGATGAGAAGAAATATAAAGTTTATATAGAGAGACTAGAAAGTTTGGATAGTATCATGAGTAATGGTGAAATAATCAAAAATCCCATCAAGCCCAAACATACCAAGCCCAGTACAGCGATAAGTCCAGTATCATGACATAGGGTGTCAATAATGAAAGGTAAAGGTCATAAGTCTATAAGGTGCATGGGAAACAGTAATCCTCTACGAGCCCAGAAACATGAACATGAAATCATAATCATACCACCATGCAGAGAGATGTTCCTCTCACTAATCCCAGGAATCAGAAATGGAGTAGCTAGCTCCCAGAGTGTGAAAGACGTGTATCGCACACACCATCAGTCACCATAAATAATATATCATGTAACAGGTCAGGTCAGGTCAAGTCTAGGATGCATCCATACGCCCCAGGTGGCCAGAGTCTGCCTCTACGTAAATCATAATCATAACAGGGACGGGATAGGTCATCACTCTCCTACCCTAGAGTCATGCCATCGGTGCATCGACTGACATGGACATGAAACCCTCATGCCTAGTGAGTGGCTCGTAGTATCAAACTGTGGGTTAAGGTCAGGTATCATGTATCATGTGTCAGGTGTCATGCATCAGGAATCAGTATCATGTATCAGGTGTCAGTATCATGTATCAGGTATCGTGCATCAGGAATCAGCATCATGTACTAGGTATCAGGTTCAAGTTTCAGGTGTCAGGTTCAAGTATCGGGTGTCAGGTGGTCCAGGTCATGATTTATATCAGGGTTCAAGACAGGAGATAAATCAGGAAGTTCACATCAGAGGGTTCAATATCAGAAAGGTCAAGTACCAGAAGGTTCATGTCAATTTATTAAAAGTAATCCTTTTAAAATAAAGTGGTCTTTAAATCAGTTTTCATAATGAAAGTCTTTTAAAGAAATTTTCAAAACCTCTTCATATATAATTTAGAAAAGTAGTTATAAAATCCTATGAACCTTCAAGTATCTACGGGTCTTAAATATTCAGGTTACCAGGTGATGAAACGGGTCATGTCAATTCAAAAGAAACATATTAAGGTTCAAGACAAGGTTTAGAACAAAGGATCAGGACAGGAGTTCAAACAAGAGTTCAAGTTGAATGGTTCATATAAAATATTTCAAAGTTCAAGTCAGGGTTTATAGTAAGGTTCATGACAAATCATTATAAGAAAACAAGCAAGGCTCACTGAACAAGGAAACATAAAATGAACCAGAATTCAGAAAATGAGACGAAGGCACCTTACTAGAGAAGGGCAGAATATCTGTACCTTATTGCTGATAACGGAAAATACTGGAAAGATGATCAAGAGCACAAGACTACTCCCTCTTCACACCTAGAGGAGTAACGACATGAATTACAAACCCTTCCTCTTTAAGTAACTTTCCATTTTAGCTTTTAGATTCCTCAAGTTACTCTTTTAGTCCTTTAGGTTTCATAATTTACACTTTATATCCCTTTAGTTTCAAAAGTTACACTTTAGACCCTTAATTTGTCAAAGTTTCACAATGGTCGCTCATTTTATCATATTATAAGAATGTATCCTCAATTTTACAGAATTTACATAATAGGTCCCTCTAGTTTTCGAAGTTGCATATTTAGTCCCTTATTATACAATTTCAACTTTATATTATTAATAATTACATATTAACCCATTAAATCACCAAATTTACACATAACCCCCTAAATAGATTAAATTACTCAAAACAGCCCCAAGTTTCCAGAAATTACAAGTTTAGTCCCTCCATTTAATTATTTTATAATTCGTACCTTAATTAAACCCTAGAAACATTTTAATCCTTTAAAATACAAAAATGATACTAGACCCCCCTCTTTTATATTTTATACAGTAGGTAAATGTTCCAAAATAAGTTCTAAAAATAACCCTTAAGCTTTAAAAGTTACAAAACTCACCCAAAACATTTTTAGCAAATCGTATAACACTTTATTTAATCAAAACCCTAACCCTAAAAATACAAATCATTCACCAATCATTATACCATCATTAAATCCTCATTAAATGACCAAGAACAAGCCCTCAATCCAAACCCTAAATCGAATTACACTTTATTTCTTTTTCTTTTTAATTTCTTTAAAATCGGTAAAACTAAATAAATCAAGAATAATTATTTTAGGCCTTAACAATTCGAAATATAATTTTTTCCAGATTAGTATGATCATATGGAGTCCAAATAAAATAAATATGAATCCTCAAAAATTCGAATTGAATTATTTAGGGTTTATACACGTTTTTAAGATTTAATTCACAAATAATTGTTAGATCATGCATGGATCGACTTTTACATTTTATTTGGTGTTCATAACATATATAGGGTCTGAGAAAAATACCAAATCAAGATTTGAACGTGTGGATAGGGTGTACGAATTGTTTCCTTACGCGTATGAGCAAATCGAACAAGAATTCACCACGGCTTCAAAAATGATCTAAAAATCATGAAACCAATTTTCACAGGTCACATATAATGTGAGGAACACAAGAAAAATAAGAAACGAATTTTCCAAGATCGAATGAATCAAAAATGGAATTTTTACCTTTCGGGTTGAAATAAACAAGAATTTTCGAAAACCCTTGAATCCGGCCACCACAATTCGAAGTATTATTTTTCTAGGACTCCTTGGATGATGCTTAATCACAGAAAATTGAGTGTGGAATTTTAGGATGATCGAATGGGGCTATGCAATTTAATTTGTGTGTGTGTATTACTCGGCAATTTAGGGTTTGAAGAGGGATTAATGTGTGATTGATTTAAACAAGGTATGGCCAGTCAAATGGGGGGGTATTGGACCATAATTTTCGGCCATAAAGGCTGGAATTAAGTTTGATTTGATTTAGTCTTAATATTTCCATAATTTCCAAATTTAAATACATATAAATGCTTTAATTATACACGGTTTAGGGGTAGGGGTATTTTGGTAATTTTATCTCTTGTATAAATGTTAAATGAAATTGTTAAAATTATTTGGGATCATAACTTATGCATTGCCAGAAGTTTGGAAAATTATTTGATGCTTTACGTATGTTTTATTTAAGTTTTAAATTCCCAGGGCAATTTGGTCATTTTACATGTTATAGAATTTCACTCATCTCTATCGTTATTATACTTGTGTTACATCATTAAGGTGACCTAACAAGTGGTATCAATCGCCTAAAGATCATTGAGTAGTGTTTTGTGTAGTTCGTAACTTTTACTTTTCATACGAGTTGGTTTTTGTGTTTATTTAGTGACAAAATCTCATTTCTAGCACTTCTCCTTTGCGCTTGTAAAGTGTTAAGGTTTCTATAGTGTTTAGAAGTTTGATTTAGTGTCAAAAGTTAAGTTCTTTTCGATTTACACTAGTTTTTCTTTTCGGTTTACTTATATCCATTTCATCGAAATTGCTCAAATTTCCTTTAAAACATTAAAGCTTTGAACTTTATTATTATTTAAGAGTTTTTAAAGGTTTTTGATCATAAGAAACAGTTTTAAAAGTTGTTTTTCATTAAAAAAACGGGCCTTTTGGAAACTGTATTATTATCGGAATTGGATTAAGGGTTTATCGGAATTCCAGTCAAATAAGGGTTTATCGGAATTGCATAAAACTAGGGATTATCGGAATTCAGACTAAGGGTTCATCGCAATTCGTCAAAAGTTCTTCTTCAAGATTCACGGTTTACTCAGTATATTCCTAGTTTGTATAAGCTTGTGAAAATACTTCGACTTTGTGGAAATCTCCTATCTTGTATAAGATTAGTGAGATAACATCGGAATTGCATATTCTATCGGAATTGCAAACTGCCATCGCAATTGCACTTTCTATCGAAATTGACCAAATTCCATCGCAATTCAGCTATCTTATCGGAATTGACCAAGTTCTGTCGGAATTCACTTTATTTTGTCGGAATTGGATAAATCCATCGCAATTGTAACTTTGTCGCAATTCAGTGAACTCGTCGCAATTGGTAAACTGTGAACAGTGTTTGTCGGAATTGGATGTGAACAGTGTTTGTCGAAATTGGACATGAACAGTAATCATCTTAATTCATACTTAACCAAAACCAAACTTCACAACTCACAACACACTTCTCAATTGTCTACCAGATCCATAACAGCACAAGTTAACTAATCACTATCATGTCTCAACCACCTTATTTCAACTAATTTCAACAGCAGTATCCTCAGCAACCGCAGTCTCATCAACAACAACTATTCATGCAACAACATCAATTCTTTTCACAACAACAATCCCCTCAACAACAACCATATCAACAACAACCAATGCAATCATTCCCACTTCCTGCAAAACAACCACATTGGTTTGATCAAATATGTGAGGCCATCAGTAGCCAACAATCTAGACATGAAGCTGGATCACTTGACACACCTCCAATGCTCACTCCTGGTAATTATGTTCAATGGGCAAGTCGATTCTTAAGGTTCATAGAACTCAAGAAACCACATGGAAAATATATGAAAAAGACGATAATTGTTAGCATTTAATTTATAAATGCAAAGTGATGGTCATTTGTTATATTGTAACTTGTGTGTCGTATGGTCAAGCTAGTTGATGCGTGGGTTTTGCAACCTTACAACAGGTTTTACCTCTCGAGGGATCTCAAGAGGCTTACAACCCCACCAGGCAGTGTACCTGACCGATGTAGTATAGTGTAGTGGTAAGTACGGGGGATTGATCGTTCTCCACAGGGAATAGTGTTCGTTAGGTGTGAAAGACTACTCTAATTAGGTCTAAGGGTTGAGGAAGATTCTTTTTATGTTTTTATATTTTTATGAAAGCAAGTAAAATCTCGGTTTTGAAAGAGTGGGCGGAATTAGTTGCTAGTCAACTAACCCAAAATTACTACGGATGCAAATAAAATAAAATAACAAAAATGAAAATGTGGTGAGAAACTTATGTGTAGAGAAATGTGTTTACTTAGATTTCCTTACTCCCTAACTATCTTTTACCGGTTAATTAGTGTGTATTAGTCGCGTGGATGACGGGTGTATTCCTTAATACCATTCGTGGGGTGGCGTACTTACTTCCCCAACTCTACAAGCTCCTACTTCACTCCTATGTCGAGCCGGCTAGGAAGCTCCTAACATGGGATCACTAGAATTCGCTTGTGCATTAAATACAACCATAAAAACCTTTAGTACGCATTTGGTTCATGTTTCTTAAGACGTTCAAGCAAGTTACCGAATAGGAAGTTAGCCAGTTTTCTTAAGCCTAACACAGATAAACAATCATCCAATACAACTAACAACACACTAATAACCAATAATCAATAGCTAGGTTTCATTAGATCTAAGCAAACACAAGATAAATTTAGCCTAACATGTTAATCAAAAGACAAGAATAAGATAAAATCAAACAACACATAGACATATTGAATGATTAATTGATAACTTATCTTCAATGTAACATGGAAGATCTCAAGGCAAAAAGCCTTGAAAAAGAAGCTGAATTCGTCTTAGGGTTTTCTCCCAAAATTCCACACACTAAGCCCTCCTAATGACAAAAAATTAGAAAACTATATATAGATTTTTGGATCTGACGGCGTCACGTTATGGAGTGTGACGCCGTCACCTCGCCGCTTTTAGGGTTCCCGGATGACCTTCTCGACGCCGTCCCTCTTTAGCTCTTCAAAAATCCATTCTGGCTTATCAAGGCTTGACGCGCCGTCTAACCTTGAACGTGACGCCGTCCCTCTTTGATTTAAGCCGTGACGCCCTTGATCAAGTTAAAGCATGACGCCGTCAGAATTCACATGGTATTTTCACTGGCTTATCATGAGTAAATTTCACGTCCACCTTTTCTTGCCAAGGCATGACGCCGTCTGGGGTTAAATGTGACGCCGTCAAAGGTAACTTTCAGCCGATTTTTGAGACTTTGCCGTTTTCTTCACTTTTATGCTCCAAAAACGTCCAAAATGCCTCCTTTTCCAGATTTCTCCTCAAAAGTACCTAAAATGACAAAAGGAACGATTTAGGGCAATATTTGATCAAATAAATACGATTTAAGGCTTAAATGACCCCTTAAAAGCGGTACACTTTTCGCTTCATCAAATACCCTTACACTTGAGATTTGCTTGTCCTCAAGCAAATGCGCTTTTATTCTAATCAAAATACAAGTTAGGGGTCATTTAATGCAAACATAAAAGTAATTACAACAAATATTCGTTCCACTTCAATCATAATAAGCACGGAGATTATAAACTAGCACCTCACAAGTAGTGTTTAGATACTCACATCTCTCAAGTGTCATCAAAATAAATCTCATAAATGAAAACGGATAATATCTCTCACTACCTGTCATAGCAAATAGATTACCATAGGCTTGGGAAAGGATCGATAACCTCCTCCACTAGGCGTAAGCACCTAAGATAAACTATCAAATAGGGCTTTTAAATGGGTTATAACGTTAGGTGTAGGGAAAAGGAAAACACGGTTTTGTTGGATAAGGGATATTTTACTGGTGGCTAGTTAAAGATCTTGATCAATTACATGTACTATACAATGTTGCTAAGCCAAGACTAGACTCGATCTTAAGCTAGAAACGAAATAACAAAAACAAAAACAAACATAAAACAAACGTAAAATGAAACGGGATGGTAGTCCGTATGTTTTTTTTCTCTATTTTTTTATTTTCTCATTTTTTTGTATTTTTCTTGATTTTTTTTTTTTTTTTTTTTTTTTTTTTTTTTTTTTTTTTTTTTTTTTTTTTTTTGCATACACTCTTGCCCTACCATCCAAAATAATACATCATAGGGGCATTGCATCCCCTTACACTTGAACTTTTACATAACTTTACAAATACTAATCTAATGACTCGAATTAAGATAATTGAAAAACTTGGAGTACTTTTAAAATATTTAGCACATATGGGGGTAATAATGTTGTTCTTCCCCATTACTCCATTACACTAGTACTTTACCCATGAGTCCCAATCGTCCCAAAACAATATGTACAAGGATATGACTCGACTTAGCAACCATGTAATCAACTAGATAATTAACTTGGGTTTAAACAAATGTTGTAACAATAATGCACTAAAAATGAGTGCATACAAGGTAGGCTAAGGCGATTTGGGTGTATATTTAAGTGGGGTGTAACAAATTCTTCCTTTAAGTAAAATGCTTAAAGGTCGAAACGAAAAGATAGGCTCTGAGGGGTGTACTAGGGGTATCGTGTACTAAAAATGAGTACAACGCAAAGGGTGTGGGAGAATTACTTGACCAATGTAGCCAAAGTAATTATAACAAAAACACAGGTGTAAAACAATGGGTTAATCCTACTGCCTCTTATCATGTAGTAAATCTAACTACACGAATGTAGTCTCACTTGTGGCCTCGGAATGGTCCTAACGCAAGTTCTAGAATCTAAGTGCTACCGGTACACACATCATAGCATAAATGCTTTTCCTACCAATTCTAGGGGCGAACCTCACATATTTGGGGTGGAAATTTTTTTTAGTGGTACGGTTTTTGTGCTAGTCATATAACTCCTATCCATGAGACGCTCATTAAGATCAAAGTTTCACTCCTATATGTTGTAAAAAAAATTTAAATTTGGCACTAAAATTACCTTAACAAGTATTTCTCTTAGTTTTATTACACATCTACTATTAAACAAACAAAAATCAAGCGCAATTGCATTCTCTAAAATCGTACTTTTACCCCCCCTTACACTTAAGATGAACATTGTCCCCAATGTTCAAATAACAAGATGTAAAAGTAAATAAGGTAAAAGAATGAAATCAAATACTCCCCTGATTCGCTCGGTGGATAATGAAATTACACGGTTAGATCTTCCTCCAAAGTAATGTAGAAGCTCCATGACTAATGCATCGCCACAAGCTTGATTCAAAACATTTCCTTGTCCAAAATAACCTGTTAAACCTGAGAAAACAAACACGAAAACCTGCATAACATCGGCGGGATAAAATCTATATATAAGGATATAATGCTTGTGGAATGATAATTTTGCAGATTCCTGGAGATTATAAGTTGGAGATTTTAGTAAAAACTTTTTATGAAAACAAAACTTTCAAAAATTTCTGAAAATTAAATCTGACGCCGTCAGGTTATAAACCCTGACGCCGTCAGAAATGACCTGACAAAAATTTTCATTTTAAGTTTCCGGAAAATTTCTGGAAAAACCTTTACCTTACTTCCTGGAAATCCTGCAAAACATCATTATGACTCGATACAAGCATTTGACTCAAACAAATACGAATATGTATGCTATTTTATTATTATTACGATTCATGTTCATTTGTGTTCTAATAAACCGATTTAGATTTCCCTTACACTTAACTTTTGCAAAATATCTTTATATGTAGTTAAGACGAAGTTAAAAACAAAATAAAGCATTTTCACAAATTACTTTTGAACATGAATCAATAATGATAAAAATTAAACACACATACGGAAAATAAAATCAAACAAGCAAATAAATAAACACACAAAGCAAATAAAACAAATAAAGCTTGGGTTGCCTCCCAAGAAGCGCTTTTCTTTATTAACGAGTCTTGTAGCTAGACTCAAAGTCACGTACATTACGTGACTCCATCATCGGTCACGGTTCCTAGGCCATTCTCCTTCCCGGTTTTATATTCCGGTCCTAATTTCAAACAATCCTTGTAGAAACCGAATATCCTTTCCATAACATAGTCTACTCCTTTACTTCTATCCTCATCATTCCTATAGTAGACCGCTTGCTTGAGCTCCTTCTCAACATTTGACAAGTGTTGGAATTGTTCTATCTTATATGGCATTTGGTAGCTTACTTCATCGGTCTCATCCTTAAATCTAACTATCCCTAAGGAAGGTTCATAAGTCATTCTAGAGACCTCAACAAATGGTTTTCCAAAAACCACTTGAGTCAAGGATGCATCGACTATTGGGCGGATATCTTCTACAATTACAAAGTCGGTGACATAGGTGAAGTTTCCTACATAAACCGGTAATCCCTTAACTCTTCCCGTTAAGTTACTCATCCAACCCTTGTCAGGGAACATCCTATACCCAAGTTGATTCTTCATTATCAAGTTGTAGTGGGCTCTAGTCATGATGTTTATGGGCGATCTAAGGTCGATGTAAGCTTTCCACACATGTAGATGTCCAATGTTGCATGGTATGTTGAGATTAGAAGGGTCGCCTATTTCTATGATTGGTCTACCTAGGAAGTATGGTGTCTCGGGGTCATCGAATAAGTTTGTATGATATGCGCGCTCTTCCTTAGTGGGTAGCCTATTGAAGTAGTCCTCATCATCATCTACTTCTTCAATCACACTTGTCCTAACTTCCTTATCAACCTCGACTTTCCTATCCTCATCCTTAGGTTCACTATTATCCTCATTCCTATCAATTGGTTTAATAGTGACAATGTTGACAAAGTGGACGTGTTTGGATGAAGAGGGGTCTTTTACTTGGAGTCCGCTATTTGTGTTCCTAGCGTCCTTATGTGGAGGTGATAACACTTGGTTATGGAGAGCTTTCAACAAGTTGTCAATTTTAGTGGTCATCTCCGTTTGTTGTTGATTGAATTCGGTCTCGAATCTAGCTATCCGAGCTTCTTGAGATGCCATAAATTGGGAAATCAATCCTTCAAAGTTATTGGTACTACCATTGCCGGAAGGATTGTTGTTGAAAGTACGGTTCGAGTTGGAACCGCTTGATTGGAAACGATTAGGTGGGTTGGAAGAATTGGTTTGTTGCGTGTTTTGGTTTTGTTTCCACCTAAGGTTCGGGTGATTTTTCCATGAGGGGTTGTATGAATCACCGTAATGGTTTGGCTCGGGTTTGAAAGTGTACCACTTGTCTCCCGCTCCGTCGGTACGCGAGGATGCGTAGTCCACAAAAGCTTGTTCGGGGAGTTCCATGCAATCACGAGTGTCGTGGGGACCACTACATAATTCACATGAAGAAGTGATTTTGTTCACTTGGCTTGAAGGTTTAGGAGCCTCGTAGGATTTCATGAGAAACTTGACTTGGTCTTCAAGTTCTATGATCCTACGGTCGGAAGTGCTTGAATTGTTCGAAGGCAAAGATATTGCCTTGACCGTTTTATTCAAATCACGGGGATCACTCCAACTTTCGTTGTCATAAAGAGCAAGATCCTCTAGGAGAGCCCATGATTGTTCCGCACTTAGATCACGTAGCTTGCCACCGGCCGATTGGTCAATGGTTTGCCTCGTGGAGAGATTGATATGGTCATAGAAGATTTGGATTTGGAGCCAAAGTTCTATGCCATGGTGAGGGACTTTTTGGAGTAAGTCCTTGAATCGAGTCCATGCCTCGTAGAGAGTTTCGCCTTGACGTTGTTGAAACATCAAGATATCATTCCTTAGCTTGGTAGTTCTTCCCGGTGGGAAAAACTGAGCAAGGAAACGAGTGGTGAGATCATCCCAAGAGGTAATGGATCCTGCGGGTTGACGTTCTAGCCACTGACTAGCTTGGTCCCGCAAAGAGAATTGGAAGAGACGCAATCGGGTCGTCTCTCGAGTGGCAACATCAAGGTCTATAGAATCAACGATTTTGAGAAAGTCCTTGAGATGTTGATTAGGATCTTCAGAACGAAGTCCATGGAATGCGCATCCGCTTTGCACCAACCGGATGGTGTCGGATCGCAAGGGTGTGATATTGGCTCCTTGAGTGAGCTCAATGGTGTTTCGATAGCCATGGTGGCTAGGACGGGAATACTCTCCTAAAGTACGGGCTCTAGGAGGTGGTTGTGGTTGTTGTGGTGGTGGGTTGTGGGGGTTAAGGATATTACCATCTTCCATGATGTCGGATGGTATGGTTACGAACAAAGACACGAAGAAAATAGATAGACTAAAGAAAATCTAGAAAAAGAAAATAAAAATCTCACTAGAAAGGAATCTAGTGAGTAGACCTAATAGAAATAAAAATTCAACCTAAACAATAACTATTCCCCGGCAACGGCGCCAAAAACTTGATGCGTGGGTTTTGCAACCTTACAACAGGTTTTACCTCTCGAGGGATCTCAAGAGGCTTACAACCCCACCAGGCAGTGTACCTGACCGATGTAGTATAGTGTAGTGGTAAGTACGGGGGATTGATCGTTCTCCACAGGGAATAGTGTTCGTTAGGTGTGAAAGACTACTCTAATTAGGTCTAAGGGTTGAGGAAGATTCTTTTTATGTTTTTATATTTTTATGAAAGCAAGTAAAATCTCGGTTTTGAAAGAGTGGGCGGAATTAGTTGCTAGTCAACTAACCCAAAATTACTACGGATGCAAATAAAATAAAATAACAAAAATGAAAATGTGGTGAGAAACTTATGTGTAGAGAAATGTGTTTACTTAGATTTCCTTACTCCCTAACTATCTTTTACCGGTTAATTAGTGTGTATTAGTCGCGTGGATGACGGGTGTATTCCTTAATACCATTCGTGGGGTGGCGTACTTACTTCCCCAACTCTACAAGCTCCTACTTCACTCCTATGTCGAGCCGGCTAGGAAGCTCCTAACATGGGATCACTAGAATTCGCTTGTGCATTAAATACAACCATAAAAACCTTTAGTACGCATTTGGTTCATGTTTCTTAAGACGTTCAAGCAAGTTACCGAATAGGAAGTTAGCCAGTTTTCTTAAGCCTAACACAGATAAACAATCATCCAATACAACTAACAACACACTAATAACCAATAATCAATAGCTAGGTTTCATTAGATCTAAGCAAACACAAGATAAATTTAGCCTAACATGTTAATCAAAAGACAAGAATAAGATAAAATCAAACAACACATAGACATATTGAATGATTAATTGATAACTTATCTTCAATGTAACATGGAAGATCTCAAGGCAAAAAGCCTTGAAAAAGAAGCTGAATTCGTCTTAGGGTTTTCTCCCAAAATTCCACACACTAAGCCCTCCTAATGACAAAAAATTAGAAAACTATATATAGATTTTTGGATCTGACGGCGTCACGTTATGGAGTGTGACGCCGTCACCTCGCCGCTTTTAGGGTTCCCGGATGACCTTCTCGACGCCGTCCCTCTTTAGCTCTTCAAAAATCCATTCTGGCTTATCAAGGCTTGACGCCGTCTAACCTTGAACGTGACGCCGTCCCTCTTTGATTTAAGCCGTGACGCCCTTGATCAAGTTAAAGCATGACGCCGTCAGAATTCACATGGTATTTTCACTGGCTTATCATGAGTAAATTTCACGTCCACCTTTTCTTGCCAAGGCATGACGCCGTCTGGGGTTAAATGTGACGCCGTCAAAGGTAACTTTCAGCCGATTTTTGAGACTTTGCCGTTTTCTTCACTTTTATGCTCCAAAAACGTCCAAAATGCCTCCTTTTCCAGATTTCTCCTCAAAAGTACCTAAAATGACAAAAGGAACGATTTAGGGCAATATTTGATCAAATAAATACGATTTAAGGCTTAAATGACCCCTTAAAAGCGGTACACTTTTCGCTTCATCACTAGTCTAGGAAGTGGGATTTTGTTAAGCTAAAATGTTAGAATTGTCTATGTAATTGGCCAAACCACCAAAGCCCACTCAAAGCCCATGGAAAGCCTTTAGGGTGTCACATGGAGCTTATATACTCACACTCTCATCTCATTCACAGTGTGTCTAATAGGGTGTACAAAAGAGAGATAGAAAAGGTGAGAGTGTGTGTTCTTAATGTTTGTGTTTATTTTCTTTCTTTTAAGCTAATAAACCATCGGTATCCATTTCATACGACCCACACTCTTCATCTCATTCTTGTGCTTGTTTGAGTACCATCGATTCATAGTTAGTTTGTATGATAAAGGTAGATTTCTAATGATAACAAGTGGTGTCAACACGCCATACATCGAGGTAGGAGTTAGTTTGTGTTCGATTTGTGTTTAAAAGAAACCAACAATTGCATTTTTTGTTTCATAAAAACGTGAGCTCTTGTGTTTATCTTGGCATCGTACGCAAATTTTAAGGTTCCAGCTTGTGTTTGTTATTGATTTTACGAGGTGGTTAGTGAAGCTTTGATAGTTCAATTGTCGAATCTTAACTTCAAGTTTGAACTTCTTGTGCTAAAAGTGGTATGATCGTGAAAAAGGACCATCGATTGGGTGAGATTTGTTTGTTTGAATCTTCATTAGTTCTTCTTGCTTGATATTCTTGTATAAGAATTATTGGTAAGAGTTGGTAAGAGTGGGTAGATCTCACAGTGGCTGAATTATTGGAGAGGTGTCAAAAAGTCAAGAGTTGGTAAACTGCCTCTTTCGCAATTCAGTGAACGAAGTCTTTCGCAATTCACCTCCTTTTGCAATTGATCAAGTGCTTTCGCAATTGTTCACAACCTTTCGCAATTGGCAGTTTTTTCGCAATTGAAGAAGCTTTCGCAATTGCAGAACTTTTCGCAATTGGTCCCTTTTCACAATTGTCTTTCGCAATTGAGGCAACTTGTTGAATTTTTGAAATTTGGCAGATTCAGTCCCTTTCGCAATTGGCAAACTTGGTCCTCGCAATTCATTTAAACGCTTTCCAACTTAAATAAATTTATAAATCCGATTAAACTTGTAATTTCTACAACGTCAAGGATCGCGGACTCGGTATTTTCTCACTTGTATAAGTGTGACAAATACTTCGACAAACGGATATCTAATAATTTGTGTAAATTAGTTAGATTTTTATATAAATTACACATTTATATAAATTAGATAAATTCTATCTAAATTGAAATTTTGCCATAATTTGTATAAATTTTGGTCTAAATTGAAATTTCTATAGAAATTGTCATTTTATCTAAATTGTAATTTACATAACTTTGTCAAATTTGTGAAATCTAGATTTTGTCTAAATTATAGCTTAGTCAAATTTTGTAACTTTATTTAATTTGCTTCGTTTATCTAAATTGCAAGTTACTTCCACGATCATCATCAAAGAACCAAGACTTCACATCAACAAAAACCAAGTTTAACCTTCATCAACCAAACTCCTATTTCGTTGCAACGATCCTTCATCAACTTTATCATACAAAACATCAACAATGACTACTCAACAAGACATTCATGTAGCCGGTGCAGAAAACTGTCCTCCAATGCTTGAAAAAGGTGGTTATCTTCCATGGACGAGTCGTATGATTCGATATATCAAAACCAAACCTAATGGTCAAGGTAGACTCCTGCTCAACTCCATCCAGAAAGGACCATTCAAGCCTCGTCAGATTCAAGAAGCTGGTGACCCAACTGCAACACCTCCCGTTCCACCATCCTTTCGTGATAAAAAAGAAGAGGAATACACAGCAGAGGATTGGAAGCAAGTTGAAGCAGACGACTTAGCAATGCACTTAATTCAACTTGGTTTACCACGAGAAATATTTGCTGCTGTCGACAGTTGTGATTCAGCTTATGCTATGTGGGAACGAGTTAGAAGACTCTGTCATGGCACAGAAATTGGGCAGCAAGATGTTGAAAACAAGCTGCTAACTGAATGGGAGAAGTTCACATCCACTCCAGCTGAACCAATTGAATCTTACTACACCATGTTTTGCACCTTAATGAACGAGCTCATCAGAAACAAGTTGACACCAAAACCAATTGTTCAAAACATCAAATTCATCAACAATTTACCAGAAGAATGGGGACGGTATGTCACAATTTTATCGGATCTAAACACACTCCTTGTGTTAGATAGATACTTTGAATAATCTTAACTAGCACGCGGAATTTACTAGCAAACACTTACAAGATTGTATATTTATGTTCAATGAATGAAACAGTGTGTATATATGAACAAGAAGACAAACAATTTACTTCAACGATTCAATATTATTAAAACAATAATACGAGTGATCTCCTATCACTAAGGTTTACAACCTTGAATCTTTTCTAAGAACTTTCGTATTATACCTATACTATTCATTAACCTAGGCAATCCTTTTATAGATCAAGGATTCCTTTACAAGATAACTATCATCTATATTAATAAGATATACACAAAATCTTTTCTATATTTATCTTCTATACAATTACAAAAATTATAAGCAGTACTAACTTTCTAATGCTGACCGTACTAACTGACTTTGTACTGTCAGTTATATCTTCAATCTCTTCAGCAGTACTAACTTATATACTAACAGTTCCAACTGTTAACCTTAATTCCTAACAATCCTCCCCTAAACTTATGATTTCTGTGCAAATCACTAAGTTTCTTCAAATTAAGCTTCATCTCCTATGATGAGGGGGATTCTTCCAAACATCTATCATGTCTGTCTCTTTTTTCTGGCTTTCTTTTGCTCTACAAGGTTAAATATCTTTTGTTACTAACATATCTGCCATCTCAAAATCTTCTTTAACCTTGAGTGTTACTGATTGCATAGCCTTTAAAACAACTAATCTGAGTGGACATTCTTTTTCTACCAACATATAAATTTCAATTCCATCTTTGGTAGAAACTCTATGCACTCCACATGTCTCAAATAATTTCCAAGTAACATCCTTGACTTCAGCTTGAAACCTCCACATTGATTCTCCATCATCAGGTTCATAAATCCTCTTCAATTGAACCGATAGTTCTTTATCTTTGTCTTCAAGTGGATCTTCAATTCTGAAATTTTCTTTTACTAATGTCCACAACTGATTAAGATCTTCTCTGTCAAATCCTTTGAGTAAATCTTCAAACAACTTGTATCTTTCAGTAATTCCACTAAGTCTCATAATCTTCCACCCTTTCATCCTACCTTCTATGAATACTTCCCAGCCAATGATGGGATGTTTTGCTTGCAAAGGCTTGATGTTTGTGGATTCAGGGACTATCACCATCATGATCTTGAGTTGTTCATCAGTCAATCCTTCAGCTTCCTTCTTTTGTTTCTTTGTTGCATCAGATTCTAACAACTCTGCATCTCTTTTTCTTCCTTTTGTGGTATCCCTTACAATTGGTGTATTCAAACTTGCATAAGCTTCATAATAAGCTTTTTCAATTTCAACATATGATTTTCCTTTAAAATAACTTGTCTTCCAAAGAGCTTGATTCTTTAAATAGCTTTTCATAAAACTGATCTGTTCTTTCTTTGTAGGCATCTTTGTCTTGTAACCTTCTTTTTGCCTATCTCTAATCTTCTGCATAAGATCATTCCATGCTACTTCTCTGTTCTTTGTTAGTGTAAAACTTTTAAGCTTCTCTGATTTCTCTTCTTCACTCAAATCATTGTCTCTAAGAATCATCACTACTTGAGCTCTCACAATTAAATCTGAATCTAACAAATATTGTAGCTGTTCATTGAAGTGTTCTTGATCAACCTCAGTATTTGAAGCTACCTTTTCCAACCTTGTTCTCTCCATGAATTCAGCTATATTCTGTACATCATCCTCAGCCATCTTTCTTGCTAATTCTGCATCAAGATTTATCTGGGCTTGTTCATCTGCTTGATCTTTTTCTTGAAGTTTCCTTGCTACTTCTTCATCAAACTCTAACTGTGCTTGAGTTCTTGGTTTTACTTTCTTGAGTCTTTCTTGTTCTTGTTCAGCTTCTTCAGGAGTCATTGGCTTCTTTCCCTTTGCTGTTCTTTTTCTCTCATATTCTTCACCAGCAGTACCTGAATGTGAACTAGCAGTTTGTACGGTTTCATGTTCTATCTCAACAGTTTGAACTGCTTCAGCCGTTTGAATTGTTTCTTCATTCTCAGCAGTTACTTGAGTTTCTTGATCTTCAACATCCATATCAGCAACATTACCAGTATCCATACCAATCTGTTCACTAACACCTTCATCTTGCCTCCCCTGAACTTTTGATTTATCCCCCTTGCCTTTATCTGATTTCCTCCCCTGTTTGGGAGAATCACCATCATCATCATTATCTGAATCATCTGAATAATCAACATCTGAAGAATCTTCATCCAGTATAGCTCTAGCCCTTTTCCTCTTGAGATGGTCTTCCAACTTCTTTACTCTACGAGTCAACCTTGAGTAGACTTTGGCAAAATTTTCTTTATTACTTTTAAGCTCCTCCTCCAAAGAATCTACCTTAGCAGTTAACTTGGTACATAAAGCCATCAATTCAGTTTGTGTATAGCTACCCTCATCACTTCTAGCTGTGTTACCTGCTAGGAGAGGTGAATCATGGGGCAAGGATCCAGTTGCAACTCTAGTTTGACTAGGTTTAGACCTTCTCCTATAAGTTGTGATGGTTGGGGGTGTTTGGGTTATTTCAGGATTTTGATTGAGTGTGTGATGGGGATCAGTTGGGTTGACTGACCCTTCACCCAATTCAACTTGAAGCATTTCAGGAAACAAAGGTATTTCTACCCCTTTGAAAAGTCTACTAGCCATAGCCATATTTTGAAAAACCTTTGATTGTAGGCTAGGAGTAGGAAAAGTTTTTGTTGGTTTCTTAAGTAATTTCTTTTTCTTATTTAAAAGAGTCTTGGGTACATAAGAAACTTGGTTTTGCTGTTAACATTTGCTGCCATACTCTCAAAAATAAACTTTGAAAAGTTAAAAACCTTATTTGTTGACAAGCAAATGAGAGCAATAGCAATATTGCTACTGAATTGCTCCCATGTCGTCTTCTTGGGACTTAAGCAATGTAAGAGAGTATGTATAAAAAATCTCCATTGTGGGGAGAAACATCCCTTTTGAAAAGTGAGTTTTTGGTTAGATGTGTCATACCCCATTCTGGCAAGTTCTTGCCAAATCTCAGTGTTTAGCATATTGATGATACCATCTGAATCTTGCAGCTTAAGATGTCTCCTAAGTGCAGACTCGGTAACAACAAAAAGTATGCCATCCACTTCAGAATGGATTTCTAAGTCTCCATCTTCACTAGTCAGACAGTTGAATTCTGCCAGAACTGTGTGATGTGCGAGACATAAAGAGTAGGAGAGAAAGTTAGAGCATACCTTGTGTGAGAGTGGTTGAGGAAATCCACAATCTCATAAAATTTCGGTCCATCTCCTTCCTTTGTTTTCTCTAGAAAAGCGACTTGGTTGTGCGTCTTGACAAAATCCAAATTAGCCATGATATTCTTAGTAAAGTTTGATTTTAACTATGGTGAATAATGAAGATTTAGGTTAGAAAGTAGAAGATGAAAGTTAGATGAGATATTATTGAGAGAATTAGGATTTTTAATTTGACCGACTTAAAGAATATGGTAACTTTTATTTTAGAATAAGAATATAATAGAATAAAAGTTAAAATATCTTGAAGAGGATCCCTCGAAAATCGTAATTCAATCAGTAAAAATCGCAACAAACCACCAACGGCTAGTTTTTAACCGAACATTAATTACTGACACATCAGTTATAACGACTAGTTCAGCAGTACTAAGTTTACACTAGCAGTATAAACTTTGCACTAGCAACACAAACCTTTATCAAAATTTTCAAAGAATAGTATGAACTTATATTGATTTCAAAGACATTATTGCACATATATAGTTTTTAGCAAACTATCAGCTATCAAAGGATTTGATATGTCTTTACCAATAGCCGTTTGCTTTGGACTAGCCAACTCTTCACAGTTAGATATGGTGAGTTGATAACCATACAATTTTTGGTAAATTGTCAACCATTAACGGATTTGATTAGTCTTTACCAGAAACCGTTTGCTCTGGACTAGTTGGTTCTTATGTGGGTTAGACATGGTGAACCAATAACCATTTGTTGTGTGTACATATAACACACTAAGCTCCAAATCACCATATAGTCCAAAACACAAAGCATTCAAAACTCCAGTCATACTGCAATTGTTAGTCCAATAATAGAAAACAAAGTGCAAAGCACTTGTCTCATAACATACAAGCATATGACTAACATTGCACATAAAAAGAAAGATTAATTCCTTTGGTGTACCCAAGCCATTACAGACTTAGGCTTTCCTCTTGCATCAACATAATTAAACCTTTTTAAAACAGTTGGAGTACCATTGGATTGAAGTGGTCTCCAAACCCATGATGCAGATGCATTAATACCACTTCCCAAATTTCCCTTAGCAGTGTTTTTAAAACTACCAGTATTAACTGCTTTCCTAACAATATTAACTGCTGGGTTTGTAGTTGCAACCTTAGGTTTCCAAACTTGTTTGTTTACAATTGCTATGTTTTGAAATGGTCTTCTCACAGTTGTTGGTGCTGATTTAAAAAGAGTTTTTGCACCTTGAACTGTTGGTCTTGGGTAAAGAGTCTTATTAGGTATGGCATTATGAAATTCTGGTCTAGCAGTATGAACTGCTCTTGGCCCAGACCTTAAAAGAACTGATCTAGGTATCATTCTAATATTTGTTGGGTGAGTAGGAGGTTTTACTGAGTTCACCCTAGGGGTTGAATACCTAGTTACCCTATTGGAACAATGAGTAGCCAGATGGTCAAAGCTTCCACATGTGAAACAAGCTTTCCTATAACAGACAAAATCATCACCTAGTTGGTGAGACTTGAGGTTGTTCCAAATCCTTTGGTTACCTCTTGGCTTGTTTGTGGTTCTATACATTTCTGCATACCTAACTGTTGATCTAAAAGGTTTTGCATTAGCTCTAGGCCTAACAGTCTCAGTCTTAACCATCTTTGGAACTTTTGGTTCCTCTATCTTAACACTAACAGGCTTAACCACAGCCTGATCATCCTCATCATCAGAAGTCCAGTCCTCTATGGTTGGAGCATCTGAGTCCTTAGCTGAGGACACCTTATCCTTAGAAAGTGAGGCATCACTTGCACTCTCATACACAGGTTTATCAACTACATTTTATTTAGGTTGAGGACCATATTTAAGCTTAGGTAGTTGAAATTCAAGTAGTCCTGTGTGTTCTAGGTCAATGCCTGGAGGTGTTGGAATTCCCGTATATGGAGGTGGAACTGATTTGTATCCTAGGCCTGACTTAGCTTTATTGAGGATTTGACACTTAACTATCTTACTAACACCCTTAGATGCAAACTCTAATGTATCTACACTCATCTGAATGTTTTCCTTTGCCTGTTTTATCTTTACCAATTTATTTTTCAACACACTAATTTCAGCATCCCTAAACATTATATCTCTCTTAAGTATAGCTACAGTATCACTAAAAGTAGACTCATTTTCCTTATAGTGAACTATCTGTTCTTCTAATACAGCCAAACCTCTCTTATGATTTGCTAAATTAAAAGCAGTCTGGTTTAGCTCTATTCTCTGATTATCATACTGTTTTCTAAGTGTTTCTAATTCTTTTAAAGCATCACATGATTTAGAACATTTAGAAACTTGTACCTCAGAGTCTGAAAAAGCCATAAGTGCCATCTCTGTAGGTGCTTCTGCTTCCTCCTCTGCAATGTAGCTCCAGTCAAACCCTAAGCCATCAATGGTAACCATAGCCTTTGAGCTTGAATCTGACACTTCCACAACCCTTGATTTGCTTCCAAATCCTCTGCTCTTGCCATCTTGTTGTCTTGGCATTCTGCACTCCCTTGAATAATGACCTTTCTTGTGGCAATTATAACATTCAATCTTTGACTTGTCATACCCAGCAACATCATTGCTTCTTATGATTATCTTCTTTCCAGTCTTCTTCAAGAATCTTCTAGCTCTCAAGCTGAGAAGAGAGAGTTGCCACTTGATATCCATCTCTTCAATATCATCTTCATCAATCTCTTGAAGATCTGCATGAGTCAACATACTTCCATTGTGCTGAGTAGTCAAGAAAGCACAATAAGTATTCTCATCCAAAAGTCCATTAGTACTGCTTGAGGTACTAGCAGTACCAATATTTGAACTAGCAGTTCCCACTGCTCCAGCAACTTGAACTTCTTCTTCTGGATTAGAGGTACTGGGAGTTGACACAAAGGCCAAATTTCCAGAACTTAAGCTTGAACTTGATCCAGCAGACTTCTTCTCTTCATGTTCTACTATCTTGAAGTTGCTATAGAGATCCATCAGACTCATAGAATCAATGTCTGGTTTATTCTTCCAGACAACTACATGCATAGCCCATTCTGATGGTAGACTCCTTAGGAATTTTGAGTTGAGATCTTCCTGAGGCATCTCAATTCCTAGTACAGCAAGTTGACTCACTAGCTTTTGAAGCCTATTAAACATATGATCGAGTGACTCATTGCTTGTTGCTGTGAAATTCTCAAACTGTTGCTTGAGAAGTGTCTTCTGGGTTTTCTTGGTGGCTTCATTCCTACCATACCTTGCAACAATAGCTTCAAAAAGAGTTTTGGCACACTTGTATTTGCTGAAGTTCAGTAATTGATCATTGGGGATTGTCATCAGCAGCATGCTCCTTGCTTTAACATCATTCTTGTGCTGAGCCTTCTCATCAGTAGTCAATGGCTTGGTCTGCACAGTTGTTTCAGTCTTGCCCTCAACAACAGTTGTAGTGGTTGTAGGCTTAAAAGACTTCCCATCTTCTATAATCTCCCAAAGTGCATAATCTTGCACTTGAAAGAACTGTTCAACTCTTAGTCTCCACATATCGAACTCATTGGGTTTAAGCATTGGTAACTTAGCAGCAATGTTGGTTTGGGTTGTTGTCTCCATGTCCATCTTCTTCTTAATCAAAATCGTCTGGATCTTCTAAATCAAAGTATCAGTAACCTGTCCCTGATACCACTTGACCAGATCTAAACACACTCCTTGTGTTAGATAGATACTTTGAATAATGTTAACTAGCACGCGGAATTTACTAGCAAACACTTAGAAGATTGTGTATGTATGTTCAATGAATGAAACAGTGTGTATATATGAACAAGAAGACAAACAATTTACTTCAACGATTCAATATTATTAAAACAATAATACGAGTGATCTCCTATCACTAGGGTTTACAACCTTGAATCTTTTCTAAGAACTTTCGTATTATACCTATACTATTCATTAACCTAGGCAATCCTTTTATAGATCAAGGATTCCTTTACAAGATAACTATCATCTATATTAATAAGATATACACAAAATCTTTTCTATATTTATCTTCTATACAATTACAAAAATTATAAGCAGTACTAACTTTCTAATGCTGACCGTACTAACTGACTTTGTACTATCAGTTATATCTTCAATCTATTCAGCAGTACTAACTTATATACTAACAGTTCCAATTGTTAATCTTAATTCATAACACAATTGTTAACCAAAAAAAGAACCTTCACGAGGTGAACTATGATCAGCTCTATGATTTCCAAAAGCAAAACCAGGCAGAGGTAAATGAAGTTAGGAAAGAAAAGTTAGCAAAGCAACATGATTCTCTGGCACTCATTGCTCAAACACCTACACCTGCAACAGTAAATACACAACCTTCTTCATCTTGCACGAAGAACTTCATGCAACAAAAATATATTCCGCAACCACCATTCCACCCACAACAACAACAAGTCACCCCACAACAACAATACCCGCAATACCCAGAACCAGAATTTAATGACAATGATGAGTCCACTGCTGCTTTGAATCAGGCATTTGCTTATCTAACAAAGGCATTCCAAGGACGCTACTTCACACCTACCAACAACAATCAAAGAATCTCATCGAACACTCGCAATAAGCAGATTGTACAGCCGAGTTTCAACATGGGTCAACAAGGACAAATAGTTGGCAGTTATGGGAATCAGCAGGGATATGCTCCTCGATATCAAATGGGTAATCAGAATGCAGGGCAGTATGTTGGAAATCAGATGGGTCAGTATGCAGGGAATCAGATGGGTCCAGTTGATGGAAATCAGAGGGGTCAGAATGCTGGGAATCAGTTTGGGAATGTGGCTGCTCTAGGTGCTGGGAATATGAATCAGGGTAATCTGCTAAAGTGTTTCAACTGTTAGGGAGTCGGTCACATGGCAAGGAACTGTCCCAACAAGCCGAAAAAGAGAGATCCAGCTTATCTGTAGAAAGCATTAATGTTGGCACAGAAGGAAACGACTGGGTTACAGTTGAGTGCAGAAGAGAATGACTTTATGGCTCTTATGGATGATATGGAAGATCTTAAGGACATCGATGCAAACTGCATTTTTATGGCAAATCTTCAGGAGGCTAAGTATGACACAGACTTTGAAACACCTTCTGTGTATGACACCAATGCAGTCTCTGAGGTACCACCATTCACTACATGTCACAATAATGAAATGTTTGATATGTCAACTCACGATGAACGGCATCCTGCGACTCCAGCATCCAATTATGATACATATATGGACACGCCAAGTTGTAGCAATATTAATTTGGCAACTCCAGATATGGGTCCTAATGGAGACTACGAGTCCCAGCATGTTGAGAATGATGAGGAAACACGTGCGTTTTTTGAATCATTATTGCATAATTGTAGTGTTGAAATTGAGAACGTTAAAAAGGTCAATCGCGATGTTAAGGCCGCGAATGAAAAATTGACCGCTGAGCTTGAGAGATATAAGGTGAATGAACAAGCTTTTGAATTTAATAACAAACGACAGTCAGAACTTGAAATTGGTTATAGAGACTCTGTGTTAAGAGAAAAACATTTGCAAATCAAATAAGACAGACTTGATGTTAATTTGAACATGACAATCAAATCTTTAAACACGGAAATTTCTGAATTAACCAACCAACTTTCTAAACAAAAATCAATTTGTTCTGATCTTGAAAAAGAAAAGAAAGAATTGAATGCAAGGTTTTCAAAACGAGAAAATGATCTTCTTGATGAAATCATTGACAAACAAGAAAGCATCAAAAAGTTGGAAGAGTTGCTTGTAAAAACGGGTCAGTCTGCACAAACAATTAATTTGTTTATTAACGATCCAAACCCGATTTTACATACAATGAAGAAAATGGCTATCGGTTGTGAAAACCCTTATCATCTCAAGAAAGCTCAGAAAGAACAGAATGTGTTATATGATGGTAGTGTGCTTAATGATAAACATGATCCTATCGAAGTTCGGGATTCTTTTGAAACGATTGAGCTTGCTGAAGAGAGTAGAACCAAAATGAGACAAATGAACCCAGAAATTAGACCAATTGATTATAATAAGCTTAACACAATTTTGGGCGTTCATCTTGTTCAAAAAGTGTCACCAATGTTTTTCAAAAAACCGGTGGCTGTCACAAAACAAAAAGCTGTTTTGAAACATCTTTCTAACATTGAACAAATGTCCTCTAGTAACATTTCTAACACAAGTGAAACTAGATGATATTTGGATGATCTTAAAAAGAGAGTTGAAACACTTCAAATGGTTGTGGCATCCAAAACAAATAATAATCGCATTAACGATTGGGATTCAAGTTTTCATAATGAAATGAAAATGGTGTATGAAACAGAAATTAGTACTCCACTCATGGCAATTCATGCGAGAGTACTTAATGTTGAAAATGCGCTTTTAAAAGAAACATCCGACTTTGTCAAGGACCACAAATCCCTGGTAAAGGAAGCAAATGAAAACATTGAACATATCAAAGTTTTGGAAAGACACAATGACATTCTCCCTGAAGTAGCTCTATCGACCGAAATTATGTCCATTATTTACCAAGCATATTCTGTGGAAGATGATGAAAGACTCCAAGCTGAGACTTCTGCAATTGTTGTAAAATATGAAAATTCTCTTGCTAAGATTGAAAAAGAAAATGTCACATATTTTAAACAACTTGATCAGAAAAAGGAAGAATGCAAGTATGACAAATTGTCGTGTGAGCGTGCTTACAAGAATCTAAAAGAACAAAATGATTGTTTGAAGTCTCAGCTGGACAGTCTAAAAAGGAAGGGTAAGGAAACTAAGTTTGCAAAACCATCAACTTTGGAACAACCAAAAATGCAAATTTCTCAAACTGTTCCAAAGGTTGATGTGACAAATGATTTGACAAAATCAGTCACTCCAACACCCTTACCTAACCAATGTGCTGATAAAGGGAAAGCTGTTTTAAAAAAAAACAAATGTCATAGCGCCTGGCCTTTATAGGAGTAGTCCCACTACTGCGTCTGCCTCTACATCTAACACATTTAGGGCGATAGACAAAAGTAAAAAAAGATAATCCCAAAGAATTTAGGAGTGCTACAACAACCTCTCAGGACAACAACATAAATTTTAATGAGTGTGCCTTACCTTCTACAGGACTAGAAAGCACCTCTAGGAGCAGCAGAAAAAAGCCTAGGAGCAATACCAGGAACAATAGAGTCTCGCCTGTCTCTGAGAGTGAATGCAAAGAAGTAGAAGAACACCCTAGGAATCTAACGCTTTCGAATAAGAAACATATGTCATCTGGATGTAATGTTAAGACTTCTGTTTCAAGTGCTTGTAACGACTCTGTTTGTTTAATGTACAAGAAATCTTTGTCTGAAAATGCTTGTGATGATATTGTTTCTAACACTGTGAATGTGAATGATATGCCTGAACAGAAAGAGGTTCCTTCAGTAACTAGGGCTAAGTCTAGATATATTCGAAGACTTATTGCAAAAGCTAGGAAAACAACTAGTAGCCTATTGCCTAAGGACCATCTTAAGTTTTGTGCATGGAAACCAATGGGTAGAATGTTTACACTTAATAATGGCAAATTAGAAATTGTTCCCAATGAAAATATGGAAACCTTCTCTAATTGTGATTCACCTGTTACCTCTAACCCCATGGAACCAAATGTTAAACGGTTTCCATATACAAAATCATCTGTTCTTCGCAGGTCATTGAAATTTGTCTTTGGATCGTCGACTCGGGTTGCTCCAATCACATGACCGGAAATTTGAAGCTGCTGATCAACTTTGTATGGCAGTTCATGGGAACTGTACGGTTTGGAAATGACCATGTTGCAGCTATTCTGGGTTATGGAGATCTTCAGTTTGGGAACTACTTAATCACTCAAGTTTACTATGTCGAAGGGTTGGGACACAATCTATTTTCAGTCGGGCAGTTTTGCGATGCAGATTTAGAGGTTGCATTTAGGAGAAACACTTGCTTTGTTAGGAATTTGGTTGGAGATGATCTCTTAATTGGGAATCGTGGCACCAATCTCTATGCTATCGACATAAACCAAATGGCCTCTTCATCACCAATTTGTCTCATGACAAGAGCATGCGAAACAAAGTCCTGGTTGTGGTATAGACGTTTGTCCCATCTTAACTTTGACTCCATCAACAAGCTTGCCAAAGACAACATCGTCAACGGTCTCCCAAAGTTCAAATACACCAAAGATCACTTATGTCCATCCTGTGAGCAAGGAAAAAGCAAAAGGGCAACATATAAACCTAAAACCGTACCCAGTTCGGTTGATAAGTTACATTTGTTGCATATGGACTTATGTGGCCCAATGAGAGTTCAAAGTATAAATGGGAAGAAGTATATTCTTGTAATCGTTGATGACTATTCAAGATATACATGGGTAAAGTTTCTGAGGTCAAAAGACGAAGCACCAGGCATCATCATCACCTTTCTGGAAGCGAATTCAAGTCCTACTTCAAGCTCCAGTAAGGATCATAAGAACAGACAATGGCACAGAATTCACTAATCAGGAGTTAAAAACCTACTTTGAAGATGCTGGAATCACACATCAGACATCAGCTGTTAGAACTCCACAGCAGAATGGGGTAGGTGAAAGAAGAAATCGAACTCTTGTGGAAGCTGCTCGCACAATGCTGATTTACTCTAGTGCACCGTTATTCTTATGGGTTGATGCTGTTGCCACTGCTTGTTTCACTCAGAACCGATCCTTAGTCCATCCAAGATTCAATAAAACCCCATATGAACTAGTGAACAACAGAAAACCTGATATCTCTTACCTTCATGTATTTGGCGCTTTGTGCTATCCAACAAACGACAGAGAAGATCAGGGGAAGTTGAAAGCTAAGGGTGATATTGGAATCTTCATTGGTTATTCGGAAAACTCGAGGGCATTCAGGGTGTATAACAGGAGAACGAAAAGGATTATGGAGACGATGAATGTGAAGTTTGATGAAATTTCACAAATGGCTTCTGAGAGACTCGCTCTAGAACCCGCGCTTAACCCGATGGCTCCTAATCATACCAGATCAGGACCCGCGCCAAATGTTCAGACTTCTGGACATATCAGTTCAGGACTCGTACCCCAAGGAGCTCAATCAACTAACACCGAAAAACCAGCAAATCAAGAACTGGAAAATTTCTTCGAGTTTATGTATGATGAGTACTATGGTGGCGCTTCGATAAATGCATCTAAACAACGTTCCGCTGCACCCGCTCAAAATCAACAACCACCATCACCACCACCTCAAGATACATCAATAACATTCGAAGATGACGCACCAACCCCTCCACGTCATCAACATCTACTCCACCAACTCCAGTAATTGAAATTGTTCTACCAAGAGTTGATGAGCAAGAACAAAACGATGCTGTGTTAGAAGAAGAAGTATTTGAAAACCCCTTTGCAACAGAATCTGCTGAATCATCTTCAAGGTTACATGAACCATCTAACACGCATTCGTCAAATCCAAGGTACCCTTCTACGTTACAGTGGACAAAAGACCATCCAATAGAACAAGTTATTGGTGAACCTTCAAGGCCAATTCAGACGAGAAAACAACTGAACACCAATTGCGACATGTGCATCTACGTCTGCTCAGTCAGTCTAATAGAGCCAAAGAACATTCGGGAAGCAATGGCAGATATTGCTTGGATTGAAGCGATGCAGGAAGAGCTTCTCCAATATCAATTACATGACACTTGGGATTTAGTTCCAAGACCAATTGACAAACTCATCATTGATCTTAAGTGGTTATGGAAAAACAAAAAGGATGAAGAGATGACTGTAATTCGCAACAAAGCTCATCTCTTGGCCAAGGGATTCAGACAAGAAGAGGGGATGGATTTTGAAGAGTCATTCGCGCCAGTAGCAAGGCTTGAAGCAGTCAGGATTTTCTTAGCATATGCAGCTCACAAAAATATCACGGTCTATCAGATGGATATCAAGACAGCTTTCTTGAATGGAACTCTGAAAGAAGAAGTGTACGTGAGTCAGCCAGACGGATTCGTTGACAAAGATCATCCAGACTACGTCTACAAGCTAAAGAAAGCTATCTATGGTTTGAAACAAGCCCCAAGGGCGTGGTATGACGAATTATCATCTTTCTTGCTGTTAAATAATTTTACCAAAGGAACAATTGATCCGACCTTGTTTACACAAAAATTCAAAGATGATATTTTGATTGTTCAGATTTACGTGGACGACATAATCTTTGGGTCCACTAATCCGCAACATTCAAAACATTTTGCAAATCTCATGAAAAGTAAATTTGAAATGTCCATGATGGGGGAATTAAAATTCTTTTTGGGATTACAAATTCATTAATCCCCACGTGGTATTTTTATAAATCAAGCTAAATATACTATTGAGATTTTGAAAAAACATGGAATGGAAAATTGTGACTCTGTTAGTACACCAATGGTCACCTCACCAAAAATAGGAGCTGATTTATATGGGAAACCCATGGATCCGAAGAAATATCGGAGCATGATTAGTTCTCTCATGTATCTAACAGCTAGTCGACCAGATATACATTTTGCTGTCTGTTTATTAGAACGGTTTCAGGCAAGGCCTACCGAACTTCACCTCCAAGAGTTTAAACGGATATTTCGATACCTACGAAGAACCATTAACATGGGACTTTGGTATCCGAAGGATTCGGAGTTTACACTAATAGCATTTTCAGATGCAGACCATGCCGGTTGCCAAGTTACAGCAAAGAGTACATCAGGCGGAGTACAATTTTTGGGAGAAAAGCTAGTAGGCTGGTCATCAAGGAAACAAGACTGCACTGCACTATCAACCGCAGAAGCCGAGTATGTGTCTCTATCTGCGTGTTGTGCCCAAGTTCTATGGATGAGGACACAACTCACAGATTATGGTTTCTCTTTCGACCGCATACCTTTTTATTGTGACTCGAAAAGTGCCATAGCCATCTCGTGCAATCCAGTTCAACACTCGAAGACCAAGCATATTAGAGTCCGCTATCACTTCATAAAGGAACACGTGGAAGAGGGTACTGTTGAATTATTTTTCGTGAAGACTGAATACCAACTCGCCGATCTATTTACTAAAGCCCTCCCAAAAGAGCGGTTTGATAACTTAGTTCGTCGAATTGGAATGCGAAGCCTAACTCCCAAAGAGTTAGAAAGTCTTCTCGAATCTTCTTGAATTATCTCAACAAGCTTCTCATGTAAATATCTTTTGAAAAACAAAATACAAAATTTGAAAAACCAACAAAAACAAAATATAAAAATAGAAAATTTTCAAAAATACAAAAACAATATAAAATAAAAAAAAACCAAAAATATTCTTCTCACGACATGTCTCTCGTATAATCGATATTCTGTACGTATCTAGAAATGTCATTCAACAATGATAAGGGCATGTACAAATGCTTGAGCGAGAGTTTATTTAAATTTTTTCTAAAACATGTCGTTTCTCAAAATTTTCTTCACTACGGCTTTCGTATATTTCAGTATGAAACCCGCGCTACATTGATGACTTCTGATTATTTCCGATCAGGACTCGTAATGTTAATGGAAAATTAAAAATTCTTGAGCACATGATCAAGATTTTTTTCAAAAAGATTTTTCAAAATCTTTCGCAAAATTCTGTGCTCAAGATTGTTCAAAAAGACAACTCCCTCCTAAACCCTTAAACTGATTTTAAACTCCTAATGTTTAAAAATATGCTTTGTTTAAGGGGGAGTATAAAATGAAAAACAAAAAGTTCCAACTTTCATGCTCAAATCCGTCCTTCTCTCCAACAAGTTTTCAATTTAATCATTCGATATCAAAATTATCACTACGTGTTATTTTTGAGGGGGAGATTAGGTATAAGGGGGAGAAGACGTGACTTAAATGTGATCAAGAAAGTGAATGTCTAAGTCGAGCTTTCAAAAGACTCGGCTGAACACTCGAATTGACGAAAAATAAATGTCTTGTCGAAAGACTGTTGGGACGGGTAATAATTTCAAGCTGGTTACAGATGTAAACGTGTCTCGAAAGGACTTTCCGAGTAGAATGTACCAATTTAGAGATGATCTTTTAATATGACCGGGAGGGTAATAACTTCAAGCTAGTTTAACTATGATGTAACGTGTCTCGAAATGGTATATATTGAATCGATCAATTCAAAGTGCGAACCTACCAACTGTGCATTTTTTTCAAAAATGCATGAGCACATGTGAAGGGGTATTCAAAAATGCAAAACTCTAATGTTATCTAAATGTGTTACTCATAACACTTTGAGAGATTTCAAAGTTTTATGGCATGTGATCAATAACACGATAATCATGGATAATAAGGTGATATATTATAGTCCTATGTCGCTGAGCCGGAGGTTACCCAAGGACAACTCAATAGATTAGAATTAGAAGTCTTAGTAGATTGAAAAAAGAGTAAAATGAGAAAGGAGAAAGAGGGTTGAAGCATTAAAAGAAAATTTAATGATAGGGTGAAAGAAATAGCCCTCCATGAACTTAGGACAGAAACCGGGTCAATACATCTGCTATCGATATTCACTAAGGTGATACTGATATTCAAGACAAGACGTCATGGACCCAGTGACGCGTTGCACCACCCCTCCTAGCCTCTCAGATATCTCTTAAAAGATATTTGTTTCATTTCTCACGGAGAACACTGCATAATCTATCGGCCTCTCATTCCGAGATGTGTTGATATTGAAAAGGTGGCACTCTGCTCCATGTCTCTGACGACTAAAACCAAAACGCACATTATCGAGTCTAGAGCCATGAGATTCATCAAAGATCTCTTAGGAACACTTCCATTACAATACACTTGTGTTCACCATAAAGGACACAAGTTGTAAGAGTCTTGATGAGATCTAAGGATCTTGCCTTATGTCATGATGGTTACGTGCTTCAAACGGTCTACAGTCTTGAAGTTATACTTCGGTATACTTCAGAGGCTCTCAACGGCCTTGGTCAAGATTAGAGAAAGTCTTCACAATATGCTGTTAACAATCTCGAAATCTGAACCTGTAAGCGCTGGACGATTTATTGCTAAATGTTTTATGCAGGTACTGACAAAAGTCCATTCACCATCATCATATGTTTCAACCTCTACATCATCGATGCAAATGTACAGAAGATGTTGATCAAAGGCAAGAAGGACCAAAAGACGATACTTCGAAGATCACAAAGCATGACGGAACGATGAATCAAGACTATTATACAACAACACACAAAGTTAAAGACAACAAAGATGAAAGACCTAATCACTAGGAACATCATTGAAATGACCATCCCTTAGGGGGAGATTGTTAGCATTTAATTTATAAATGCAAAGTGATGGTCATTTGTTATATTGTAACTTGTGTGTCGTATGGTCAAGCTAGTCTAGGAAGTGGGCTTTTGTTAAGCTAAAATATTAGAATTGTCTATGTAATTGGCCAAACCACCAAAGCCCACTCAAAGCCCAAAGAAAACCCATGGAAAGCCTTTAGGGTGTCACATGGAGCTTATATACTCACACTCTCATCTCATTCACAGTGTGTCTAATAGGGTGTACAAAAGAGAGATAGAAAAGGTAAGAGTGTGTGTTCTTAATGTTTATGTTTATTTTCTTTCTTTTAAGCTAATAAACCATCGGTATCCATTTCATACGATCCACACTCTTCATCTCATTCTTGTGCTTGTTTGAGTACCATCGATTCATAGTTAGTTTGTATGATAAAGGTAGATTTCTAGTGATAACAATAATTGAAGGTCCATTTCAAATGCCAACTAAAACGGTTCCTAGAGATCCAACTGCTATTCCTCCAAGACCTGACACCGTGACCCCTATTCCTGAAGCTCAACTTACTGCAGAGCAAATACTTCATCGTGAAGAAAATGAGCTTGCAATGTCATATATTCTTCAAGGAATACCTAATCCGATTTTCCGAAGCATTGATGCTTAGAAAACAGCTAAGGATATGTGGGAACGCGTTCATCTCTTAATGGAAGGCACTGAACTGAACCAAGAAGACATGGAATCCAAACTCTACCTCGAATATACAATGTTCATGATTGAATCAGGGGAGTCACTTGAGTCTTATTACCATCGGTTCACAAACATCGTCAATGACTTGGACATACACAACATTGAGTTACCAAGGATTGCAATCAACACTAAGTTTCTCAACTGTCTTGGTCCAGATTGGCAAAAATATGTCACGTTTGTTCGTCAAGCCAAAAATCTAATTAATGCATCTTATAGGTTGTTGTATGATTATCTGAAGCACCATCAATCTGAAGTTGACAAAGATCGAGCTCTTCGTGGTACTTATTCACCTTCTACAACTCCACATTCATTGGCACTGATTGCTCAATCTCACTTTGCTCCACCTCCACAGTCAAATCATGCTTATGTCCAACAGCAACATCACGTTAACTATCCTCAACAAACCTCTTCCACCCAACTCATTCCATATGATTCGACACAACAATCAACTGAAAATCAAATAGTCCCCTATGACAACACTGACACCATGTACTACACAAATACAAACAATGACAAAGACGATGCATTCAACTCTTTGAATGAAGGATTTGCACTCATTGCTCGGGCTTTCAACAAATTCTCTAACAAATCCAACAATCGTCTCTGCACTTCATCTAACATAAGGAATCAAGTTGTTGTACAAGTGATGAACTCAAATAAGTACATTTTATTACCATCATTTATCCTATTTATTTAACTTGTTTTATTATATTATCTGTGAGAATTGATACGTTAATATTTACTTTTGTAATTCTCAGGTAAAAACAAGTACTATGTGAAACTTGGCGATTTTGGACTAATTATGGAGCAAAACAAGCAAGAAGTTAAGAGTCTACTGAAATGTACAAGATCAAGATCATTCTGCTCCAGATACGCCGCATCCTACTTCTTACATACGGCGCATCACTATCAAGATTTCACAAGATATTATCCAAGACGGCAAAGAACATGCGCCGCATAGATAAATGCAGTTACGCCGCATCTTCTGGCGGTGTACGAATATTCCTGAATATATTAATCTTGGACCCCACGCGAAGTTAAGTCAATGCGCCGCATCTACTTATTCAATGCGCCGCATCTAACCCTCAGACAGAAACTATAAATACCCCAAGGCCAGACGAATTTCAAGGGTTCGTAGTACGTGCAATATACCTAGTACGAGACAGAAGAAACCCTAGGCCGAAGTCAGACGAATTAGCAGCACAAGATACACCTTGAACGAAGATACAAGAGCTGTAAGAAGGTCCTGCATGTATTTAATTCATTAAGTAGTTTTGTTTTATTGTATTAGTACACTTTAATTCATCAGGATTGATGGGCCGATTCCATGTGACTACGGAAAACCATGGGCACCCCTTAAAATTGCTTTCCCATTAATTAAAGTTTATATGTTGATGTCTTTGGTGACTTTTATTAGTGCATTGATAACCTCTGTGTCTAGCTGAGAATTGCTTGGGTCGCCATGCCCCTTCCTCGCCTGTTTATTCTATTTTCTAGGATATTGGGATAGACATAAGTGATCATTAAGGGTTTACTCGCCGATAAGATTAGAGCCAACGAGAAAGGTTTACATCTCGGTGCGTCGCATCGAACTATACACTTCATATAAAACTAGCAATAAAACAAGTGACAAGCTACTTAACTATCAGGACAGGTCTTCTTATTGTCTCAAGTATCTATCTGTGTACGTGTGTGCTAATCGCTGATTCGTGCTTATTAGTTTAGTTTATTATTTAATCATAATCAAACCGTGCCAGTCTCTCAGGCTGAAACCCCCTTGCATTAGATTAGGTTGTATAGCTAACTTAAGATATTAAAATACTGATTAGAATAACTAGATAATACGTTCCACTCTTAGTGATCGACACTCTACTTACCATTATATTCATACTGACCGGGTACACTGCTCGTTAAAGTGTGTGTTATGTTGATAAGTCGGCTAAATATAAATTTAAAACTTGAATACTGCTAAAACCACAACGACACACCGTGGATATAAATTAGAGCAATATACACGCACACATCAAGTTTTTGGCGCCGTTGCCGGGGAGTGAATTGTTATTATCTGTTAATTTGATTAGTATTTTAATTAGGTTTTTCTTTTTAGTTTTTAATTCTAACCACTAACTCTATTGTATATTAGTTAAATTGCATTCATTGTATTATTTGCATATTTTCTGTTTTGTGTGTTTTTATTTCCTTTAATTTTTGTTTCTTTTTGTTTGATTTTATTTTTTGTTTTTATTTTCCGTATTTTCTTGCATTCTGCTATCGTTGTACTGAACTGATATAAACGATACGGCGCATCTATTTTCATAGATACGGCGTATTGTGTTTAATTTCTATAAAATACGACGCGTTTAATTAATTCGATACGACGCATCTTTCCCCAAGATACGGCGTATTCTGTTTTTAATAAGAAATTTTTCTAAACGATAACGCCATACGACGCATCTGTTTTAGCAGATACGGCGTATCTATTATTTTAATTAAAAACAGTTTTCGAATTATTAAACAGATACGACGCATCGATTTTTATCGATACGGCGCATCTTCTGAATCAAAAATCTTGTATTTTAAAATGTAACGAAAATACGGCGCATTAACTTTTGTTAATACGGCGCATTTAATTTTAATAAATATAATTGATTTTTGATAATACGGCGCATTCTATTTATAAGCGGCGTATCTATTTTCTGAATAAGAGTCTGATTAAATTTTAACGATTATAAGATACGGGGTATCCAAATTTTTGGATACGGCGCATCATCTGCAGATATCAGTTATTTTTATTCTTATATTCGTTTCTAAATTCATTAATTTCTCTTCTAGCGAACAAATCCTACTTACGATTTTACCTATGATGACAGGTTTTGCTATGGAAGATATGTCAGTGAACGGATATCTTGCTAAGGAACTCTTGCTTTCGAATTCATTCGAAAGGGAAGTTTTTGAAGATGTCAACATCAATGTGCTCATGATTAATGCCGATTTATTCTCTTGGGAGACCCCTCTTGAAGCTACTTATAAGGAATTCAAACGCTTATGCAATATTGAAGATGGGATATTCTCTTATGATTTACTAATGAGCTACACTGAAGATGAATTGTTACTCTTATGGCCCATCATTGAATCTAAAGGATTAACTTGGACTACTATCGAAGAAAAAGATGGGAAATTCCAAATTGAATATATGAACTCAGCAAATGTAGTCAACAAATCGAGCAACAAAAGCTATGAAGTCCAACCTATACAAACTTCTTATATGCCTTATTCCGAACAGTATTGGGGATTTGATAAGACCTATCTGGATAACGAAAGAATGTATGCTGAATCGGTGATACTATTTCATGGAAAGTTGATAAGGTTGATGGATATCTCTTTAGAAGAATGGCTTGAACTTAAATACGGCAATCCCAAATTTGCTCCTATGAATGAAGTCAAACGGATTGTGACTTCATGGTTGACACGAAGTTTTAAAGAACAATTTAATGAGTTCATGGAGATAAGAAGGAACATGATTGGTAACACTAGCCTTGACGTTAACCACGATCCTAACAATGTTGATTTTTCAAATTGGTTAGCTAGTAAGTTCAATAACCATAAGAGCGTGGACCGAGCTACTAAAGATGTGTTATGGGTATAATGGATGAGAGGTGAAGATGAGGAAGTTGAAAGCAACAATGGATCGTCAGATGACAATTCAACAATCGAGGAAGGCATTGAAGAATTATTCAGCATAGACATTGATGTGTTCAATTATGAGACACCTTTGTGCAAACCATTCAAAGAATTTAATTACCTTCTTCAAATCGACGCTGATGTGCTTACTGGAGATCTACCAGGATTCAAAACTTATGATGATTTCAAAAACACCTGGTACTACGAATGGAATGACCAAATACCATGGGTTTGGGATAAACCATGGGAATTTGAGCATATTAATCACACTTGTACACCTTTCTGTTTCAAGGATGGAAGTAGTGTATGGCCGACCTGTGATTATAAGAATGATGGAACCTGTAATGGGGGAAGTATAATTGGAATGAAACGGGTTGGAAACGATGTATACTTTGAAGAAGACGATTGGTATGAAAAAGTTGAAGGCTGCCCACGTAAAGCAGAGGCTTTGCAAGAAAAAGGTAGAATCAACTACTTAAAAGAACTTAAGGGAGCATCGGACACTACTTTCTGGGAATGGGTGCATGGACAATTTGATGATTATACTAAGCTTAGTCGACGCTTGCAATGGGAATTGAAAAATGAGTGGGATGAGATTCAAGATTATTATCAATCCTTTAACGTGGTTAATTATGATCCCTATGATAATAACGATGAGTCGCGAGAAGAATTGATTGATGAACTTGATGACTATTTGAATAAGGATCCTTATTTCAAGTTTGTTGATAAAGACGAAGAAGAATTCACCAAGAGAAAATGTCAACTACTTGGGATCCCTTATAATAAGCCACCCATGATTATTTCTGAAAAAATTAAAGTCATCAAATACTCTTTGGGACCTGATGAGGAATATGTTGCGACGAAGACCAAAGCTTATATTAGGTTAAGTCGAACGGAAGAAAATGTTGCGGAGCTATACGGGAACATCTTTCGGATGAAAGAAGAAGGATGGAACGTAACAAGAACAAAATAAGGAGCTGAACGTGAGTCTAACTTGAAGACTCTGGAATAAAGACAAGTGCTGACCGGGAGACAACCCGGAAAATTTTTACTTTTCTGTTCTGTGTCGAGTTAGTCAAGCCCGCAGAAGATACGACGCATCTCAATCTTGAGATGCGACGCATCGCCTACACTGGTCATATCTTATTTTATTTTCTGCATTTTTATTTTTAACTTTAAAAACTTTCTGTCAGTTTATTTTAATGCGGCGCATCCCTGGTTAAGGATGCGACGCATCTTCTATTCTGATTCGTATTTATTCCAGGCTCGATACGGCGTATCTTCTTCCATAAGATACGGCGTATCGACTGACCTGATGATTTTCATTTTAATTTTTTTATTTTTACTAACTACTAATGTATTATGCAAGTTTGAACCTTCTTAACTCAGGTGTGTTAAAGTCTGAATGGTATTATAGATTCCTGCATTTCCTGTGGATACATCAAATATGAAGCTTAAATGTTTTCATCCACAAGAAATAATGGAGGATCATACCGAGCAAATCTCAGGGGAGTTTTTCTGTTCTAATTCTTTTATTTTCCAGTTTTTAATCTTTGATACAAACAACGAGGACGTTGTTTAACTTAAGTGGGGGGATTGGAGAATTAGAACACTTACTTGTCCTAAACTTTTTCAAAATATGCTTAAAATGTGCTTAATATATCAAAATTTAAAATTTTTAGCATGTTTTTGTTTAAGTCTAAATTACATAGCTGCACACATAACATTATTTTCAAAAATTGTGAACTTTTCAAAATTCACAAATCTATGAGTGTGCTGGTGACTTGTAAACTTTAGAACTTGGCTTGTATACTATTCGAGACCACCATAATAAGTATTATCTACATAATTGGAATGACTTGTCAAAATTGGTAAATTTCTAGGATTACACCTAAATAGCCTTTATATGTTATATAATATTAACTAACTACACTGGTTAGTTAACCCCCGTATAAACCTTTTGTTACTCTCACTTTTAGAGTAAGATACCCCTAGAAAAACACTCAGAGCCATTCCTTTCGTTTCTTACACCTTTGTTATAATATTTCGTTACACCCTTACACCTTAGCCTACCCTGTAGATTAAAATCCGTGGTTGGTTAATTGCTTTAGGCAAAGTGTGTTTCCTTACATTACCTGTGTTCGCGTGCGTAATTCATTATCTATGGTTAGGTCGGGAAATTGCACAATGCAATTGGAGTGAAAGTAAATATTGTATATCTTTGAGTTTATTTTTCGTGTGTTTACTACTTTCACTATTACCGTTATTTCTGAAGTCATGAAAAGTATGGAAAAATTATCCAGAGTTATCGTTATAGTGATGTGGTGAAATTTTACACATCTATGTTTATGTTTCAAGTATTAAAAAAAAAAAAAAAAAAAAAAAAACAAATCGAAAAAAAAAAATGGAAAAGAAAAAGAAAAAGAGAAAAGTTGGATGTTTGTTTTAACCAACTTATGTAAAGTTTTGTATTAAGTGGTCGATATCACCACTATTTGTTGTATATTATATTTATGGATTGAATGGGAGTTGGACGTTATGGAACGCCAACTAAGGTTATTCTTTGATTGAGATCTTGTTGAGTATAATTCGTGTCTACCTAAAGCGTGTGTTTCAAGTGTTAAAGCGTGAGTTATTCAATGATATGAGTCTTATTCATGGGATGGTTGGGATAGCAATTTACCACACTTAGGATTTTAATTTATCTGTTTTATTTATTTTTCATTTTACACCAATTTGTATCCCAAATATTATCCATACCCTATATTATTCTTTATCCAAACCTTTGATTTATTGAGATTAGGGATTTGAGCAATCTTAAGTATCGTAGTCGTGGATTCGGCTATGTATTTATGATTTTGTCGCCCTTTTTGATATAATATTATTGGTAAAGATTACTTGGTCCTATCTTTAGCCTATTCGAGTTAAGGATTTGAGCAATTGCAAGTATCGTGTTTGTGGATTCGATCATGTATTTGTGATTTTTTTGCCTTTTCTGGAATTTGAGATCGATAGAGATTAAGAAGAATGATCAACCCTTAACCAACAAACCCTTTTTACCGCTTTAGACTTGTTATTCCTTGGCTTTTGTGGGGGAGATGCGTATACTTGCCAAGCTTATGATAGAATATTCGTCACGACTGGACAGTTAAACGATTAGATTTGCTTTTATCGAAATATTTTATTTTATTCTAATTCGTTAAGTGTTTGGTTGTGTGATTATGAAAAAATGAATACATGCTTAAATATAAAAATAAATCCTAATATCTTTTAGGATACATTTTCTTATGATTAATTCTAAGGTTTACTTGGGGACAAGTAAAGTTCAAGTGGGGGGATATTTGATGAACTCAAATAAGTACATTTTATTACCATCATTTATCCTATTTATTTAACTTGTCTTATTATATTATCTGTGAGAATTGATACGTTAATGTTTACTTTTGTAATTCTCAGGTAAAAACAAGTAATATGTGAAACTTGGCGATTTTGGACTAATTATGGAGCAAAACAAGCAAGAAGTTAAGAGTCTACTGAAATGTACAAGATCAAGATCATTCTGCTCCAGATACGCCGCATCCTACTTCTTACATACGGCGCATCACTATCAAGATTTCACAAGATATTATCCAAGACGGCAAAGAACATGCGCCGCATAGATAAATGCAGTTACGCCGCATCTTCTGGCGGTGTACGAATATTCCTGAATATATTAATCTTGGACCCCATGCGAAGTTAAGTCAATGCGCCACATCTAACCCTCAGACAGAAACTATAAATACCCCAAGGCCAGACGAATTTCAAGGGTTCGTAGTACGTGCAATATACCTAGTACGAGACAGAAGAAACCCTAGGCCGAAGTCAGACAAATTAGCAGCATAAGACACACCTTGAACGAAGATACAAGAGCTGTAAGAAGGTCCTGCATGTATTTAATTCATTAAGTAGTTTTGTTTTATTGTATTAGTACACTTTAATTCATTAGGATTGATGGGCCGATTCCATGTGACTACGAAAAACCATGGGCACCCCTTAAAATTGCTTTCCCATTAATTAAAGTTTATATGTTGATGTCTTTGGTGACTTTTATTAGTGCATTGATAACCTCTGTGTCTAGCTGAGAATTGCTTGGGTCGCCATGCCCCTTCCTCGCTTGTTTATTCTATTTTCTAGGATATTGGGATAGACATAAGAGATCATTAAGGGTTTACTCGCCGATAAGATTAGAGCCAACGAGAAAGGTTTACATCTCGGTGCGTCGCATCGAACTATACACTTCATATAAAACTAGCAATAAAACAAGTGACAAGCTACTTAACTATCAGGACAGGTCTTCTTATTGTCTCAAGTATCTATCTGTGTACGTGTGTGCTAATCGCTGATTTGTGCTTATTAGTTTAGTTTATTATTTAATCATAATCAAACCGTGCCAGTCTCTCAGGCTGAAACCCCCTTGCGTTAGATTAGGTTGTATAGCTAACTTAAGATATTAAAATACTGATTAGAATAACTAGATAATACGTTCCACTCTTTGTGATCGACACTCTACTTACCATTATATTCATACTGACCGAGTACATTGCTCGTTAAAGTGTGTGTTATATTGATAAGTCGGCTAAATATAAATTTAAAACTTGAATACTGCTAAAACCACAACGACACACCGTGGATATAAATTAGAGCAATATACACGCACACATCAACAAGTTGGATGGGTTGAAATTCAGAATCGTACTTATGGAAGAACTGGATCAAGAGGTTATATGGGAAATTCAGGAAATGGACAACGGTTTAATGCAGCTAGTGGAAGTAGGAAAAATGTAGGTGCTCCTTAGAAAAGGGTTGAAATTGTTGAAACTGGGAATACAGGGATTGGGAATACTATGGTCAAGTGCTATAACTGTAATGGGAAAGGTCATCTTGCTAATGTATGTCCCAAACTTAGAGTCAGAGGCAGTGAGTTTCATAAGCAGGCACTACTTCTAGCTCTAAAGGATGAATCATGGGGCACTCTCATTGACAAAGAAAACAGCTTCATGAAAAATGCATATTCAAATGATGACATGGAGGATTTGGAAGCAAATGCAGCTGTGATGCTAATGGCAAACATGTAGGAACTTCACATGAGTGATACAGGCCCAGTGTATGATACTGACGGTCTATCTCAGGTACCTGATCCAACAACATGTCTAATACATGAAATAGTATCACCATCTACATCTGCATCTGACGAGGAGTAAGTTGTTCAAAATGATTCATTATTATCTCCAGACCGGATCTAAACACACACGTTGTGTTGGGGATACTTTGAGTATATACTTGATAGCACGTGGAATTTACTACCAAGTACTTAGAAGAATATTTGTTTGGTGATTGTGTGATCGTACGAATGTAACAATAAGAACAACAAGACTGTGGAAAACTAGAGGGGGGGGGGGTTGAATAGTTTTACGTCTTTTTAATTTTATTGTGAAAACTTTTGTTTACTTTTAAAGCTTCGATTCTATCTTATGTGAATTCAACTCTTGATCAATATGAAAAAATATAAACAAATATAGAAAAGCAATGCAAGTAAAGTAAATATAATGAAATGAAAGATAGAGATGGAAAGATCAAACCACAACACGGAGATTTATAGTGGTTCGGCTACAAGGACACCTTCCTTGCCCTACTCCACTCCTCGAGTCACCTACTCGAGAGTTTTCTTCACTATGTCAACAAACTCCCTTATGGCGGAGAAACCTTACACAACTTTAGCTTACACCGGTTTAACGACACAAAGCTAGATGTCGAGTTCTAATCGTAGCTAGAACCAATCTCACAACTTATACACAACTTCTACACAACTAGTTCACACCTTCTTCACGATGGCTTCACGACTTCTTCTTCACGACTACTTCACGACTTCTTCTTCACGACTACTTCACGACTTCTACAATACTTCTTTACAAGCACAACTACTTACTTACACTTAGATCTACTTATCACAACTATACAACACTTTACACAACTACAAGAATGATATGAGTTAAGCTATAATACTTCTTCTCTAGTTGAAGGAGTATTCTTCTTTTGCACTTTGATGGTGGAAGCTTGGATCACTTGGAAACCAATACTTAAGAGAATATGATCAAAGGATTTTAGAAAGGATTTACAAGGATTAGAGAAGATTTAGAACAGAAGGTTTGGGGTGCAAATGGTGAGGAAAATGTCCAGAGATAAACCAGTATTTATAGGCAAAAACTGGGAAGCTACTGGAGTGGGGCGGTCCCCTTAAATAGGGGGCCGGTCCCCTTAATTTTAAGGGGGCCGCCTTTATGAATTAAGGGGGCCACCCCTGCTGAACGTTGCCCAGTTTTGTCCTTTTGTGGGAAAGGTTTTTCTGAGACGTTTTTGCCATTTTTGGTTGAAAATTTGAATTCATATATTTATAATAGATTAAACATATTTATTTAATACCAAAAATGTTTTTCAAAAATATATAAAATGTTTTTGACATTTTATAAAAAGTTTAGAGATTAAGAAAAAGTTCCTTTGATCATATAATGCATTAAGCATTTGTTTATTCATACCTTAAGTGATTGAGTTGTTAAAATAGATATTTACATCTAAATACTTGTTTACGTCATGATCTTTCGTTTAATGATTTTACATTTTGTGATTATCAAAATATAGAGATATCGAAAGAATATTAATAACGTGTTTAGGCATTATTTATATCAACAATCTCCCCCTTTTTGATGATTACAAAATCTAAACTCATTAAACTGAAAAATTAGTTTTTAATCAAGTATTTAGTGAGTTTATATCTACTTCTCCCCCTTTTTGTAGAATCAAAAAGGTTATGCCGACAAATATGAAATATTGCCGGGACGATGACTCCCCCTCGTTTGTGTGCATAAATGAATCGATAAATGGAATTCTTGCAAGAAAAATATTAGAAGCACAAGCATATATATAGCAAAAATAAGCATGCATATAAAAGAAAGACATTCATTAAAAATGTTGTGTAGAAATACACAAACATACAAGATTACATTCAATCCTACATAAGCTAGTAAGTAATGCAATCTACATAATAATTCTAGGAGTACATGATCTTCCATAGAGCTTGCACACAAAATGGTTTTAAAGATTATTTTTAATTAAGCATTGCATGTGCTTAATTGGGTGAAAATGGAGGTGGTAATGGTGTGGTGGGTGAAGATGGTAGAGGTGGTGGTGGAGGTGGGTTGGTAAGCATGTGTTCAAGGGATGAAAACATGTAGTGTATCTCATCTCTAAGACCGAATATGATGCTACGGTTATGAATGCAACAAAGACAATTGTCACCATGGGCTTCTAGTAATGCCCAAGGTATGGGAAAGAATGGTTGTGGGATTGGTGATGGTGAGAATTGAGCATCAAGAGGTGTGATGGGTGATAAGGAAATCGCAAGTTGGGTGGATGGATGTTCTTGAGTGGGAGGTGGTGATGATGCTCTTGGTGGTGATGATGATAGGTGGGAGTTGATGTAGTCATTGATGGATGAAGTGGATGGTATGGAGGAAGATGATGTGCCATGAGTAGATGGTGTTTTTGATGGAGCATTTGGTGCACTTGGGGATGAACATTGAGGTGGTGGTGATGGAGTTTTGGTGTTATCTTGGGTTAAATCTATGAAGAGTTGTTTGGTGGTATGATGACAAGTCTTTGCTTTCTTGGAGTCTTAGAGATGGAGGATTTTGGTGATAACATGGTGGTTTGGGATGGTGAAGGATGATGGAATGAGAAGTGATTGTTTGGAGGGAATTTATAATATGAAAATGTGGTTAGTTTAGGTAGATTTTTGAGGTTTTGTGGTAAGATTCCAATACCAGTTCGTTCATAAAGAGAAATGGTAGCTGGGGCTAGATAAAAAGGGTCACAAGATGCAAAAGAAAACAGTAAAATTTACTGTCCAGATGGCCGGTCCCCTTAATTGTAGGTCGGCCCCCTTAAAAATTAAGGGGACCGCCTAGCTAATTAAGGGGGCCGCCCATCTGGTGTTTTCCTAGGCGACCAAATTTGAAAAATTTCCAGAAAAGGGTCATTGTTAGGGTGTATTTGCAGCAAGCTCCAGTTGAATCATGTACATTAGGAATGATTTAATAGTAACAATAACATATTAAGAGATAATGTACATATGTAAACTAGTAAAATCATATTATAAGCATATCATAGGCATATTTTATTAAATAAACTAGTTACTTAGTTCTAACATGAAAAAGGTTAAACATCTAGCATAATACAAGTCATACTACATACAAAAAAAGTAACGTAAAAGTTCAATAAATCTCCCATCAAATACATCTACTTCTTCTTTCCAAGCATCTTCCTAAGAGTTTTTCCAATGGACTTGAAACCGCCTTGAACCTCCTGATGCATCTGCTGTGTGGTGTTGAGCAATGAGGTTTGTCTTTCGAATAGGAGTTGGTCGGTTTGTTCAGAACGAGAAGGAACTTGATAGTCGGTGTAATCAAGTTCCGGAAGATTTTCAGCGAAGGTCCTAGGTGATGGAGTACTAACACGTGATGTGCTTTCCACCTCATCATCATCATCATCATCTCCTTGATGAGATGTAGAACCACGAGGTGGGAGTGAGAAAGAGCTACGAGATTTGCCCTTGTCACTTTGGGATCGACGAGGTTGGACACGAACAAGAGGACGAAGGACCGGTTGAGCGAACTTGTAAATATCACTCTCAAGATGAGGGTAATGTTCCATGACATGATAATAAAGTCGAGTAAGGAACATACCATAAGGAAGATTGGGATTACGAGTGTTTTTGGCGGATATGATACGATGGACAAAGAATAAGCCAAATTGTATTGTTCTTCCGCAACAACACAATACAACATGTGAGCGATGCTAGCCGTGAGATGGTCACGATGTCTGCCGGTACCAAACACATTCTCGCGAATGAGTTCTTCCCAATGCTTCATGTCGGGGCTTAGTTCTTTGAGAAGAATTTGGTTTGCATGAATGTTGACATTTTTTGACTTGATTCTTCGGCTAGTCGTACCACGTTCTAGCTCGAGTAGTCGACGAATGTCGTCAGGAGTTGGAATCTCAGAATAGTATGGACCACCCTGAGGCCGATTTTTCTCAAGAGATGAGAGATCCCATTCATTTGAGAAAACGGCTTGACCGTTGAAAGGAATTTGGAGGATTTGACCAAACTGAGCAAGAGTATGAGTGATGAATTCGTTTTGGATCATGAAGGAGATGAAGATATAACCATAGTCATCGGTTTGCACCGTAACTTGGCTATAGAAGTCAAGAATAAAACGAGGAATGATGGGTTCGTTGATTTTGAAAAGACAATCGAGATGAACATTGGAGAACATTCGTTCGATTTGGTCAGATAGATAGAAGGATGGATCGACAACTCTCCCTTCATGAATGTTTCTATCTTCGATGGGACGATAGAAACATGCAATAGCGGGAGAAATGCCGGGAGTAGCGGAGACTTTTGGAATATATTCCTTGGTTTTGGAAACATCACCAACTGTCACTTTAGGCATTTTCACCTAAACAAGATAACAACAAGAAAGTAAGATAAAAAAAATACATATGTGACATATACTACTCATGTGGAACGCAAACATACTTCGACTCTAAAATTTTAATCCTAAGAAGTAGTTTGCAATGTTCCTTATTTTCAATTTTTAACTCGCTTAAAGTGTATTCTATGATGTTAAGGAGTAGTTATATAGATATTATGGTAAAGAACCAAGAACATCCAAACGCTCATTTGTACATCATAAGCCACTTTGAAATATGACTAGACAAACATTAGATTGTATGTCTAGCTATTTCTTACGAGTTAAGTAACTCATTGAAAAGGTAAAAACGTAGATTTTGACTCAAAAATGTCTTTCAATTTGTTATGCCAAACACTTCCTTTCCTAGAAAAAATAATGACTAATATTTCAATATACATGTGAATTATGTATCTTGATGACTCAAAATTATTAGTTACAGGTTTATAAACTTGTCCATTAGTTGTAAAATTCATTTTGACTTAATCTTGACAATTTTATGACTCAATACAAACATCCTCTTATGTTTATAAAATCATTTTTCATGATTTGAAAGATATATTTTTAGGATTTAAAAGTTGTGATATTATAATGTGGTTAGTTATAATAAGTGTTTATGGCATAATTCAACAATGTATGAGGGTGTTTGGTTTTTCAAAATTTTGGCATGAAGGTTTTAGATTACTTAGATTCTAGGTTAATTAAGTACTCTAATCCTATGGGAAGTATTTGGTAATGAGTATCCTAGACTTAATTTCAACATAAGTTCAAATTTAAAAATTTTAACTAAAATATCAAATTGTGATTAGACTCGAAATTAGATGAAATTAGATGAAATGTGTTTTGGAAAACTTACAATATATGTTGCTAATAAAGATATAGGTGTTTGCCCCTTGCGAATTTAGCCCGAAGTGGTGATTTGGTGAATGGTTTTGGTGTTTCAGTTCGTTCACATCAGAGGGTGAGGAAGAAGTGTTTGTAAAATTGGGTGTTTGGCAAAGATTTTAGAAGAAAATTTTGTTTTGGTAGCAACAGATGGCCGGTCCCCTTAAACATTAAGGGGACCGCCCCCGTTTACAAGCCGGTCCCCTTAATTTTAAGGGGACCGCCCTTCAAAACAGAAAAAAATTTGTTTTGTTTCTGACGGCCAAATATTTATATGTATATATATAGATTTATTATATATCAAAAATACGTTGGGTTGTATTGGCACGAGAAGGGAATACTTGACACATTTTATTAACATTTCGTTAAGAAAATTTTCTTGACAATTTTGGACAAAATGATCAAGACGTCAAGCTGACAAAGGTGGGTTTAAGGAATGAAAAGAGAATGTGTGTGTATATATATATATTATGTGTTAAGGTGGGATGTTGAGGGATAATGAGGAAAGGACGGAGATGGGTGCTAACGACGATGGGAGTTTGTTTCATAGTTTTCTTGTGCGAAGGTTCGGCTTCGACTTCTATGTTGATCCACTCAACTCACTTCTCTTCATCACTGTGAGTTTTGCGAGAGTAGACATAGAAGATTTTCATGTTGAACGTTATAGTCCAAAAGGGGCAAAGGGGGAAGAAAAGGTTCGAGGACGAACAATTTCTTTTAGTTCTAGATAGTCAACAAATGACGTATCTAGGTTATGAGAGGTTATGTATATTATATATATATATATATATATAATATATAATATAATATATATATATATATATAATATATATATATATATATATATATATAAGAAGAAAACTTACTAACAAACACATAAGTATTTACTAAGTATTTAAGACTAAAGGGGGGGCATGCAATAGGCTAGTTCATTAATCTACGCATATAGTGGTGATCATGAAAGAGAGGCGTACCTTTTAGTCTTCAACATGTGGTCTTCAAAAATTCAAAGAGTATTGACTTATATAAGTCAATAACGAAGGAGATTCCGACTTTACCGATGAGTTGAAATTCTTGCCACTTGGTCCCCATGGTCTGATTGGTCCATAGTTGTTTGAACCAAACATGGTTTGCAATTGACTCGGATGCATATATGGTGGAAGTATTCCCCAAGGATTAAAACTTGGTGGATTTGGATAATTCCACATTGGGTGACTATTATTTTGACAGTTTGGTCTATTTTGGTTTCTTCTAGGTTAAGGAGTTTTAGGCCGAGGGTGAGGACTAAGTGGTCTTCTAGGAGGAGGTGTTTTTGACCTTAATTTTGGTTTAGAGTGTTCTACTTCATTTTTTAAAGATGGTTTATAAAAGGTTTTTACATCCTCATTACTAGCTATGGGTATTTTTCTATCTTTCATAAGTATATACTTAGGTTTTGACTCTAAAGGTTTTTGCTCACTAGTTTCACATTCAAACTTTACATTTTTAGTTTCACTATTTGAATCCTTAGTTGAATTAAATCCTAATCCGGTTTTATCTCCTGATATTCTTTGAATACTTATTATTTCCCTAAGTGAATTACTACTATTTTCAAATTTGTTAAGTTTACAAATTTCTTTCTTAAGTATTTCGTTTTCATTTTTAGTTTCTTGACATGTTCTACATTCAAAAACTTCTTTCCCTTTTTCTAAGTTATGTAGTTTAACTTTTAATTATAGTATTTCTTTTTCTAATTGGTTATTTTTATGTTTTAGTGATTTATTTTTACTCATTAATTTTTGACCTAGTTTGCATAATTTATTATATTCACTATCTAAGTCTTTTTCATCTAATGATAAATATTCATCACTAAAGTATTCGGTTTCGGAATGTACCTCACTTGATGTCTTAGCCATAAGACATTTCTCCTCCTTTGTGGTTTCTTTCTCGTCTTCGTCACTATCACTCCATGCTCCTCCAACGAATGCCTTTTGGTTTTGCTCCTTTGACATCATAGGACATCTTCCGATGAGATGATTTGGATCACCACATTTGAAGCACTTCCTCTCGCTCTTGCTACCTTTGTCGTCTTTGTTTCTTTGGAGTGCCTTTCTTTCGTCATGTGGTTGTCTAACGAATCTTCCTCGTCTTTTGAAAAACTTCTTGAAGTCTCTTACGGCCATGGCATATTCTTCGTCATCATTATCGGAGGTTGAGCTATCTTCGTCACTAGATACCTTCCTAGCTTTCAATGCAATTGACTTGCTTTGTTCTCTTTTTCCTTTGACCATCTCGGAGTCTTTCTTTATTATTGCTTCATAGAATTTCAAGTTGCCGATCAACTCATCAAGTTGAAGAGTTGACAAGTTCTTAGATTCTTCAATCGCCGTAACTTTAGCTCGCCATTTTGGATGAAGCGCCCTAAGAAATTTCCTAACAAAATTCTTACTAGAAAAATTCTCATCAAGTGCTTTTAAACTTGTGATGATTGTGTTAAATCTAGAAAAAGCATTATCAATTGATTCCTCTTCCGGAATCGTAAATTGTTTATATTGTTGAACAAGAAGATCTATTTTATTATCTTTGACTTGACTATTACCTTGGTGAGTTATTAGTAAAGAGTTCCAAATTTCTTTTGCGGTTTCACACATAAAGATTCTTTCGTATTCTTTACGTGGTAGTGCATTATAAATAACCATTTTTGCTTCATTATTTTTAGCAAGTTTTCTTTTTAAATCATCACTTTGTTTTTCAAAAGGTACTACTTCATCCTTTTTAGTTTCAGGATTGTTTTGAATAGGTAAAAAATCACCATTAGTAATAACATGCCAAAGATCTAGATCTTTTGATTTCACATAAGTTTCGAATCGATTTTTCCAATAAAGAAATCCATCACTTTCAAATAGTGGTGGCCTTTGCATAGATTGCCCTTCTAAATATTTTTCAGATTCCATAGATCGTTTCAAGTTTTAAAATACAGTTTATTTTAAAAATCTTGTTTGACGTGGCTCTTGATACCAATTGTGGAAAACTAGAAGGGGGGTTGAATAGTTTTACGTCTTTTTAATTTTATTGTGAAAATTTTGTTTACTTTTAAAGCTTCGATTCTATCTTATGTGAATTCAACTCTTGATCAATATGAATAAATATAAACAAATATAGAAAAGCAATGCAAGTAAAGTAAATATAATGAAATGAAAGATAGAGATGGAAAGATCAAACCACAACACGGAGATTTATAGTGGTTCGGCTACAAGGACACCTTCCTTGCCCTACTCCACTCCTCGAGTCACCTACTCGAGAGTTTTCTTCACTATGTCAACAAACTCCCTTATGGCGGAGAAACCTTACACAACTTTAGCTTACACCGGTTTAACGACACAAAGCTAGATGTCGAGTTCTAATCGTAGCTAGAACCAATCTCACAACTTCTACACAACTAGTTCACACCTTCTTCACGACGGCTTCACGACTTCTACACTACTTCTTTACAAGCACAACTACTTACTTACACTTAGATCTACTTATCACAACTATATAACACTTTACACAACTACAAGAATGATATGAGTTAAGCTATAATACTTCTTCTCTAGTTGAAGGAGTATTCTTCTTTTGCACTTTGATGGTGGAAGCTTGGATCACTTGGAAACCAATGCTTAAGAGAATATGATCAAAGGATTTTAGAAAGGATTTACAAGGATTAGAGAAGATTCAGAACAGAAGGTTTGGGGTGCAAAAGGTGGGGAAAATGTCCAGAGATAAACCAGTATTTATAGGCAAAAACTGGGAAGCTACTGGAGTGGGGCGGTCCCCTTAAATAGGGGGCCGGTCCCCTTAATTTTAAGGGGGCTGCCTTTATGAATTAAGAGGGCCGCCCCTGCTGAACGTTGCCCAGTTTTGTCCTTTTGTGGGGAAGATTTTTCTGAGACATTTTTGCCATTTTTGGTTGAAAATTTGAATTCATATATTTATAACAGATTAAACATATTTATTTAATACCAAAAATGTTTTTCAAAAATATATAAAATATTTTTGACATTTTATAAAAAGTTTAGAAATTAAGAAAAAGTTCCTTTGATCATATAATGCATTAAGCATTTGTTTATTCATACCTTAAGTGATTGAGTTGTTAAAATAGATATTTACAACTAAATACTTGTTTACGTCATGATCTTTCGTTTAATGATTTTACATTTTGTGATTATCAAAATATAGAGATATCGAAAGAATATTAACAACATGTTTAGGCATTATTTATATCAAAAAAGACAATTGTTTAAACCAAACACTTCGCTTTCACTATATTGAACGATTAAACGTGAAGCTCTTAACAATGCTTGTACGTATAGGAGATATGGATATCGATTTTTGGTATATGTATATAAAACCCTAACTGAGGATCTCTTTTTATAGCATAAAGAGTCCTTTACAAGTAAACTATATTCTATACAAATAAGATATACATCATATCCATTCCATATTTATCTTCACCCGGTTTCACCTTAATTTTCTAAGCAGTCCTAACTTTTCTTCATCAGCAGTACTAACTGTTCTTGTATTCTTCTCTTTATCAGCAGTACTAACTGTTCTTGTATTCTTCAACCGTACTAACTGCTTAATTTTAATTCCCAACAATCCTCCCCTAAACTTATGATTTCTATGCAAATCAACAAGTTTCTTGAATTAAACTTCTGCTTATGTTGATGGGGTGGATTCTTTCAAATACTTATCTTAAATCTCTAAACACTTGGGAATTTTCTTCACATATCGTACTCTTTTGGTCAACTCTTCAAAAATTACCATAAATAAATTTATTCCTGTAAGGAATTAATTCTAAATACCAACCCAAAGAATTGACTTCCTTATACCAACCCTGCATTTAATTACTTTAATACTCCATTGGTTCTATAAAAAGCCTTAAATTCTCAATACTATCACCATTACACACATTAACCTTCAAATCACAGCTATCAAACCCAATGAGTTCATCCAATCCAAACATTGTTGAGATTTCCTCAGATTCATCTTCAGATTCTGAAAGTGATGGATGGAGATCTTACTTTCCACCGAACTACACTAATCTGACTATCAGAAGCCCATCTCCAAAAGCTCAAGATGTATCTTCTGACGATGACCTTTCAATATCCTCTGATGATGATCAACAAGCACTTCCACTATCAGTTGTATTGACAAGAGAGATAGAGAAAGCTGTGGCAAAAATGAGGAAGGTTCAAGTGCCCGAAAAACATCAAGTACCCAAAAAATATCAAGTACCCGAAAAACATCAACTACTTCCAAGACCTGACAAAAAAGTTTTGGGACTTCCTAGTTGGAAAGTGTGGAACTTAATCAATAGCAAAGGAGTTCACAAATCCATGCCAGACTTCAAGGACAAAGGCAAAAAGAAGCTTGAGTAGTGGTTATGTGTTAGATTGGTTTAGGTTTGTGTGTTGGTAGTTGATTGGTTTGTGATGTTAGGAGTTGGTTGATTTTGTTGGTTTTTCTTATGTAATGAATCCACCTCTGTAATGAATAAATGTTATGCACCTGTTTATATTCATCTCTGACTCTTAATTCCTCCCCTGAATTACATAATCATCTTTAACAGCAACTAGAACAAACTTTTAATTCCTCCCCTGTTTGGAAGAATCTTCACCATCAGACGAATTAGAACATATGACATCCAAGCTCAGCATCCAATATGACAATTTGTACAAGTTATCATCAATTCAATTGTTTAGTTTTAAACTGATCTCAACACTTCCAGATGTGTTACCTTCTGAGAGAGGTGTATCACAGAGCATAAACTCAGTAGGAACTAAGTTTGAACAATCAGTACAAACTGGTGAAGCCAGCAGTATAAACTGTTAACCCCAGCAGTACTAACTGTTAGCAAAAAGTTTTCAGAGATAAAATCAAGTTGTAAGTTTAATGTGGATTTGAAAACATTTTTGTCCACTTATAGTTTTTGAGCAAACTATCAGCTATGAACGGATTTGACATGTCTTTACCAATAGCCGTTTGCTATGGACTAGCCAACTCTTCACACTTAGATTTGGTGAGTTGATAACCAACCAGTTTTTGGTAAACTGTCAACCATAAACGGATTTGAGTAGTCTTTACCAGAAACCGTTTGATCTGGACTAGTTGATTCTTATGTCGGTTAGACATGGTGAATCAATTACCATTTGTTGTGTGACAAGCATTCACACTTGACAATCCAAACCACCATACTTTCCAAAGCACAATCCAAAGCAAAAAGCTTTTCTTAACCTGAAATGTTAGTCCAAAACCAAAGAAAACACAATACACAATATTCTCTTTTAACAGTTATCACAATTGACTAACAGTACCAAAAATTACCAAGCAGTACTAACTATACAAATAGCACAACTAGCAGTACAAAAAGTAACTATCAGTAAATAAAACTTTGTTCTGTTTATCACAAATTTGTGATACATTGAAAAGATTGTACTTAAGTTCTGGTACATAATACACATTTTCAAAATCAAGATTACCATTTTTAATTACCCCTTTACCAGTAATCCTTCCTCCAATACCACCACCAAAGACAACTGGTCCTCCATCCAGAGCAATAAAGACTGAAAGATATGACATGTTGCCTATCATGTGCCTTGAACATCCACTGTCTGAATATCCTCTATCTTCTTTACCATTTGAAGGATGTTCCTGCACACAAAATAAAGGTGTTAGTTTCTTTTGGGGATCCAAACCATCACTGGTTTAGATCTGCCTTGTGCATCAAGATGAGAAAACTTGTTGGAGGTCTTTGATGCACCATTGGGTTTGGTAGAATTTCTAACCCAATGTGCTGAGGCCTTGACAGCATTGCCCCTTTTTCCCTTAACATTTAAGTGCCTAGCAGTAGGATTTGCTGGTCTAGCAGTTGGAACTGCTGACCTAGCAGTTGGAACTGCTTGTTTAAATTTTGTCACCCACTTCTGATTGGTCATTGCTGTTTTCTCATAAAAATGCCTTTTAACTGTTTGTGCATGATTTGAAAATTGTTTTGCACTTGAAACAGTTTGCTTGTTATTAAACCACTTATTTTGACTAGCAGTTGAAACTGTTTTGATGCCAGTCTTTAACATAACGGCTTTGGGTGACATCTTATGATTTGCATTAGGGCTTGTCAATCTAGTTGGACTATTTTGAGTTACCCTAGCATTGTTATTTCTATTCACCCTTGTATTCCCAGAGACCCTCTTTTTCCATGGGTTAGAATCACAATAAGCAGCCATATGATCAAAACTTCCACAAACAAAGCACACTTTTCTAATCATAGCAAACTTATCATCCAATTTCTTAGATTTTGAGTGATTCCTGTTCCTATGACTACCCTCAGAAATTGGTGATCTGTTCTTAGTCCTATACATCTCAGCATATCGAACACTTTTCCTAACTGGTTTTATGTTTTCAGTCTTAACCATTTTAGGAGCATGTTTAGCTTCTACCTTAACAACATTAGGTTTGTCCTTAATCTCTACATCCTCATCATCAGATGTCCAATCCTCAATAGTTGGTGCATCTAAGTTCCTATCAGAGGACATCTTTTCCTCAGAAAGAGATTTATCACTAGCACTCACAAAAGAATCTTCTACCTTAACAAATTTAACAGGATTCTCACTAATCTTAACACCATATCCAGGAAAATACATATCCTTAAACTCTTCTAAACCTGTATGAGCTAAATCAATTCCTGGTGGAACAAACATTCCTCTAAGAGGGGGTGCAACTGACTTATAACCTAAACCAGATTTAGCTTTGTTAAGTATTTGACTCTCTACTATCTTCTTAACTCTGTTTGAAGTATGTTCAAGAGTATCTACACTTAACTGGATGTTTTCTTTTTCCTTTTTAAGCTTCTCTAGTTCATATACAAGTCCACTCATTTTATTATCTTTTATTTGCAATTCCCTCTTTAAAACACCCATCTCATCAGAGAAGTTTGACTCATTCTGTCTATAAAACACAATTTGTTCTTCCAAAACAGCTAGTCCTCTTTTATGATTTGTCAGACTAGAATTTACTTGATTAAATTCTACTCTAAGATCATCATACTGTTTCTTAACATTTTCATAATCTTTTAAAGCACGACAAGAATTTGAGCATTTTTGGAGTATATGTACCTCAGAGTCTGAGAAAGCCATTAAACCCAAGTTAGTTGGTTCCTCTTCTTCCTCCATGAAGCTCCAATCAAATCTAGCTCCATCTACAGCTACCATAGCCTTGGAAGAAGGCTCTTCAACATTAACTGTTCTCCTTGTTCCTTGCTGATTCTTAAACCGTTGACCCTGGTTGCTTTGTTGTCTTGGACCTCTACATTCCCTGGCAAAGTGCCCCATCTTGTGACAATTAAAGCATTCCACCTTAGACTTATCATACCCAGCAACATTTCTTCCATTGAAGGTAATCTTATTCCCAGTCCTTTGGTAATACTTCTTAGCTTTGATGCTTATCAAAGCCAACTGCCACTTTAAATCCATAGCCTCCAAATCATCTTCAGCAATTTGAAGAAGATCTTCATTAAAGATCTTAGACCCACCAGACTGTTCTGACACAAATGCATATATGGTTTCTTTAGTCAAGCCAGCAGTACTAGTTTTTACACTAGCAGTGCCAACTGTTGGTTTAGCAGTACCAACTGCTTCTTCATCTTCATGATTCAAACTGTTTGAAGAAGATACGAAAGCCATATTCCCTGAACTAGAACTGGTGCTACCATTCTTCTTCACCTTCTGCTAAACAATCTTAAGATTGTTGTAAAGCTCATTCATTGTCATTTTCTCCAGCTCTGGTTTATTGCTCTAAACCACAACATAAGTGTTCCATTCAGCAGGTAAACTATTTAGAAACTTCATGTTGAGGTCTTCCTGTGGAATCACAATCTTTAACACAGTAAGTTGACTGATGATCTTTTGAAGCCTATTAAAGATATGGTCCAAAGTTTCATTGCTTGATGCAGTGAAGTTCTCATAACTTTGCTTAAGTAGGGTTTTCTGTGCCTTCTTGGTAGCTTCATTGCCACCAAATCTTTCCACCACTGCTTCAAAAAGAGTTTTAGCAGTCTCGTAATGGCTAAAATTCAGCACTTGATCATTAGGAATTGCCATTAGTAACAAATTCCTAGCCTTCTTATCATTCTTCTTTTTGATTCTCTCCTCGTTCGTAACTGGCTCAGTGTTAAGCTTTGTGATTTTGGAACCATCAGCACGTGTTTCTTCAACAGCAATTGGTTTGAAGGAATCACCATTGATAATAATATCCCATAATGCATAGTCTTGCACCATGAAATATTGCTCTATTCTGAGCCACCATAAATCGTATTCATTCTGTTTCAGCATGGGGAGTTTAGCAAGGATTGAGGTTTGAGGTGTCTCCATGTCCATCTTCTTGGTTGCTAGTGAGTAAATACTTCTGGATCTTCTAAACTCAAAGTATCAGAAACCTGGCTCTGATACCACTTGACCGGATCTAAACACACACGTTGTGTTGGGGATACTTTGAGTATATACTTGATAGCATGCGGAATTTACTACCAAGTACCTAGAAGAATATGTGTTTGGTGATTGTGTGATCGTACAAATGTAACAATAAGAACAACAAGACAATTGTTTAAACCAAACACTTTGCTTTCACTATATTGAACGATTAAACGTGAAGCTCTTAACAATGCTTGTACGTATAGGAGATATGGATATCGATTTTTGGTATATGTATATAAAACCCTAACTGAGGATCTCTTTTTATAGCATAAAGAGTCCTTTACAAGTAAACTATATTCTATACAAATAAGATATACATCATATCCATTCCATATTTATCTTCACACGGTTTCACCTTAATCTTCTAAGCAGTCCTAACTTTTCTTCATCAGCAGTACTAACTGTTCTTGTATTCTTCTCTTTATCAGCAGTACTAACTGTTCTTGTATTCTTCAACCGTACTAACTGCTTAATTTTAATTCCCAACATCTCCTCAAGAAGATGAACAAATGAACACAATTGTTACATTTGATGAAGATCAAATTAACCCAGTTGTTACATTTGATGATCCAATTGATGACGATAACAATGATAAAATTGAACAAAATGAACCTTCGCTCGGTCCAGATCCAGAACTCATGACCTTACTATTGACCACCCAATCCCAGTTGGACTCACAAAAATCTCAGATTGAAAGATGCAATGAAATCAACAGAACATTAAAAGCAAAAGTTGCATTCTTAACTAAGGACCTTGAGTGCTATAAAATACAACTCACAAATTTTGAAACAAAAGAAAAACGAGAACAAAGTTTTGAAGTTGCATTCCAAAAAGCTTATGTCAAAGAACAAGATTTACAACATCAAATACGAGAATTAGTTGCTTCCAAAAATAACTTGGTTTCTCAAATGGAACAAGAAAAAATTAGAATTCAAACAACAGGTTGAACACCTCAATTATGAACTTTCAAAAACAAAAACAGAGTTGTCAACTTTTCAAGCTAGTTTTTCTGAACATAAACAAGTGTCTAGGAAATGAATTGATTCTTATCTTGATAAAATCGTAGATTTGGAATGTAAATTAAAAGAGTTTCAAAAAGTTGTTTATAAAACTTGTGAGTCTATAACAACAATTCAAAAGTTTACTTTAAAGCAAAATCCCCAAGGTTATGGTTTTGCTATTGGTGATGACAAACCACGTTTTCTACACAAAGCACTCATGGAAAATCCAAAGTTGTATAGTGCAGACCATCTCTTTGATGATTCAATTATGCGTGTTGTTATACATAACTGTGAGGAAGAACAGGAACAGGAAGAAGAGAGTCAATGAAAAATGAGCAATGTTAAGTTCAATAAACCATTTGATTATTCAAAAGTGCCTCATATTTCTGACACCTTCGTTCCTCAAAAAGATAAAACAGAACAACCATGGTTTGTAATGCAAATTCATGAATCTTCTTCTGAGGTTGGTCCTGTTAAACCAGTGGCACAAATAAATGGTCCTTTACCAACTTCTGGAGTAATTGCACCATTACCTAAATGATGTCTTGTACTTATATATTTTGATACATTTATGGAAGACATCAACCTTTTAGAACAAGCAATTGAACGTAACTCTGAGATAACAGTTTCCACTTTTCTATCTCCTTACGAAAAAGAAAAGAGAGAAATTTTTCAAAATCAATTTTTACCATACGTTAAACATTTGCGTCTTTGTGCTACACTCTGGGAACAAGAACTCCAAACAGAAGTAACATCCATGATAAACACTTTCAATGCAATTGAAAATTCGATCTCAAAACAAAAACGTCAAAACAAAGTTTTACAAAAAGAAGCTGATCGACTCTTGGAAGATGTTCTAAGTTCTGATATTATCTCTGTGATTATGAATTCGATATACGAGTCTTGCAATGCTATGCTTGTTGATGATCACACTGCTGAAACTGAAATGTTGAGACATGAAATTGAGACTTTAAAAGAGAAAATGAGAGAATAATTAAACACAATGATGATGTGCAAAGTAAACTTTCAACAGAAATTTTTCAACTTCATCAGAAGCTACAATGGTGTCAAACTCAGAGTCTTAATTTTGAATTAAAATTGCAAAGTCAAAATGAAACGATGTCCTTTCATAACAGTTAAACATCCAAAGTTGAGAATCTTGTGGATGAAAATGCTGTTTTAAAAAGTCAAATTTTTAAATATGAAAAGGAAATCGATGAAGTTTGTCAAAATCGTAATGACACCGTACGCTTAAATAGAGAACTCGATTCAAAAATGCAACAAAAGAATCACATCATCATTGAACTCAAAGAGAAAATTCAGTTACTTAAAAAAGGAAAGTTTGTTAACATAAATGTGATTGCACCAGGAATGTACAAAATGTATACAACACCTAGGCAAACATCCCCTCCGACTACTAATTTGAATCCTTTCACTTCTACAGGAATAGTCCCCACTACTAGTGTTAGCAGATCAAAGCGTAAGAGCAACAAATGGAAGAATAAGATCTGGCAATGTAGAAGCGGAACACTAGAAGCCCAAGAAGTAGAAGATGAACTTAGGAATTTGAATAAAACACATGTTGCGTCTAATTTAGATTCGAACTTAAAAACTTGTAATTCTAATATCAATGTAACGAATGCTAAGACTTTGAATGTTTTGAATGTTAATGCATCTTGTGTGTTCTGTCGTAAAAGCATGTTATCTGGTGTCATACGAAATGTGTTGCAAAATCTCTTTTATCTCGTAACAGGAAACGTACATCTGGCATTCCCTCTAGGGCCACTATTGCTTTTAAGTCTGTGCTAGGAAAACCGCCAAGTGTAGTTTCTAAAAATGCCTTAGACACACCCATAGTTGCGAATACAACTCCTAAGACAATCCCATCACCTAGCGAATTCACTAAGAAGAAAGCTAAAAATAGTTGGACATGGCAACGTTGGTTACAAAGGAAACCTAGTTTTACATGGCTACCTAAAGTTATTAATAACTGTGTTGATAGCGGCTGTACCCGACATATAACAGGCACTGTCAGATTCGGGAATGATGATTTTGCTGCTATCATGGGCTATGGAGATTACGTCAATGGCAACATCGAAATTAGTCGTGTCTATTATGTCGAAGGCCTTGGTCACAACCTTTTCTCAGTCGGTCAATTTTGTGATGGGGATTTGGAAGTAGCATTTCGGGAGAAAACTTGTTTCGTTCGTGACTTACAAGGAAATGATCTAATGTCGGGCAAACGTGGAACTAGTCTTTACACCGTCTCAATGTCTGATATGATTGCTTCTTCTCCTATATGCCTGCTCTCCAAAGCACATTCGACAAAATCATGGTTATGGCACAAACGATTATCTCATCTGAATTTCAAAACCTTGACTGAACTCGAACGTCACAAACTAGTCGATGGTCTTCCACGGTTTCGATATGCAAAAGATCACTTATGTCCAGCTTGTGAACAAGGAAAAAGTACTCGTGCACATTTCCCTTCTAAAACAGAACACAATACATATCACGTTCTTCACCTACTTCATATGGATTTGTGTGGCCCGATGCATGTTCAAACGATAAACAGTAAACGCTACATTCTAGTAATTGTTGATGACTACTCCAGACGGACTTGGGTCTATTTTATCCGAAGCAAAGATCAAGCTCCTTCAATAATCATCACCTTTCTCACAAAAATTCAAGTTCAGCTTCATAATACGGTCAGAAAAGTTAGAACAGACAATGGAACTGAATTCAAAAATCAAACTCTTCGAGCTTATTTTGAGAAAGTGGGAACATCAAACATCCATTGCAAGAAGTCCAGAACCGAATGAGGTTATCGAAAGACGCAACAGGATGTTAGTGGAAGCTGCAAGTACGATGATAATCAATGCTCAATTACCAGATTACTTATGGGCATAAGCTGTATCAACTACATGTTATACCCAAAACCGTTGTATGATCACCAAATGGCATCACAAAACTCCTTATGAGATAGTTCACAACCGCAAACCGAATATTCAATACTTTCATGTATTTGGTGCTCTTTGCTATCCAAATAATGATCGTGATGATTTTGGAAAACTCAAAGCAAAGGCTGACATTGGTATCTTCTTTGGATATTGTGAGAACTCTAAAGGTTTTTGAATTTGGAATCGTCATACTAGAGAAATTCAGGAGACTATTCATGCTAATTTCGATGAGCTTACAGAAATGGATTCTGAGCAAAACAGCTTAGGACCCGCAACCAACCGTCTAAATTTTCCAGATCAATCAGCTGCATCTCTTTCACTTAACCGTAAAGAATTGGAAACATTGTTTGCTCCACTGTTTGATGATTCTTTTGCATGTCGTGCACCAGATGTATCACCAATTTCCGCTGCACAACCTGATAATAATCCAATACTTGATACACCTGCTACTATAACAACAACCATTTCTACAGATGCACCTCCAATTGAATCTCCATCAACACCAGAACAAACTGCTTCCAACACTGAAAATGCAGCTGAAGATCTACAACAACAAGAAGTACCCGCACCTGTAAATTATGACGGAAATGCCTTCTTTAATCCATTTGCTCCGGCTCCAACCATTCCCGATATTGCAGAGTCGTCTACACGCAACTTGGATCCGTCTAATATGCACACTCTTTTTCAACATTACCCTTCAACACACAAATAGACAAGAGATCATCCCTTAGTAAATGTGATTGGTAATCCTGATAATCCAGTCATGACACGACAAAGACTTCACACAGATGGTGAAACATGCATTTATGCTCTTACTGTCAGTCAAGATGAACCAAAGAACATTAAAGAAGCAATGAATTATGACAATTGGATTGAATCAATGCAAGAAGAACTCAATCAATTCAAACGTCTTGAAGTCTGGGAATTGGTAGAAAGACCCGATGGAGTCTATGTTATCGGACTTAAATGGATTTGGAAAACCATACTTGATGCTGATGGAACAGTAATTCGTAACAAATCGCGTATGGTTGCCAAAGGTTTCAGCCAAGAAGAAGGCATTGATTTTGAGGAATCCTTTGCACCAGTGGCTAGACTTGAAGCTGTCTGAATGTTTTTGGCGTATGCTACTCACAAGAACATCATCGTTTATCAAATGGATGTGAAAACTGCTTTTTTGAATGGGCAACTCCGTGAAGAAGTGTATGTCATACAACCAGAGGGATTCATCGATCCATATCATCCTAATCATGTGTACAGACTCAAGAAAGCCCTTTACGACCTTAAACAAGCCCCGAGGTCATGGTACGATAAACTGTCTGCATTCTTACTTGCTAATCACTTACCAAAGGATCAGTTGATCCCACACTGTTTATTCAAAGACACGGGGAGGACATCTTAATTGTTCAAATTTATGTTGATGACATCATTTTTGGTTCAACACATAAAAAGTACTCAAATGCTTTTGCAAAATTAATGAAACAAAATTTTGAAATGTCCATGATGGGTGAACTTACGTTCTTCTTAGGACTTCAAGTTCATCAATCCCCCCGTGGTATTTTTCTAAACCAGTACAAGTATGCTTTTAATATTTTAAAGAAATATGGCATGACAAGTTGTGATACTTATAACACACCTATTTCTGCATCATCCCCAAAGCTGGATGCGGATTTACATGGTACACCTGTTGACCCTACAAAATACCATAGTATGATTGGGTCCCTCATGTATCTAACAGCCAGTAGACCAGATATAGTTTTTGCTGTATACCTATGCTCCCGTTATTAGTCACGACCAACTGAAAGACACCTCTATGAGGTTAAAAGAATCATTCGATACATAAAGGGAACCATCCATTTGGGGATCTGGTTTTGAACTAATAGCTTTTTCAGATGTTGATTATGCAGGATGTTTAGACACACGCAAAAGTACATCTGGGGGAGTGCAGTTTCTAGGAGACAAACTTGTAACTTGGCAGTAAAAGAAGCAGGATTACACTTCATTGTCATCTACAGAATCAGAATATGTAGCCGTGTCAGCATGCTGTGCTCAAGTCATTTGGATGCGATCACAGCTGTTGACTACGGTTACATTTTCAACAAGATTCCCATGTACTGCGACTCCAAGAGTGCCATTGCCATCTCATGCAACACGGTTCAACATTTGAAGTCAAAACATATCGCACTTCGATATCATTTCATTAAAGAGCATGTTGAAAAGGGTACAATTGAAGTATATTTTGTGGGTACTGAATACCAATTAGCGGACTTATTCACCCAAGCCTTACCCCATGCAAGATTTGTAGAATTAGTTCACCAAACTGGTGTGCGGTGTTTGACTCTAGATGATTACCTTTAATGGAAGAGATGTTGCTGGATATGATAAGTCTAAGGTGGAGTGCTTTAATTATCACAAGATGGGGCACTTTGCCAGGGAATGTAGAGGTCCAAGACAACAAAGCAATCAGGGTCAAGGGTTTAAGAATCAGCAAGGAACAAGGAGAACAGTTAATGTTGAAGAGCCTTCTTCCAAGGCTATGGTAGCTGTAGATGGAGCTGGATTTGATTGGAGCTTCATGGAGGAAGAAGAGGAATCAGCTAACTTGGGTTTGATGGCTTTCTCAGACTCTGAGGTACATATTGTTCAAAAATGTTCAAATACTTGTTCTGCTTTAAAAGATTATGAGTGTCTTAAAAAACAGTATGATGATCTTAGAGTAGAATTTAATCAAGTAAATTTTAGTCTGGCAAATCATAAAAGAGGACTAGCTGTTTTGGAAGAACAAATTGTGTTTTATAGACAGAATGAGTCAAACTTCTCTGATGAGATAGGTGTTTTAAAGAGGGATTTTCAAATAAAAGATGATAAAATGAGTGGACTTGTATATGAACTAGAGAAGCTTAAAAAGGAAAAAGAGAATATTCAGTTAAGTGTAGAAACTCTTGAACATACTTCAAAGGGAGTTCAGAAAATAGTAGAGAATCAAATACTTAACAAAGCTAAGTCTGGTTTAGGGTATAAGTCAGTTGCACCCCCTCTTAGAGGAATGTTTGTTCCACCAGGAATTGATTTAGCTCATACAGGTTTAGAAGAGTTTAAGGATATGGATTTTCCTGGATATGGTGTTAAGATTAGTGAGAATCTTGTTAAATTTGTTAAGGCAGAAGATTCTTTTGTGAGTGCTAGTGATAAATCTCTTTCTGAGGAAAAGATGTCATCTGATAGGAACTCAGATGCACCAACTATTGAGGATTGGACATCTGATGATGAGGATGCAGAGGTTAAGGACAAACCTAATATTGTTAAGGTAGAAGTTAAACATGCTCCTAAAGTGGTTAAGACTGAAAACATAAAACCAGTTAGAAAAAGTGTTCGATATGCTGAGATGTATAGGACTAAGAACAGATCACCAATTTCTGAGGGTAGTCATAGGTACTCGAATCACTCAAAATCTAAGAAATTGGATGATAAGTCTACTATGATCAGAAAAGTGTGCTTTGTTTGTGGAAGTTTTGATCATATGGCTGCTTATTGTGATTCTAACCCATGGAAAAAGAGGGTTTCTTGGAATACAAGGGTGAATAGAAATAACAATGCTAGGGTAACTCAAAACAGTCCAACTAGATTGACAAGCCCTAATGCAAATCATAAGATGTCACCCAAAGCTGTTATGTTAAAGACTGGCATCAAAACAGTTTCAACTGCTAGTCAAAATAAGTGGTTTAATAACAAGCAAACTATTTCAAGTGCAAAACAATTTTCAAATCATGCACAAACAGTTAAAAGGCACTTTTATAAGAAAACAACAATGACAAATCAGAAATGGGTGCCTAAATTTAAACCAGCAGTTCCAACTGCTAGACCAGCAAATCCTACTGCTAGGCACTTAAATGTTAAGGGAAAAAGGGGCAATGATGTCAAGGCCTCAGCACATTGGGTTAGAAAATCTACCAAACCCAATGGTGCATCAATGACCTCCAACAAATTTTCTCATCTTGATGCACAAGGCAGATCCAAACCAGTGATGGTTTGGATCCCCAAAAGAAACTAACACCTTTATTTTGTGTGCAGGAACATCCTTCAAATGGTAAAGAAGATAGAGGATATTCAGACAGTGGATGTTCAAGGCACATGACTGGCAACATGTCATATCTTTAAGACTTTATTGCTCTGGATGGAGGACCAGTTGTCTTTGGTGGTGGTATTGGAGGAAGGATTACTGGTAAAGGGGTAATTAAAACTGGTAATCTTGATTTTTAAAATGTGTATTATGTACCAGAACTTAAGTACAATCTTTTCAGTGTATCACAAATTTGTGATAAACAGAACAAAGTTTTATTTACTGATACTGATTGTCTTAATCTTTCTCCTGATTTCAAGCTACCTGATGAAAGTCAAGTATTGCTTAAAATCCCTAGAAAGGATAACACATACAGTGTTGAGATGAATAAACTAGTTCCTAAGGTTGGACTTACTTGTCTTGTTGCAAAAGCCACATTGGAAGAATCAATGTTGTGGCACAGGAGGCTTGGTCATGTTAATTTTAAAACCATTAACAAAATTGCTAAAAATGGGTTGGTAAGAGGTTTACCAAATAAAACTTTTCTCAATGACCAAACCTGTGTTTCTTGCCTTAAAGGTAAGCAACACAGAGCCTCATGTAAGCCAAAGACCCAAAACTCTATTTCTCAAGCTTTATATATGTTGCATATGGACTTGTTTGGTCCTACTTCTGTGAATAGCTTGAATTTTAAGAGATACTGTCTTGTTATCACTGATGATTATAGTAGGTTTTCTTTGGTGTTCTTTATGAAAACTAAGGATGAAACTAGTGAAATCCTTAAGACCTTCATTGTTGAAGTAGAAAACCTAGTTGATAAGAAAGTTAAAATAATCAGATGTGACAATGGGACTGAATTTAAGAATAGAGTGATGGATGATTTTTGCAGAGAAAAAGGTATTAAGAGGGAATTTAGTGTAGCTAGAACCCCACAGCAAAATGGAGTAGCTGAGAGAAAGAATAGGACTCTTATAGAGGCTGCTAGAACAATGTTAGTTGACTCTAAGCTACCAATTTCATTTTGGACTGAAGCAGTTAGCACTGCTTGTTATGTATTGAATAGGGTTTTAGTTGTGCAACCTCACAGTAAGACTGCTTATGAGCTTCATAGAGGTAGAACTCCTGCTTTAAGCTTCATGAGACCTTTTGGTTGTCATGTTACTATCCTTAATACCAAAGACCAACTAGGAAAGTTTGATGGGAAATCTGAGGAAGGTTTCTTTGTTGGTTATTCTCTGCACAGTAAGGCTTTTAAGGTGTACAATACAAGCACCAAGCATGTGGAAAAAAATCTGCACATAGAATTTTTGGAGAATAAACCAAATGTTGCAGGTGTTGGTCTAGATTGGATCTTTGATATTGACAGTCTTTCAGATTCCATGAATTATGTGCCTGTTACAGGTACAAATACTAACCATGATACAGGTTCAGAGGAGGAAGATGAAGATTGCATTTTCATACCAATCATGGAAGAAAGTCCATTGAATGAGTCTTCTACAAAGAAAGATGATATTCCATCATCAAGTGGTATCAGAGACAGGTTGCTCATGATATCTAGGATGTTACAAGGTTTTCTGTCGAAAAGAAGCAGATCTGATGAAGGTTCGATTGTCTTGAAGGCTGAGGTAATCGCTATTTAATGTTGGTGCTTGATCAGTATGGTTAATTCACAATTTAATAACCTCGTACGGTATTAATTATATGGCACTAAAACTGAATTGAATATTATTCAATTTAATTAGTCGAACCTATTGCTTTGGTCGATGGAAAATATTTTAATCTTTTATGTAGGACTGATTCGAAATTGGTGATGTGATATCCTTGGTCAACGATTGAATGAGAGCTGCTACTTTTGGTTCACTTTAATTTATGTTGCGTACTGGTTGATGGTAGTGGGGCTGGAATTAAAAAAGAGTTTGACTCGTACTGATTGATCGGTGATATGTGGCGTCAAGTAAATGGGGCAATTCAGTGGCCTGCATATTCTCGTACCGCCTTAATTATTGTGGACCTACAGTCGCATTTAATTTTGCTAAAGGGAATGAATTGGTAATTGATATTGCTGCTACGATTGGTACAAATATTGGTCTGACAGTTTACATATTATACTGCCAGTTTCTACTGCTGGCCTTCAGAATTAGTACTGTTCGATGAACAGTTAGTACTGCTTATAGCAGTTTGTACTGCTAGCTTCACCAGTTAGTACTGCTTGGTTTTCGCGTTAGTACTGCTCGACAACAGTTTGTACTGCTAGCTTTGGAGGTTGAAAAGTTTGTACTGCTGGTTTGTATTGCTAGAGCATGGAATTATCAAAGTGAGGGGAAGTATATCTATTTGGAACACATTAGTTCCAAAGCACACACACAGGGGAAGCAACACACACACAAGATGGTGATTTGGTTTATGTTCGTTAAAAGTTTAAAGGCTCGGTTTTTATTGGCGAAGTGGATTCATTGTTACTTATTTGACGGTGAAGTGGAATTTTTCAAGTTTGTGTTTTATTCTATCTTAAGGTGGGTGTAACACACTTTAAAGATAACTTGTTTGTTCGTTCAAGTGACTACGGATTGACAAACACTTAAAGGAGTTACGTTATTGTGCTTAGTGTTTATTGTCAAGAGATTACGATCTCCTTATACGTTAAGTATACATTCGAAGTCATCTATAGTACAAGATATAGGACACAAGGTTGGTTTATTCTACTTCAGCATCGAATTGGTAATGGTTGATTTTCTTCTTCAATACATCGAGGTTATACTATATCGAGGTGAAGGTTTTTCTACTGCTAGTTGATATTTCTACGGCTAATTTTGATTTCTATTGTTTCAAGTTCATTTTTAGCGCGAAAAACTTAATGGTGGGTAATTTGAAACATTGGAAAGATGGCTTGGACGTGTAGTATTGATTCGTGGTTATGAAAATCAAAGTTGCTTATTTTCGTTCCCTATTTGATGATGACAAAAAGGGGAAGAAGATTTATTGTTAATTGCAGCTTGAAGATCCTTGATGGTATGCATGACTTAAAGGGAAGACGGAGAAGACAACATCTTTCATACATGGTTTTGTCATATCAACTAGGGGAAGATTGTTAGGAATTAAATATATGAGTTGATATTGACAAAAACATGAAAGATGGAGGAAACTTATGAAGACAAAGATAAGGGACTAATTCCGTCAATTTAGAGTCTTTGTAACCCTAATCCTCTATTATATAAAGAGGATAGGTCGTAGGTTTTTAAACACAGGTCTTCCACAATGTAGTCATAAAAGGTGTGTGTGTGTCTAGGCGTCAAGTCCTCTAATGGATGCCTAAGGTTTGTAATCGTTCGACAAACCTTGTTCAATAATAATGATAGTTTGATTATTCCGCTGCGTAGTACATGTCTTATTCATTATTATTGTGTTAATCCTAGATAAAAGGTCTAACAAACCTCGAGCAAACGATCTCCACATTAAACACAACTAAGAAAGTCAAACACCAAAACCTCTTTTGTAAATATCTTATTCAAAAACACAAAATTGACGGAATTAGTGATGTATCTTTTGTAAATATCTTATCCAAACCTTGGGCATGACTTGTAATTTACATTTTAATTTAGTCATGTACGTATATTAGTGATCTTTTACAGTTATAATTTATGTATTAATAAAGAGACATGCATGACTTATATTCTTTTGATGGTATTAGTCAATTGAAATTCATATTCAAGGATGGGGATGTTATTTAATGTTTTGAAGGTATTAGTTTACGTTAAATATTTTTTCGAAAGATGAGGTTGACATACATTTTAATTTTTTTTTTTTATATAATTTAGATTTTTTTATTTTTATTTTTATTTTATTTTTTATTTTATTATTTTTTTTAAGTGAATGTTTAATTTGTTGTTTATGGTGTTTATCTCTTTTGTATATAGTGTTTAATAATGCATGAGTCGCATGGAAAAACTTAATTTTTCTTTTGATTGTATTTGTTAACGGAAATTCATTTTTAAGTGCGGCTGGCTTAACTAATATTTGATTGTATTTGTTAACGGAAATTCACTTGTAAGGACGGAGTGCTTAAGTAATATTTTGTGGTCATGACTTGTAATTTACATTTTAATTTAGTTATGTACGGATATCAGTGATCTTTTATAGTTATAACTTATGTATTAATAAAAAAGACATGTCTGACTTATAGTTATTCCTGTGATGGTATTAGTCAATTGAAACTCATATTTAAGGACGGGGAGGTGAATTATTATTTTGATGGATTATGTAGGTTTTTTTTAACTTAAAATAAAGAAAATTGAAACTAATATTATATAACTAAGAACACATGTATAACTTAATTATATCGAGTTTTCTTATATTGAATAAAAAAAAGACTAAACCATCAAACATCGTCTATGTGGTTGATGACTTATTTTCCAACAAAACAGTGAACCCAAGTTATAATCCCGGGAAAAAAACCGTAACAAAGTCTTTTCATTGTCATGTGCATTGTAGAAACTATGGACCATGTCAAGCACTCTTCTATGCACACCTTTTGCTTTTAATAGGATCCCCATCATCATATAGTAAAGACACCTAAAACAACACATAAAACAACATCAAAGAATCAACCACGTAAACAATGTTTTATATCAAACTTTAATGCATAAGTATTTGTTTTATGCTACCTGCTAGACCTTTGTACGCAAAGTTACAAAAGCAATCACCTGTTTCATACCAAACAAAGATATAAGCCATCTTTTTTTCTAAATTATAAAGTTATTAAGTTGAGTTTATGAACATCTATAAGCTATTAGCTTAACTTGATAAGTTAATAAGCAAAATCTCTTCCTATGTCACACAGAAAGCAATCTGCAAAGTTAATAAAGTGCCACATACACAACAATGAAGATCACCATTAAATATTTCAAATATTGTATTGACACACTGTATAGTTTTATTAGCAAGATCGGTATCATTCTTTTGTTGGTTCATCTTGGCAGTAGCAGCAGCTCTGGCTAGGAACTGGTATGGATCTTTGTTTTAAAGAAACAAAAGCATTTAACTTCAAATCTGTCTTGAGTCGTCGAATGCGTTTGGCTGCTACTTACATGTGTACCACTTAATCATTGTTTTCATGTTTGATTAGTAACTTTAATGACAACACACTGCAGAAAGTGAGTATAACTTAAAATGTTGCCTACATCTCTTGATAATAATTTTTTTCCAAATACTAATAGCACATTTATGCATTTGTACGTGTGTCATCCAGGATATACCTGGTTTGAGTCGAGGTTTATTTCCAAGTGTTTTTAACTATACACGGTTCCGGAGATGCATTTGTACGTGTGTCATCTAGGATATACCTGGTTTGAGACATGGTTTCTTTCCAATGGTGTTTTTAACGATACATGGTTTCGGATCCGCTGTTCTTCCCAAGCTGTGTGCCTTTCTGTCCTTACCTTAGTTATCCATGAGAGAAAACTGGGCTATATAGAAACAACACAACCTTCTTCAGAGTTTGGCCTCGAATTTAATAATTGTCATTGCAAAACATACATGGAATTTCCTACGGTTGAGTTTAAACGACATCTTATTGTCTGTCGGGATATTGTCGATAAGCGGTTTTGCGCAAAATGTAACAACAGTGCCATCGGATATTATCTTAGCTTCAATAATATTTGTACCCATCCTTAATACTTCAAGCCTACTACTTAAATTTGTGGCATCTATTGGTTGTTTTATAACACTTATGCAACTCCAAGCTCAAAAAGAGTAAACACCATAATTTTACATTTACTTAAAACGACTATAGATCACCTAACTCTTCACTCTTGAGACTGCCACATATACTTGTCTCAAGAGTATATAGATTCTGTACTCTTCACTCTTCACTATTAGGCTGGTCCTCAGTATACAGATTCTGTACTTGTGGGTTTGTGTTTGGAAGAGTTGAAGATTTTGGTGACAATGAAGGGGGGGTAAAGTTGGTATCACAATGGACTGAAGATTATGTGTAGATATATTGTTTGTAGGATATACTTGGCTGGCCTCTTCTTTGTTTTCGTCTATGTAAACGACATCTTGTATTGTTAGTTGATATTTGACTATTTCTCTTAAAAGCAGTTTTCCCGGCATAAACTGAGTTTTACTGTGCCAACCGAGCTTTTTCTGCTAAAAGTAACCCAAAATGGAGCTGTATCAGCCATGTAAAACAGAAGGATTTCAATCAAATTTTAAAGTAAAAGATTTTATACAAACATATCAAAAGGAGTCAAATGGGTTGAGGAGGTCATACAAATTGAAAATCACCTGATGCGCATTCAAATGCATTAAACCTTGTATATCAAATTATTAATGTAGGTTTGTGAGCATATGAAACACATTAATTGTTACTTAAGGTAAAAAAGAGAGAAGAGAAGACTCTTTTGTGGGATAAAAAAATTTACACGGAAAATTTAACCATTTTGAATCGGATGGCTTAATCTCCAAGATTCCTTATATTGTGGTTACTAAAAGGGTAATTCAGATTTTTTTTATGTGACTATCATATGCACGCTACCATATCGATTAGTTGAACAATGTAAGATTAATGGGACATGAAAACAATGATTTGATGGTTTAATATAAAATTTCAGTCACATGCTCACATGTGCTGAATGTTGATCACATATCAAGACGGGATGCAAATGCTGAACTTCTTACCGGTGGAAAATTTTTCAGTAATTAATTGAAGGTAATAATCATTTACAAAAATTTTGTTTCTATATGTTTGAGTAGGGGTGGGAAAACTCGGCTTGTACCAATAAAACTAAAAATCAAACCATTTAACATTGACACGACTGAAGATATTGCTAAAGAAACCATTCATACCAAATCTTCATCTTCAAGGTTGTCTCCATCTCCTTCACTAATCTCCCTAAGGATTCTCTTTTCCTCTTCTAATTGACCACAACGCTCCTTTGCAAAAGCAAGATCAGCTTTGACCGTCTTTAGCTAATGAAGTAGAAGCTTTGCTTTGGCAGCCATTGCCATTGAAAGAATAGAGTAAAGTTTCATCTTCGTTTTCCATTGCAAACTACCTTTTGATAAATCGATTATGTCTTCATAATCATTAGGCAATAGTTGTTCCCAATATGGGTCTGCATTTTATTTTGGCTTCATATCAACCTGCTCATCCTCCAAGACTGCAGGTGCTGCCTATGAAAGATACACACATTGGATCATGATTGACAATAATAAGAAAATAAAATTCTCCATAGCAAGTGAGCCATATGTCTGGGACTCTGGGTTCGTGGATTTAAAGTATACCTGCTTTCTAATCTTTCTAATCTGATGTGTGAAGCATTACAACCATTATAAAGTAATTAACAACGTAAATGAATAAAAGAGTTAATTTCCTGAACTCACTTTTTCCGCGGGTTGAAAGTCGATGCCCTCAATTACAATCCTAGTGTTGTATAAGTCAAACATAATTTCAAGATCAATACTTCTACTGTCACTTGTAAGTTGATACAATTCAGCCATCAACCATGCATCTTTTTTTTCATGTGCGATGTACGAAACTACATAATTAAATATAAAAGATAAAACAAAGTCACTCAATAAGTTTTGTAACAGGCCTTTTTAGTACATGTCGACACGTTTTTTTGTTGTCCAAAACTCTAAATTTCTTCTTATAAGCATAATACAGGATTAGTAAAACATGATAAAATTTGAGAAGTATAAATGTTATTACCAATTGTGCTAAGGGAAGCATCCATTAGCAAAAATTGTGGACGTTCAACAAACACCAACTTCGGGATCAAAGGACAAAGATCAAAGCTTGAATCACAATACTGACCTGTAAATATTAAGCATCCATCATCTCGGGCTCACTGTTCCTTATTGGTTTCACATTAAATTTCCCTTGAAAAAGGGATTAACACAAATGAGTGACAAAAAGAGGAATGGTTTATATTTTTGATTATATGTGCATGAATTTTTTATAATTTACCGTGGATAAATTAGCATATCACTTACCTTTCTGTTTTGTCGTCCACTATATCCACATCAGTCTTACTTTTTGATTCAACATCAGGAGAAATCACATCATCCGACTTGTTCTTAGCATCATTACTTTTTGTCTCTTCGTCTAACACGGTTATTGTTTATTTTTTGGCTCTTCCCCTGATGCTTGGGTCTTCTTGTTCTTGCATATGGTTGAAATTGGAATACTGTCCTCGTCATCGAACTCTTGGACATTCATTTCATCATCAGATTCAATCGACTGGTACCTTTTCTTAAGTCTTCTATGACCATTCACATTACTTTTTTTCTTCAGAAAATCCACATCCTTGTCATCATCATCTGCTATCGTGGAGGGTACTGTTGAGGTCTCCAAATCATCAAAAGTCAACTTATTTATGTTGTGCTTTAGGAAGTA